>ML058335.1:8653076-9878685 GCA_003013855.2 Liriodendron chinense
TTAATAAAACCTTAAGTTTATCTTCCTTTTGCTCGTGGATTCCAGATATCCCGTCGTGGATTCGACGAAGACAGGTTGAGGAGTCCCTGTAGTTCCGAAATTCAAAATAGTTATCCCTGTGAGAGAGACGGTGCTCGATCTCACCCGCCCTTGCTGCGCCAAATTTTGAGGTTGGATAGTCCACCTGCTCATCATCCAACGAGAGGAAGAGAGGAGAGTGATGAACCTTGAAAGATGGCATCACATTCATCAAATCCATGCTCCCAAACACTATCGAATCTCAACCAAAAGCGCCTCTGTCCTTCATGATTGTTGCCCAAGTATACACGCTGCCAAAAAATACAAGCATCAACAAGCACCGCCCCACTTACTACATCCTGGAATTCATACATTGCTTGCACATCAAACCGTATCCTCGACATATTCTCTTGAATCATAAAAACTGAATTGAAGTGACTGCCAATCATCTATGGGTCCCAAACGCTTGTCATTTCCTCCCTGCATTGTTTATGTCCATTTGGTCGAGATTTGGAACATTTTGCATATTACCACTGATTACTCACACCTCATTCCTACCATTACATACAGATTTTAAGGATAGATCTTGGCCTGAGACCCCTTACATGGATAGTTGAGTGTTGTTAGATGCAGGGAGTTCATAACATAACTGATTTTACAAATATTAATCATCGTCTCCAAGATGTTTAAGAAACAAATTCTCTAGCTCCTAACTATTTGCTTAAGGTGCTTCAAAAGCGCTAATTTTCCCGCGCCTTCACATTCCAGCCGATGTTGTCCAACATCAGTCACTCGATCTGAACCCACGACCCTGCCTTTCCCTCTCCTTACTCGAACATATCTACCCAAAGATGTTTTTGAAATCCCCCTCTAATTCGTTTACTAACTCCTCCAAAGCCTAATTATGAAACTTCTACGCAGTAGCTCTTGACACCCATTATTCTCCACCGTTACCAACCGTCTACATACTTTATTCTCCTGCTGCCTGGGAACTCCTACAAACTCTTGATATGTAACGCAGGGAGGACGTGGTAGGTTGATCACCGTTTCCCTAACCGAGTGTTTCTCGAATCCACGAGAAGAAATAAAATGATAAAAAGAGAAAATTAATTCTGAATAATTGTTTTTTTGATAATTGAATGAATAGAAACAGAATTACAATGCATATAAATAGAAAAATAGACCCTAGGTAAAGTATCAGACTCCAACTCAAACTCAAACTCCTAGAAAATGCAACTTACTATATATAGTAAACTTACTATTTATAGAAGTCATTCAATCCTACTAGAACTTTTGGTTTTCAGCTAAAAATAGAAAGTTATCAAACGGGCCCAATCATGTTGTTCTACTAAATATTCTAAGCCCTTTCCATGTTGGACACTAACTCTAAAACCCTACAGATCCAAAGTTATGATCGAATTAAAACTTACTATAAATAGTAAAACTGAAAATAAACTAGCCTAATGACAGTCGATACGGAAAATCTTGCGATTCCGGCACTGGTAACCCGATGTAGTGGGGTTGGTTGGGTAAAGTAGCTCGATCTACCCCAAAATGATATATTATATGTCCAGAAACTCATTCTAGATTGCAAGATATGGCCGGTTTACGGTCCTGACGATACGGATCACTTTCGACCTCGACCGGTCTTCTTTTGGTTCATCTGGGCCATTAAATAATCAACGACCCGTTCTATATTAGTCTCCTCCACTTCGAAAGAACTCAACGCTGAGTTCTCGTCCAACTTTGGTTTATGATATTCATATAGATCTGCCACGTTGAAAGTCCTTGAAATCCCCATGTCATTCGGAAGATCAACAACGTAGGCATTGTCATTGATCTTGCGAATGATCGGTACCGATCCAATCTTCTTGTGTTTCAACTTATTGTAGGTCCTGGTAGGAAATCGCTCTTTACGTAGATGAACCATCACCTGATCAGCTATTTTAAACAATTTGGCACGCCGATGCTTGTCGGCCGCTTCTTTGTATTTCTCGTTTGAAGTCTGTAATTTGTTGCACACGTCTGTATGTATGTCCATGATTCGGTCCACCATATGTTCAGCTGCAACGCTCATGCCTGGAAGCTTGGGCAGGGGAACCAAATCAGGTGTGTGACGAGGCACGCACCCATAACAATCTGGAACGGGGATTTCCCTGTCGATCAGTTTACCATATTGAGCCAGGGCCATGTCCCACTGCTTCGGCTTATCACCTGAAAGGCAACGGATGAGATTCCCCAATGTGCGGTTTACGACCTTAGTCTGCTCATCTGTTTACGGGTGGTAAGCACTGCTGAATTGAAGTCGCATACTGAACCGATTCTACAAGGCTCGCCAAAAATGGCTAACGAACTTTGTGTCCCAGTTTGAAGTGATGTCTTAAGAATCCCATGTAGTCGCACAACCTCTCTGAAGAAAAGGTTCGCAACGTGTACCGCATCAAAGGTCTTCTTGCACGGAATGAAGTGTGCCATCTTGGAGAATCGGTCTACCACCACGAACACTGAGTCCATGCCGTGTTGTGTTCGTGGGAGCCCTAATACAAAATCCATAGATAAATCCTCCCAAGGGGCATCTGGCACGGGTAATGGCGTGTAAAGACCTGTATTTTGATATTGCCCCTTAGCGGTCTGATAAATATAACATCGTTGTACTGCCCTACCAACATCATGAGCAAGTTGCGGCCGTAATTCCGCTCTTCCACCATCGCTCGAGTCTTATCTTGTCCTAGATGACCGCCGAGGCCACCGCCATGTAGCTCGATAATATTTTTGTTCTGCAACGAACTCTGCGGAATACAAAGTCGATTCCCTTTGAAGAGGAAACTATCTTGAATTAAAATATCACTCGGGTGACCCTCTTAGCACTTTTTCCATGCATCTGCAAAATCCTCGTCATCTGCATAAAGTTCCTTGAGATAATCGAATCCGACCACCTCACTGCTCACGGTAATAAGAAGGGATGCACGTCGGCTAAGTGGATCTGCTACCTTGTTCTACTGCCTGATTTGTGTTTCAAAATGAACGTGAATTCCTGTAAAAATTAAATCCATCTAGCGTGCATATGATTCACATTAGTCTGAGTATTGACAAATTTTAAGGCCTGATGATCAGTGTACAATATAAATTCCCTTTGAATAAGATAATGGCGCCAATGACGCAGTGCCTGAACCACTGCATATAATTCAAGCTCATAGGTCGACCACTTCTGTCGTGCATCGCTGAGTTTTTCACTGTAAAAGGCAACTGGCCTGCCCTCCTGAGAAAGGACTCCCCTAATGCCGACAATAGATGCGTCACATTCTACCTCAAACAACTTATCGAAATTGGGGAGTACTAAGACCGGTGTAGTGGACAATCGATGTTTGATTTCTACAAAACTCTTCTTTGCCCCTTCGGTCCATTGAAACGGACCCTTCTTCATATAGTCGGTAATCGGCTCGAGGATACTGCTGAAGTTCTGCACAAATCGACGATAGAAGGTCGCCAACCCATGGAAACTTCGTACCTCATGAATGTTCATCGGAGTCGACCAATCCCGAATTACTCAAACTTTCTCTTTGTCCACTCGGATACTCGTGGACAACACAATGAACCCCAGAAACAATAATCGATCAGTTAAGAAGCTACACTTTTTCAAATTTAAATATAGTTTGTTGTCGGCCAACACTTATAGCACTTTTCTGAGGTGGGTCATGTGCTCTGTTTCATCCTGACTATATATTAGGATGTCATCAAAGTAAACGACAACAAAACGGCTAATGAACGGCTTCAACACTTGGTTTGTTAAACGCATGAAGGTGATTGGTGCGTTGGTTGGACCGAAGGGCATAACCAGCCACTCATATAGCCCTTCCTTGGTCTTGAAGGACGTTTTCCACTCGTCACCTGGCCTAATACGGATTTGATGGTATCCACTCCGTAAGTCCAGTTTTGAGAACACCTTGGAGCCTTCGAGAATGTCAAGCATGTCATCCAACCGCGGTACTAGAAATTGATATTTAATTGTTATTTTATTGATCGTGAGGCTATCGATACATGCGCCAAGTTCCGTCTTTGTTTGGGGTAAGGAGTACCGAAACGGCACATGAGCTCATGCTCTCTTTAATGAGACCTTTACGGATCAGTTCCTCCACTTGTCCCTGTAGAATTTCATACTCTTTCGGACGCATCCGATAGTGCGGTCGGTTGGGCAAACTGGACCCTAGGACAAGGTCGATGTGATGTTGTATGTCTCGCATGAGAGGCAACTCATCAGGTAAATCCCCAAGCTAAATACTTCAAAATTCATCTAGCAATGGTTTAAGGCGTTGAGGAATATTAGAGGATCTTGACTCCTCGCCTTTTACCATAACGGCATATATTTTGCCCATTTCCTTTGATTCTTTAACAAACTGTCGAATGGTAAGGAGAGAGTTCCCCTCCACTTTAGAAGCTTCGGGGTGTTTCTCTGGTGTCATGGGGGGCCAAAGTAATTTTTCAACCATCCTTGGTAAACATGTATATGTTTTCCCATCCGCTGTGTGTCACATCTCGATCCGATTTCCATGGCCGCCCGAGTAACATGTGGCAGGCTTCAATGTCAACCACATCACAGAGGACCTCGTCCTTATAACTTTTACTAATGGAAAATGAGATAATGCATTGATGAGTTACCTTTGTCTCGTTCACTTTCTTGATCCAACCGATCGAGTAAGGGGTATGGTGCTTCGTCATAAGCAGATGTAACTTATCCACCATAATTTTTGAGACAATATATTTGGCTACTCCCATTGTCTATGATCACATCACAAATTTTGCCCTGCACGGTGCACTTTGTGCGGAAGATATTATGTCGTTGTGGGTGCACTTCCTTCCTGGGAGCGTAAAGTAGTTGTCTCACTACTAGCGATTCCCCATGATCTTCAGTGAGCCAATCTACATCTCTTGTGTCCCCCTCTTCAGCCTGTTCCAATTCAGGGTTGTCTTCCATTACTTCACCTTCCGCGCCACCTTCATTCGTAGTTAAGTGGGCTGTAGGGCGTTGAGGGCAAGCGTTCGACCAGTGACCTGGTTGGCCACAGCGGAGACAATGGTCTGGCCTTGGCCGACTATATGGGTTGGGGATCCTGCTAGGACCCGCTGTAGTGGGAGTTGCACGTTGAGGTCTTGAGGGACCACTTCCCCAGTCCCGGTTCATGACCGTAGGAGGTTGAGGACGCCCTCCTATAGGTTCCTTGCATTTGGCCAACGTTATATCCTGAGTGGGTCCGGTGATGGGATTCCGTGTTGCCGGATAGGGTCGAGCAGGGGGCCTCGACAACTGTGTTTCTGCCCGGGTGGCCAATTGGTTGGCCTCACTCAACGTCCAGACTGGATACATCTGGACCCGATCCTAGATTGTAAATCGCAACCCACCAATGAATCGTGATACTTGTTGTGTCTCTGATTCTGATAAGTTATTTCGTGTAGC
Organism: Liriodendron chinense; assembly: GCA_003013855.2. NCBI lineage: Eukaryota > Viridiplantae > Streptophyta > Magnoliopsida > Magnoliales > Magnoliaceae > Liriodendron > Liriodendron chinense. The sequence goes on from ML058335.1 coordinate 8,658,547, forward strand.
CAATCGCTGGAATTCTTCAAGATATTCTGCTACGGTTTGATTTCCCTGACGACAATTTTGATATTGTTGGAACAGAATTTGTTCATAGTCGCTACGGAGGAATCGAACTCTAAGAAGCTGTCTCATTCGAGGCCATGTTCGGATGGGTGTCTTATTCTGATGAGCGCGGGAAGCCTGTAGGTTTTTCCACAATGTCGAAGCACCGAATATAAATTTATATGCAATTAATTTTAACTTCTTGTTGTCCGGCACTTTCATATAGTCGAAGTATCATTCGACCTCTGCCAGCCAATCGAGGAACTCCTCTATTCGAAGTAGGCCATTAAAGCTGAGAAGATCAGCTTTGCCCCGATAATCTCGTTCTGCTCGTTCCACACGCTCATTCCCTAGTGCAAGTCGTCGTACCAAAATGTCTTCGACATCGTCAGCGCTTGGTTCTGATTCGTCTGGTGTAGCCCTACAATTATCCACCTGTGATGCTCTACGGACTACAGGATTGTCCCATATAGCAACTGTTGGTGGTTGTTGGTCGCCTTGGGCTCGGAGCAGAGATACCGATGTTGCAATCTGGTCGAGGGTCGCTTGTATACCTTGCAGGATCAACCGGTTCTCCCGTTGCGCTGCTTCGAAAGCTGTCACCGTTAGATAGCTCCTTGGAGCATCGTCTTTAGGATGATGATTCAACCCTTCATTAGAGGTCATCGTCTTGAGGAAGAAACCTCTCTCTGATACCAATGACACAGGGAGGACGTGGTAGGTTGATCATCGTCTCCCTAACCGAGTGTTTCTCGAATCCACGAGAAGAAATAAAAGCATAAAAAGAGGAAATTAATTCTGAATAATTGTTTTTTTTTTTTATAATTGAATGAATAGAAACGGAATTACAATGCATATAAATAGGAAACTAAACCCTAGGTAAAGTATCAGACTCCAACTCAAACTCAAACTCCTAGAAAACGCAACTTACTATAAATAGTAAACTTACTATTTATAGAAGTCGTTCAATCTTACTAGAACTCTTGGTTTTCGGCAAAAAATAAAAATTTATCAAATGGGCCCAACCATGTTGTTCTACTAAATATTCTAAGCCCTTTCCATATTGGGCACTAACTCTAAAACCCTACAGATCCAAAGTTATAATCAAATTAAAACTTACTATAAATAGTAAAACTGAAAATAAACTAGTCTAATGACCGTCGACACGGTCGAATCTCGTGATTCCGGCATGGGCAACCCGACATAGTGACGCAGGGAGGACGTGGTAGGTCGATCACCGTCTCCCTAACTGAGTGTTTCTCGAATCCACGAGAAGAAATAAAAGATAAAAAAAAGGAAATAAATTCCGAATAATTGATTTATTGATAATTGAATGAATAAAAATGGAATTACAATGCATATAAATAGGAAACTAAACCCTAGGTAAAGTATCAAAATCCAACTCCAACTAAAACTCCTAGAAAACGCAACTTACTATAAATAGTAAACTTACTATTTATAGAAGTCGTTCAATCCTACTAGAACTCTTGGTTTTCGGCAAAAAATAAAAAGTTATCAAATGGGCCCAACCATGTTGTTCTACTAAATATTCTAAGCCCTTTTCATGTTGGGCACTAACTATAAAACCCTACAGATGCAAAGTTATGATCGAATTAAAACTTACTATAAATAGTAAAACTGAAAATAAACTAGCCTAATGACAGTCGATACGGAAAATCTTACGATTCCGGCACTGGTAACCAGACGTAGTGGGGTTGGTTGGCTAAAGTAGCTCGAGCTACCCCAAATTGATATATTATACGTCCGTAACTCATTCCGGATTGTGAGATACGACCAATTCACGGTCCTGATGGTCCGGATCACTTTCGGCCCTGTCCGGTCTTCTTTTGCTCCATCTGGGCAATGAAATAGTCAGCGACCCGTCCTACATCACATAGCGGGGTTGGTTGGCTAAAGTAGCTCGAGCTACTCGAAAATGATATATTATATGTCCAGAAACTCATTATGGATTGCGAGATACGACCGGTTTACGGTCCTGATGATCCGGATCATTTTCGACCCCAACCGGTCTTCTTTTGGTCCATCTGGGCCATGAAATAATTAGCGACCCGTTCGACATCAATAAGTGATGTAAATTGCACGTGGCTTATTCTTTGGGGATCAATCCAAAGACCTAGCTCTTTATACTACCTTGCAAATGGCTTCCTGGATGATCTGCATCTCCCAAGCTTATTTCATCCCTTCCGCTGCCTTCTGTCACTTATAAATCCAGGCATCCCTTGGCTGCTAAAAGAGGATCATTCATTGGCTAAGCATAAGTATGACCGGTCGTCTGTATAAGTCTTTGGACAGTTTTGGGCTCTCTAGACCGGTTGGCCGACCGGTCTGTAAGAGGTCCTGACCGGTTGTATATTGATGCTGGACAAGTCGATTTAAGGCTGATCACACTGGACTGTTTTTGCTATACTCAACCGGTCAGCCAATGGGGTCCAACCGGTCGTCTGTATAAGCGAAGATGTGCAGTTTTGTGTAGCTTGTTTCCATTTTTAGTTGGAAGCATATATATTCCAAATCGATACTAGAGGTATCCTAATCAATACCAAGGAGTCTTAATTCAAGTTTAGGGCTTGGGGAGAGGATTGTGAGGCTTGAGAGTGCTTTGTTCATCTTTTGGGTTTGCTTGTGAGTTGATTTGCTCTGTAATTTTTTTATATTCATAGTGTTGTTGTCGCTTTGTGCCATGTTGTTTTCCCGCAAGGGTTTTCCATGTAAAATTCGGATCGTCTTTATGTCGATTGCGTGTGTGTGGTGTGGTGATCGTTTGAATCTCTTTGGTGCTTCCGCTGAGCGATTTTCCAACAAGTGGTATCAGAGATATCGTTGGAAAGTTGAAGAAGAGAATTTCTGAGACGATCTTATGGCATTGAGCATAGAGTTCGACGTAGAGAAGTTTTTCGGCAACAACAATTTTGAGTTATAGAAGGTGAAGATGCGAGCCATCCTAACTCAGCAAGGAGTTGTGAACACCCTTGGAAAGCGACCAAAAGACATGGATGATGATCAGTAAAACCAGATGGACGAGAAGGCTAGGACCTCAATTCAATTGTGCCTAACGGATGATATCCTCTATAATGTCATGAAGGAGAAGACCACTGTAGAGACATGGACCAAGCTAGAGAATGTGTACACGAAGAAATCTTTAGAGAATCGGATGCATCTGATGATACAACTCTTCACTTTGAAGATGATGGAGGGGATCGATGTGGAGGACCACATGCACTTTCAATAAGCTAACTTGCAAGTTGCTCGATATTGGTGAACAGATGAATAACGAGTATTAAGCCTTGATACTGCTGAACTCGCTTCCTAGCTCATATGAGCCGCTCAGGGACTCGTTGTGCGCGGGTAGGGATACTATCAGTATTGAGACCATAGTCTCAGCCCTCCAGTCGAAGTCGATGAGACAACAGAGAGATGACTCTGATTTTTCCTCTGATGCACTAATTATGAGGGGAAGGAATTCGGTACGGGGTGAATGATCATCACGTTCTTGATCCAAATCCAAGAGTAAGGGCAAAGAGAAGTTGAAGTGTTGAGGATGTAGCCAGATTGGGCACATGAAGAAGGACCGCAAGAGTCCTAAGAATAAGAAGGAGAAGGTAAGAGATTCCTCTAGGGAGGCCAATACTGTTGAATCTGGAGAAGGTGGTAGTGATGTGTGCGAGATCTTGACGGCATCAAAGAAGGGATCTCTCAGCGATGAGTGGATTATGGACTCCGGCGCTTCGTACCATATGTGCCCGAATATGAGCGTCTTTACTTCCGATAGGGAGTGTGAGGGCGGCTCGATATTTCTAGGAGATGACTACGCCTGTAAGGTTGTAGGGATTGGTATTGTGGCATCAATATGTTCGATGGGATTGAACGGACCTTGACGAAAGTGAGGCACGTTCCCAGGTTGAGGAAGAATCTGATTTCCCTTAGCGCACTCGAGGTGATGTGGTATAAGTTCACCGATTTTGACCGGTTTTGTAAAGTTTCAAAGGGAGCCCTTGTAATTATGAAAGGGCAGAGACACAGAAACATTTACAGGCTGATTGTGCGTACTTCAGTAGGTGAAGCTATAGTGACTGTGGAGGATTCCACGTCTGCACGTATGTGGGATGCCCGTTTGGGCCACATGAGTGAGCGGGGTATGAAGGTGATTGAGGAAGGAGATGTGACTCTAGAGAAGATTTACACTAACGTGAATCCGACGGATATGCTGATCAAGGTGCTCCCAACAGAGAAGTTCAAGTTCTGCATAACTTCTCTGGGATTGACAAGGACTTAATGAAGACACAGTAGTGTACCAGAAGCGACGACACTATGTTTGAAGATGAGATGATTTATGAAGCAAAGGGAAGGTGGTTCGACGTTTGAAGCCTCAGTGGAGATTGTTGGTGGAGACTTCAAATCCTGCTGAAACAGGGTCACCGACCGGTCGACAGACTAGCCGAGCGGTCCAATTTCACCCTGTGTAGGTAGAAATCTCTAGACAATTTTGGGCTCTCTAGACCGGCGACCGACCAGTCTGCAAGAGGTCGTATATTGATGCTGGATAGGTCGATTTAAGGCTGATCTCACTGGACTGTTTTTGCTATACTCGACCGGTCGGCCAATGGGGTTCGATCGGTCGTCTGTATAAGCGGAGATGCACGGTTTTGCGTAGCTTTTTTGTATTTTCGGTTGGAGGCTTATATATATACTTCCAAATTGATCTTATAGATATCCTAATCAATACCAAGGAGTCCTAATTCGAGTTTAGGGCTTGGGGAAAGGATTGTGAGGTTTGAGAGTGCTTTGTCCATTTTTAGGATTTGCTTGTGAGTAGATTAGCTCTGTAATCTTCTGATATTCATAGTATTGTTGTCGCTTTGTGCCATGGTTTTTTCCTGCAAGGGTTTTTCATATAAAATTTGGATTGTCTTTGTGTTGATTCCATGTGTGTTGTGTGGTGATCGTTTGAATCTTTTTTACTTCTGCTGACCGGTTTTCCAACAACTACGCCTACTCCCAAAACAAGGGATAGGGAAAGCTGATGGAACTGAATATGTGGTTCCAGACCCGTCTGTGATTGCATCACACACTCTCTGCTTAACATCCTCTGCATTAATTGAGAGAGAGTTATGCACAAAAATCTAGCGAGCAACGTGCAAACCACCCCCCTTCTTTGCTTACCAGTCGGGAAAATTGCACAAAACCTAACGGGCATTGTTCGCATCACCTTCCTTAGGTCGGCCATGCTCATCGGATCTTTCTAGGGTGATCTACATTATCCCCTGCTGACCATGTACACTAGCCATCCAAACCTCTCCCAACGTCTTCCTGGCATTAACCTCCGATGGTCCAAATGATTGGTCCCCACAACTTATGAACCCTGTAACTCCTAGATCGCAGAGCCAGGATTCATAGCTGCGGGCTTCTCTTGATTGACACAAGAAACGAGTTTTAGTTCGGCCACATATGGGGAAGGCGAGACCCTCAATGTTAAGCTTAAGAACGCTGTTTAACATCCCCAAAGGCCACAATAGAATGCTCGCTCAAGCAAGCATCATGAAATATCAGTCCAAATTGCCCTTATTGAGTTCCACCACCAAACCAAACCTCAAACTGATATCTATAATCACCGATACATATCACGATATCTCTTGATGTCTGAGATGTTTTAACGTCCAAGGGCTAGCTAAACCTCCTGTTCATTTCTGAACCTGATTTTCACTTCATGGCATGTAACGTACATATTGAATTCCAAAACACCTGTTCATTTTTTAAAATCTTTTATAGTTCTTGGCACACAACATTCTACCTTAAAAAACACGAACATTACATTGGTACATGCCTTAACATTCAAATACAATATCCACACCACACAAATATTGCAGTCTTATTGTCCTTGGAGTAGAGAGTTTCACACCATTACATGCCTTAAAAAATCCAAAGTATATGTGCCTGGAGTTGAGACTTTGACACCATTTCATGCCTTAAAAATCCGGAGTATATTGTCCTTAGAGTGGAGAGTTTCACACGAACACACATGGGCATACATGCCTTAAAAATCCATAATAAAAGAGGGAGAAATGCAGAAACAAATCTACGGTTGCCCCACCCGCAGCCACACCTTATCGACTGTAATGATTGTTGGGCTTCAGTGTTGGTAGGAAGTGGAGTGTCATTTGATGGATGGATGGTGTAGAATGATTGATGCAACTGCATAATGGGAACGAATCAGGAGCTAAAACACAAAAACATGGTGGCTGGCTTAAATCAACCACAAGTCAAGAGGATGAGCATCTTTAGCCCACTAAGGGCAGTTATGGTAAGCCGGTAGTCAAGGTCTGTATCAATCACGAGTAAGCCCCATCTTCTTCTCTGTCTTTTCTGTTCTCTGTTTTTTTTTTTTTTTGGCATGACCACGTAGATAACAGAGAGTATCTGTGATATTGTGATTAGATTTTGATCGACGGACCAGAAATGTCTGTTCGAAAGACCTTGTAATGAAGGGCTTTTATCCAATTTCGTGGCCGAATGGGCAATCACAGATGCACTCTTGCAGCTTCTTTGGAGAGGAGGCCTCAATGGATATATGGCATATGTGTCTTTGACACCCAATCACAATGTCACGTATCATCACAGTGTCACAGATATTTTCTAAAAGTAGGCTCCACTAATGGTTGCTCCACCAACAAGACATTAGATCAAATACTCAGGCTGTTTCATTATTAGGCAGGCCACATATTTTGAAAAGCGATAGCCAGCAGCTGAAAAAACTGAAAGAAAAAAAAAATTATTAGGCTGTCCACACTACGCCAAAATTGCATTTTTGCGACGGATTTTGCGACGGACATTGACCGTCGCAAAAATTTCTTGGTTTAACGACGGACCTAGTTCGTCGTAGTTTAAAATATTCCGTCGCTTTTGCGAAATTAAGGCGGGATTTCGTCGCCGGATTTACCGACGAATATAGTCCGTCGCAAAATTATAATTTACGACGGACTTAGCCCGTCGCTATTTAACGACGGATTTGGTTCGTCGCTAATCCCAGCCCGAAAAGATGCTCCTAAATAAGGTCCATCGGAAAATAAAATTTAAGAAAAATGAGATATTGAAAAAACTGATATTTTTTAAAAATTAAAAAATTTGATATTTAAAATAACAGATTTAGTAATTTGAAAGAAAGTTAAGAGATTTTGAAAACAAAATTGAGAAATTTGAATAAAATTAATATGTTTGAAATTTCTTTTCAAATTTTCACAAAATTAAACATTTTGTAAAAGAAAATTGTGAAGTTAAAAAAGAAATTTGTGATTTTCAAACAAAAAAAGTTGAGAGGTTTGAAAATAAATTAACAATTTTTTAGTAAAATTGAGATTTAGAAAAATAATAAGATTCAAAAAATTGAGATTTAAAAAAAAATGACCATTCACTACAAGAAAATAGGCCTTTAGCCACGCTTTTTTTAGCCTCAATTAAAAAAACAGAGTCTAAATGTGCCTTTTAGCCTCGGTTGCTAAGGAATTGAGGCTAAAAGTTCTTTTTTTGCCTTAGTTGTAATGGAATGGAGGCTAAAAGTCTACCATTTTGCCTCGGTTGGTCAGAAACTGAGGCTAAAAGGCTACCATTTTGCCTCAGTTGGTCAGAAAGTGAGGTTAAAAGTCTACCATTTTGCCTCAGTTGGTCAGAAACTGAGGTTAAAAGGCTACCATTTTGCCTTAGTTGTGAGAAAATGAGGCTAAAAGTCTAACATTTTACCTCAGTTGTCAGAAAATGAGGCTAAAAGTCAAGTATTTTGTCTCAGTTGTGAGAAAATGAGACTAAAAGTCTAACATTTTGCCTCAGTTGTCAGAAAATGAGGCTAAAAGTCAAACATTTTGCCTCAGTTGGTCAAAAACTGAGGTTAAAAGTCTATCATTTTGCTTCGGTTGGTCAGAAACTGAGGCTAAAAAGTCTACCATTTTGCCTCAATTGTAAGAAAATGAGGTTAAAAGTCTAACATTTTGCCTCAGTTGGTAAAAAACTGAGGTTAAAAGTCTATTATTTTGCCTTTGTTGGTCAGAAACCGAAGCTAAAAAGTCTACCATTTTGCCTCAGTTGTGAAAAAATGAGGTTAAAAGTCTAACATTTTGCCTCAGTTGGTAAAAAACTGAGGCTAAAAGTCTACCATTTTGCCTCGGTTGGTCAGAAACTGAGGGTAAAAGGCTACCATTTTACCTCATTTGTGAGAAAATGAGGCTAAAAGTCTAACATTTAGCCTTGGTTGTGAGAAAATGAGGCTAAAAGTCTAACATTTTGCCTCCGTTGGTCAAAAACTGAGGCTAAAAATCTATCATTTTACCTCGATTGGTGAGCACCTAAGGCTAAAAGGTTACCATTTTGCCTCAATTATGAGAAAATGAGGCTAAAAGTCTAACATTTTGCCTCAATTGTGAGAAGATGAGGCTAAAAGTCTGACATTTTGCCTCCATTAGTAAAAAAAATTGAGGCTAAAAGTCTACCATTTTGCCTCCGTTAGTAAAAAACTAAGGCTAAAAGTCTACCATTTTGCTTCAGTTGGTCAGAAATTGAGGCTAAAAGGCTATCATTTTGCCTCAGTTGTGAGAAAATGAGGCTAAAAGTTTACCATTTTACCTTGGTTGGTCAAAAACTAAGGCTAAAAGTCTAAAATTTTGCCTCGGTAAAAAAATGAGCCTAAAAATCTACTATTTTACCTTAATTAATTAGAAACTGAGACTAAAAGTTCATTATTTTGCTTCAAAAAATTGATAAATTCTATTAAATTGGGAATATTAAAAAAATGAGATTTTGAAATAATTGAGGATCTTAAGAAAAATTGAGAATTTTCATAAAATTATAATTTTGAAAATAATTAATAACTTTATAAAAATTAATAAATTTCAAAAAAATTAAGAATTTGGAAAAAATTCAACAATTTAAAAAAAAAAATTCAGCAGAAGGCTATATTTTTCGAGTATGCGCTTGATCAGTCGGTCGATCTCTCCACACGTGTGACATGATGCCACGTGTTATAAGGAGATTAATCATGTTTTTACACACTCGCCTCTTAAACGCGGCAACTAGGTATGATCATGTGAGATCCAAGAAGTTCATCATGCGGGTCCCACTGCTTAAATTCCTGATCTAACGATTCAGGATGATCTGATCATCAAATGGGCCACACATCTATTCTGAATGTGAGCCGTTGATTACTTTCTCTGGACCGTCGTTTGTTAGGTATAAGTATGGGTCCACACTAGAATTCAATCTACTAATTTTTGTGAAAAGAAGTCAGCTACAGGGTGTGGCCCACCCAAGAGCAGATCCTATCTCTCACACGCGTGGCATTTCAAATCGTGTGAGAGGCGAGTAGTAGAAAAGCGCACTTGTCTACGCATTCCTCAAACTGTAAACCCGCGAAGCGAAGTAGAATCGGGAGAGAGAGAGAGAGAGAGAGAGAGGGCTGCTGTAGCGAAGAAACGAATTCTAGGGTTTGGTAAACATCTCCTCCTTTTCCTCGTCGATTCTCAAAAAAACAAGTAAGTTTCCGGATAGATTTCCTCTCAAATCTCTAAAACTAGCTTCCATTTTTTTAGAAATCCTGCAAATCTTCGATCTAAATCAATCGAGATTCACATCCCAATCGAAATCTTCCTCTTTTTTTCTGTTCTGTAAATAGATTGATCATCAATCTAGGGTTTTTTCTGCTGAATTTCTGTTCCAGTCCTCATCAATCCGGTTTCTAGGGTTTTCTTCATTTTTTTGCGATTTCCATCTTCAAAGGAAATCCTAGCTCCTCTCCTTCTCTTCTACAAGCTTTCGATCTCCAAAGGAAGCAGAAGGCTCCTCCTCCATTTTCCAAGCCTGGAAAATTCGAGTTTGATCTTTTGGAATGTGGTAGTTTTATCTTAGAATTTCTTAGTGTTTGTTGCTGTTTGGATACGTGAGAAGTGGGTTTGGTGTTAGTTCAATTGTGGCTAGAGGTTTGGCTTATATCACCTCAGTAATGTGCTTTGGATTTATTATAGGTAATTTAGATGACCTGCCAGTCGGTACAAACTCACAGATGACATGGCAGGGTATTGCATGGGTGGCATAATCTTTTATTAGTATTAAAATATTGTTGCTTTATGGCCATGAAGTGCATTACGGCCATAAAAAACAAAGAACCCCATTGTGGAATACCTCTTTTATTTCGTGCATGCTAACTGTTTGATGAAATAGCTCGACAAGGAATGTTTTGGTGGTTAAAATTATTTGTCATGCCATAGATTGGATAACCCAGTCCAAAATCTCCCTGATCAGATGATTTTAGCCGTTCAGTAGTGGAATGTTTCCTGAAGCTGATGGTGAAACAACATGTAATGTTTGGAGTCATCAATGGTTTTACCCTTGCATGTATAAACACAGTGGGTTAATTGGTTGGTGACATCTCATGGTTTCAGTCAACGTTTTTAGTCATGCCCTAGAAGCTGGTTTATCTTCAGACAGTTGTATTTTGATTTATATGCTTGACATAGCTGAGACCTGGGTGTGTGTTGCAGAGATTCGTCCCATCCAAGTTCGGAAATGACATCGATCGCACCCATGTAGTTGAGCCAAGGAAGAGTGCATTTGCATCCAAGGTTCAGATCCGGCGGGCTGTTGAGGCTGAAGTGATATCGTACTCAATCGTCTCCTCCAACTGCTTTGCTGCGTATTTCCTCCCGTCGTTATCACAGATGGGAGCCACATCTACCCCAGGGACAAGGTTGTCATCTTAGGGGATGGGAACCCCAATGGTAAGCAACACAACCTCCACAACCTCCCCATGCCTATCTTATAACAGTCTTTTATGCACAAGTAGTACCTACATACATGAATTGAATTGAACTCCTCTATCATCCCATTTAGCTCTCCAGTGCCACCTCTCAGCTTTTCCATTGTCGCAACATCCAACACTAACTTGTGTCTGGGTCAAAGTTACACCAGTTAATTACATTCATGTGTGCATTCATTCATACTTGTATCCTTTGTTCTATTTATCATACTTATACATAGGAAATGTACATGTATAACCTTGAAAATGGCATTGAATTTGTTTTTCAACACGTCCACCTTAGAACATTCCTTTTTGAGTTATGCATTGTGCTTAAGGCTGTGTGTTGAGAAGTGCACAAATCCTATTGCATGCCATTTGGATCCCATCAGGTGGTGTTTCTTATGATGTAGTTGGAAGAATTTGTAGTGTGAGGACAAGAATTTAAAGTTTGGAGCTCTGCAAATCCATCCATATACAGGATTATGTAGGCTGATTGGCATTAAAATTCCATCATGTGATCCATATACTCCAAGCCAATCAATGTGATCCCAGTACTCCAAGCCATTCTTGTAGTGTGAGGACAAGAATATAAAGTTTGATACAGGATTTTTTTTTGAAAGATAATGCAGATAATGAGTTTAAAACAAAAAAAAAGGCATGTTGCACCTATGCATGATTGAAGTAGCTTTCTAAAAATTCATGTGGTCGACAAATCAGGTAATTCGGATGTTCATCATGTCTTGTAGATGTCAGGTAGTTTTTTGACTTATGAAGCTTTTTATATTGGTGGTTTGCAGGTCAATGAAGCTGGAAGTAAACAGAGTGGAATTGCTTCTTGTTTGTTTGGTGATTGCAGCTCAATGACGCTGGAAGTAAGGTTTTTATATTGGTGGTGTTCTGTTCAATTTCATGCTCTTTCTCTCTCATTTACAAGAGTGGAATTGCTTCAGCTCAATAAAGCTGGAAGTAATTTTTTTATATTGTTGGTTTTTAGCTCAATTTCATGCTCTCTCTCTCTCTCTCTCTCTCTCTCTCTCTCTCTCTCTCTCTCTCTCATTACAAGAGCTGCACTAAAGGTGTTCTCATATTTGGAAGTTAGCTTTTTTTTTTTTTTTTAGGGGATTGCATATTGATCCCACATTGATTTGGGGAAGCAGTTGCTAAGGAGGAAGATTGGTCCCACATTGATTTTTTTACCCATCAAATAATAAAAAAAAACTTAAAAAATAAATCAAGTTTTCTTCAATCAAAGAATGCTTGAAATTCAGTTTCCATGATTTGCTCTCCTCTTTCTTCTTGATAGCAGGTGGTTTTGAAGGCTGTGCAATATATGATTAGGAAATTTCTTTCTTTCTTTCATTGTTGTTATTTAGCCAGGCAGAAACATAGTCGAATGGTTGATTTGATCCAAACTTAATTTAATGTCTGATTAGCCTGAAGGGTACGTAATTTTTCTGGTTGATCCATGACAATTTACATGATTTTCATAGATAATAGTTTTTGCTTTTTGCATTTTTAGCCAAACCAATATATCAATTAGGCAGGGCTTTACAAAGTATGCTAGTTTTAGGATATGAGATACATTCCATTTCTCAGGATACTCTTTAATGGGCTCGATCGGAGTTAAAAAGCTATCTATAAGTGCAATGAACTCAACAACCAATGTCCCTTAAATTAGTCACCTACTATTTTACTATAAACCATCTATATATTCACTTTCATCAGATGTTCAGTATTAAAGTTCTTGTATGGTTCTCTAATCTTTCTTCCTTGTTTTTCCTTGCTTGCCATGTTTCCATTTCCTTATATTTCAGACTGCAATTATTTTCTTACTTTCATCTGCCTAGTTTTTTTTCTTACAGAATGTGCCTCCTGTTGTGCTCTTTAGATTTTTGCAGGAGCACCGATCAGAATGGGATGATAACAACATTGATGTTTATTTGGCTGCAGCGTTAAAGCTGGCCCCTGTGGTTTAGTCGAGTCTCGAGTTGGTGGCTATAGAGGCTAGGTTATCCTTCCACTGGCTCACACGATTGAGCATGAAGAGGCAAGCTATTCTTGTTTCTAGTTATGCTCATCCATGTGATTGCTCATTCCTAGTTTATGGCCCCTGCCATTCTTAAGCATATTTATATGAGATGTGCAACTGAAATCCTTTCAATTTGATGTAAAACATATTTACTATTGCGGTTATTGCTGTAAACAAGTACTGGAGGTCATTAAGTTGGAAAATGTTGTAAATAGCCAGAAGGACGCCATAATGCCTCAAGAAATTTTTCTCCTGCAAGTATTCTTAGCTTGTACCATGCTCTTCTAAATGCAGTTTTTAGGCCTGTTTGGACAAGAGATAAATCATTACCTATTTTTTTCTTCTTTTATATTTTGTTATTTATTTATTTATTTCTTGGGGGAAACCTTAGAAGTTGGATGCTTGGTTTATTTAAAATTTCCTATTACAAACTTGTTCAATTAGTTCAAAACTCACGCACAATTTGAGTTGGTCCAAAGCTTTGGTGGAGTTGAAGGGGATTTCCTGGTTTCTTCTCTAAAACCTGAAAAATGTCGAGCACTAGTCGAAAAACCGAACTAGCATTGTAAACATAGAATAGCTAAATAATAAATCCATGTGTAAGAACCATTATGGAAGAACTAGAAGATGAGGCCTTACCCTTTCACAGATTAAGGATCCCCTTTACAACTTAATTAGGCTTTGACTAAAATTTATAAATGAAAACACATGATGAAACATGTCCTTGATTGGGACATCCCAAGCTAGTCCTTTTTTTTTGTTATTTATTTATCTTGAACTGGTTTTCAGTTGATGGGATTCTTTACGAATATGATCGGTGCTCTGTGGGCCCCACCATGCTCTGTGGACATCACAAGCGCATCCATTAACGTTTAGGGGGTTCCCAAAATGCATAATTTAGTGGATGCTTGTATTAAAAAAGAAACGGATTTGGTGGACGCTGAAACAGTGAAGTAAAGGGTATTTGTATTTGGATGTCTCTTGGACCTAAAACTGAAGACTTCAGTCCTGATGGCTTGTACATTCGGCGTTGTACAGACTCTAACATGGACTTTCCTTGCTTCGCTGATATAGGCTGCTCGGTAGTGTTGTCATGCCTATGGTGGCAAACGGTCCCGACATGGGTTGTCCCATTTGCAACTCTAGTCATGCCTCACATTGTAGCAACCAACGATTCCGTCCTATGAGTGCATATTATAATTTGGGCCTTGTATCATATTGCATTCAATAGTATGGCGAGGATGATCATTTGGGCATCATAATTATCATCATTTGAGCACAATCATCATCATCATCTAGGCACCACCACCACCACCACCACCTAAGCATCATCATCATTTGAGCAGAATACATCATCACCATCACTTATCATCCATCGCCATCCAAGCATAATCAATCGCTACCATCTGAGCATCACCACCACCACCATCATCATTTGTGCATAATGATTTGTGTATATCATCATCACCACCACCATCCCCATATCATATTTCTATATTCTTATTATTATTCTTATGTATTTTTTGCCAACAACATCATCATGTTGTTGGCTGATTCTCTTTGATCTATGTTGTTAGCAAAGTGTAACAAATCATTAAAAGGATAAACTTATTTTATTGTCTTTGGTGAAAAATATTGTGTGAGATACCGGCTACGTAGCCCGTAGCTTATGCTATTAGCAAATTGCGCCATTTTCATGCGCTACATAGCGTGTTTAAAACACTGATATCATTAAAATAGAATCTTCCATCTTTTCATTTTGTAATCATGGAACGTATTTCTTTTTTCTGCTATAAGTTGCTCGCCAGCGAACTTTACTTTATGGGCTTTTCTACTATTTCTAATCAGTTAAGTACCTAGCTTACTGATTTTTTTCTTTTCTTTTTCCTCTTTCTGTTTTTTTGGTTTGCTTGCAGTGAGTTTCAACTCATTCATGAGCTATGCCTGTATGTATTATCTGCATCCCAAAGGACTGAACTTATACGGGCAACACTAGCAACATTGCATGCTTTTCTATCATGGATCCCGCTTTGCTATGTTTTTGAGTCTCCTCTGGTTTGTGCCTTAAAGACCATGGAATTATTGTTTCACAGATGTTGTGTGAAACATTTTTTTATGTTTTTATTTAGCAGTAGTCTTTCCTTTTTTATATTTTCTTCTTATGTCACATATTTAATGTTGGAAAACTGAGACCTGACTTGGCGGAGGATGGGACTGACTGTTGTAGTTGGGAAAGAATCAAATGCAACAATGTGACAGGCGGCCGAGTGACTGAAATTTCTCTCAACCAGACGAGGGAATGGAAGTTGGGAGAATGGTATCTGAATGCTGACTTACTTCTTTCCTTTGGAGAACTGCGGAGCCTCGATTTGTCCTGGAATTACCTAGGTGGTTGGGTTGATCATGAAGGTACCTTTATCTCCTACAATCTTAACATTCTTCCTTCCTTGATGATTTGAAACAGGGCTGCATCCATTTGGCCAGGTAAATTGAATTGCAAACATCCCATGGAACTACAGTTACGTTTGCTCTTTTGGCCTTTTATGTAATTTATTCTTTGATGGTCTTAACTATCTAACCTTTATTCATGAAATCAAGGCTACCATAGGAAAGCCAAATGATTTGAGTTGTGAATTTTTTTTTATCTAATTAAGGAGGAAATGATGGAAGTTAACTATGTTACCTTGAACTTGAAGCTAAGTAACATGAATACAAATGCTAACAGGGGAATCGAAATTTAATAATTGAAATTCGATGTGATAGTGTAGCCAAACGCACTCAACAGTGCCATTTTGGATTTGGACCGAGATGTGAAGGTATATACATGCATCTCTAAGGGTGCATTTGGAGCACTTATTAATGTACTGCAGTTATTAATGTAATGAAGTGGAAATAGCCAGATTGAAAACTCGTTAGCATTCATATCCGGGATTTCTCGGTTCTTAGCTGTAATTCTATCAATTTCAATTTGGACTTGAAAAAACAAGCCAAAGCCAATAACTTGGTATAAGGCTTCAATGACGATGATGATGATTAGAAAAAACATTGTCTTTTATTCCTTTTCGGCATGTTGCGTTTGAGGAAATTTATTTATTTTTCTAATGAAATATACGTGGTGCTCCATTGTCTTTTGTTGTTGTTTTTCCTTTTTTGTTCTTACATTATAATACTGATACTCTTTATGTTTTATATTTTGGATTTTGCAGGTGGTCCAGTTGATGGATTTGCTAACGTATGAGGTGGAAGTAGCTATAAAGGAAAGATTAGAAATGAAGGCTAGCTTCACGTATGCTCAAGAGATTGGTTTCAATATTGGGAACAAAATAAAGCCTAGTTGCTCATTCTATGGAGAATGGTTCACTTCAATGTGTAGATTTGTAACAAATATTAATATTATTTTTCACTAGAAATGTAAGGACTTTAAGTTTCATATATGATATAATTATGATTTGTTAGGTTTTAATTTTTTTTTTGTTTTAAATAATTTGGATGACTATCAGGTGCAATAGATTCAAAAATAAATTCAAACGTAGTAGGTGTGCGTTTAGAAAATTTAGCGACGGACCAAACCCGTCGCTAAAATTCCTAAATAAATGCAATCACGCTGTCGCCCATAAATTTAACGACGGACCAATTTACGTGGCAACAATTTTGTACGACGGACCGATGTCCGTCGCTAAATCCGTCGCTTTACATACTTTAGCGACGAACGTAATCCGTCGTTTAAAAGCGACGGACATAATTCGTCGTTTAAAATTTGCCACATAGTAAACTGCGACGGCCCATGCGACGAACCAAGTCCGTCGCTAATGCCACTGCTTTGAAAAAAAATTAAAAGAAACAGTTCCGGCAACCTGATAACCAAACAGCCCAAGTTTTTTGGCCAAATGCTCCAAGATGATATGTCCCATCCCATACATGGCTAGGATGTCCTACACATTTGCCATTTTGACGGGCCTGACTGTGTGCACAAGTCAGCATGAAAATATGCCCATGAGTCTACTAAGAGATTACAAACAAAAAAGGAAATAAATCTCCATACCTGTCACTCTGGAGCATAATCCCTTAGGCGCCGGTCCCTAATATGCGATTCGCCACTTCTGCATCGCATGGAACCAAAACAGAAAAGTTTTACATGAAATATAAGAAAAAGGAAATGATATGCGTGGTTACCCCACAGGTACCAACATGGCAAACATGTGCTTAATCTGGATCGTTTGTTAATCAGGACTAACATGGGGAGACTGCATCAGATCCACCCTGTCCATCAGGTGTGCTGCCACATTTTCGCCATGGTTCCTAAAAATTAGTCAAACTCAAGACTTATGTGGGCCACACCATAGGAATAGTATAAAAAAATAACGCGTTAAAACTCTAAATTCGCATGGTGTGGTCGGCGTGAGTCTTGCAACGTCCTGATTCAGGAATCCATTCATCCTGATGTGACACATTAGTTGAGTTGATTGGATGGCATATACAAACCAAGTTGCACTCCAATACACAATTTTGGCTATTGTAATAGTGAAACTTCCCATTTCATCACCTGTTCCCGTGGTTGAGCCACCTAGGTGTTGAAGTAACCTGATTTTTTTTTGCCCTTGTGCAACCACAGGATGGCACGCTTGATGAACAGAGCAGATCTACTCCACATGAATTGTACATGCATATAAGCTTGCTAACGCTTTTGTTAATGTCCCTGTGAAGACATCCCAAACCTTTCCTTCCAAAATGAAAGATAAAGAAAGGGGTAAAAAAACCAAAAGCCCATCATAGATTTGAACCATTCATTCATTCATAAAATTAGAGCAAGCCATGCTGCAGAAATCATGCCAATTAGATGATCCCAGCCCTACTTCAAATATGGATGATTATTGTTATAGCTTGGCTGAAGATTTTAGTATGATGCCTCTTTAAACAATAGGCAAATTGATGAAGGGAGAATCTGGGCTAAGTCAATTTCCACCATTGATCTTCAAACTGCCATGATCTTACCACTCAAAAAGCTCGTGCTTTTGACACATTGTGTGGGGATTATCATCATTGAATTAGACAGACTACTAGTTGTGCATTGTCTGGATCGAGCAAAGAATGAAGATTATTAATTCTACCAAAAAACATATATGTATTCAAACCAGGAGAACAGATAAGACGAAATGGACTATTTCAAACTCCGGTAAGATAATTAAATCTAGGAACGGAAATCATCAGGAGATGGGCCATGATCTCGGTTGCGCAGCACGCCAACAATGCCGGTGAACCGAGATCCAATCTCCGGTCTCACCCACAAACGATAAATAGGAAGAAATAACAATCAGAAGTGGAATTCAAACAAACCAGCAAACCACAAGACAAAATTTATGTGGAAAAACCCCAACAAGGGTAAAAAACCACGGGTGCAAAGTTCCACTATGAAGAAAACGAAGTTACAATGAATCTACCCACCTTCTCCGATGCTCCCATGCACAGAGATGGCCCTTTTTGCTAACCTCTTCCTTCTTTCTCACCTTAGACGTATAGAAACCCTAATCTCATACCCTAATCCCGAATTACACCATTTTATATAGCATAAGTTGGAAATAGGACTCAAAATAGGAAACCCCGTGAACCTGTTCGCATCCAGTTGAGCGCCCAGTCAGGCTCGGTCGGGCGCTCGCGCAATGTGGAATATGTTCAGCGAGGTCAGTAAGAGAATGACTGAATTTCAAGCGTCCGACCAACCATGGTCGGGCACCCGGTCCACTGACCGTTAGGCGCCTGACCACCTCCTGTCTGGCATATTTGGTGTGCTGGCTCCACACCTCAAAAATCTCCCACTTGGAGATACATCACCATAAGTCTTTCATCTTCTACATCCGGAGTGCACCATCTCCCCATCTTCAAGCCTAAAGACTAATTAAAGCTGAACAGAGCTTCAGCTTCTTCTATGTGACCGCCTTGGTCAACATATCTGCAAGGTTCTCACTTATATGGATCTTCTCTAGAGCAATCGATCCATCTTCCAGTAACGAACATATGAAGTGATATCTGATGTCAATATGCTTGGTCCTTGAATGAAAGGATGAATTCTTGGCAAAGTGTGTTACACTCTGACTGTCACTGTACAGCTTGCAATCTAGTTGCTTCTTCCCCAACTCTTTCATAAAACCTTGCATCCACATCATCTCCTTGCACACTTCTGTAGCTGCATTATAATCTGCTTCCGTTGTACTGATGGACATTATCTTTTGTAACTGAGAGACCCAACTAACTGCAGCACTACCCAGAGTAAAGACATACCCTGTAGTGCTCTTTCTGCTGTCAATATCTCCTGACAAATTTGATTCGACGTAGCCTTATAGCTTGATTTTCGATCCTCCATAACACAACCCTATATCCACAGTACCTACCAGGTATCTGAGAATCCACTTTATAGCTTCCCAATGTTCCTTCTCGAGGTTGTTCATAAACCTGCTAACAACTCACACTGCTTGAGCAATATCTGACTTCATGCTCACCATAACATACATGAGGCTCCCTATAGTTGACGCGTATGGGACTTTAGCCATGTAGTTCCGTTCCTCCCGCATTTTCGAACCTTGCTCCATAAAAAGCTTGAAGTGATTGGCTAATGGAGTGCTAACCGGCTTAGCACCTCCCATACTGAATCGATTAAGTACGTTGACTATGTACTCTACATGTGACAAAACTAGTTTCTTGTTTTCTCTGTCACGCTTTATCCTCATGCCTAGGATTTATTTTGCAGCTCCTAAATCCTTGATGACAGATTCTCTAGACAATTGTCTTTTGAGATCTGATATGTCCTTCATGCTTGATCCGGCTACAAGCATATCATTAACGTACAGAAGAATGATGATGTACGATGTATCAAAATTCTTTAAATAGCAATAGTGGTTTGCATGACATCTTTTGAACCTGTTTCTCGAAACTGTTGAACTTCTTGTACCACTGCCTCGAGGCCTACTTCAGGCCATATAGATTTTTTTTCAGTCTACACACCTTATTCTCCTTTCCTAGTGCCACGTATCCTGTCGGCTGATGCATATATATCTCTTCTTCATGATTCTCATGAAGAAAGGCTGTCTTAACATCTAGCTGCTCTAGATGTAAGTCTTCTGTAGCCACTATACTATGCGAATCGTAGATATATTCACCACCAGTGAAAATATTTCAGTGAAATCGATACCTGCCTTTTGTTGGAACCCTTTCATAACCAATCTGGCCTTGTACAGCTTCAAACCATTGTGCTCCTCTTTCAGTTTGTAAACCCACTTGTTATGAAGAGCTTTCTTACCCTTAGGTAGAGTGACGAGCTCCCACGTACGATTAGACTCAAGAGAGTCCATCTCATCATCCATGGCTTGCTTCCACTTAACCCGTGTATCTGACCTTAATGCCTCTTCAAAACACTCTGGTTCACCATTATCTGTCAGCAGTAGATACTGTAAGGAGGGAGAATATCGGATCTTGGGTCTCCTCTCCCGAGTAGACCTACTCACAAATGGTGTCTGTGGCTCTGCCTCATTATGCTCCTGTGCATGCTCGTCCTGTGGCACTGTGACACCTGTGTCCGGTAACTCTTCCAACTCTACCAATTCTTTCTCATCGGCCTTATTTTGCTTTTGCAGTAAATTATCCTTATGCATCACTTTCTCATTGAAGACTACGTCATTGTTTCTTATGATTTTTCGATTCTCTGTATCCCAAAACTGGTAGCCAAAATCATGATGCCCGTAGCCTATAAACGTACACCTCTAGGACTTTGCATTCAGCTTGTTTCTGTGCTCTGTACCAATATGAACATATGAAGTGCAACCGAACACTTTTAGATATGTAACGTTCACTTCTTTCTAAGTCCACGTTACTTCGGTAACCCACCATCCAATGATGTTGAGGGAATTTTATTTATAAGATATACGACAGTGTTCACAGCATCTGCACAAAACATCTTGGGTAACCCTACATGTAACCTCATACTCCTAGCGCGTTCAAGGATAGTCCTGTTAATGCGCTCGGCCACACCGTTCTATTGCGGTGTCCATAGGATCTTTTTCTGATGTTTTATCCCATTTGTTGTATAACACTCCTTAAATCACTTATCACAGTATTCTCCCCCATTATCTGATTTGAGACATTTTATTGTTTTACTTATCGTGTTTTCTACCATTACTTTCCACTTCTTAAATACATCAAACACTTTAGATTTATGTTTTAAGAAATAGACCCACAGTTTTCTATTAGCATCATCAATAAAATGGACAAAATAACATGATCCGCCAAGAGATGATACTTGTGTCGGTCCTTACACATCAGTGTGTACAAGCTCCAATAGATGTGTCTTTGGGGCTCATCCTGTTTTCTTGAAGCTTACTCTCTTTTGCTTGCCATACACAGAGTCCTCGCAGAATTCCAGGTCGATGGACTTTAACCCTGGTAGCTTCCCTTTTGACAATAGTACTTTCATCCCTTTCTCACTCATGTGTCCCAACCTCTGATGCCATAACTGTTTATTCACTCCAGTTGATGTGACTTCGAGTGATCTATACAATTCGAAAGTCACGTACAAAGTACCTTCCTTTTTGCCTCGAGATATCACCAAGACACCTTTTGTGACCTTTCAAGAATCAATAGTGAATATCGTCACATATCCGGTATTGGCCAACTGCCCCACTGAGATCAAATTTCGTCTCAAACTTGGTACATGTTTGACATTTTTCAACTTCAAGACTGTTCCGTCTTTCTGACTTATGTGAACGTCTCCCTTACCAACAATATTGCACGGTTCATCATCACCCAGGTAGACTCTCTCGAAGTCTCCTGACGCATAATCACGAAGAAAATCTTTCGACGAAGTGGCATGAAACGAAGCACTTAAGTCTATAACCCAAGACTCATTCCGCGCATCAAGAGACAAGATCAACGCCTCTGTGTCACTCTCCTCGGATAGATTTACTGAATCCTTCCCACCTTGAGAGCTTCCTTCTTATTTCTTAAGTGCCCTGTAATCATGCTTCATGTGCCCCTTCTTCCCGTAATGCCAACACCCGTCCTTGTCTTTCGGTCCCTTGGACTTCTTCCTCGACTTAAAACGCCCGTTTTTATTGCCTCCTTTGTTCAATGATCTTCCTCTTCTTTCAACGCTTAGAATATTCCCAGAATCCCCTAAAACTCTCGATGCCTTCCTTCTAGATTCATTGCTGAGAATTAGACCCACCACATCATCGAATTTCAACTTCATCGACCTTGAAGAATTGCTCACGGCGATCACCAAACCATCCCAACTGTTTGGCAAACTGGACAAGATCAATAGCGCCCTAACCTCATCATCAAAAGTGATGCCAACGGATTCCAATTTACTCGTAACTATATTAAACTCGTTTAGATGTTCAGTCACGCCCCCACCATCTGACATCTTCATGTTGAATAGACTCTTCATGAGATGAACCTTATTGGACGTTGATGGTTTCTTATACATTGTAGCTAGAGCTTGCATTAATTCTTTTGTGATCTTCACCTTGGATATATTGAAGGTGACGCTCTTAGACAAAGAGAGTCATCTGTAAAGCCCATTCATCATCTGTCATCTTCTCTGGTTTCTTCTATTTTCCTTCTAGAGGAATATAAATGTCCTTTTAATACAGATAATCCTCCATCCGCATATTCCATAAGGTAAAGTTTAAATCATCAAACTTCTCAATTCGTGTCTTCCCTTCTTCCGTCATCGCTCCCACTTGAACTAAACCAATAGCTCTGATACCAGTTGTTGCGTAGCACGCCAACAATGTCGGTGAACCAAGATCCAATCTCCAGTCTGACCCACAAACAATAAACAGGAAAAAATAACAACTAGAAGTGGAATTGAAACATACCAGCAAACCACAAGACAAAATTTACGTGGAAAAACCCCAATAAGGGTAAAAAACCACAGGTGTAAAGTTCTACTATGAAGAAAACGAAGTTATAATGAATCTACTCACCTTCTCTGATGCTCCCATGCCCGGAAATGGCCCTTTTCGCTAACCTCTTCCCTCTTTCTCACCTTGGACATATAGAAACCCTAATCCCATACCCTATTCCCGAATTACATCCCTTTATATAGCATAAGTTGAAAATATGATTCAAAATAGGAAACCTTGAGAATCTGTTCGTGTCCGGTCGAGCGCCCGTTCAGGCTTGGTCAGGCGGCCGCCTAATGTGGAATATGTTCAGCGAGATCAGCAAGAGAATGACCAAATGTTGGGTGTCTGACCAACCATGGTCGGTCGCCTGCCCTGGGCACCGGGTGCCCGGTCCACTGACCGTCGGGCGCCCGACCACCTCCTGTCTGGCATACTTGGTGTGCTAGCTCCACACCTCAATAATCTCAGATGTCGTGGGACTGAATTTTGGCCTCAACAGACTAGAGGACCCAATAATTTATCAAAATCTTATCACTAATGTTGTGGCCCACTTTCAAAGGATCAAACAAAATCAAAACAGTACAAAATTTGTCTCATTTAAAAAGTTATTAGATCAAATTTCTTGCTATCCCAAGAACACCCAATTATAGTGTATGGTTGAGATATGGTCAGTTTAGTGGACCCCTGTTCAAACCAAGTGCCAAATGTACAGATGCATTTTTTTGTGTCAATTTTCTCTCTGATTTCTCTAGATTCTCTAGGCGATTTTTCACCCCTTTCTGCAGATCACATGGCCAGTTTTGGTAGGGATATAAATTTGGTGGATTTTAATAGGTCCCATACGCCATTCCAAGCTCTTCAAAATTGTTTGAATGGAAATCTGTTGCAGCGCATTTTTCCCTGAGTCTCTTGACGAGTGGACAATATTACAAGGGATTTCTATACTTCTTAGCACATATAACATGCTAGGATTGGTTGGGAAACTTGTAGACCCCACGTGTAACAAAGGCCTCCCCACTTTGGAGTATCATATCGACTGGCCATTTCCTACTTTCTCTTTTATTTTAGTTATGTCTTAGTTTAGTCGACGATTGCTAATTGGAATGCGTATGCAATGCAAAGAACATATCATTATCATTATTGTAAAACACTTTCTTATCAGAATTTTCATTATTTCTTTAATTCAGTTGGCCAACTATCTCAACATCTTACCTCTCCTGGCAACGAAAATCTGTTGTATGATGCTCATCCATCCAAAAGGTATTCTTCGACTTATAGTGGGAACCTGTTGTACGATGCTTATTCATCCAAAGGACACATATGGCCTTGCAATGAAAACCCATTACAAACATACTCACCCACCCAAAGGTCATTAGCCTGGCAATGAAATCTTTATTGCAAACATACTCACCCATCCAAAGGGATCATTGGTGATGTAGAGCGTGTAGCTGACACATTCATGGCTAAGATGGACCAAAGAAACGATCAGAGGAAGGAGCTCAAGATGAAGAAAAATTGACAACCAACAACTTAGAGCGGTCCAGCCGACCCAGATTAAACACTTGTCGATTTTGGCCATTTGACAATCCAAATTCTCTGGACAATTTTTACCAATTTTTGCTAGCCTATGCTCCCTCGTCGACCGGCCAAATTACCTTAAAATTCGACAGGGAGTTGTCCTAACTCTCTAGATTGTTTTAGCCCATTTCAATCAGCCAACCGATCCCGTCGATTAGTTGACTTCGTACTTCGACTGATCAACGTTTGGGTCGACTGACCGACTAACTCTACACAATTTTGCACAAGTTTCAGATTTGTTTCCATTTTTGTCTAAGACTCTTACTTTATGCAATTAGGGTTTCTAGGGTTTGATTATTAGTATTTAAGGATGCTTAAGATGTTATTAATGGATTCATTGATATTATTATTAATTAATTAATCTTCGATTTATTTCGACTTTTTTCTCGTGGATTCGAGGAAGCCCTGTGAGGAGTCCAGGGAGCTCCATAGATTCGGAGTAGTTATACAATGAGGAAGACAGTGATCGACCTCACCACGTCCCTCCCTACATCAGGTGGTATCAGAGTGAGGAATCCCCTCGGGATTGAGGTTTGGTATCAAATCCCAACGTGGGGGTGGCTAACATTGCAGGGTGACTAACAGTGTGAGTGTGTGTACTAACATTGGGATGTGTTTACTAACCTGAAAAAAAAAGGAATCCCCTCATGATGATGGCTTCTAACGATGGGTTGGATCATCATCCTATAGACGGTGCTCCAAATAAATATCTTACAGTCGTGGCTTTCAAGGTGGTGTAGCGGGGGAATCGATTGGCTATGCAAGGGCTGCAAGCAACCCTCGACTGCATCGCGGAAGCGCTAATCCTACCCCAAGCCCAAGGTGACGATCAGTCTCCCGTAGTCATTATGCAACACAACCCAATCGCAGAGCACCTTCGGTCACTAATCATAGGGCTACCCTAAATGATTCGTGTTTCAGCGACGAAGAAGCTGATGACCTCGTTGTTCAACGACCTGTGCTTGGAGATGATCATGTGGATCGAGCAAAATAAGACTACAGAGGCAAAGCTGATATTCTCAGCTTTAATGGTCTGCTGCGTATAGAGGAGTTCCTCGATTGGTTGACAGAGGTTGAGCGATACTTCGATTACGTGGAGGTTCCAAAAGACAAGAAGGTGAAGTTAGTCGCTTACAAATTGAAGTCCGGCGCATTAACATGGTGGGAACAACTTCAGATTTTCCGAGCCCAACAGAACAAGACGACCATCCTGTCATGGCCTTGGATGAGATGCCTCCATCGTACTCTATTCCTCCCTAGTGACTACGAGCAAATATTATTCCAACAGTATCAAAACTGTCGATAGGGGAATCGATATGTAGCAGAATATATGGAAGAGTTTCAGTTATTGGAATCGCAGAACAACTTGGCATAATCTGAATTGCAACAGGTGGCGTGGTTCATTGGCAGATTGTGGCTCACAATCCAACATCGGGTTCAGATGCATCCGTTTTAGACAATGGATGAAGCCGTCAAATTGGCTACTCGAGCGACGACACAACTATCAAGGATGACTACGTGGACCTATCCCGTGACGCGGGCCCCTACAACAGGCCCCACTCAAGACGTAGCGCTGGCCAAGGGCAAGGAGTCGATAGGAGGTCGCTCTCAATCTCCTATGGTAGCAAACCATGAAACGGGGAGCGGCCTATCTAGGCCCCAATGTACAGAACCAACGGCAGTGGGTCCAAGCAAGATTCTAAATCCCTATGGTCGGCCGAGGTCAGACCATTGTTTCCATTGTGGCCAGTCAAGCCATCTATCCAACACATATCCTCAACGCTCCATGACCCATCTAACCACTAATGAAGGGGTTGGAGATGAGATAGCGGAAGGGGGCCCAAGTTTTGATGAAAGCGAACAAGTGGCAAAAAAAGAAACGGGTGATGTAGAGTGGGTGGCCAAGGATCACGACGCAACCTTAGTTGTGAGGCGACTCTTATACACTCCCAGGAAAGAAGTACACCCACAACGACACATATATTCCACGCGTGGTGTACCGTCAACGACACAGTATGTGATGTCACCATAGATAGTGGTAGCAGAGAGAATATTGTCACGAAGGTGATAGTGGACAGGTTACAATTGCCTATGATGAATCATCCTACTCCTTACTCGATCGGCGGATCTAGAAGGTGAACGAGACCAAGGTAACTGAACAATGCATTGTCTCATTTTTCATTAGTAAAAATTACAAAGACAAGGTACTTTGTGATGTAGTTGACATGGAGGCTTGTCATATGTTGCTTGGGCATCCATGGCAATCGGATCAAGATGTGACCCACCGTGGACGAGATAATGTATACATATTCGTCAATGATGGTCACAAGATGATTTGGCACCTATGGCACAAGAGAAACACCCCGAAGCTTTTAAAGTGGAGGGGAGCTCGATCTCCTTGCCATTCAGAAATTTGTTGAAGATTTAAAACAAACCAGCGAGGTGTACAAAATTGTAGTAAAGGGCGAGGAATCAGAGCCCTCCAATATCTCTCCAAGCTTAAGACCCTTATTGAACAAATTCAGAAATATTTGCCCTGAAGATTTACTCGATGGGTTGCCTCCCATAAGAGACATCTAACACCATATTGACCTTGTCCTTGGGGCTAGTTTGCCCAACTGACCACATTATCGGATGAGTCCGAAAGAGTGTGAGATACTTTAATGGCAAGTGGAGGAATTGATCCGTAAGGGTCTTTTGAGAAAGAGCATGAGTCTGTGCACCATTTCGACATTGTTAACCTCAAAGAAGGACGAAAGTTGGCACATGTGTGTTGATAGCTGGGCAATGAACAAGATAATTATTAAATAATGGTTTCCAATACCACAGTTGGACGACATGCTTGATCTGCTATAGGGTGCCAATGTGTTCTCCAAGTTAGATTTATGAAGCGGGTACCATCAAATTCGTATCACGCTAGCTGATGAGTGGAAAACGGCCTTTAAGACTAAGGAAGGGTTGTATGAGTGACTGGTTATGCCCTTCGGTCTATTAAATGCTCTGAGTACCTTTATACGCCTAATGAATCAAGTGTTAAAGTTGTTCATTGGCCAATTCGTGGTGATGTATTTTGAGGACATCTTGATATATAGCAAGAGTGAGACAGAGCACATGAATCATCTTAGGCAAGTGCTTCAAGTGTTGACTGAAAATAAGTTATATTTGAACCTGAAGAAGTATATCTTCTTAATTGATTAGCTATTATTCTTAGGATTCTTTGTGACATCCACAGGCATCCGGGTGGACGAGGAGAAAGTTCGGGATATTCGGGATTGGCCAACCCCTACGAACATTAATGAGGTACGATGCTTCCATGGATTGGAGACATTTTATCGTCAATTCGTTTGGAATTTCAGTACTATCATTGTGCCAATGACTGATTGCATGAGAAAATGACCATTTCAGTGGACTAAAGAGGTTGATAAGAGCTTTGGTGAGATCAAGCATCAGTTGTCCATAACACCAGTCTCAGTTCTTCCCAATTTTGACAAATCATTTGAGGTGGAATGTGACGCCTCATATGTCGGTATTGGAGGCGTTCTATCTCAGGAAGGTAGGCTGGTTACCTTCTACAATGAGAAGCTCAGCGATGCACGAAAGAAGTGGTCGACGTATGAGCTTAAGTTGTACGCAGTAGTCCAAGCCCTGCGACATTGGCACCATTATCTCATACAGAGAGAGTTTGTCCTCTATACTAACCATCAAGCTTTAAAGTTCATTAATAGTCAAACTCATGTGAATAGTGTGCATGCTATATGGATATCATTTTTATAGGAATTCACATTTGTTCTAAAGCACAAATCAAGGCAGCAACATAAGGTGGCTGATGCACTTAACCGCTGTGCCTTTCTTTTAGTTACAGTGAGCAATGAGGTGGTTGGGTTCGACTGTCATAAGGGACTCTATGCGGAGGATGAAGATTTTAGTGAGGCATGGACAAAATGCCAGGAGGGTCACCTGAGTGACTTTCTTATTCAAGACGGTTTCCTTTTCAAAGGGAATCAACTTTGCATTCCGCAGAGTTCGTTGCGAGATTGGATTATTCTCGAGTTATATGGTGGTGGCCAATTGGTGGTCACCTTGGACATGATAAGACGAAAGCCTTGGAGGAGGAGAGATATTATTGGCCATAGTTGGGGCGTGGCGTGGGAAGAGCGGTTCAGCGCTGTCATGTTTGCCAGACCTCTAAGGGGCAATTGCAGAATACGGGTCTCTACACCCCATTACCTATGTCTAACGGCCCTTGGGAGGACTTATCTATGGATTTTATACTTGGTCTCCCACGAACACAGTGTGGTATAGGTTCAGTGTTCGTGGTGGTAGATTAGTTCTTCAAAATGACACACTTCATTCCCTGCAAGAAGGCTTTCGATGTGACACACATAGAAAATCTTTTCTTCCGAGAGGTCACGCGGTTGCATGGGGTTCCCAAGACTCTTACTTCTGACCGTGACATGAAATTCATCAATCACTTTTGGCGGACTTTGTCAAGTCAGTTTGGTATGCGACTTCAGTTCAACAGTGCTTGCCACCCACAGACAGATGGGTAGACTAAAGTCGTGAAGGGCAGGTTGGGAAATCTCATCCATTGTACTTCAAGTGACAAGCCAAAATAGTGGAATTTGGCCTTGTCTCAAGCGGAGTTTGCCTTCAACAATATGGTGAATCACTCGACAAGAAAATCTCCATTTCAAATTGTCTATGGATAAGTGCCTTGTCACACACTTGATTTGGTCCCCTTACTGAAGCTCCTGG
Organism: Liriodendron chinense; assembly: GCA_003013855.2. Lineage (NCBI taxonomy): Eukaryota > Viridiplantae > Streptophyta > Magnoliopsida > Magnoliales > Magnoliaceae > Liriodendron > Liriodendron chinense. The sequence continues at coordinate 8,687,636 of ML058335.1, forward strand.
GCATGAGTTTTACAACTGAACATATAGCGGATCGGTTCATGGGCATTCATGAGGACGTCGGAATAAGCTACAGGCTTCGACTGAGAAGTACAAGGAAGAGGCTAACAAATATTGGCATGCTAAAGCATTTTAAATGGGTGATCAAGTCATGGTTTATCTACGCATGGAGAGATTTCTTATCGGGACCTACAACAAATTGAAGAACAAGAAGGTTGGGTTGTTGCCGATCATACTAAAGATCAACGACAGTGCTTACATTGTTGATCTTCCGGATGATATGAAGATCTTGCGAACTTTCAACGTTGCAGACCTGTACAAGTATCATGAACCAAATCTGGATGAGAACTCGAGGTCGAGTTCTTTTGCAGTGGAGGGGACTGATGTAGAGCGGGTAGCTGACATAATAATGGCTAAGATGGACCAAAGGAAGGATCAATGGAAGGAGCTCAATAACAAGAAAAAATAATAACCAACATCCTAGCTAGATCGGCCGACCGGAGAGCAAGATCAAATACATGTTGATTTTGGCCGTTTGATAGTCCAAACTCTCTGGACAAGTTTTGCCAATTTCGGTCAGTCGACGCTCCCTAGTTGACTGGTTGAATTACCCTGAAATTCAATAGGGAGTGGGCCTAACTCTCTGGACTATTCTAGTCCATTTCGACCTGCCGGCGGTCGACTTCCAACTTCGATCGACCGACGATTCAGGTCGACCAGCCAACCGACTCTGCGCAATTTTACATGATTTTTCAAATTTGTTTTAGTTTGCATCTAAGACTCTTTCTTTATATGCAATTAGGGTTTTTTGGGTTTGATTATTAGCATTTAAGGATGCTTAAGACGTTATTAATGGATTCATTCATATTATTATCAATTTAACTTTGATTTATTTTGAGTTTTTTTCTTGTGGATTCAAGGAAGCCCTGTGAGGAGTCTAGGGAGCTCCTTGGATTCAGAGTAGTTATCCAATGGGGAAGACGATGATCAACCTCACCATGTCCCTCCTTGCGTTAATTGGTAAGGGACCGGCCTATAACATATACATCAGCTTGGCAATAGGAACCAGCTGTTACGATCCCGACACGCTGACCCACACAAACAGGCTATAGGAGATCTAATTTTTAATTTTAGTGCATAAATCACATGCCTTTTCAATACAAATCAAACCATCAACTGTTCAGCCTACCCAAGGCATCAAAATATCAGTTATAAACACAAAGTTTCCGGGACATTCAATTATACATGTAAGCTTTCAAGATTGTAGCAAAATATTACTTTCCAATAATATTATTCACTGTTCGTATCAAAAACGAAAAAATCAACGCAATCTATCCAATCCAAATCTATAATAGAGAGAAGAACTGAAAATACAATTTTAACGAATAATCTGAAATATTTTAAATAAAACCGTGATTACACAATAAGAAATTGTAGGAGGCGACTCACCATGATCAGCTTCTTAGAAATAGTTGTTTTTGAAACTTAGTGTGAGTATGAACATATACACTGTAGTACACTAAAGATGGTCAATGGTATGTATTTAACGATTGAGATTATATTTCAATGGTGTAAAAAACTCATAAATGTATTAGGATCGTGATATATGGTTCAGATTTGTTGATGATTGGGTGTAAGAGCTTAAACCCCATCTATTATCTATTTTATGATGATGTAATAGTTCATCTTAAAAATCAATGGTTAGATAGTTTATTAAGTCCATATAAAATCATCTCAACAGTTGGATTGAAAAATAACCAAGTATAGTATGATTTAAAAGCTCCACATATATGTAACCACACAGGTAAATATCTCTACATACGTTATCATAAGAAAATTTCACTATAAATGCATGGGATATTACAATCTACCACCTTGAAAGAATTTTGTCCATGAAATTTAAATACTTGTACAATGTATGTGTGTGTGTGTCTATATATATATATATATATATATATATATATATATATATATATATGAGGATACTCCACTATGTTCCTCTTGAGGTAGATTGTATGTATGTGTATAATTAATAGTAGATTCATTGTGGAAAGGTGCTGGTGGGCTACCAAAGAGCAACAAACAGAGAGTTTTGGTGGAATGTGGGTGCGGAGGCCAGAAACAGAGAAGAAAGAAATATCACGCCTAGATATTTTGGCCAACCTGATGACCGGATCGGATATGCACAGGTGCGGCCATATTTTGACGTGTGGGGGCCGCAAGTGCAGATGCAATGCAGTAGTTGACATAGCAGGGCTAAAAAAGAGAAGCAAACAAGTCTTACCTTGCCCATCTGGCCACTATTTGCCCATCTCGCTTGATCTCTTGGTTGCCGATCCAGATATTAGGGATGTGTGACATCGCTTTTTGCTGATCGTCCTCGGCATATCTTTCACACCATTCTTCTAAATTTGGACAGCCCACGATCTTCAGTTGGCGAAGGTGACGGAGGTCTCCGAGCTGTTTAGGCAGATGTGTCAGTCTTGGGCAGTCTCCAACGTGGAGTATCTGAAGCCGAGCTGACAACTTTATCCAATGAAGAGACTTCAAATCTTGTGAATTTTCTATCACCAAGCACTTGAGATTGCGTAAGCTCCCCATCACGCAGAAAAAGGAGGAGCCTGTGATGTGTTTTAATTCCAAATGCTCGACGGAATCTGCATCAATCTTCTGCATCCAGAGGTACGTGCCTGATGATTCAAGATTTAATTTCCACAATTTACAATGATGGAAACTGGGCACCTTCACTAACATGGGGCAATCTGCAATAGTTAGTTCAAGGAGAGACGGCATTCCTATGTTTGGGCGGTCCACCATGTGCCCATAAGTACTCCCAAGCCACCTCCTCAAATTATACATTCTCTGCAAAACCAGTGTCTCCAACTTAGGGAATGCTGCAGCTGCACTATCTTCGTTCCCATAGAACTCCTGACCGATGTCTTCCACCCCATCCATTTCTTTGATTGTAAGGTATCTGAGGGATGGCAGTGTCCCAAGTGCCGGTAGTTTTGTGCACCCAGGGCAATTACGAAGAGTCACATTAGCTAGTTTGGAGAACGATGCATCTTCCATCCATCCTGGGAACTTCAATCCAGTGTAATTGAATATTTTCAGTTCTTCCAGGTTTGTGTGGGGTTGAAGGCCTTCAAATACACCCTCAATGCTCCTGACTTCATCTCCTTTTAACTGTCTCCGATAATTGCCATCAAAATGCAATTCCAAAAGGCAAAGATGTTTCTTATTCTTTAGTTCTGCTTTCTTGGCTTCAACCTCATTTGACACCCTCCCCAAATAGTATATTGCTAACTCTCCTTGGAGGAGATTGAGGTTTTTAAGTTCCTCAATGCTGGATTCCATCTCATCCCCTACAAGAAACTTTGACAAAGTTTTAAGGAAAATTAATCTACCAATCCCATGGGGTAGAGCCTCCAATTTGCTGGTACCTTTAATTTCCAGATGCCTTAGCCTCACAAGTTTCCCCGTCTCTTTGGGAAGTTCAGACAGTTCGTGGCACTCATTTAGTTTCAAGGTTTGCAACAAATACAGTCCACATATGAATTCAGACAGCATCGAAATTCTAGTGGTAGATAAGTTGAGGTATCTTAAAAGCTTCAATTTCTTCAAGGACTTTGGAAGCTGAGAACAGTTTATACCACTCAAATCTAATGCTCGGAGGAACCTGAAATTTTCAAAAAAATCATTATCCACCACAGAGATTCTTGACAACCCAAAGAATAGGAGCGTCCGCAGCTTCTTGGCATTGAGCAAGCTTTTTGGAATTGATAATGAATAATCATTACAATTCAATGAGACATGGCGCACATGCAAGGGGATGTCGTTTGGTGATTCCATTTTCATGGTATAGCATTCTCGCATGACAGTTTGGAAGAAGTCATGAACAATATCTATCATCTTACAGTGCATGATGTTGCCAAACAAATCTGGTATTGGAGTATCAAACAAGGTTTGCTGTAGTAAATCGTAAAAATATGTATCACCTTTACTTTCCATCTCTGTACTTTCCTCCGGAAGAAAACCCTGTGCCATCCACAACTTGATTAGTGTGTCCCTCTCTATAACATGATCCTTCGGAAATACAGAACAAAAGGCAAAGCAACGCTTCAAGTGCGGTTGCATATTTTCATAGCTTAATTGAAGATCAAGTACGGCGCCTCTGGTATCATTTTGGAAATCCCATGTCCCACTCTCCAACACAAGCTCCCATTCCCTTCTAGTCCTCTGGAGATGCAAAGCATTTGCAATTCTCTTTATAATAAGCGGTAGTCCATCACACTTTCTTGTGATTTCTTTGCCAATTTCTTCCAACTCTGCACGTTCCTCTGTATTTATTTCCCTAAAAGCAATGTGACTGAACAATGACCAAGAATCACTTTCTAAGAGGGGTGCCAGTTCATGATGTTTCCTGGCACCCATAGTTTTAATCACGGTTTTATTGCGAGTCGTGATCAAAATTCTACTTCCAGTTACTCCGCCTTTTAGAGGAAGCCTCAATTTATCCCACTCGCCTCTATCGTCATTCCAGATATCATCAAGTACAAGTAAAAATCGCTCCCATTTCAAGACGTTCTGTAGATGTTTTTGCACCATGTCCAATTCAGAGTAATTAGGGACATGTGGACCCTCCACTGCTTCAATGATTGCTTTACAAATCCTAGTCACATCAAACTGATCTGAAACATGAACCCACATCCTTTTTGTGAAGTGTTGAGTAACTCGATTGTCATTGTATATTAATTGAGCGAGAGTAGTCTTTCCTACTCCCCCTAAACCAATTATAGAAATGACAGGAATCTTATTGCTGACATGACTGCCTTCACTTACCAACCAGCGTATGATCCTTTCCTTATCTGGAGTCCTACCAATAATTTCCGATTCATCAATCAAGGAACTAGTTTTCCTCTCTGCCATCTCCATCCTGATATCTGTGCTTTCTTTCAAACGGAAGTGAGATTTCTCTCTATTTATAGCTTCGAGCCTTTTTCTAACATTTTTTAATCTATGCCCCATCTCAACGCCCAATTTAATACGAAAGCCCAGATCACTTACCGTTTCTTCGATATTAAGATTACACAATAGAAAATTGCATAACAAAGATTGAGTACACAACAGAAAGTTGCATACCCGCTGCAAGAAAGATTGTCTGTCGTTTTTCTCTGCTTCGTATCTGAGAGCTTCTGCTCTCCACTCGTCCAGCAAATCTTCCACGTCGTAGGCTGCATCTTTGAGCTTCAACACCCAGTCACTGAGAGCTGCATTCTTTCTCTGGCTCTTCTGATCAGCATCGTGAAGAACGGCTTGGATGGCTGTGAATTCACTAGAAAGATCTTGTAGGTCTTGGCGACAGGACCACACTGATCCTAGATCAGATTGGATAAAGGAATTCAAGTAACCCACAACCGATGAAACAAGTACATGGGCCATGAGAAAAAAATTTAGAGCTTGAAAGCAAGAAAGCTGGAAAGAATTTTGTTCTGAGGATAGATCATCATGGGGTAAATTCAGCGGAAGTTTGTGCCCGGCTTACAACTTAGGAATGGTAAGATAGGCCTGTAAATGGGCCGGTTTGGGTGGATCCCCAGATACACTGAGGTCGGTGGATCCCAAACTGTGGGGCTCACTTTGATGTATGTTCTTTACATCCACACCATCCATTAATTTTGACAGCTCATTTTAGAGCGTGACCCAAAAAATGAAGTAGATCTAAAATTAGGAGACTATAACACAGGAAACAGTCTTGATTGAATCCTCACTATTAAAAACTTCACAGGGTCTATCGGAATGCTTCTTTTCCATCCAATCTGTTGATAAGGTTACAAAGACCTGGATGAAGATATCACACAAATATCAGGTTGATCCAAAGCTTTTAGGTCCGACCAAAAGTTTTTAATGTTGGATTACCACTGTTTTCTGTATTATGGTCCACCTGAGATTTGGATCTGCTACATTTTTGGTGTAATACCCTAAAATGAGTTTTAAAAACAGATGCATGGCCTGGATATAAGGAACGTACATTATGATGGACCCCACGTTCAGGGATCCACCCACCTCGTGGGATCCGGGGATCCACTGAAACCGCGCTCGTCAACTTCCAACTTCCACGAAGAAATAAGAATTATATATATATATATATATATATATATATATATATATATATATATATATATATATATATATATGTCTACGTCACGACTCACCATCCAGCATGCGGGACGCGGTTTGGCTGATGACACGAAAACCAGCCCCGGAGCTGGTGTCAAAGCTCCGTGGGCCCCACCATGATAGCTGGTGTCAAAGGTGATATATGTGTTTCATCCAATCCATCCAGCCATTTTTCGATAGCAGATCCAAATATCAAGTGGACCATACCATAGGTATTGAATACTTACCGTTGAAAACCTCTTGAGGGCCAAGAAAGTTTTGGATCAAGCTAATATTTGTCTTTTTCCCATAATCCAAGTCTGAGTGACCTTACCAACAGGTTGGATAACCAATAAACATCACTGTGGGCCCTACGAAGGTTTCAACGATGGACATCATCCTCCCTGCTGTTTCCTGTGTTGTGGTCCACCTGAGCTTTGAATCTGCTTCATTTTCAGTCACGTGCCGTCAAATGAGCTCGCAAAATGGATGGATGGAGTGGATAAAACACATACATCATGGTGGGCCCACAGAGCTTTGACACCGGCTCCGGGGCCGGGTCAAACTTGACAGAGGCACACGTGTATGCTACCATAGCCTCTCATCAGGTGAACAGTATATACCATCAAGGTGTAATGCTACGGAATTTGCTTTCAGGCAGCCGATTAGGTGAGACCCCGGATCCACTGAGGTGAGGTGCCACCCCTGACTGTGGGGCTCATCAATACATTGATGTATGTTCCTTAAATCCACACCGTCCATCCGGTTTGAAAGCTCTTTTTAGGGCATGATCCAAAAAGTGAAGCAGATCCAAATCTTACGTGGACTATAACATAGGAAACAGTAGTGATTGAATCCCCACCATTAAAAACTTATTAGGCCACCGGAATGTTTATTTAACATCCAACCTGTTGATAAGGTCGCAAAGATCTGGATGAAGAGACCACAAAAATATCAGCTTCATACTGTGGCCCATGAGAAGTTTTTAAGGGCCGATTACCACTGTTTCCTGCATTATGGTCCACCTGAGATTTGAATCTGCTTAAGTTTTTGGATCATGTCCTAAAATGAGCTTTCAATTAGGATGGATAGCGTGGATGTAGTCAAATACATCACAGTGGGCCCCACAGCCAGGGGTCCCACCCACATCGGCGGATCTGGGGTCTCACCTAATCCGCTCCGTTGCTTCCAGCGATTCACCGCTTAATGTGCGAAGCGGATTGCGTGGTGTGGCACACACTTAACGACCTCCCTGGTGTGTAGACGTGGTAAAGTTGTGGCCCCACCATGATGTATCCACACCGTCCATCCATTTTGTAAGGTAATTTTAGGGTACAAATCCACAAACGAGGCAGATCCAACTTCTAGTGGACCACACCACAGAAATTTATTTAAAAAACATAAAAAAAAAAAAAAAAGAAAAAAAGAAAAAAGCAAGACCATGCGATGTACAGAGTAAGCCGTGTCGGTGTAGACATTATCTTCTACGATTAGACAGCGGGACTCCCACAAGTACTCCAAAATGAATGTTTTCAAACACCCATTTTTGCATTAAAAGAAATAGGCTAATGGTTACAAAATGCAGCTTCCTGCATTGAATTATGATTATATCTACTAATATTTTCCTAAGGTGCGCATGGTGCTTAATACGCACCCTGTGCTTTTACAAAATGCCATCATGTGGGGTTATGATCGGCCCAAAACTACCCAAGTAGACCCACCAATGGAGCGTTGATGTATGTATGGGCTCCGACTCTTGGAAAAAGGGCCACGAGTCTGGGAAATCATCGGTGATGTTGGGCCCACCAACGACCGCACCCACAAGAATGTTAGGGTTGGGTTTTGGGCTGAGGTAGTAGCCTGATCTCGCCTTGCAGCCAATGTGGGCCAGATGACATGGCAGTGATGGAAGTGAGTTGGCCCAATGGTGTATGTGTAGAGGGTAACGGTCATGGTATCCCACCATGTACGACATTTTCTTGGGATCATTACCCGAGAATGTAATCCACCTACAGACCATAGAGAAGAAACGATGATTTAACAAATCAGTTGGTGGGTCATGATGGATGGGCCTGTAGTGCAAACGCCATATTGTAGCATTAGGTCCATTGAATGAACATGATGGGCCACAATTATGGCGAATGATGTCTCGGGGATTACAATTTGGGCTCAGGTTGCTAAATCGATTCTCAAAAATTTTACTGAGCACCAGAGAATGGAAGACTTAAATGGTCCAAACCGTTGATTTGATGACCCCACCCTGAGTAGGTTGTGCCCTAAAAGCCCACCAACGTTGGAAGATCCTAGCCAATCCAAATGGGACCATGAAGTCCAGACCACTTGTCATCCTCTAGAATTTTCAGAGCATGGTACATTTGGATTGGAGCACATCAGCAGTATATGGATCACAAAATTACCATGGCCCCACTTGTACGAATGGCTGGTGATGCATAGATCCATATGGACGCACTAGAGGTGAGCACCAAACTGTCCAAAGACGGTTGGTTAGAGTATTGGTGCGCACCTGTTCCGCAACTGGGTGTGATATTTTGGGCCCTGGCCGGTTGTCTGCTTCAGGCCAGGTTTGAGCTGGACCAGAGCTGAGCCAAATAATACTAGTTGGGCAGGACCTGCACTTGATTATGCAGATGTATTTAAGGCTTGATGACTCAGAACAACTCATCCGGTCTGTTGTCGAGTGAAAATTCCCCCGACTCACCTGAGTCAAGGATTGACTCATTGTACTGAACCTGATGGGTCCAACTGTGTCCCAGTCAACTCAGACAATTCACACCTGACTTGTCCATTCTGCCTGAAGACCAATAACTTATTGTCATCTTTGTCAGCATCCGTTAGCTGAGCAGAGCTCCAGTCGAACTAGAATGGGCTCAATTTGGCCCAGTCCAAGCGACCCATCTCAAAGCACCAGGTGTGCATAGGGCTTCACACGACCTTGACCTTTTTTTTTTTTAGTCATGCAACGCACCCACCCTGTTAGCTGGACAACACATCCACACAGTTAGTGACATGATGCACCCACCTGCTGGTGGGATTAGTGTCTCCTTAGCACTTGAATGTGAGACCTGCTGTTGAAACACGGAGGCATCTACCAGCTGGGCTAGCGGGTGAGACACCACACACGGCTTTCAGATGATGTGCCACTTCAGTGGAACTTTCTAGCTATGAAACAGTCAGCCCATACCGTGAATGGGCCACTACAACTAGAATTGATACAACCCATTTTGGCCCACAAACATACATCGGCAGTCCATTGATTAGAACAGTGAAATAGAGCCTGCCTGATAAATGGGCCACCTTTTGTACGGCTCGTGCTATACACAAGCGACACATTGTGGGAAAAATAAGTTATCTGGGAGTTATACGATACCTAGCTCGTGTCTTGATATATAAAGTAAAAGGTGGCCCATTTACCAGGGAGGCTTCACTTCATACAAGGGCTAGGTATCATGTTGAAACACAGGCACTAAGAAATTGTACACGGGACAGCTAATAACTCTATGGACGGAATTGTAAATCCCAAGGTCGTTAACTTAGTTGTAAAATGGGATTAGATGAACAGTCCTGACATCTAATTCCGGACCATTGATTACTGATGTAGAGCGGCCGCATATCTATTCTGGCACAGTTGGACCACAAGAAATCTGAACGGAAGCGAATGTAATCTGTCCAGTCTGGACTCAGTTCTAAGTAGGCTCTAAAGTAACTAGGCCGTGAGCAGATCCAGATTGAAGAAATTCATTCGAGATAGAGAGAAATTGTCATTAGAAGCACATATCGTAAATTAATCATAACTTTTGATCCGGGTAACATATGGATTCCTACTGTAATGGGCCATCCGGGATGAACTTGACTAGCATAGCAAGTCCTGTTGGTCCGTCTCGTTAAAAAAAAAAGAAAAAAACGACTCCTTCCAACTCAAAATTGCAGTTTTAGGAATTACTTTATATTTTTTGGAAGTTTTGATTTACACGTATCTCATTCATTTTAGGGTTTTAGTAGATGGTGTATTCTTAGGAATTGCATCTAATCATGTCAAGAATTATCCAGCGTAATTAAATTATAACTTCATTATGTAGAACAAGACACAAACACATTCATGGCTCGAATGGAGCAAAGGAAAGAGCCAAAGAGAAGACAACTGAAATCAGCATAGTTCGGTTGATCGAAAATATGCTAGAAAATTCAGATTGCTCTCTGACACTTTTGGGGTATTTCGGTCGATTGAAATTACTCCAGAAAATCAAGTTTGGTTGTTGGACTATTTGGGGCCTTTTTGATCGATTGACCAGATTGATCGATCGATTGATCGGTCATCCGAAAGTGCAGGTCGGTTGACTGACCACGATCGACGAATGAAGAAAACTTTGCGCATTTTTTAGTTTTGTTTCCTTATGTGCTTAGTAGCATCTTAATTATGTTTTAGGGTTTGCATAGAGTATGTAAACATTTTTTTATTTTAGTTGTTTGGATTGACTCTCATTATTATTCAATCAAAGCCGCCTTTTGTTATTTTTTCTCTCATGGATTCGAGAAAGCTTTTGCCGACTCAAGGTAGTTATCCTCCAAGGAAGGCGATAATACCAAAATATATACAGAAGACAGGGAACAAAATAACCACACTGCAAATAGAAATTAAAACAAATGAAGTCAGATTAGATTATCAAAAAATAATCCCACAAAATAATTATGACAGATCAATAAAACACAACGACAAGAAGGAAGGCGTCTAAGTGATCTTATACGGAGACAAAAAAATAACATATTACAATCATCAAAAGATGAAAATTTCTCATAAAACTATCATAATAGGGATTACAAGAGCAAGAACTACAACCTAGCAAGCTATCAGACTCTTGGACAAGCTACCAAGCTATGAGAGGAGAGAGCCTTTTATTGCGAAAATGTGTCACTTGATTGCTCTTGCAAAAAAAAAAAGAAAAAGAAAAAAAAAGGTGGCACTGCGAAAATAACTTTGATTCGTGTGACCCTTTTAGCTATTGGGCCGTGCCAAATGTAGAGCTGAGCTGAGCTGAGCCCTGTTCGAGCAAGGCTCGCTCAATGACCACCCTAGCTCGTGTTCGGCTAGGCTCGGCCTCCAAGTTGGATTGAAATGTTCGAGCTAGCTCGACCGAGCTTTCGAGTGAGTTCGAGCCCAAATCAAGTCGAGTTCGAGCCTGGTAGGCCCAGCCCAAAAGTCGGGCTTAAAGCTGTTTAAAATTGGGCCCAAAGGCAGCCTAAAGCCCATTGACACCCCCACTTACTTTTATAGAGAGTTTCATCTCTCATTTTTCTGTTCACTTCCGATGTGGGACTAAAAAATATTTTTTTTTTTAGTTTTTTACAAGTGAGTCAGCCGAGTCGAGCCGAGCCGAGCTTTAATTGAGCTGAGCCAAATCGAGCTTGGGTTAGCTCAATCTCAGCTTGAAAATCATTTCAAGCTTGGAAAAATAGCTCGGCATGGTTCAAATCTAGCCTGCGAATCGAGCCAAATTGAGCTGGTTCGAACCGAGTCGAGCGAGCTAACCGAGCTGGCTTGGCTCGTGCTCAGCTCTAGCCAAATGTATGCTTTGGTGGTGGCTTGGCCCACAACTATTCAAGTGGACCCAACGTTTGATGATCAAGACTGTTCAGCTAATGTGTCGTACCATGTATGATATATGTCACCAAAATATTCCCCTATTGGACAATCTTACATGTCCAACTTGTGGATTGCAAGTGGATGGTTTATAATCCACTCTAATACTAAGGAATTTTGATGGGGTCCTAGGAAGATAATTGATGGCCTCTGGTAGTGGATGGCACAAGAATGCATGGTTTAGATCGTGAAAAGATGGGGCCACCATATTGTTGGTGGTAGAACAAAACATGTCATTTTGTCCAACTGCATGTTGTGGATTTACACTTTGAGTAATTGACATGCATAAAATAAGTGTTAATTGATATGCATAGAATAAGTGTGAGGTCAGCTGCATGTTGTGGACACATGTTTGAAATATGTGTTGTTCATTAGTGGGCTTTTCTTTGTATTTATGGTGACCTAAAAATAATCCTTTTAAAGTTATAAGGTGGACCATCATGAGTGTGGCTCACCTTTATGATAATGTACTTGCACATGAGGAATATTGGGTATGCTATATTGTACTTCATAAGGGTGGAGGATACATATTTTCATCGGTCATATGCTGACCTAGGACATGTGCGTCAGATCTAATAAGATCCAATCGATTCTTGTGATGGTTCCACAGTGGATTTTTCTTAGCCCGAAGGCTAAGTTGATTGGTTTATCAGATGAGGCATAGATGTATCTTTTGAGGTAAGATCTGAAATTGTGGGGGTATAATTGGACACACTCAGATAACCCACTCACCCCAATTGAACAAATGAAAATAAAAGTAGCTTTGTTTTGTCAAGTGGTCTGAGTTAGTATTGTACACACCTTAGCAAGTGAATTGGTAGGAATCATGGACTAGTGCATCATCCACACACTCTAATCCTACTAACGGACAGATTAGATGACTCATTGTAACATAGAACATCAGGCTGCATGCATATGACTCTTTATATACAGACACTTAGAAAATGTATTCTATGTACTACAGAAAAAATCACATTTCTAGTCATGAAAATTTTAAATTGTAGGAGTGTACTTGGATTCACTTAGATAAACAACTTAGCCCAGGGACTCCAAGTTTAGTCAATATGCATTTGATAAATGTAAGGGAATCAAATGATGTATGTTATGGATCAATATGTACATGTGTTATGTTGGTGTTTAGATCTCAGAGACAAGATGTCTCAAAATAGCAATGCTATGAGGTGGAGAGAGATTAATGTAGTTAATTGAAAATTTTAAATGATTGTCTATTTTAATGGTCAAATCAATAATTATCATATAATTGGTTTGATAAAAAGAAAATGCTCAATAGTCTGAATTCAACAAATGATTGTTTGATCAAGGGATTTGTAGGTAATGTTCTATAATAAAGGACATGTTTCCAATGAACAGACTTCTGCACTTACAAGGCCCATTGTTTAATGAACAATCTGTTGGTCAAGATACTTGATTGTGAATGGAGAATGAAGGATTTGGACATTTTTCCTTCATTTTCAATTGCTAGAAATTAATTGATATATATAGTGAATTCTGATCACGAGTCAATAAATTGACCAGCCACTCCATTTTAATTTTGATGTGTTTGCATGACAGATTACTTCAACCTTTTTGTATTACAAAAATAATATGCATGCCTGGTTTTATTGCCAGTTGAATGAAAAGAATGCGTTCGGGGCTGGTAAAGTTTGTTGTATTAAGAGCTATTGCTACAACAATTATCAGAATAAAAGAATGATGGATAGTATCTATTTTATCATGGAGTTATAGCCACCGTAAAAAAAACAAAACAACCGTGACGATCATGTAATGGTTTCCCCGACGTCTTTCAACCGTTGGAGTCGTCAACAGCTGATGTAGAACGGGTCGCTGACTATTTCATGGCCCAGATGGAGTAAAAGAAGACCGGTCGGGGTCATAAGTGATCCGGACCGTCAGGACCGTAAATCGGTCGTATCTCACAATCCGGAATGAGTTACGGGACGTATAATATATCAATTTGGGGTAGCTCGAGCTACTTTAGCCAACCAACCCTGCTATGCTGGGTTGCCTAGGCCGGAATCGCGAGATTCGACCGTATCGACAGTCATTAGGCTAGTTTATTTTTAGTTTTACTATTTATAGTAAGTTTTATTTCGATCATAACTTTGCATTTGTAGGGTTTTAGAGTTAGCGTCCAACATGAAAAGGGCTTAGAATATTTCGTAGAACAACGTGGTTGAGGCCGTTTGATAACTTTTTATTTTTGGCCGAAAACCAAGAGTTCTAGTAGGATTGAACGACTTCTATAAATAGTAAGTTTATTATTTATAGTAAGTTGCGTTTTCTAGGAGTTTTAGTTGGAGTTGGATTCTGATACTTTACCTAGGGTTTAGTTTCCTATTTATATGCATTGTAATTCCGTTTTTATTCATTCAATTATCAATAAATCAATTATTCGAAATTTATTTCCTTTTTTTTTTTTATCTTTTATTTCTTCTCGTGGATTCGAGAAACACTCAGTTAGGGAGACGGTGATCGACCTACCACGTCCTCCCTGCGTCAACAGCTTTTATCTGCCTGCAAATCACCATAAACCTCGGCGAAAGCAAGCACTACCTTTGGTACTAATAAACTTAACAATTTTAGAAGGGGCTCTATGGGGGCCACCACAGTGTATGTGTTTTATCTAAGCTGTCCATCCATTTTGACAGATCAATTTGGGTCAGGAGCCCAAAAACATAGGCAGATGAAGACTCAAGTGGACCACACAGTAGGAAACTGTAAAGATTAAGTTCCTACCATTGATCGGTGGTGTGGTCCACTTGAGTCTTCAGTATTCCTCCGTTTTGGGATCATGTCCTAAATAAATTTTCAAAATGAATGGACGGAGTGGATAACCACATACATCACAGTGGGCCCCACGAGAGCCCCTGACAAGACCGTCTCTTGCTCCGTGTGGGGGTATACCAATCTGCGCCCAAAAACTAAAGAGCCCGCCGAGATATTTTTCGATCTCGCGCGCTCGGAAGTTTTGCATCCTTCTTCTCGTTCGCCCTGCTCTCTCTCTCTCTCTCTCTCTCTCTATCTATCTATTACGATCCCGAGGGTTTAAGAGCGTAACTTTACACGTTCCAGCAGTCCTGGGGCTTTTGGCGCATTGGTTAGGTTCTTAACAATTGATATAGGTCGTCTCGTGCTCGAGTCACGGAAGGGGCGACCTGTGCAAAGGGCAGAGTGAAAGCCGCCACGGCGTACCTTATGAAGGTTTGCTTGTCTGGTCAAGATTTTTTTTTTCCAATCAATTGCAGTAGATTTTGATCGTCATTATTTGGAACGGGAATTTGTCCGTACAAATAAAATTCGCATCTCATTCTTTTTATTTGGTATAGTAAGGTCTTTATCGTTTTCATCAGATTGAAGTAGATATCTGGCATTTCAAAAATGAAATATACAAGAAAATGGTGTTTTTTGCTTGGTAAGAAACTTTAGACGTGAGTCCAGATCCCTTATCTTGTCGGCCTTATGCTGGATGGGATAAGCCCAAAAATATTGCCCATCTGAAATTCTTAGCCACAATCAGTCGATTTTCCCTGTTGGATATGGACCTCTGGCTAACCTTTCTTCTAGGTCACTAGTCCAGCAGTTGTGATGGCCTGATGGAGATATTTGGCATAATATATCCCTGTTTGGTTCCACAGAATGAGTGGTCTGGATCACTAAGAGGTGGGCCCCCACATGTAAGGCTAAGCTTCATGCTCGAAATGTGGAGGTTAGTTTTTGTATTGTTGCCGAACTGTTTGTGTATGGTGGCCCGGAGAACTAGATAGAGAATCATCTGTGTTCAATTGCTTGGCTTAGTATGTGCAGTGGAAATTAAATTTATAGTTATCTATTCTGAATCCCAAGCACGCTACGTTTTTGGCCTCAGTACCATCAATAATGATCTCCAATACTTCTCCTGACTGTTGCTTTTGTAGATTATGCCTGGTTGAGAACATAATTTGCCATATCTATCACTTAGACAACCCCTTGATAAAAGTGTTCAATTTGTTGATCTTTGTGTGGATGCATGGCAAGCTCTATTTACAAATCAAAGGGTGTTTTTTTTTTTTTTTTTTTTTTCTTTCTTGTATGAAACTGTAACAGAGTTGATATGCTCTCTTCCTGTACAGGAGTGCTGAATTTATCTCCACTGATATCACACTTTGTCTAGCAGACCAACACTAATTTCCCTCCAATTAATTTCGACTTTTCCCACCCACATTAGACAAAAGTGGGGTAGAGTTAGCTATTGCAAGGAAGTAGTGGCGTTTTCTCATTCCTATTCCAGAAGGGCCCAGGTTCCCAGTGGAGCCTCTGATGCTAGGAATCCAATCACTCGAAAATTCATATAAAGGATCATAAAAAAATGCTGATCTCTGAAGTTGTTAAGGTTGAGTCCAAAGTCCAAGTCTTAATTCTAATTGGTTGGCTTTTGCCAAGTCAAGAATTGTATACTCGTTGCCATCAACCCAACTTTCCACATGATTGCCTTAGCCAATTCAAGCGAATCCTGAACAATTGATCCTTCGAACTATGGTTGTTCACATACACATGTGATATCTAGCCATCCATTAGAAG
This sequence comes from Liriodendron chinense, assembly GCA_003013855.2. Taxonomy (NCBI): domain Eukaryota; kingdom Viridiplantae; phylum Streptophyta; class Magnoliopsida; order Magnoliales; family Magnoliaceae; genus Liriodendron; species Liriodendron chinense. Next base: position 8,704,026 of record ML058335.1, read on the forward strand.
AGTGCTGCTATGCTGATTTCCTATTCCAAGAATAAGGTTGGTCCACTATTTAAGTGGGCCACAATTAGCTCAACTAATGTATGGTTGTGAAAAATTGGTGGAAAACAATTGACTGAACAAATGCAGGATACTCGTGTCTTTCTCACCAAAAGAAGAAATAGAGAAGAAACAGACATAAAAATTCACTTCTACTTCACATGGATCCTCATTCTCTACTTTCTCGCGTGGGAGATCGGGTTTTGCTATAATTCTGGTTTCATGGTTTTGGAATCAGTGGATGGAAATTGGGTTTGATTCTAAACATCATGTTCTCACCGAGAAAGTGATTTCTCTTTATATATTTTGAATTCAATTCTGTTGGAGTCTACCCAGATTAAGACTCTCATAGAGCAGTATGTATGCTTCCTTGAATTGAGAATCATGGGCTTTGATTTTTACCATTCAAAATGAAGTAATTAGCTCTAAATAGTAAAATGCCAATTGAATTTGATATGGAAAATCTGAATTTTTTTCAGGGAGAAGGTGATCATCCCCACATTCAAAGCTTTCATAACCATAGAAGGGGCAGGAGCAGACAAAACAGCAGTTCATTAGGGAGACAGCTCAAACACTAGGGCCCAAAGGCTAGCCTATTAGAACCTATAATTCTGCAACATTTGCTGTGAATTCTCCTTATTTCATTGCCAAGAACCTCACTTTCAAGGTAAAAATGAGAAGTGATTCAATCAAGTTCTTCTACACCTCATTTGATATTTTATCAGTACATTTGAAGATTCTTTCATGTTCAAGGCTTCAAACCCAACATGTCATTTTATCCTTGTCAAAGAGAGAGAATAGCTATTTTGTTTTGGCCTTTTAACCCCCCCTCTCTCTCCCTTGGGTTGGCTACATCTCAAGAATAGCATTGATGGAATTGTTTCAGTAATCACGCCATTGGACTGATTTAGACTGGCAAGGAGCTAGTTGGTCTGAGCAAAAGCCAGGATTTGAATTGGCCCAGTGAAATAGGCCAAACTGAGCTGTTCATTTTCTCTAAAGGGTCTTGCATTTTGAACTAGGACTTTCTCCTATCGTGGATATTGCAGGTACCAATCTCTAATGGTTTCTATTTTGGGGTGGATGAGGCAATGCGGGATGAGACTATCAGAGTTAAGCCATTTCTTGTTATCTGACCCAATGGCTGGAGCTTTCACTCTGTGCGGTATCCGTTTCTGTTCTGTAGACAACAGGAGTTAAGAAAATTGTTTTTCTCGCAGCAACTTGTGGGGTTTGCATCATTTTTGGGGCTCGGCTGTTCATTCCTCTGGTTTCTTTGAATTTTGCTGCACTTCTTATTTTATGTGCTTGCATTCAAGTATGATGCTTCGGTCTCATTTTCTTCCAAACTTTCTTAAGAGATTCCTAATGGGTTTGTTGGAAAATGCTTGTGGAGATGCTATTGGCTGCAAAGAATTAGTTAACCACCAATGATCTTGAAGGAAAGGTAGCATAGCTTCCCTTTTTCTAAGTTTCATTTTCAGATATTTCTATTGTTTTGAGTTCTAGAAATATTAAAATTCATTATGTAAATCTCACCTATTCTTTTGTAGTTTGCGCTACTAGAGACCTCGTTTGTCAATGACGATCTTGCACAATTGAAAAATGAATTATCAGGGAGCTCGATGGTACTCTCTTACTCTTCTTTGATTAAACTAAGGGCCAACATATGCATTGTTTGATTGAGCATTTGCTTAGCCCAATAACCTGTACATGTGGGACCCACCTGTTGGCTATCATGGTTGTTCATGCAGCACCTGAATGATGGATAGTTGGCACAAAAAAAAAAAAAAAAAACCTGCCCATCTGATGATCCCAACTGTCCCCCATTAAATTTGGACCATTTTAGTTGTAAAATTGCCTTTTGTCATCAAATACCCAGGATCATCTTGTTAAGGGAGATATTTGGTGTGGGCCATCATGTGACAAGGTCCACTTAATGAATGGTTTGGTTACCAAAAAGGTAGGACCGACCTGAACCACTGCTGACTGCTGTTTCCTTCAGCTGATTTTCAAATAATCCCATTTAACTAGAAAACTTAAAGCTATGGAAACTTGCATTGAATATTCTAATCTTTGTCATATTTCTCTCATATCATGCAATAGAAATGGAAGATCACAAGGGTTATATATGGTTTACCTGTACACATTGTCAGTTGCCACTTAGTTATTAGTGGGCCTGTTATTCTTTTTCTATGAGATGTGAAATATTTAACCTGCTATCATTGCTTATGTCTCTATTGATTGGAACCTGAAATTTCTTGTGCATGGCATATGTAGTCATACAAGAAGTGTCCAAGCTTATGTTAGTCTCTATTGATTGCTTATCATACAAGTAAGTGTCCAAGCTTATTTAGTCAAAACCCAAGACAATGCTCAACCTTGTGGTACTTTTTTCAGTTGTATGTGACCGGTTGTTATGTTTCTCTTCCCAAGCCTACACTTGTAGGCTACAGGTGGGAAAGGTTAAGATCGTCCAATCAAGGAGATTTCTGGGTCATGGCCCATTCACGACGGGGCGAAACAGACCAACAATCTGGCTTACCAAAACGTGGGCCCCACTTTTCAGAATTCAAAATCCGCAGAAACTTGTAAAATTCCTCTGTTGATGATACTAAGAAGAAGAAGAAGAGATGAGAAATATAGGTGTTGCTCTCATAAGCCCTGATTCTTCTTTGTTCTTTTTTTTTTATTAATGTTGCAACTGTTTCAACTTGTAAAGAGTTTGAAAAAATTAACTGGTGAAATAAAGAGAAACAAATCAAACTATGCCATCATCAGTTAAAATCCTTATGGAAAAAGAGTTGCAACTGTTTTTGTTTGATGATGGCCCCACTTAAAGCATGGAGGCTCTCACATTTAACTTATATATGATTCGTTTGAATGAATATCTCCTTTTGCTCCATTTGGATTTGTACAGAGGAATATGTATGACAGAACAAGTCTTCAGTTACTATCCTTTGATCCTTGAAATACCTTTTCTATTTTTTAGAATTGACCACCTACAGGGCACCCTACGCTGCACCATCGGTACAATGCATTTTTAGCCATGAAAAATCAGGGGAATAAGAATACACATACCCACATACACTTTTCATGGCTGAAATGGGCCTCTAGCCAATCAGTTCCCTTTTTTTTAATTGATTGATGGACAATTTTGCATGTTCGAGATGATTTTGATTGAGTAGTTACTATTTTTCATTGCATTAGCTAGCATGGTTGTTTGTAGAACTTAAAAGTGTAATGTAATGGGCATAGCTTTCCTCAGCTCTTACTGCTATTGGTTTGAATTTCTGACTGTTGCAATCTGATACTCAATTATTTTTTCCATGCAGCCTGGTCACTTTCAAGTCCATTCTTTTGATATTATATCAGCCTTTGAGGTATGTATGTTTATTTGAAAAAGTTGCATGAAATATTTATGAAACAGGTGATGCAAGACAGCCTCAGTAGATTCAATCACTGTGCTTTCTGACATTGGGATGTTCATTCCTCATGTAGGCCAGATTTTACAAAACTAATGGAGGGCCTTCATGATGTTCTTTTTTCTCTCATAGCTGTTTATTTGTTTTCTATGTTGTGACCCACACACCTCAGGAGTGAACCTGCCTGAGTTTTACGACAGATGGTTTAGATAGTGTGGCCCAAGCGATGGAAGCTCAGATCTTGGACATGTACCATATTGGCATGGCTACTTCAATCTATCCTCCTTAAATCACCTTAACACTCTCACTCAGGTATATGCCCACCTCTGCCTCTTGCAAACCCTTTTACTGAAAACATGTTGGATCATCACCTTGAGTCAAATACGTGCCTTCAGGATCAAAGAGCTTTGCGGAGCCAGCATGCGTGTAAAAGGTTGGCCATCTTTCATTCTGCCTCATGTGCCAGCATGGCAGGTGGACCCACTGTATAATGTAGATGATGCTCCAGCCCAAAAATAAGTCCAGTCCACACATGGGGTTGGCCACTATTTATGAAATAAATGGACAGATAGAAAATAGATCTTGGCCAAGTTTTTCTAAGCTGTCTGCTGGTTTCTAACATTGTTTCTAACATTGTGGGCCATATGATGAGTTGACCAGCCTGATTTTCGGCAAGATCATATTCCTTGCCAAACTGACCTGATGGATGGGTTGCATCTTGCATCTATATACGAGCACGTGGTGGTATGATTTGGGTTGCATGAAGAAAATGGCTAATGATGCTACAAATGTCAACCACAAGTTTATCTTGTGTGTTGGTATGGCTTACATTTGATAGATCTTTGCCATCCATCAACAAGATAGAGGAAAGTCCACCCTGTGCATAAGTAACATTGCTTTTGGGCCTTCCAGTGCTACTTCCCCATCTTCTAGTGGGGCCCAGATTATAGTCTCAAGCTGCTGAAATCCAATCTTATCTCAGGCCTCACCATTGCAAGCCTGTCAATAAAAAAAATTATGTTGGTTTTTTTGTGTTTGATATTATGTGAAGAAGGAAGAAAAGAAGAGCTTTTCTGGTAGATTTGAGTTGGTTTTTTGATTGAATTTTAAAAAAGAACTGTTGGTGACTATGGTTTGGGATGTTTGACTAGAATTTGGGAACAGAATTGTTTTGGATATCTTTTCTACGTTCTGCTCCACAGGGAAAGGAAATGGCTTTTCTTTTCTTGGATATGGGGTTTGAATTAGAAATATCACTGTTTGGGAGTGATCTTATTTGTGTTATTTCATATGGGTTTTTAAAATGAACTGAAAACAGAACTGTTTTGTTTTCATGTCCTTTTGAGTATTGTTTCTCACGAAATCGATTGCCAAAAAACAGTTCTGTTTTTCTTTACTTTTTTTTTTTCTCCTCTTCATTGGGTGTGTGCGTGTGTATTTGTGGGTCTTGTTCTTGTGCCTGAGGGGCTTTGGGATGGGGAGCAAGAGGGTAATGAGGAAAACAGTTTTCTTTGAGTTAGCACTTTCCAGGGAAACCATGTGAAAAGGTACAACTCCGCAATCTTTTATTTCATTATATGGAGTTTGGAAATTGGAATGTGCTTGGTTTCAAATTCTATGCACCATGGTCCACTAGCTGCTGATGATAGTGTTTATGAGCTTAATTTATAGCATTTGTGGGAATGATGCAGGATCTCAACTTATGTTCAAATTTTCATTTTTTTCAGGGGGTATTCTCACAACAGGCAATTATTTCCAGCGTTTGACTGCCTCCAAAGCATCGCATCACCAGCACACAGGTTCCTTCCGCATCATCAAGTCAGGTCAGTTTGAGAATTTCCATGATTTTTTCCTTTGTTACACAGCTATTATGAAGTTTTATTTTTCCTTTGTTAGAAATCATGAGAATTCCTATTTTGAATATGACCAGCAAAACAAGATTCATAAAGCCAACCCCAAATAGCTGGGACAAGGCTCTTATGGGAGGATGATCATATGGTGATGATAGATTGGTAATGGCATATACTACTAGTACCATGAAGAAGATACATCTGGTCTTGTGATATTTGGTCAAAAGAACTCTCAATGAACTATTGCTTATGTAATCACAGAATGTATCTAATCCTGTGATATCTAGCAAGAATGTATCTATTGCTTATGTAATCACAGACACCTTTGTTGATGCTCCTAATGAACTCTCGTGTATCTTATCTGTTTCTCAAGAAAGTTATTTTCTTACTAGCCCTATCCTAGCTATGGTTATTAGACTAAAACGAAGTTATTTTCTTACTAAAATAATGGCATTTTTTGGATGGTTTTCTATCCTCCACTAGCATCATATGAACTCTTCCATTGCAGGTTTTCCCACCGAAAACCATCCAGATTTTTACTGAAGATGAGGACGAGTGTTTGCTTTGTGGCGAACATGATACCTAGGCTGTATGTATCCACTTTTTTTTTTTTTTTTTTCCCCTTTTCAATTAGCATGTTTTGATGGATTGCATTGATTCTAACATCATTGTTTCATTACAGTTTGACAATCATGGCTACACAGCTACCAGTCCTCTCATTGTCAATGTCAGTACATGATCAATTGATCTTTTTTTTCCAACATGATATCCGATTTGTTTCTTGCTAACACGCATGGGCCTCTCCTATAGTCTAATATGCTTTTTAAAGTTTTCTATTAACACGTCTCAAATCAGCTATTGCTTCCCTGTGCAACTCGCCGACGGTTTAAAGCGGTCAAATCACCAACGGCTAGTTCCGACAGTTATACCGACGACTTTAACGGCGACGACGCTTTCCTGACGGCCCTTCCATTGGCTAAAAGCCATCCGGAAAGGCCTATGCCGACGGTTTTTAGCCATTGGCGTTGCCCTATTTTTTGAGTGAGCCTTACTCTATGAGGTTGGAAAAGACTGGTGCGACTGACCAACGAAAACTTTGTAACTCATTAATGTTGCAAGGTGAAGGGATGTTGATAATGGCCCTGATCGTCGGTTGAATCTACTGGCTGCTAATACCTCATAGGCTGATGAACAAAAGGAGGAATTTGCCCAAGGAAGGGCTCAGGTCTAATTAAGTAGTTGGTGAAAGAATAATTTACCAAGGTGATGATTAGTAGCTAATCCGAAAGAATGATAAACCATATTGGGACTGAGACATGGCTCAGACTCTTATGACATGGCAGCAATAGAGAATTTTTTGCAAAGGGTGAAAGCTCGATTGAGTAATGTTGTGTGGAAATAAAAGAACCATGGGTCTGTCGGTATTTGGATCTTTTGATCAAAGGACTATCTAAAAGATTAGTCAATGATACATTGAAGGGAATGAGGTTGAGCCTAATATATGAACTACTAGTGTTGGTAACCCAACCCATATGAATGAAGATCCCATGAGATAGGTTTAATGGGTAAAAAAGAAGACACAAGGTAGACGATTGCACTGATAGAAATGAGCCCTGTCTATGGTGTAACAGTACGAGCAGCAACAAAGAAGGATGCGTTTTTGAAATCTTAATGAATCAATAGCCATATATTTGGTGGTGTATCCAGTTGCTGTATGCACTTGATGTAATTCACCTATAAGGGTGTGGAGGTGGAGGCCCCTTCCTATGAGAATTTAGGCGAATTCTCTAGAGCACTCATAAAATCCAGGTAATGGTGTATGACCAAAAAACACCGAATCGCAGAAGCATTTGTAGTGGAAAAGTTGTGTGAATGGCATGTACTTGTGATTTACACCAAAATGAGTCAGGTTCAAGACTATGGTGTCACCTAATTCCTGTAAACCTGTCTTGCTTACTCTAATGTCGATTCGAGTCTATGGTGACACCGGCCCCATTGCACAATTGTTCCATCTTAAACTCGAAATGTCATAAATTTTGAAACATGTCAGGGCTGTTATATTTAAGTTATTTTAAAATAAATTAGTGTTTCAAAATTTCCAACGGGTGTGTGCATGCGTGCACGAGCGGATGTGTCTTTACATGTAACTTCGAAGGTTGCATCCCTTCATTTTTTGTTTTAAAAGGTTGTGTCCTTTCGAACCCAAGAGTCACACCATTTGGGTTTAAACCCAATAGTCACAACCCCTTTTAAAAGGGTGTCTCTACACCCTTAAGGGTGTCCACTCAAAGTCTATAGACTGTCCTCATCTGGTTTTAAAAGTGTGAAAACGATTTAAAAAATGGTTTAAGTATTTTCTTGTTCGGGTTAAGGCTACAAGTGGTTCGAGCTCGTGTACAGTGAGTGCACTGCTGGGACTGAGTGATAGTCATTGTATCCTGGAGGTCGATTACACAGAGAATCCTGTTGCACTTGGGACGCAGTCCAAGGAGGGAAAATTCGATTTCAAGCCAAGTGATTCCAAATCACGGCACGACTTCTTCAAAGCGGTAAGTTTTTCTCAATTTTTTATTTTAATTTTGTTTAATTCAAATAGTTTTCCAAACCAAATATTCCAACATTATTTTGAGGATTCTCAACATGATGGTGGTCGGTTAAGGGTTAGACACGTCCTATGGTGGGGTCCACTAGTTCAGATCGAGGTTTGATTCACACCACACATCAAATGGTCAAGTTTTGTATAATATACAATTTACAATTTTTGTCAACTTTGGAGGCTCATTGCGACCAACACAAGCAATGCATGGAGAAGATTTTTGGTGTAAGGGTAGATGGCCACGTGGTCAACATGATGGTCATAGTGGATCATCAAGGTAGGGTCCACAGGTGGGGCGACACATGCACAAAGTGAGCCCCTTAGAATGCTTAGGCACTGATTCATAACAGCGTGAAACCACGCTGGTGATTATTGCGTGTACAGGAACACGTTAGAAGATGTGTTCATCAATTACGGAAATTGCCTGTTTTGAATTGATTTCGAGTGGGGGTCCACATGGTGGTTCTCTTATGAGATCCACCCCCACCAGTAGGTCGGTCTCGCTACTTTAACCGTACAAAAATTTAGTTTGCACCGATTCGAAACTTGGGTGGGCTATAAAGGGCTAATTTGCAATCAGGGCCTTTCTAAGACGATCCAACGGGTGAAATTCGTCGTGGATGGTTAAAATGTGGTATAGATGCTTCATTTAAACTTTGAATTCGTACGGAATATGAAAATGAATTTTCTTAAAAATGAGAGTTTTCTCAATGGCATTTTTATAATTAATTCAAAATATCAAGTTTGACGAAATCTAAGTTGTCCATCTTACGCTAGGAATTATTTTAGGCAACTTTAATAAAGGGGTTCACCTAGAAACACTTACGGTTAGACAGTTATTCACAACGCAAGATAAAAATCTCATAAATTCAACTTAATTAAATAAATACTAAAAATTTGGGGCGATACAACTCCCCCTCTTTAAAATCAAACTTCATCTTCGAAGTTACTTAAGTATACGTGAAAAGATGTGAATAGGTTTTCTTCATTTCCTCCTCGATTTTCCAGGTAGCCGCCTCCTCTCCGTGAAACAACCACAAAACCTTTACCAATGGAATCACTTTCGTACAAAGAACTTGATCTTTCCAGTCTAGGATACGCAACGACTCCTTGATGTATGACCCATCATTACACACTTCAATCTTCTCCCAAGGGCCCTAAGTTTGGTGTTTCTATGTTCAATGGCTTAGTCTCCGGGATCTTAAGTCCGAAGGTGAGTTCATTATTGAAAATGTTGGTTGCCAAGTCCCAAGGTCCTATTTTACACTCTAATACTTACTTGTAACGCCCCGAGATTTCGGCCCTCGTGTCTAACACGATTGTCGAATTCTCAAAGGTTACTTAGAATGTGTAAAGGGTATACACACTACATATCTACTGGAAAACAATCACATTCCACAATAATTGGTATTCATGAGTAAAATGACGGAAACACATATGTTATTCCATTATATCTAAACTAAGCTGTCAATTGATACTACTATATCCAAAAAGTCAAATATCACATTATACTTAACTATGTCCACCACTGAGACTTATTACAAAATTATATCTTCTAACTAATGGAATTTCAAATCGACTTTAGGCCGCATCGGCCTCGTCCTCCGTCATCTGTTTCCACGAGCCCTTATAGTCATCTCCCTATGGCTCGGGCTCCTGTGGATCATCACCGCATGTTCTAAATTGTTTTTCAACAAAAATCATCAAAAGCGGTTTAGTGAAGAATTCTTTCAAGGTTAGCACAATAATTGCATGTAAACATATCAAAACAAACATAGTACTTATTTAATGCAATGCATGTTATGCATGACCCGGCATAGGATTCCTTAACTAGTCATCCCTAGTCATATGCCACCAGGGTTTCTGGGACATGCAAGCCTATAAAGTTTGCCCATCCAAGTAAGAAGTGGGATGCTCATAGCACAAAACTCATAAGACAGTGTATGGGAGAAATATGTCGCTTCAGTCTATTCCTAATTCCGTACACCCACATGGAGTCAAGCGTATGCATGAAATTAGCCAACCCTTTATTATTTCAATTTACACATAGTCGATTAATATGCAATTAACCTTAGACACCACCATAATCATCTCCATGGTTCATCATACACCAAAGTAGTCGAACCTATCAAATCTCCACCAAGGATGGTGGGCCATACTACTAAAGTTTATGGTAACACATGTTAACCCATGGCCTTATTAAGATTCACAAGCAAAATTAAAGGATAGAAAGAAAATGATTTACTCACCACTTAATCAGGTAGTCTGACATCACCACCAGAGGTCAGGGTGACCACTTAACCGGACATTCTAATAGCGTCATTTCAGGTTAGGGTAACCTCTTAGCCGGGCAGTCCTAATATACACCACCAAATATCAGGGTTCATCTACATCACGTTTAATACCGAAATACATAATAACAAGATCTTCATTAGACCTTACAAAATTAACTTTCAATATTATATTAAAGGGATGGTGGTTCCTTCGAAGGCGATTGCATTTCCCCATGTATGTAACAACATTACATCATCACATCCATTCTCCATGTCCAATGTACATCTACATCACTAAGTGATGGGAATAAGGTGTCCTAAAACATCTATGTCTAATATTCAACTCCACTTTCGTTGATTTGAGTTTATTAGCATATAGCATTGTAAATACACCATCATGTGAAAATCAAAGAAACATTCAAGAGCAATAATATATATAGCAACACATGAGACATAACATTCACAATTAAATTCATGTTAAAATCATTTCAAATTTAAAAGAGTTCTCATCTTACTCTAGAAAAAATCTCAACTTAGAGAAGAATGATGAAACTGTAGCAAGCTCAATGCGGAAGATAGAAGAAGGATGATGAAAGAGTAGTGAACTAACTAACTAACCAACTAACCAACTAACTATATATATATATATATATATATATATATATATATATATATATATATATATTGGGGATGAATAGAGGGGGTTTGGATGTGCCCTATTAGCCCTAAATGATGCTTAAATAAGAGTGTTAAACTCAAATTAGCGCAAGGGTGCACCTAATACCACTCGGATTGGAAGTCAGTCTGAAGTTAGCCTCTTTAATGGACCAACTTATGATGCTTCTCACGGCCTCATTAACCATTAGAATTGCACGAAACTTGGAGATCTTCTAAAGTACTTCTAGGACCATCAAATAGATGGAATAAAACCCTGGAAGGAGTCCTAAAGATATCATAATACACAAAATACAGCAAAGCTAAGAATTTGCCCATTTTTTTTAAAAAAAGCGAGACTGGTCATTTTTGGGCTAAGATTATGGATTACACACAAGTTATATTGGAGAGATATTTGAGGTATAAGCAGATGACCATGCCGGGAACAAGATGGTTGATTTGAATTTTTTAGATGGGATATTATATGGGAGAGATATTTGGGGTATAAGCAGATGGCCATGCTAGGAACAAGATGGTTGGTTTGGATTTTTTAGAAGGGACCCATATTGGAATGTGTGAAAGGCCAAAGTGGTTACTTTGTGTGATATTACCAAAATATGATTTGTGGGGCATGGAAACCTTATTTTGAAGATTCTTAGCATGATGTTGGTCGGTTAGGGTTTAGACACGCCTTATGGTGGTGTCCACTAGGTCAGATTAAGGTTTGATTTACACCACACATCAAACAGTCAAGTTTTGTATAATGTATAATTTAAATTTTTTGTTAAATTTGGAGGGACGTTGTGACCAACACAAGCAATGGATGGAGATGATTTTGGGCGTATGGGTAGATATTTCCGTGGTCAACACGATCGTCAGAGTGGATCATCAAGGTGGGGTTCACAAGTGGGGCGGTACACACACAAAGTGAGCCCCTCGGAATGCTTAGACGCTGATTCATAATAGTGTGAAACCACGCTGGTGATTATAAACACGTTAGAAGACGTGTTCATCAATTATGAAAAATGCCTGTTTTGATTGGATTTCGAGTGGAGTCCACACGGTGGTTCTCCTATGAGGTCCACACAGTGGTTCTCATATGAGATCCGCCCCCAGCACTAGGTCCGTCTCGCTACTTTTACCGTACAGAAACTTGGTTTGCACCTATTCGAAACTCAGATGGGCCATAAAAGAGCTAATTTGAGATTGGTGCCTTTCTAGGACGATACAACTGGTGAAATTCGTCGAGGACGGTTAAAATGTTGCATAGAGGCTTCATTTAAAGTTTGAAGTCGTACGGAATACAAAAAAAATGGATTTTCTTAAAAATGGGGGTTTTCTTAGTAGCATTTTTGTAATTATTTCAAAATATCAATTTTAACGAAATCTAAGACATCCATCTTATTCTAGGGATTATTTTAGACTACTTTAATAAATGGGTTCACTTAGAAATAACAACGGTTAGACAGTTATTCACAACGCAAGATAAAAATCTCATAAATTCGACTTAATTAAATAAATACTTAAAATTTGGAGCATTGCAACTTGAGCTTTGGACGCGTCATTTTTTGGCTCATGCTCTAATACGATCCGAAAAAATTGATGGACATTGTGCATCTAACACATAAATCATGGTGGGGACAGAGAAGTTCCACATGTTAAAAGTTGTGTTGTGTAGTACGCAATTTATTCGGTTGAGAGAAAATAGGCGTGATTTGAGAGCTGGTGTCACTAAAAATGATGTGGAACAATGAGAAAAAAAAGAATAGGAATTTCCTGTGACTTCAACACAAATGATCTGCACTCCACGTGTGGATATTTTGGTAGCGTTGTCAACGGGCCAGACCGGGTAGGTATCAACCCGGATTTTGAACTGTTTCGGGCCGGGCCATCAGGCCGGTCCTTTTGAAAATTCTGATTTTAGGCCCGAGTCCAGCCCATTGACACCCCTATATTTTAGCCAACTTGATGACCGGATTGGATATGCACAGGAATGGCCATATTTTCACATGAAGGCAAGTAAGGATGGAATTCAGGAGTATACATAGCAGGGCACGAAAAGAAAAGTAAACGACTCTTACCTAACTAGTCAAGCAACTTCTTGCCCATCTCGCTTGATCTCTTGTCTGCCGATCCAGATATTAGGGATGTGTGACATGACTCGTTGCTGATCGTCTTCGGCATATTTTTTACACCAGTTTGCTAAAATTGGACAGTCCACGATCTTCAGTTGGCGAAGGTTACGGAGGTCTTCGAGATCTTTAGGCAGACGTCTCAGTTTTCGGCAGCCTGTAATGTGGAGTATCTGGAGCCCGCAGAGTTTTTGTATCCCAACGGGAAACACAAAGTATGGTGAGTTTTTAATCACCAAGTACTTGAGGTTGCAAGATAACGGCAGGTGAATCAGATGAATGTCTCTGCTGTGGACCACATCATTCATGCCACGGCGATGGAATTTATCGCTGTCTCGGGCGATGCCTGTTAGAGCTACTACCAAACACTCGACAGATTCTACAATGAACGATTTCCAGAACGTGCTTCCTGATACCCAGCTGTCCCTTGGCACGTCAATATCTACTTTCCACAATTTACCATGAAGGAATACCGGTACTTTTATTAAGCAGGGGCATTTTGCAATACGTAATTCACGGAGAGATGGCATTCCTGCATCTGGTCTCCCAACCCACTCTATCAAAGTATCCATGCTCTCCAAAACAAGTGTCTCCAATTTAGGGAATGCTGCCGCTGCACCTGCTACATCTCCACTATCATTATTCCCATAGAACTCTGGACCGATGAATTTCACCCCATTCATTCCTTCTAAAGTAAGGTATTTGAGGGATGGTAGTGTACCAAGTGCTGGTAGTTTTATGCAGCCATGGCATTTACGAAGAGTCACATTAACTAGGTTGGAGAACGATGCATCTTCCATCCATCCTGGGAACTTCAATCCTATGTAATCCGATATTTCCAGTTCTTCTAGGTTTGTGTGAGGTCGAAGGCCTTCAAGCACACCCTCAATCTCAATCCTCTTTACTTGATCATGTTTTCTCCAATGATCGTCTTCAAAATACAATTCCAAAATTCGAAGGTGTTTCTTATTCATTAGTTCTGCTTCCTTGGCTTCGCCCTCATTTAACACCCTCTCCAAATGGTATATTGCCAACTCTCCTTGGAGGAGATTGAGGTTTTTAAGTTCTCCAATTCTGCATTCCATCCCATCCCCAACAATAAACTTTGACAATGTTCGAAGGGAAGTTAATCTCCCAATCCCATGGGGTAAAGCCTTCAAATCCTCTGTACCTTTAATTTCCAGATGTCTTAGCCTTGCAAGTTTCCACATCTCTTTAGGAAGTTCATACAGCTGGCGGCACTCATTGAGTTTCAAAGTTTGCAACAAATACAGTCCACATATGAATTCAGGCAGCATCGATAGTCCAGTGGTAGATAAGTTGAGGTATCTTAAAAGCTTCAAGTTCTTCAAGGACGTTGGAAGACAATGAAACCTTACACCACTCAAATCTAATGCTCTGAGGCACCTGAAATTTTCAAAAAAATCATCAGCCACCACATTGATTCGTGACCACCCAATGAATAGGAGCGTGCGCAGATTCTTGGCTTTGCACAAGTTTGCCGGAATTGATGATAGATCTTCACTACATTTCAATGAGACATGGCGCACATGCTGCAGGATGTTGTTCGACAATTCCATGTTCACGGTATAGCATTCTCTCATGACAGTTTGGAAGAAGTCATGAACAAGATCTATCATCTTACAGTGCATGATGTTGCCAAAGAAATCTGGTATTGGAGCATCAAACAAGGATCGCCCTAGTAAATCGTAAAAATACCCATCGCCTATACTTTCCATCTCTGACGCTGCACTTTCCTCTGAGAGAATGAAGCTCTGGGCCATCCACAACTTGATTAATGTCTCCCTCTCTATAACATGATCCTTAGGAAATACCAAACAAAAGGCAAAGCAACGCTTCAAGTAAGGCGGCATATTTTCATAGCTTAATTGAAGGTCAAGTACAATGCCTCTTGTAACATTTGGTAAATCCCATGTTTCACTCTTCAACACAAGCTCCCAATCCCTTTTCATTCTCTTCAAACGCAATTCATTTGCTATTCTTTTTATAACAAGAGGTAGTCCCTCACACTTTCTTGCAATTGCTTCGCTAATTTCTTCCAATTCTGCATGTTTATCTTTATTCATTTTCCCAAAAGCAATGTGACTGAACAATGACAAAGAATCACTTTCTAGTAGGGGCTCCAGTTCATGCCATTTCGTGGTGCCCATGGTTTTTAGCACATTTTTGTTGCGAGTTGTTATCAAAATTCTACTCCCACTCGCTCCGCCTTTCAAAGGAAGCCTCAATCTATCCCACTGTTCTTGACTTTCATTCCAGATATCATCAAGTACAAGTAAAAATTGCTGCTCTTTCAAGACATTCCATAGATGATTTTGCACCATTTCCCATTCAGAATAACTAGCGGCAGGTTGACCCTCCGCAGCTTCAACGATTGCTTTACAAATCCTAGTCACATCAAAACGATCCGAAACATGAACCCACATCCTTTTTGGGAAGTGTCGAGTAACTCGCTTGTCATTGTATATTAACTGCGCAAGAGCTGTCTTTCCTACTCCCCCCAAACCAACTATAGAAATGACGGGAATTTCATTACTGACACGACTATTATCGCTTAGCAACCAGGGTATGATCCTTTCCTTATCTGGAGTCCTACCAATAATCTCTGATTCATCAATCAAGGAACTAGTTTTCCTCTCCACCGTCTCTATCCTGCTATCTATGCTTTCTTCCAAATAGAGTTTAGACTTCTCACTACATATAGCATCGAGCCTTTCTCTAACATTTTTTAATCTACGCCCCAAATCCATTCCCAATTTAACATGAAAGCCCAGTTCATCAACTGTTTCATCAACACTAAGAACACATAAGATGGAGTTGCATACCCGCTTTGCGAGATGTGGGACTCTGTTGTCTTCATTTTCATATCTGAGGGCTTCGGCTCTGCATTCGTCCAGCAAATCTTCCAAGTCGTAGGCCACATCTTTGATCTTCTCCAGCCAGTCACTCAGAGTTTCTTCCTTTCTCCGTCTCCTCTCAGCATCATGAAGAACGGCTTGGATTGCTTTGAATAAACTAGAAAGGTCTTGTAGCTCTTGGCGACAGGAAAACACCGATCCTAGCTCGGATTCGATGGTGGAAGTCAAGAAACGTAAAACCGATGTAACAAGTCCATCCGCCATGAGAAAAGAAATTAGAGCTTGAAAGCAAGAAGGCGGAAAAGAAGTTTGCTAGGATGGAAATCCGATTGCTCCGCACGCTCATCATGTATGTGCTTTATCTATTCAGTCCATATGTTTTTATCCAAATCTCAAGTGGAACATGCCACAGGAAACAGTGGGAATGATGATTTCCACTGTTGAAACCTTCCCAGGCCCCACAGTAATGTTTATTTGTCATCCAACCTGTTCATAAGATCACATGGACATGGATGAAGGGAAAACACAAATATCAGCTTGATCCAAAACTTCTGTGCCCTCGAGAATTTTTCAATGGTAGACATTCAGTTCACACTTTTCCTGTGGTGTGGTCCACTTTAGATTTTGATATGCTTCATGTTTTGTCATCATACCTAAAATTATCTGTTAAGATGGATGGACGGAGTGGATAAAATACATAAAATCACGGTGGGCCCTACAGAGTTTACTCCGCACGCATGCGGAGTTACTACGCAATCCGCTTCCGTTATGGTATATATTCAGAGGCAAACGTGAAGTACGGGGGAGCGGTTTGGGTGGATCCCCGGATCCACCGAGGTCGGTGGATCCCCAACGGTGGGCCTCACTGTGATGTATTTTCTTTACATCGATACCATCCATTCATTTTGACAGCTCACTTTAGGGCATGAACCAAAAAATGAAGCAGATCCATAACTTAGAAGACCAATACCACATGAAACAGTCTTGATTGAATCCTCACCAGTAAAAACCTCGCGGGGGCTACCGGAATGTTTATTTTCCATCCAACCTGTTGATAAGGTCACAAAGATCTGGATGAAGAAATCACACAATTATCAGGTTGATCCAAAGCTTTTGGGTCCGACCAAAAGTTTTTAATATTAGATTACCACTGTTTCCTGTATTATGGTCAACCTGAGATTTGGATCTGCTTCATTTTTTGGTATAATGCCCTAAAATGAGTTTTCAAAACAGATGCATGTCCTGGATATAAGGAACGTACATTACGGTGGACCTCACGTTCAGGGATCCAGATCCACTTAAACCGCGTTCGAAGCACGGGGGAATGGTCAAGCTCCGAGGAAGAGAGGTCAAGGGAATATGACAAATATAAACATTAAAGAAATTGTTATAGAAACATATATTTAAATTTTAGATTTATTTAAGTATTTAAAGAAAATTTTATTTTCTTGGAGTTTTACTGATAATATCGTGAGAAAAAACCTCCAGTTTTAAGAGAGGACGAGATTTGTAACTATGGTGCTAAACGATCACAATCGCCATACATGTAGCTCACATGGAGAAGATCCTGATCGCTCATCTGTTGGGTCCTACCTTGGATTGGACACATGTCAGAAATCGCAGGGATTTTCTCTATCGAGATGCACATTGTAAGGTTTTAAGCCCATAAAATGGTGAATGCTAGTTACGGCTTAGTTACTGTCTATTTTAATTCACTATAAGTTCTCCAATTATTTTATAGGATATTCTGATTGATGTGATGTTTTGGATATGACCCATCCATGGTAGGGCCCAGAGCATGAAGCGTTAAGATTTTATACAAGTAGGTCACAAGTAAGGAGGCAGTATGGATGTGTAACAAACTCGGCTATAGACTGATAGTACCACACTTTTAAGAAAAATGATGCATCAGGTCAGGTGAACTTGCAAACAGGGGTGTCAAGACAAGCGCGGTGTTGTTACTGCAATAGCCCTGAGTTGTGGCCATTTTTACTAAAAGTTCAATTTCTCGTCTGGCTTATCTATTTTGGCCTTTTGACGAGAAATTGAAAATTTTGCAGTCGAAAATGCCCGTACGACCGCCATGTGCTCAGGGGGAATCCACCGTGCCCAGAGGAATTGGTCGGAGGGGCATTTTTTATCATAAAATTTTAATTTCTCGTCGAAAGGTCAAAAAGATGAACCAGATGAGAAATTGTACTTTTAGTAAAAATAGCCACACCTCAAGGCTATTGCAATAAAAATCCTGACGAGCGAGGTTTCAATGGATCCCCGAACTGAGGTGGGTGGATCCCTCAATGTGGGGTCCACTTTGATGTATGTTCCTTATATCCAGTTCATTCATCTGTTTTGAGAATTTATTTTAGGACATTATACAATAACTATAGTAGATCCAAATCTCATGTGGACGGATGTGTAACAAACTCAGCCAAAGACTGATAGTACCACACTTTTAAGCAAAATGATGCATTAGGTCAGGTGAACTTGCAAACAAGGGTGTCAACACCAGCGTGGGGTTTTTACTGCAATGGCCCTGTGTTGTGGCCATTTTTACTAAAAGTCCAATTTCTCGTATGGCTTATCTTTTTTGGTCTTTTGACGAGAAATTGAAAATTTTGCAGTCGAAAATGCCACTCCGACCACCGTGTGCTTAGGGGGAATCCACTGTGCCCAGGGGAATCAGTCGGAGGGGCATTTTTTATCATAAAATTTTAATTTCTCGTCAAAAGGTCAAAAAGATGAACCAGATGAGAAATTGTACTTTTAGTAAAAATAGCTACACCTTAGGGCTATTGCAGTAAAAATCCCGACGAGCGCGGTTTCAGTGGATCTCTGGACTGAGGTGGGTGGATCACTCAACGTGGGGTCCACTTTGATGTATGTTCCTTATATCTAGTCCATTCATCTATTTTGAAAACTTATTTTAGGACATTATACAAAAGCTATAGCAGATCCAAATCTCAGGTGGACCATAATACGGTAAACAGTGGTAATTGACTATTAAAGACTTTTCATAAGACACAAAAGCTTTGGATCAAACTGATATTTTTGTAGTCTCTTTATCCTGGTCTTTTTCACCTTATCAACAGGTTGGATGGAAAATAAACATTCCAGTGGCCCTGTGAAGTTTTTAATGGTGATGATTCAATCAAGATTGTTTCCTTTGTTATGGTCTCCTAAGATTTGGATCTGCTTCATGTTTTGGACAATGCCCTAACGTGAGCTGTAAAAACGGATGGATGGTGTGGATGTAAGGAACATACATCACAGTGAGCCCCACAATTAGGGATCCACTGACCTCGGTGTATCTTGGGATCCACCCAAGCTGCGCCCTGAGGGAGCGGATTGCCTGTGACCTCGGGCGCACACACACACACACACACACACACACAGAGGAATGATCACCTGCGCACTGGAGCGCATGTAACTCTTTGCGCACCACACTGCATGCCGTTGTGCGGATGTATTTAAGAAATACAACTTATTTCACCTAATTATGTTGGCCCAACATAATATCTGTATTTCATTCAAGACGTTCATCCATTCTCAAAGATTATTTTAGTGCATGAGCCCAAAAAGAAGGCAGATCCAAGACTGGAGTGGACCACACCATTGTAAGCAGTGTTGAAAATGACCCCATCATTGAAACCTTCCTAGGGCCCCACCACTATATTTATTTGTCATCACCATTATATTTTTGTATTGTGTTTTTACTTCATGCCAATAGTAATGACTTAATGAATAGTATGGATGGCATATAAACTTCATGATGAACGCTAGGGAGGTTTCGACGGCTACTCACTTTTTTATGCTGTGCGGCCTACTTGAGTTTTGGATCTGCCTCATTTTTGGGTCTAATGACTAACATGATCGGGTCAAATGGATGGACTGGGTGGATTTCTCACAAGCATCACAGTGGGCCCCACCCATCTTCCATCATAGGACGTTCCTTGGAAAGGTTTTCACAGGCAATTTGCGTTTGAGTAGGACAAGGAAGCTTATTGGTGGTATGCAACACACCATCTATGTTGGTGGTGTGTTGACGTTACTAAGTTTTATGGGACCCACTATAGTGTATGGTTACATCCACACCATCCATCCATTTGAGGAGATCATTTTAAGACATGAGCTAAAAAATGAGGTAGATCCAAAACTCATACCATATAAAGAGGTGGTGATTGAATGCCTATCATTGAATGCTTCCTAGGACACTTAGAAGTTCTGAATCAAGTTTGTAGTTGTGCTTTCCATTCATCTAGGTTTGTGTGACATTATGAACATATTGGATGGCAAATAAACATTATGGTAGGCCTTGGAAAGGTATCAATGGTAGGTGTCATTGCCCTCACTGCTTTTTGTGATATGTTCCACTTAAAGTGCCTCACTTTTGGGCCATGACTTAAAATGATTTCACAAAATGGACTGAGGGTGCAGATATAACACATACACCATGGTGGGGCTTATATAATTAGGGGACGTTAACACATTTTGTAAGAAAGAGATTCTAATCATGTTTCCGCACAACACCAAGCAATGTGGCGCGCAAAGAGTTATATGCGCTCCAGTGCGCAGGTGATCATCTCTCTCTCTCTCTCTCTATATATATATATATATATACACACGTGCCTGGGGTTGCGTGGGCCTACAGACATATCTATGACAAATCCATTCGGTCCATACGTTTTTAAATACTACAATGTGACAGGGTTATAAACATTATGCAGATGCAATACTCATGCAGGCCATCCCAAACGAAAGAGTGGGGATGTAAACGTCCACCGTTGAAACCTTCCTGGAGCTGACCATGATGTTTATGTTCCATCCAATCCATTCGTAGGCTTATTGCCACTCAGACAAACTGTGCTAACAAATATCATACTGGTACAAAACTTTTGTCACCCCTAGGTGTTTAATACCCATTGTTTCATGTGATGGGGCTCGCATGAGTTTTAAATATTCCGGATTCTTATAAAAACACGTGGACGGAGTGAATTTTTCATGGACATCACTGTGGGACTAACACAGCCTCGGGCACACGTATATCTCTGTGCCCGGGTACAGGCAATCCGCTCTCGTCAGTCGCCAAGACAGCCCTACATTGCGGGAGCGGATTAGGTGAGACCCCATATCCACTGAGGTGGGTGGGACCCTGCTGTGCAGCCACTATGATGTATGTGACTAAATCCATGCCGTCCATACGTATTTTTAAAGTTCAGTTCAGGGTATGATCCAAAAAATGAAGCAGTTCCAAATCCCAGATGGGCCATGGTACAAGAAACAGTGGTAATTGACCATTAAAAACTTCCTGTGGGCCACAAAATCTTTGGATCAAGATGATATTTATGTGGTCTCTTCATCTAGTTGTTTGTGACCTTGTCAAAGGTTGGATGGAAAATAATGGCAAATAAGCATTCCGGTGGAATCCATGCAGTTTTCAATGGTAAAGATTCAATCATGACTTTTTTTTAATGGTGTAGCCCACATAAGATTTTATCTTTTTTCGTATCATTCCCTAAAATGATCTTTCAAAATGGTTGGATGGTGTGGATTTAAGACGCATACATCATTGTGAGTCCCACAGTAAGGGGTCCCACCCACTCGGGTGGATCCGGGATCTCACCTAATCCGCTCCCCTACATTGCATGTGATAGGCCAGGACTCAGCGTACAGCATGCGTCGCCACGATATATATATATATATATATATATATATATATATATATATATATATATATATATATATATATATATATATTAGGTGTTACCGAGGTAACGGGCTAGTGGGAGTAAGGTGGTACCCTACTATAGGGCCCACCTTGACGATACGTTGTATATCCATTCCGTCCATTCATTTTTTAAACCCATTTTAGGACGTGGACCAAAAAAATTAGATATATCCAAGTCTCAGGTGGACCACACCACAAGAAAGAGTGATGATTGAACGATCACTATTAAAAACTTCCCAAGGCCCACTGTAAGTAGATCTAATGTTTATTTTTCATCCGACCCATTGCTAAAGGTCAAACAGAACTGGATGAATAGAAAAATACAAAGATTTGCTAGATCCAAAACTTTTGCAGCCTACAAGAAGCTTTTAATGGTCATTCACCACCTTTTTTTTTGTGGTAGTGGTCCCCCGGAGATTTGTAACTGCTTAAGTTTTTGGATAACGTATGAAATGAGCTGCAAAAACGGATGGGCAGCATGGATGCCAAACACATTCGTCAAGATGAGCCCTACATAGGAAGGGTAACACCCACTAAGCTGTTACCCGAGCAATGGCTAAACCACGACCTTGACTATGACTATATATATATATATATATATATATATATATATATATATATATATATATATATATATATATATATATATATATATATAAAATAAACGGGGCCGGCATCGCTGGATCCCCGGCTACACCGAGGTGGGTGGATCCCTTGCCGTGCTCTCCACTGTATGATGTGTGTATTACATTCATGCCAGTCGATTCTTTTTAAAAGCTCATTTTAGAGCATGATTCAGAAAATGAAGTAATCTAAATCTCAGGTAAACCATAATACAGTAAACAATGGTACTCAACCATTAAAAGCTTCTCGTGGGTCACAAAAGTTTTGGGTCAAGCTGATATTTCTTTGTTATCTTCATCCAAGTCTTTCTGACCTTTTCAACTGGTTGGATGGAAAATAAACATTCCAGTGGCCCCCATGAATTTTTTAATGGTTAGGATTCAATCACTACTATTTTATGTGGTATGGTCCACCTAAGATTTGGATGTGCTTCATTTTTGGGATTATTCCCTAAAATGAGCTTTCGAAATGCATGAATGGTGTAGATGTAAGGTACATACATCACAGTGGCCCCAAGGATCCATCGAACCCAGTGGGGATCCCACCCAAACCGCGCCCATAATAAACAAGGTTTTTTTTTTTTTTCCCCTTAAGTAGACCTACGTCTAGAGGTGGCAATGGGTTGGGTCGGGTTGGGTTGGGTTGGGTCAAGTTCAGGCCGAGTCGGGTCATTTCCACCTCAACCCTAACCCGACCCAGATTGAATTCGGGTTGGATTTTCCTAACCCTTAACCCAACTCAAATTAAACAGGGTTGGGTCGACCCACATTTTAATGAAACTAACTAATTTGTAAATTAAACTAAATGCATATGATACTAGCATTCAATTGAAAACTAAACCATATATATATATATATATATATATATATATATATATATATATATATATATATATATATATATATATATATGGGAAATGGTCATATGAGGTCGACCTCATGGGAACTTTCCATGGGGTTAGGCTGTGTGGGCCCCATCGTGATGTGTGTCAAACATTTACCCCATCACTCAGATGCACCATTTCATGGTGGGCCACGAGCTTAAAAATCACGTCAATCCATGACTTAGATGGGTCACACCACAGACAAAAGTTGAGAGGGGTAATCCACCCATTAAAACCTTCATGATTATTTATTTGGCCCATCAAGATGTGGTTCACAAATCCAGCCCATCCATTGTATGTGTCCCACTTGGATGAGGGGTCAGACCAAGTTTCAGCCACATCCAAAACCCAGTTGGGCTCCACCAAGTGCTTTTAGATGTTTTAGGCATGTTTTCACATGGTTTTTTAGATGGTATAGCACACCTGAGTTCCGTATACGGCTGATTTTTGGGATTTCCCATGACCTAAATGGGACCCATCAAATGCACAGTGTTGATCTAACATGTGGGGCCCACACAGCTCTTCCCATGAGGTTAACCTCATAGTACCACTTCCCAGTATATATAAACTGAGGCTTTTTTTATAGAGTATTTCTATTTTGCAAATATTGAAAGAGAAAAATAAATGGATTTAATGGAGTGTATATTTAAAGCATACTTCTTTAAGCATCAATGTAGTCAGAGTAATGGGATGATGCTTCAGACACGTCATTTAAGTTTATTGAATTGATAGACATGTGGTCCATTCCCAGCAAGGAATGTGAGAGAAAAAAACACTATGTATTATTTAACTAATAAGAAAATCAGTATATAATAGTCTTAGGGCCTACCGTAATGTTTATTAAATTGACAGACATGTGGACCGTTTCCAGCTAAGTATGTGAGAAAAAGAAAAAAACTATGTATTATTTGACTGATAAGAAAATCAATATATAAGTCTACTTAACCCATATATGATTCGGGTCGGGTCGAGTCACCTTTAACCCTAACACGACCCATAAAAATCTGGGCGGGTCGGACAACCTAAAAATTGAATTCGGATTAAATTTTCCAACCCTAAACTAGAAAAATCTGGATCGGATCGGGTTGGGTTAGCGGGTCGGGTTGAATTTTGCTTGGTCTACCTGCGTCTACATTGAGAATCAAATTAGGTCCACTCTTAAAAACTTACAAGGTGTTTTATTTATTAATTTACATGGACGAAAATATCCTTTCATCCTCTGCTTCATACCTTCTTTGTTTATTACTATTCTTTCCTTATCTCTTCTTTTACTATTGTACTTTGGTGATCATCCATGCTTTCCAACTACTTTTTTTCAATCATTTTTTATGCTTTTCACCTTCTTTCACCTGCAAAAACTATCAACATTAAAAAAAAAAAGAAAAAAAGATTACGAGCTTGTTTGAGAAGAAGACAAGAGGAAATGAAATTAAAAAAATATTGCAAAATTTAAACCTTTATAATATGGGTTTTTCTTCTTTCTTTAAAATATTCTATTTAAATGAATTTTTTGCCAAGAAATAAATACAATGAAAGAAAATAGATACTAAAATCTCCTCTTTTGGAAATGAAAGCAAATATAAAATAGACTTTGGGTCTACTTTTGAAAGGTCACACAGTGTCCAAATAAAATAAATCCCATCTTATTTGAAAGTTGGTCGAATTATCTTTCTAACAAGTCTAAAATCACCCCAATCTAACTTATAATAGAAGAGTTATGTGCATTGTCATGAGATTACAGGCTACAGGAATAACAACAATTGCTCCCATGCACTCCCATGTAACAACAATGGTCGCTCTTTGTTACAAACAACGGTTTTCCCTGTGTAATAATAGTGATTACTCCTTTGTTACATCATCAATCACTCCTATGCACTCCTATGCAATTGCTATTATAACAACAATGATCCCTACTTCATTGCTGGCGATTGATGTTGTTAAACTCTATTTTTGGCCATTCCTAGAGGAACTAATTTATCTGCAGAAACAAATGGAGTGGATTTTGCAGGACACTAACTGGAGTCGTCTGATTGGAACACGTCATACATATCATGTTGGTACACAGGCACTGATAAATGGTATACATGACACCTATTAACTCAACTTTAACGGACTGAATTGTAAATCCCAAGGTCGTTAAGTTAGTTGCAAAATGAGATTAGATGAACAGTCCAGACATCCAATTCGGAGATGCTTGATAGTTAAAATAGGACCATAGGATACTTTTCATTTTTAGCCGTCCAATATATGTCCACCCATCCAATGGTCAGGTGAAGTAGAAATTTTTAGTCCGCTAGACACTGAACTGTGAACCATAACTTGTACGGCTTAATGTGACTTAGGCAGTGAATTTTTAAGTAATTTCATCAATCATAGTTTGACCAGATAATCAAAGTAGGGTACCTGGTGTTTGGCCAACCATCTCAGGTGAGCTGGCGTGGCAGAGATCTTGCCGCATGGCACGAGCTGCGTAAAGTGGCTTATGTAGTTGGAGTAAGCAATGACAGCGATGGCACATGCTGCATGTTACTTCCTCCAGCTTTACAGATCAGCCCACCTGATTTTTCGAGGGAAAAAGATACCATTATTTATAGTAAAAAAAAGGGGTGCCAATGAAAGATGGGCCCCACATGATTCCTACCATAGGTGTGGTCTGTCCATCATGTGGGCCCTACCTTTCAATGTAGTATGCCTATCATGCAGGGCTCGCCTTATGTAGGCCATTCATCATTACTGGCTGACCATTGATGTGACCATCCATCGTCGCATGGGGCTACCTTAATGTGGGTCATCCATTATGTGGGGCCTAGTTTCAATGTCCACTGCCCAGCCTACCTTTCATGTGGACCATCCATCATGTAATTATGTAGGCCTCGCCTTTGAAGTGAGTCGTCCATTGTACCAAACCGCTTTGGATGTTGCCTATTTATCATTATGGGTTGGCCTTTGATGTGGACCATCCATTCCGTGCCCCCACATTAATATGGGATCATCCATCATGTGGGCCCACCTTTGATGTGGACCGTCAATTGTGTGAGCGTGCCCCTCAATGATGCTTACCAAATTAACTTAAGTGAAGAAAGTAACTTAATAACTAAACATAAGTTCAAAAGTAACTTAGTGGTATCCAGACAGGCTCTCAGGGATTTTCTAGTTAATATCATGATTTTAAAATCTGCTAATATTAGTGTTTAAATGATAAGTTACTTTAGATAAGCTATTTACGCCGTAAGTAGCTTATCTTGGTTTTTACTTCTTCATCTTATAAGCCAAAAAGTAGAAAAACATGTTCGGTTTCAAACATCATAAGTATTTATCCCTTGAGTTTGTTTGGTCCCCCTCACATCCACATTTCATCATGAAGGGCCGACCTTTGATGTGAACCATTTATTGTAGGCCCCTTCTTTGATTTGAGTTGTCCATCATGTGGGATCCACCTTGGATGTGGGCAATTCATCATTAGGGCCGACCTTTAATGTGCACCATCCATTATGTAGGACCCACATTTGATTTTGGTCATCCATCATGTGAGATCCACCATCAATGTTATTGTCCATCATGTGGGGCTCACCTTTGATGTTGGTCATCCATCATGTGAGGTCCACCAACAATGTTATTGTCCATCATGCGGGGCCCACCTTCAATATCTATTGCCCATCATGTGCCGCCCATCTTTGATGTAGACTGTCCATCATGTGGGCTCCAGCTCTGACGTGGGCTATCTATCATGTGAGGCCCACCATGGATATGGCCCACTCATCATTAGGGCCAACCTTTGATGTGGAGCGTCCATCATGTGGGGCCCACTATTATTAATTTGAATATCATGTAGAGCCCACCTTTGACGTGGATTGTCCATCATGTGGACCCCACCTTCAATGTGGGTTACCCAAGATGCGGGGTTCACCTTGGGTGTGGGCCATTCATCATTAGTGGCCAACCTTTGATGTGGACCGTCCATCTTATGGGGCCACCTCAATATGGGCCATCCATCATATGGGCCCCAACTTCAATGTCCACTGCCCATCTTGTGTAGATCAACTTTGATGTGGACTGTCGATCGTGTAGTTCCCACCTTTGAGGCCATGTGGGTTATTTATCATTATGGGCCGACCTTTGATATGGACCATCCATATGCGGGTCAACATTAATATGGGGTAATCCATCATGTGGGGCCCACCTTTGTTGTGGACTGTCCATTATGTGAACCCCACCTTCAATGTAGACAATCCATCATATTGGGCCTAAAAAATATGGACCATGAAAGAGAGCCTCATTTTACAATGGACCTGAGAGAGAGAAGTAAAAAGGCAGTTGCTTGAAAAGCTTAAAAAAACACTTGGGCCCGTTTGGATTGTAAGTTACTTAAGATAAGCTACTTATCAGAAAAGTTACTTATCTTGGTTTTTTAGTTATTAAGCAGATAAGTATGTTTGGTAAACAACATACTTATCAGCCAATAAGTAAATAAGTATGTTTGGTAATAACACATTGATAAGTAACCTTTCCAAAGAAAATTTCAAATCTACATATAATAAGCAACATATTGACATGAAAAGAAAAAGCTAAGTGTTGAGGCAATTTTCCTAACCTAATGAACCTTTCTAATCCCACGTGCGTGCAATAAAGCTCATGTACATGCCATGCATGTGCTAGCATAGCACGATTGGTCCGAGAGACATTCCATCCATTAGAACGGAACCACTATATGGATGCCCTGGCAAAAGAATCAAGTTGATCCAATGGTCAGGTGGGCCATAGTTTGCAAAAAAAATGTACAGCTTTGGAAGACTTGGCTGAAGTTTTCTTACCCATTCACTTGTTTCCAATAGTCAGTCCACATGGTGAATGGACTAGAACCATTTTTGGGAAAGATGTAGAAGATCAAATCAGCTTGATTGGTGGATTGGACCTTGCACCAATTAATGTAGAGCCCATCTTTGATGTGGGCTGTCCACTGTGTGAGCCCCACCTTTGATGGTACAGTCCATCATGTGGGGCCTCCTTTGATATGGAGAGGGTAAGAGAGAGCAGTAATTGAGTGAACCATGAGAGAGAACTTTGATATGTATAGTGTGGGTGTGTACTTACCCCCCCCCCCCCCCCCCCCCCCCGCCAAAAAAAAAAAAAAAAAAAAAGTGCGTAAAAGCATGACATGAGAGAGATAAGTAGGAAAGGCAAAAGTCAAAAAGCTAAAAAAATATACTTATTAAGATAATTAATTTTTAAGAGATAAGTTACTTTTCAATTATACTTACCCAATGAACTTAAGTGCCAAAAGTAACTTAACATCTTAAGTTCAGTCGAAAAGTAACTTATTTGGTAGTATCCAAATGGGCCCTTAGTGAGATAAGTAGCTTTTAGCACATAAGTTATTTTATACCATGCTTGCCAAACTAATTAAAGTGAAAAAAGTAGCTTGATCTAACATGGACCAACTTTTTTGGTGGTATCCAAACAGGCCCTTAGTGTTTGCATGATATTATAGTTGGATTTCAAAATCTCAGGGATAATTGTCACAATACTTGTATGTTCTTAATCCACATTCCACTCGTTGTAACAATGCTTTCATAGTCATGATCCACAATCTATCCTACCATGTAGACTGAAGGGTGGCAAAATCTTTCTTCTTCTTTTCTTCATATGCACCGTCATTACTTTCTTAAGACGTTTTGGTTTCCTTGCGCTTGAAGATTGGTTGGCTTGGGTTAGTATTTATGAGTGGTTCATCTAGCTGAACGGAAAATGATCCAGGCCGTCCATATGATGAGTAAATTGTTTATAGGAGACTGAACAATTCCACACGAACTAAACAGATTGACTTTTCCCTGTTGAACATGGACTGTTGACTATTTTTGCTTTTTAACCGTCCAAGATGGGGCTTGCATGGCTGCTTGAACAATTGAATCCAAACTGTTCATCTGATGGACCATCAAAGTGATGTTTTAATAATTGGAATCTCCCACAAGTCCATCAGATGAACAGTTTGAATCTCCCACAAGTCAGTTGGCCTCGGATGGCCCGTTTTAATCAAAATTTATAGGTTGTGTGTCCAGTAACCATACTAGGGTCAAAAGTTTTAGCTGATTAATGGACCATCCATCATGTAATCATGTAGCCCCACCTTCCATCCTACTAGCCTGCTTTGGATGTTGCCTATTTATCATTATGGGTTGGCCTTTGATGTGGACCATCCATTCTGTGGCCCCACATTAATATGGGATCATCCACCATGTGGGCCCACCTTTGATGTGGACCGTCAATTGTGTGAGCGTGCCCCTCAATGATGCTTACCAAACTAACTTAAGTGAAGAAAGTAACTTAATAACTAAACATAAGTTTAAAGGTAACTTAGTGGTATCCAAACATGCTCTTAGGGATTTTCCAGTTAATATCATGATTTTAAAATCTGCTAATATTAGTGTTTAAATGGTAAGTTACTTTAGATAAACTACTTACGCCATAAGTAGCTTATCTTGGCTTCTACTTATTCATCAGATAAGTATGTTTGTAAACAACATACTTATAAGCCAAAAAGTAAAAAAACATGTTCAGTTTCAAGCATCATAAGTATTTTTCCCTTGAGTCGGTTTGGTCTCCCTCACATCCATAGTCCATCATGAAGGCTCAACCTTTGATGAGGACCATTCATTGTTGGCCCCTCCTTCGATATGGGTCGTCCATCATTCGGGACCCACCTTGGATGTGGGCAATTCATCATTAGGGGCCGACCTTTAATGTGCACCGTCCATTATGTAGGACTCACCTTTGATGTTGATCATCCATCATGTGAGGTCTACCATCAATGTTATTGTCCATCATGTGGGGCTCACCTTTGATGTTGGTCATCCATCATGTGAGGTCCACCAACAATGTTATTGTCCATCATGTGGGGCCCACCTTCAATATCCATTGCCCATCATGTGCCGCCCATCTTTGATGTGGACTGTCCATCATGTGGGCCCCACCTCTGAAGTGGGCTCTCTATCATGTGAGGCCCACCTTGGATATGGCCCATGTTTGCTTCCCCAAGTGTAGGGTTGCGATGTAGTAATAATCTCGGTAAGACCGAGGTCGATCTACGGGGACTTGTATAGGAATTCACAAAACACTTCCGATGGTTTCTACTTAAGAGTTAACTAAATAGAATTTAGGAATTTGATGCATATAGATATTTTGAATTAAATTGAAAGTAATCAATAATAAAAAGCACTAGGGGTTCAAGGATCCACTTGTAGCAATCCTTGATGCTTAATTCGATATGGTTTCTCACTTTCTCAACTAGAATCAAAATTAAGTTCTATTTAGCCGGATGATAGAGCAGTTAAAACAAACAGTCTGCCATATATGTGATACATGATTCTCTCAATTCAAGTTAGGATTTGAGCACACTCAATTGCATAGATCAATCCTAGTTCCAATAGGTTAAGATCACAATCATAATCATCATTACCTTCTGTCACAAAGTATAACTAGATTATAATTTGAACTCAATTCAAATCATATAAGCAATCACACATAGATAGAAATTCCAAAAAGAGTAGAACTTTTGGTATGAAGTTCCCACATGGGGATCATTAATCTAGAGCATATTGAATCCAATTCCTCGGATCATACAGGTCTAGAATAATTCAAAACAATTAAAAACTCAAGCGATTCTTCTAAACATCCATGAGCCATCATAAGATTAAGAAAAACTATTCAGAACTTTATTCAAACTTCAACCATTATTCTTCACTAATAATCCAAATTGAAACCAAACCAAATGAATTGAAACATCTTAGATTCACTACAAGCTTCACCCCTTAGCCCTAGCTAAGGGGTTTAGCCGTTCATGATCCAAGGAAACATGAAACAACTAAGAAAAACATAAAACTAGAAGAGCAAACTAGGAGGAGTTGTAGAACTTCGGATCTGACTTCCACCGTCTCCCGCCGTGCTAAATCTCTTATAGGATGCCTTAGGAACGAACTAAGGAAGTCCTTTTATAGCTTTAAAGCCCTAGGTACGAAGATGCTTCGAGAAATCCCGTAAGATTTGCGTTTTGCGTAGAGATTTTCGGAGCTCCGGATGTTTCTGAGTGTTGTCCGGCCGATCGGACCCCTTGTCCGGCCAGTCGGACAAAGTGCCTGCAATTGTAATTTTCACTGGAGTGTTCTTTACACAATCCGACCCATCAGCCGACCGGTCGGTGGACATACTTCAAGCTGCTGAAAATCACTGGACATAATAGTGCATAGGCCAACCCTTCAGCCGGCCAGTGTGTCTGGCCGGTTGGACAGGGGGTCGGCCCTCATAATTTTTGTCCAGAGATTTCCTTGTTTCTGGAGGGTTTGGCTGGCCGGTCGGTGACTGTGGACGGCCAGCCGGTGGACATGAAATTGGCTGAAATCTTCAGCTTCTCCTCCATCATCTTCAATACACTTTTGCTCCACCTTTGGTCCTTTATTCCTTTGATCTTCAATGTGTGTAAACAGCTCCTTAAAGCCCTCAATTGATGAACTCTCTCTCTCATTCCTACAACCACAAAACCATGCATTAGTTGGGTCTTTAATTACTTATTTCAAGCATAGTTAGTGACGAAATGGGGTTAGAATATGCACATTTAAGAGCTCAACACACCCCCCAACTAGCCTTTTGTTAGTCCCGAGCAAAACATGCATGAAACGAATTTCATTCCTCAAAACCCAACTCTCCTTTAGAAACTATGTTTCTATATACTCAATGATATGCAAGTGTAAAAAATTCAGATATGCTCAATGATAAAAGTCGAAACCTTAACCTTCTCAAACATAACAAGTACTCATATGAAATCCCCACCCATTGATTGATAAATAGAAGAATCCAAACAATTTACCCTATTGTGCTCGGTGAATGTTCATCTCATGGATCTCCGGGGTTACCTTCTTCGTGAATTAACTAAGGTATGGATTCAATGGTGTATAGATCAACAACAAGCCTATGACAGGAATTTGCCTAACCGTCCTTCCGACGGCTTTCACACTACGTCCCATGTCCGGCTTTGGTTACGGGTAGACCATCCCTCGGTTGGTAATAGGTAGCCCTTTTCGAAATTTTCCACCATATTCTCCATTATTCCCATATTTTCATCATTTCTTTCCGTTTTCTATTTCATTAGATAGGATTTTTAGAGATCCATGTCTTTCGTTATTTTCCCATCCCATGGACAAGGATGGACAAAGTACCTCGGCTTGGTTTCTCAACACCTTAAATCCAAACTTAACCGATTCACAATTCTACATATCCTTTCAAAGCGTGAGACTCGTGTAATATGAACTAGGTGTAAAAGTGTTTAGAAATTCTATCAATCATAAAAATAGGGAGATTCGCATATAAAACCAGTATCTTAGAGATTGTTCAAGGTATTCAACTTCACTCATTGTACTTCTCCTTTTTCTTATATTCACACCATCCCAAATGCATAGAAACAAAGTTTTCCAATGAAGTTTCGAATTTGTAGAAAAAAATGAAAAAAGTTTCTACATAATTGCTCAAGATGTTACAAAACACTGAATTTATCCTAGTGATCCCACCCCCTAACCAAATCTTGCATTGTCCTCAATGTAAAAGATATGCTATGAGCAAAATATGAGAGCAAATATAAATAAAGGGGATGAGGGATGAGAGTACCTGAGAGAACAAATATCGAAATTCTACCTCCTTCTATCAAACTTATGAAAAAGCAAATTAAAAGCAACAAAATCCTAATCCTAACTACTCTATACCTCCATTAGACTAGGAGATCAATAATCCTGATAGACAGGATCAGTCAGAGGTATGGACATACCTTCTGAAGGAAAATTCTCAAAGAACGATTTTAATCGCTGACCATTTGCTTTAAATATATTGCTGTTCCTTGAATTTAGCAACTCGACGGTCCTGTATGGATAAACAGTTTTAATAATGTAGGGACTGGTTCATCGAGATCTCAATTTTTTTGGAAATAAATGTAGGCGAGAATTATACATAAGGACCTTTTGATTAATCATGAAGGTCTTACGAAGAATGTTCTTATGATGGAACACTTTTGTCTTATCCTTTTAAATTCTCGCATTTTCATATGCCTCGTTCTGGAGTTCCGCAAGTTCATTCAATTGAAGTTTGCGCAACGATCTTGCTTTGTTGGAATCAAAATTTATCTTCTTTATCACCCAATATGCCCTGTGTTCTAATTCCACAGGCAAGTGATAAGCTTTCCCATAGACAAGTCTATAGGGAGACATTCCACTGAGGTTCTTGAAAGCCGTGTGGTAAGCCCAGAGTGCATCGGTTAGTCAAAGCGACCAATCCTTGCCATCGAGATTCACTGTTTTCTCTAAAATATGTTTAATCTCCATGTTGGATATCTCAGCTTGACCACTTGTTTGTGGGTGATAGGGAGTACTCACTATGTGATTTACGCCATATTTCTTCATTAAAGCTTCAAACGGCCGGTTACAAAAATGAGATCCTCCATCACTTATAATGACTCGAGGTGTTCCAAACCGAGACATGATATTTTCTTTTAAGAAACGAATGACTATTTTATGGTCATTGGTCCGGCATGGAATCGCTTCGACCCATTTTGAAACATAATCGACGGCTAGCAATATATATAAATTTTCGAAAGAAGATGGGAATGGACCCATGAAATCGATGCCCCAACAATAAAAAATTTCGATTGGTAAGATGGGATTGAGTGGCATCATATTTCTATGGGATATTCCTCCCAATTTCTGACAAAGCTCACACGTTTTACAAAACTTATGGGTATATTTGAACATGGTGGGTCAATAAAACCCACATTGCAGAATCTTGGCTGTGGTCTTTTTAGTCGAAAAGTGGCCACCACACGCCTGAGAATGACAAAAGGAGATGATATTGTGTTGTTCATCATCCGGCACACATCTCCTTATGATTCGATCGGGACAATACTTGAATAAGTATGGGTCGTCCCATAGGAATTTTCGCACCTCGTTGAAGAACTTATCCTTATCTTGCCTTTTCCATTGTGTCGGAATTGTACCTGTAGCAAGATAGTTAGCAATGTCCGCATACCATGGCAATTGAGAAAATTTAAAAAGTTGTCTATCAGGGAACATGTCATTGATCGCGGTCGTCTCAGGGGAATTGGTAAGGATAAGTCTAGAGAGATGGTCAGCCACAATGTTTTTTACTCCTTTCTTATCACGTATTTCTATGTCAAATTCTTGGAGTAGGATGATCCATCTTAACAAGTGTGTCTTAGCATCCTTCTTAGAGAGAAGGTACTTAAGCGCCGTATGGTCAGTGAAAATGATGATCTTGGATTTGATCAAGTAGGACCTAAACTTGTCTAAAGCAAAAACTACGGCTAAAAGTTCTTTTTCTGTAGTAGTGTAGTTTTCTTGAGCCGAGTTTAAAGTTCTACTTGCATGGTAGATGACGCATGGCTTTTTCTCTTTTCTCTGGCCTAACACAGCCCCAATAGCGTAGTTGCTCGCATCGCACATAATTTCAAAAGAAAGGCTCCAATCAGGTGGTTGCATTATGGGAGCACATGTTAACATACCTTTTAGTTTGTTAAATGCATTTTGACAATCTTCAGTCCACTCGAATGAGTTTTCCTTTTGAAGTAGTTCCTTTTGAACTAAAGTATTTTATGAACCTTCTATAAATCCGGCACGTCCTAAAAAGGACCGCACATCTCGTATGCTCTTGGGTGGTGGGAGGTTAGAGATAATATCAATTTTAGCTTTGTCCACCTCAATTCCATTTTGTGAGATGATGTGACCAAGTACTATTCCCTTTTGAACCATGAAGTGACATTTCTTCCAATTTAACACGAGGTTCTTTTCTTCATATCTTTTCAACACAGTTTTTAAGTGCATAAGGCACTCATCAAAGTTGCAACCAAATACAGAGAAATCGTCCATGAAGACTTCGAGAATCGCTCCTACCATATTAGAAAAAATACTCAACATACAACGCTGAAAAGTAGCAGGGGCATTGCATAGCCCAAACGGCATCCTTCGATAGGCGAAAGTGCCAAATGGACATGTGAATGTTGTCTTCTCTTGGTCTCTAGGGCGATCTCTATTTGGTTATACCTTGAATATCCATCAAGGAAGCAAACATGGGAATGACCCGCCAACCTTTCTAAAATTTGGTCAACAAGTGGTAGGGGGAAGTGGTCTTTCCTCATGACTGTGTTTAGCTTCTTGTAGTCAATGCACATTCTCCAACCGGTAGTGACTCTTGTTGGCACGAGTTCATTATTGGCATTGGCTACAATGGTTATTCTGGATTTCTTAGGCACCACTTGAGTTGGACTCACCCATTGACTATCGGATATTAGGTAAATGATACCTACATCCAATAGTTTCAATACCTCGGCCTTAACCACCTCCTTCATGTTTGGATTGAGGCGTCTTTGTGGTTGCCTAGATGTTTTCGCATTCTCCTCAAGGTGTATGCGATGAGTACAAATCAGGGGGTCTATGCCTTTGAGATCCGCAATCGACCATCCAATGGCGCTCTTATGCTTTATTAGAGTGGCTATTAGCCTACTCTCTTGTTCCTTATCCAAGTGGGAAGAAATCACCACCGGATATGTCTCATCTCGACCTAAGTATACATATTTCAAATTACTTGGTAATGGTTTTAGGTCAAGCTTTGGTGCCTTGATATCGGATGGAAGTGGCTTGTTCTCGCTTGAGGGTAAATGTTCAAATACGGCCTTCCATCTTTTGTTCTCAAGTGCCGGCATAACATCGAAAATGGCATCCATCTCTCGTGTTGTGTCCTCATTCATCTCATGAGAGTGGGCCAAACATCCATCCAAAGAGTCGGAATATAATGTCAAGGGGAATGTCTCCTCCACGAATGATTCAATCAAGTTTATCTCGTGGATCTCGTCATCAACTTCCCGTGGTTGTTTGCATAAATCAAATATATTCATCTCGAGTGTCATATTTCCAAAGGACATTTGTACAAGTCCGTTTCTACAATTGATAAAAGCATTTGAAGTAGCTAGAAAAGGGCGGCCAAGTATGATGGGAATTTAAGCACCGATACCTATCACGGGATGTGTATCCAAGACAATAAAGTCTACTGGGTAGTAAAATTTATCAACTTGGACTAAGACATCCTCAATCACTCCTCTCGGTATACGAATAGATCTATTAGCAAGTTGGAGTGTGGTTTTGGTGGGTTTCAATTCACCTAACCCAAGTTGTTCATAAACCGAGTATGGAATGAAGTTAACACTTGCCCCTAAATCAAGTAAGGCTTGTTTAATCTGGTAGTCTCCTATGATGCATGAGATGGTTGGACTACCTGGATCCTTGTATTTTTGGGGCACCTTTTGTCTGATAATAGCACTCAAATTCTCATTCAAAAGTTTGTGAACATTGTGTTTCCTTTTGACTGCACACAATTCCTTTAGAAATTTAGCATAGGATGGTATTTGTTTTATAGCATCCAACAACGGGATGTTGATCTTCACTTGCTTAAAAACCTCTAAAAATTTTAGGTTTTTGTCTAAAGGTTTGGGTGAAATCAACCTTTGGGGAAGCGGGGCAACCGGCTTGTGTTGCCTTTCCGGTTCTTTCTCATGTGGAGTGTTGTTCGGGCTATCGTCCTCTTTGGAAATTTTCGGATCATTAGGCTTTAGGGCCTTCATCGGATTGAACATGCTCCGTATGTTGGGAGGATGAGCTTGCGTCTTGTATCTCAAATTGGGTTCTTAGGTTAGGAAGAGGTTGGGCAGGAAGTGTGCCTTTCTCCCTAACACTGAGATGAGATTCAACTCTAGCCATTGAGGTTTTCAAGTCATTAATGGCTTGAGATGAACTTTGATTGAATTTCAGTTGCTCTTGCATGAACCCATCAATTTTCAGAGAATTAGTCTTGTTATATTCAGCGTGAACCGATACGAATGCACCCAACATCTCCTCTAGCGTAGCTTTTGGTGTAATGACTAAGGATGGACCTAGTAAAGGTTGAACTTGAGGGATATTATTTGCATTCGCAGTCGATCCATTCCTCCAACTGAAGTTGGGATGGTTCTTCCAACTAGAATTATACGTGTTTGAGTTTGGAGCACTAAATGGCAGTTGATAACTGTTTATGGCAGTTGATTGTTTTTATAAGATATCTTGGAATGCTGAAATTGTGGGACAATCTTGTGTTGCATGTTGATTTTCGGCACAAATTCTACAAACAGTTTTAATGTCTTTTGAGTTGATCGTCTCTCCTTTTCTCAATTCCATGGCCTCAACTTTTCTTGTGAGGTTAGCCACACGTGCACTTATATTATCTTCTTCTGAGAGGACATAAATTTCTCATTTTTTTTTTCCTTTTGTTGGCTTGTCTTGGAATTTGTTGGTCTAGATGCATCCCAAGACTGTGCATTTTCGGCCAATTCATCAAAATAGTCCCATGCTTCCTCAGCTTCCTTATTCATGAATTCTCCATTGCACATCATCTTTATGAATTGGCGTATGGGTGAAGTCAGTCCTTCATAGAAAAAGCTTATTACCAGTCAAATTTCGTAGCCATGATGTAGGGCATGCATTTAACAAGTCCTTGAACCTCTCTCAACATTGGAAGAAGGTCTCATTCCTCCTTTTAGGCAAAATTCATGATAAGGCGCCTTAACATGATCGTTTTGTGAATAGGGAAGAACTTTTTAATGAACTCCCTAGTCATCTCAGTCCATGTGCCAATTGATATTGGCCTTAATGCATGAAGCCAACCTTTAGCTTTATCTTTAAGGGTAAAAGGAAATAATTTGAGTCTCACCACATCATCGGTTACATTTGTAAAGTGCATTGTGGCTATCACCTCATCAAATTCCTTAAGATGTTGATAGGCACTTTCACTGTCTAGTCCATGGAATTTGGGGAGGAGTTGGATTACTCCCGGTTTCAAATTTATGTTCCCTACATTTTGTGAAACAATTATGCATGAGGGAGTGCTCGCTCTTGCTGGTTGCAAGTAATCACGTAATGTTCTGGGTCGGGGAACATTCTCAACCACATTTTCTCCCGTTTCGGTTTGGTTTTGGCTCAGATTTTGATTGGCCATAGGGTTGGGTTGATTTGCAGCCATACTTTCAGACAAAATTGGAGAATCTAAACGACTTTTAGCACGTGGTTCCCTATCAATTCCTTCAACTATTCCCCCTTCACTAATGAGTCAGTTATTAGAATCCCGAACTTAATGTGGCATGCAAATCTCAGAAAAATAAAAGAAAAAGGGTTAGAAAAATCTGATTTGAAGTGACTACTTTGACTCCTAGAATCCCTGGAAAAACAAACACAAAGCAAACAAACAAAGTAAAAGAGTCCTAAAAATCTCAAATAGAGATTATTTTCAAAAAATTTTGTGAAAAACCGTTAAAGTCCCTAGCAATGGCGTCAAAAACTTGTTCGCTTCCCCAAGTGTAGGGTTGCGATGTAGTAATAATCTCGGTAAGACCGAGGTCGATCCACAGGGACTTGTGTAGGAATTCACAAAACACTTCCAATGGTTTCTACTTAAGATCTAACTAAATAGAATTTAGGAATTTGATGTAGATAGATATTTTAAATTAAATTAAATGTAATCAATAATAAAAAGCACTAGGGGTTCAAGGATCCACTTGTAGCAATCATTGATGCTTAATTCGCTGTGGTTTCTCACTTTCTCAATTAGAATAGAAATTAAGTTCTATCTAGCCAGATGATAGAGCAGTTAAAACAAACAATCTGCCATATATGTGATACATGATTCTCTCAATTCAAGTTAGGATTTGAGTACACTCAATTGCATAGATAAATCCTAGTTCCAATAGGTTAAGATCACAATCATAATCATCATTACCTTCTATCACAAAGTATAACTAGATCATAATTTGAACTCAATTCAAATCATACAAACAACCGCACATAGACAGAAATTCCAAAAAGAGTAGAACTTTTGGTATGAAGTTCCTACATGAGGATCATAAATCTAGAGCGTATTGAATCCAATTCCTTGGATCATACAGGTCTAGAATAATTCAAAACAATTAAGAACTCAAGCAATTCTTCTAAACATCCATGAGCCATCGTAAGATTAAGAAAAACTACTCAGAACTTTATTCAAACTTCAACCATTGTTCTTCACTAATAATCCAAATTGAAACCAAACCAAATGAATTGAAACATATTAGATTCACTACAAGCTTCACCCCTTAGCCCTAGCTAAGGGGTTTAGCCGTTCATGATCCAAGGAAACATGAAACAAGTAAGAAAAATATAAAACTAGAAGAACAAACTAGGAGGAGTTGTAGAACTCCGGATCTGACTTTCGCCTTCTCCCACCGTGCTAAATCTCTTCTAGGATGCCTTAGGAACGAGCTAGGGAAGTTCTTTTATAGCTTTAAAGCCCTAGGTGCGAAGTGGCTTTGAGAAATCCCGTAAGATTTGCATTTTGCGCAGAGATTTTCGGAGCTCTGGATGTTTCTGAGTGTTGTCCGGCCGGTCGGACAAAGTGCCTGCAATTACAATTTTCACTGGAGTGTTCTTTACACAGTTCGACCCATCAGCCAACCGGTCGGTCGGCCGGCTAGTGGACATACTTCAAGCTGCTGAAAATCACTGGACATAATAGTGCATAGGCCGACCCTTTAGCCGGCCAGTCGGACAGGGGGTCGGCCCTCATAATTTTTGTCCAGAGATTTCCTTGTTTCTGGAGGGTGTGGTCGACCGGTCGGTGGCGGTGGACGGCCGGTCGATGGACATGAAATTGGCTGAAGTCTTCAGCTTCTCCTCCATCATCTTCAATGCACTTTTGCTCCAACTTTGGTCCTTTATTCCTTTGATCTTCAATGTCTGTAAACTGCTCCTTAAAGCAATCAATTGATGAACTCTCTCTCTCTCATTCCTACAACCACAAAATTATGCATTAGTTGGGTATTTAATTACTTATTTCAAGCATAGTTAGTGATGAAATGGGGTTAGAATATGCACATTTAAGAGCTCAACAACCCACTCATCATTAGGGCCCACCTTTGGTGTGGAATGTCAATCATGTGGGGCCCACTATTAATAATTTGCCTACCATGTGGAGCCCACCTTTGATGTGGATTGTCGATCATGTGGACCCCACCTTCAATGTGGGTTACCCATAATGTTGGGCTCACCTTGGGTGTGGGTCATTCATCATTAGGGGCCGACCTTTGATGTGAACCATCCATCTTGCGGGCCCATCCATCATATGGGCCCCAATCGACTTCAATGTCCACTGCCCATCATGTGGAGCTCAACTTTGATGTGGATTGTTGATCGTGTAGGCCCCACCTTTGAGGCCATGTGGGTTATTTATCATTACGGGCCTACCTTTGATATGGATCATCCATATGCGGGTCCACACTAATATGGGGTAATCCATCATGTGGGGCCACCTTTGTTGTGGACTTTCCATTATGTGAACCCCACCTTCAATGTGGACAGTCCATCATATTGGGCCTAAAAAAATATGGACCATGAAAGAGATCCTCATTTTACATGGACCTTGAGAGATTAAGAAGTAACTTGAAAAGCTTAAAAAAAAAACACTTATTGAGATAAGTAGATTTTAGGACATAAGTTACTTTATAACCATGATTGCTAAAGTAATTAAAGTAAAAAAAAGCAACTTAGACCTAACATGTTCCAACTTATTTGGTGGTATCCAAACAAGCCCTCCGTGTTTGTGCATAATATTATAGTCGGATTTCAAAATCTTGGAGTTATTTGTCACAACACTAGTGTGTTCTTAATCCGCATTCCACCCGTTGTAACAATGCTTTCATATCTTCATCCACAATCTAGCCTACCATGTAGACTGAAGGGTGACAAAATCTTTCTTTTTCTTTTTCTTCTTCCTCTCCTTCTTTTTTCACATGCACTCTCATTACTTTCTTAAGACATTTTGGTTTCCTCGTGCTTGATGATTGGTTGGTTTAGATTAGTATTTATGAGTGGCTCATCTAGCTGAATGGAAAATGGTCCAGGCCATCAATATGAGTAAATTGTTTATGGGAGAACAATTCCACACGATCTAAACATTTGTTGGGATCGGACGCCTCAAATCTCCATGCACAGAGGCCATCGACCGGTCGTCCGACCAGTTGGTCACGATGGAGAATAAGATAGCAGGGTTTCTGGACAATTCCGTGCATTGTCGACCGGTCGACCGGCAGGTCAACAAGTTTCCTTATTGGAGTTAGTTTTTTACATGGTTTTGCCCAAGGGGTTTTTAATTTCAGTTTTATCTTATTTAAGGGGATGTAATCCGGGATTAGGGTTGCTGCCGATGGGCTAAGGTTTCCTAGAGGGATTAAGAGAGTTCTAAGGCAAGAGAAAGAGTTAGGAGGAAGCTTGGAGTTGTCTGGGATGAGGGAAAGGGCTGTGTTTATCTTTCTCATGTGAGAATTAGCTTTGTTAACTTGGGATTTCTCTTGTGGGCATGGGGTTGTGTTTCTTCTATCTCTTGTAACTTCTGATATCATAGTGGATTGGTGTCACTTTGTGCAGTAGTTTTTTACCCGTGAGGGGTTTTTCCACGTAAAATTCGGATTGCCTTCTTGTGTGTGTCGATTTGCTTGTGTGATTGCTATTGTGGTTTGTTCCTCGTCTGCTTTGATTGCTTCCGCTGCGGGTCTCTTAACCCTAATAAGTGTATCAGAGAGATCGTTGGGGTGTAGCAGAAATTCGAATTTGAGATAAGAGCATGACATCGGGCATGATGTTCGACATAGAGAAGTATTTGGGAAAAAATAATTTTGAACTTTGAAAGGTGAAGATGAAAGGCCTTCTAGTTCAATAATGATTGCAAGATGCGCTCCTTAGAAAGCGACCGGAGGCTACAAAAGAAGAAGAGTGGAAGAAGATCAATGAAAAAGCCAATGTCTCAATTCAATTGTGCCTGACAGATGAGGTCCTGTATAACGTCATGAAAGAAAAAACTGCGGCTGAAACATGGGCGAAGTTGGAGAATATCTATGCGAAGAAATCTCTGAAAAATCGCATATATTTGAAGCTTCAGTTGTATAATTTGAGGATAGCGGAGAGGGCCAATGTTGAGAGTCACATCAGCAATTTTAATAGGCTTATTTGCAAGTTGATGGATGTAGATGAACCGATGAAGGACGAGGATCAAGCGTTTATCCTGTTGAATTCGCTTCCAGAATCATATGCGTCGCTTAAGGACTTGTTGTGCGCAGGTAAGGAGACTATTGGCGTGGAAACAGTTATTTCAGCCATTCAGGCGAAGGCGATGAGAAGGAAAAGCGGCTGCGTGGGTCCCTCTATAGACGAAGCACTAGTTATGAGGGGGAGAAATTCTGAGTGGGGTGGAGGATCTCCGTCATCGAGATCTAAATTAAAGGGCAACTGGAAGTACAAGGTGAGATGCTGGAATTGTGGGGAAGAAGGGCACATGAAGAGAGATTGTTCGAATCTAGGGAAAAGGCTAGAGAAATCTGGAGATTCTTCTAGGGAGGGAGCTACTACCGTAAAGGACGATGGTGATGTTTGTGATGTAATGACTGTATCTGGCATATAGTCTCTTGGTGGAGAGTGGCTATTGGATTCAGGTGCATCATGTCACGTATGTCCTGACCGAAGTTCATTTATAGCATACAGGGAGTATGATGGTGGATCGGTTGTTGTGGGTGATGGCTACGCCCGCAAGGTGGTGGGTATTGGTTCAATGCGCATTAGGATGTTCGACGAGGTCGAACGGATTCTTGAAAGTGTGAAGCATGTCCCTGAGATTAAGGGCCTGTTTGTTTTTTCCGTTGATTGTAATTACCTTGTAAATTAGTAATAATTATTTACCTAGGTAATTGCGGCATTTTTTTCGAGGCAGACAGTGACCGGTTACTTTTTTAGCACAAAAAACGAGGAATATGTGAACTAAATGTGGAGCCCACCATGATGTATGTGGCTTATCCACACCGTCCATCAGTAATGCTTGTTGAATTTAAGGTGTGAGCCCAAAAATGAAATAGATCTAAAGCTCAAGTGGACCACACCACAAAAAATGGTGGAAATCGAGTGCCTACCATTGAAAACTTCTTGGAGGCCCCGAAAGTTTTGGATTAAGCTGATATTTGTGTTTTCCCCTCATCCGTGTCTATGTGACTTTATGAACCAGTTAGATGACAAATAAATATCAATGTGAGCCCTATGAAGGAAGCAACTTTCGACGGTGGACGGGTGATAGCTATTGATTCTGTTGTTGTGGGCCACTTGAGCATTGGATAGGCTTCATT
The DNA here is from genome assembly GCA_003013855.2 of Liriodendron chinense. Taxonomy (NCBI): domain Eukaryota; kingdom Viridiplantae; phylum Streptophyta; class Magnoliopsida; order Magnoliales; family Magnoliaceae; genus Liriodendron; species Liriodendron chinense. The sequence goes on from ML058335.1 coordinate 8,747,369, forward strand.
TTTCGGTTCATCCTAGAAAATTACTTGCTAAAATAGATGGATGGCACGGATAAGTCATATACATCACGGTGGGACTCTCAAATTTAAGCTACTAGTTTTCAACCAATTTCTAAAAAAGAAATCCTCACATGTTTCCAAACGGGATAAATAAGTAATAATTACTTATTTACATCTGTTTACTTGTAACAGGGAAAAACAAACATGCCCTAAGAGAAATGTGATATCTCTTGGTGCACTCGAGGCAAAAGGGTGCATATTCAATTGGTGTCGCTTTGTGTCGTGGTTTTTTTTACCTGTGAGGGGTTTTTCCACGTAAAATTTGGACTGCCTTCTTATGTGTGTCGATTTGCTTGTGTGATTGCTATTGTAGTGTGTTCCTCGCTGCTTTGATTGCTTCCGCTGCGGGGCTCCTAACCCCAACAAGTGGTATTAGAGCTAAAGTTGGGAAGGAGGCAGAGAGAATTTGAGGCGAGGCATCAATGGCATCTTTTAGCATGAGATTCGACATGGAGAAGGATTCTGTAAAAGAAAAACATGAAAAACGATTGACACTTATGAAAGAAGAAGAGTTGAAGAAGGTGGATCGGTACGCCAATATCTCAATCAGGTTCATCGACTGCGATCGGGTTTGATCAGGAGCAGTATTCATGGTGGCGCTGGAGGATCAGTAGCGGGATTCATGGTTGCTCGTGTGTGGCGTGTACACAAGGGTCACATGAGCGAGCGGGTGGTGAAGGTGCAAGGATAAAGTCAAATAGGTATGAGAAGCGGTGGAGCTATGATGATGATGGAGTAGAGATTGAAGATGGTGCATGGCAAGGTGTTGCATGAAGATTAGAATTGTGGTGGAATTTGTTGGGATTGGACGCCTCAAATCTCCATATATAGAGGCCACCGATCGGTCATCCAACCGGTCGGTAACGGTGGAGAACAAGACAGCGAATTTCAGGACTATTTCTGTGCATTGTTGATCGGTCGGCAGGGGCCCTTGACCGGTCGACGATTAGCTCCGATCGGTCGACAGGTTTCTTTGTTGGAGTTAGTTTCTTGCGCGGTTTTGCGTAAGGAATTTCTAATATCGGCTTTCTCCTATTTAAGGGGATGTAATGCGGGATTATGGTTGCCGCCAATGGGCCAAGGTTTCCTAGAGGGATTGAGAGAGTTCTAGGGCAAGAGAAAGAGTTAGGAGGAAGCTTGGAGTTTTCTGGGATGAGAGAAAGGGCTGTGTTTGTCCTTCTCATGTGAGAATTAGCTTTATTAGCTTGGGATTTCTCTTGTGGGCTGTGATTCGGGTTGTGTTTATTCTATCTCTTGTAACTTTTGATATCATAGTGGATTGGTGTCACTTTGTGCCGTGATTTTTTTACCTGTGAGGGGTTTTCCCACGTAAAATTCAGATTGCCTTCTTGTGTGTGTCAATTTGCTTGTGTGATTGCTATTGTGGTGTGTTCCTCACTGCTTTGATTGCTTCCGTTGCGGGGCTTTTAACCCTAACATCTTTTTCCTGTTGAACATGGATTGTTGACCATTTTTTCTTTTTAACTTTCCAAATAGGGCCTGCATGGTTTCTTGAACAAATTAATCCAAACTGTTCATCATCTGATGGACAGTCAAAGTGATGCTTAAATAATTGGAATCTCCCACAAGTCCATCAGATGAACCGTTTGAATCTCCCACAAGTCAGTTGGCCTCGGATGGCCGTTTTAATCAAAATTCATAGGTTAACTGATTTACCGTTGGCACTTTGAGTGACAATGTTTCTCAATCCGGAATGAATTTCTTCGATTCGAACACGCCCGAGGTCCAGTTATGTTATGCCCCCAGTTATGTGATGCCCCCACGTAGGACTGGGCTTGGATTTGATGGACTTCTCCTGCGCTCAGAATCTAGGTCGGGCCCACTGTGATGTTTGTGGGAAATCTACACTGTCCAACCGTTTTGTGAGATAATTTTAGGTGTTGCGACCAAAAATGAACAGGATACAAGACACAAGTGGGCCGCACTAAAATAAAAGGTGGATAGGAAAATTCCTACCGTTGAAACATCTATGGGGTCCACACTGATGTTTATATGCCATCCATACCGTTCATAATGTCTTTCCTTTTGAGATGAACTGAAAACACAAATATTATCCCGATTCGAAACTTCTATGGCCTCACGAATATTTCAACTGTGGAAGTTCAATCGTCACATTTTTGGCCCACTTAAGTCTTGGATCTTGTTCATTTTTTGTCGCAACGCCTAAAATGATCTCACAAAACGGTTGGACGGTGTAGATTTCACACAAACATCATGGTGGGCCCCACCTAGATTCCGAGCGCAGGAGATGCCTGCGAAAGCAAAAGCTTGACTCATTCTGGCAAGTAAGGTTACATGGTCAGGATCCCTTGGAAAAAATGACAGCCAAGGAGAAGATAGATGCAGCTGCTGTTGAAGGTTTAGATCCATATGTCAGGAAAATAATGGAACTGGCATCATATAGAAACTAATTTCAGGAATTAGGGATTTACTTACCAGATGCTGAAGCCAGAAACTCATCTACAAATTTATAAGAGAATCACCCGCAGGAAGGAATCACAAGGAGAGACTGCGCTTGAGTTCTGAACAGTCTTTGTAGCAGTATGGTTGTCTATTATAATACAGTTGCGCATTTACAAATACAGCTGTACACACTCAAACACACAAGAAGTTTTATTACAAACTGATTTTTGAAAATCCTGTCACAGATGTGATCAAGTGGGGTCCACTTTTTGTTCTCTTCTGCACGTCTGGGCTGGGACTCGATTGCTATCACATGCGGCCATACCTTTCTGTCAGTTATTCATTAAAAAAAGATCGGAGCCTCTTGATCATCTTAAGTATGTTATTTCCTTGATTGAGTCGAATGTTGAGGCCCTGTTCGTCAGACGCCTAAAAGTGAGTTTATTTCATTTTAGTCTAATTATGTATTAGAGATCTTGGTCTCTAATACATAATGAGTTCATCATATTAGTTATGTATTAGAAATTGAGATCTCTAATACATAATTACTGTGAACTAAAATTGTTTAAAATTCATTTTAAGGTGTCTATCCAATATAGGGCCTGAATTTTTAAGTTGACCTAGTTTTTGAACATCTTGACTAAGTTGCTGATTGTTCTCTACTTCTGCAACTTCCTGCTCAACCATACCTTCCACTTTCTTAAGGCCTCTGACATTGAAATCAACCCTCCAATGTTTGACGCTTGCATTTTTACTCGTGTCGTGTGTTCTTGACTTCTTAAGGAATGACTGTGCTCGGTGCAAGACATTTATGAAATCCTCTTTAGCTAACATATTCCCACCAGGGGCTCACTCCAATGGTACCGGTACCACCATTGAGCTACGGTCGTACTAGGAAGATGTGGGGCCCACAAGATGTATGCGCCACCATTGAGCTGGACGCGGATTAGCTGCTGACAGGTTGAGTAGCGCTACTGAAGTAACGTCACCATGTTCTGTGGACCCAACATGATGCACGTGTTGTATCCACACCGTCCATCCATTTGGAGGGACCATTTTAGGGCATGACTCAAAGAATGAGGCAGATCCAAAGCTCAAGTGGACCCCACCACAGAAAACAGTGGGGACAGTGATATTCACCGTTGAAAACTTCTTAGGGCTACAGAAGTTTTCGATCAATCTGATATTTGTGTTTTCCCTTCCTCCATGTCTTTGTGAACATATGAACATGTTGGATCTCAAATCAATATTACGAAGGGTGTAAAAAGTTTTCAACGGTGGATGTCATTGTCCCCAATGTTTTCTGTGGTGAGGTCCACTTGAGCTTTGGATCTACCTTATACTTTGAGTCATGCCCTAAAATGGTCTCTCCAAATGGATGGACGGTGTGGATACAACACGTACATCATGTTGGGGTCCACAGAACATGGTGACGTCACTTCAGTAGCGTTATTAGCTACTCAACCTGTCAGTAGCTAATCCGCGTCCCATTGAGCTATTGTCGTACTAGGAAGATGTGGGGCCCACAAGATTTATGCATGAAATCTAACCCGTCCACCATGGCGTCAGCGCATGTTATTCACAGGGCAATAAAATAATGATTCTCCATGGATTACGGGGCCACACTACAAGGGACAAGTTGTGAGCGAACGCCAACCCTTGATTTGAGTGGAAGACCCACTGCTGTGCATATGGAATGCTGGCCATTCAAACCCTTCATCAGGTCTGGATGTAGTGTCGGGTAGAAAATCATGCTGTTTTGAAACTCAGGTGGGCTCCTGTGTAAATCCCCTCTCATATTGTTTCCTCTGTGGCGGTCCAGTTGAGTGTTGGATCAGACTGCTTTTGGCTTCTGGGGATAATATGAACAAGGATGAAGCATTGGCTAGGCATGAACATGACTCTGACCTTGGTCGTGCCCACCTATTGCAGGGAGGCAACTTCAAGCCAAATACCCTCCTGGTCGACCGAGGATCAAGGGGCAACTGATGCAGACAAGACATCGCCACCATCCAATACAGCAGCTAACCTCGAGCCTGGGAGAGGTGTAGGAAAAACAAGAATAGCAGAAGAACATGGGTTAGTATTAGAGGCCACCTCCCCTCTCAGATGGAAATTGTGTTCCTTTTAAGAGCAAAACTGCAAATGGCTGCTACGCTTACTCCCAAAACAAGGGATAGGGAAAGCTAATGGAATTGAATCTGTGGTTCCAGACCCGTCTGTGACTGCAGCACACACTCTCTGCTTAACATCCCCTGCATTAATTGAGAAAGAGAATTATGCACAACAATCTAGCGAGCAACGTGCAAACCAACTGACGCATGGAGGACGTGGGAGGTCGATCATCGTCTTCCTCGCCAGTTGGTTATCGTTTTCACGAGAGAAAATAAGAGATAAAAAAGGAAATGAATTCCGAATAAGCCCTTTTCATGTTGGGCACCAACTCTAAAACCTTACGGATTAAAAGTTATGATCGAATTAAAACTTACTATAAATAGTAAAATTGAAAATAAACTAGCCTAATGACCGTCAATCTGGTTGAATCTCGCGATTCCGGCTTGGGCAACCCGGCGTAGCGGGGTTGAGTGTCTAAATTGTAGCTCGAGCTACCCCAAAATCATATATTATATGCCCAGAAACTCATTCTGGATTGCGAAATACGACCGTTTTATAGTCCTGACGGTCCGGATCACTTCCGACCCCGACCGGTCTTCTTTTGGTCCATCTGAGCCATGAAATAATTGGCGACCCGCTTTACATCACCACCCCCTCCCTTGCTTACCAGTTGGGAATATTGCACAAACACCTAACGGGCATTGTTCGCATCACCTTTCTTAGGTCGGTCATGCTCATCGCATCTTTCTAGAGTGATCTCCATTATCCCCTGCTGGCCATATACACTAGCCATCCAAACCTCTCCCAACATCTTCCTGGCATTAACCTCCGATGGTCCAGACGATTGGGTCCCCATAACTTGTGAACCCTGTAACTCTTAGACCGCAGAGCTAGGATTCATAGCTACGGGCTTATCTTGATTGACACAAGAAACGAGTTTTAGTTCGGCCACAGATGGGGAAGGCAAGACCCTCAATGTTAAGCTCAATCTGACTGTTTAGCATCGCCAAAGGCCACAATAGAATGCTCGCTCAAGCAAGCATTAAGAAAGATCCATCCAAATTGCCCTTATTGAGTTCCACCACCAAACCAAACCTCAAACTGATATCTATAATCACCAATACGTATCACGACATCTCTTGATGTCTTTAGCTTCACGGGGCTAGCCCTCCTGTTCATTTCTGAACTCGATTTTCACTTCATGGCATGTAACATATTGCATTCCAAAATACCTGTTCATTTTTTAACATCTTTTATAGTTATTGGCACACAATAGATTGCCTTAGAAAACACGAACATTACCTTGGCACAGCCGCACATGCCTTGACATTCAAATACAATATCTACACCACACAAATATTGCAGTCTTATTGTCCTTGGAGTAGAGTGTTTCACACCATTCCATTCCTTAAAAATCCAAAATATACTGTCCCTGGAGTTTGAGACTTTCACACCATTACATGCCTGAAAAATTCAAAGTATATTGTCCCTAAGAGTTGAGAGTTTCACACCAACACACATTGGCATACGTGCCTTAAAAATCCATAATAGAAGAGGGAGAAATGCCGAAACAAATCTACGGTTGCCCCACCTGCAGCACTACCTTATTGACTGTTATGATTGTTCGGCTTCAGTGTTGGTTGGAAGTGGAGTGTCATTTAATGCAACTGCACAATGGGAATGAATCAGGAGCTAAAACACAAAAACATGGTGGCCAGCTTAAATCAACCACAAATCATGAGGATGAGCATCTTTAGCCCACTATCTAAGGGCAGCGATGGTAAGCCGGTAGTAGTATGGATTAATCATGAGGAAGCCCCATATTCTTCCTTCTCCTCTTCTTTGTTTTCTTTCATATCTCTCTCTCTCTCTCTCTCTCTCTCTCTCTCTCTCTTCTTTTTGTTAGAGAGAGAGAGAGGAGAAAGTTATGGCCAAGAATAGGGATGGTGTGTCAGCCATCCCATGGCATGACCACGTAGATAAAAGAGAGTATCTGTGATATTGAGATTAGATTGTGATTGATGGACCAGAAAATGTTTGTTCGAAAGACCTTGTAATGAAGGGCTTTTATCCAATTTAGTGGGGGAACGGCTCAATCACAGATGCACTCTTGCAGCTTCTGTGGAGAGAAGGCCTCAATGGATATATGGCATATGTGTCTTTGACACCCAATCACACTCTAATCACAATGTCACGATATTTTGTATTAGTAGGCTCCACTAATGGTTTCTCCACCAACAATACCAATACGATCAGTGTATTTGGTAGATCCAAAAATCATTAGATCAAATACTCAGGCTGTTCCATTATTAGGCAGGTCATATATTTTGAAAGAAAGAAATTTTATTAGGCTGTCTACTGCTTTAGAAAAAAAAAAAAAAAAAGGGTCCTGGGAACCTTGTAAGTAAGAGTCTAGGTCCTTTGTTTCGCTACAAACAAGAAATCCCTATTTGTAGATTTTTTATTGGTCGATGTCATCCCAGCATGATGTTAGTGTGATGAGGTTGCAAACCAATGTGATAAGGTTGTCTGAACAGCATAATGTAGTTGACAATAAAAAAGCCAGCGGATTTCCTGTTTGTAGCAAGCAGACAATCCGGACTGGATAACCAAACAGCCCAAATTCTTTGGCCAAATGCTCCAAAATGATATATCCCATCCGGTACATGGCTAGGATGTCCTACACATTTGCCATTTTGGCATGCCTGACTGTGTGCACAAGTCAGCATGAAAATGTACCCATGAGGGTACTAAGAGATTACAAATAAAAAAAGGAGATAAAATTCCATACCTGTCACAATATAGTCGAATCCCTTCCGGGCCATCAGTCCACCATATGCCACTGCTACGTCTCATGGGACCAAAACAGAAAAGTTTTACATTAAATATAAGAAAAAGGAAATGATATACACGTTTACCCCACAGGTACCAACATGGCAAACATGTGCTTGATCTTGATTGTTCGTTAATTAAGACTCATCTGGAGGAGAGTGTATCAGATCCACCCTGTCCATCAGGTGTGCTGCCACATTTTTGCCATGGTTCCTAAAAATTAGTCAAATTCAAGACTTACGTGGCGACACCATAGGAATAATATAAAAAATCACGCCTTAATACTCTAAATTCACATGGTTGTTGGGTGCGTTTCACACAAACCTTCGGATCTCGCCACCCCCAATACACTAGAATTATGGACTATGCTAATGCAATAATCAAGAATAAACATCAACCACACGAACACAAAGAGTTTTTACGTGGAAAACCCTCAAAAGAGGTAAAAACCACGGGACCTAGTCCAGATCAACAATCCACTATCTCAGGGAACTGTTACAACCGATCTCAAGCACACACCGCTTGGATCAAACTTCTTCACCCACTTGGGATGGATAAACAACAAGAGAATAGTAAAGGAGAAACGATCTCACCGATCCCGAGGACGTAGAAGCGCTGAGACGACCGTTGCGCAGAAGAACCCTTCTTCAAGCAACTTCTCCCTTCTACAAGCTTCCTCTTTCTCTCTCTTCTCTTTCTCTCTTCCTCCTTTTCTCTCTTTCTCACCTTGGATGTGTTGACAACACAATGGGATGCCCTAATCCCGTTTTGGAGTGCTTAAGTACCAAAAACGGAGGAATTAGAGCCAGATTAGGAAACTGCGTACAAGCAGTTCGCGCCGGGTCGGGCGCTCGGTCACCAAAACCGTGGGGCGCCCGGCCAACAAAAAAACAGTCCAGCGAGAGCACTTAGAGAAAATCTGAATTTCGGGCGCCCGGACCAGCATGGTCGGGAGCCCGGCCGGGTCATGGGGCGCCCGGTCACCAAAACCATGGGGCGCCCGGAAATGGATAAAACAGTCCAGCAGCCTAGCTGCCCAGAAACATGAATTCCGGTTACCCGGCCACAATGAGGCCCGGGCGCCCGGCCACTTCCAATTCACTCTCTCTCTCCTCTGTCACGTGAGGAGGAAAACTCCATCAATGGTGTGTTCGTCGTGAGTCTTGCAAACGTCCTGATTCGGGAATCCATTCGTCCTGATGTGACACATTAGTTGAGTTGATTGGATGGCATGTACAAACCAAGTTGGACCCCAATGCACAATTTTGGCTATTGAAATAGTGAAACTTCACATTTCAACTGTTCCCGTGGTGTAGCCACCTAGGCGTTGAAGTAACCTGATTTTTTTTTTGGCCCTGGTGTAAACACAGGATGGCACGCTTGATGAGCAGAGAAGATCTGCTCTTGACGCAAGGAAGGTCGATCACCATCTTCTTAACCAAATGTTTCTCAAATCCACGAGAAGAAATAAAAAAATAAAAAGAGGAAATTAATTCCGAATAATTGCTTTTTGATAATTGAATGAATAATAAACGGAATTACAATGCATGTAAATAGGAAACTAAACCCTAGGTAAAGTATTAAACTCCAACTCCAACTCAATCTCCTAGAAAATGCAACTTACTATAAATAGTAAACTTACTATTTATGGAAGTCGTTCAATCCTACTAGAACTCTTGGTTTTCAGCCAAAAATAGAAAGTTATCAAATGGGCCCAACCAAGTTGTTCTACTAAATATTCTAAGCCCTTTCCATGTTGGGCACTAACTATAAAACTCTACAGATCAAAAGTTATGATCGAATTAAACTTACTATTTATAGTAAAATGAAAAATAAACTAGCCTAATGACCGTCGATACGATCGAATCTCGCGATTCCAGCATGAGCAACCCGGCGTAGCTCTAGCTACCCCAAATTGATATATTATGTCCCGAAACTCATTCCGAATTGCGAGATACGGTCGGTTTACAGTCCTGACGGTCCGGATCACTTTCGACTCCGACCAGTCTGCTTTTGATCCATCTGGGCTATGAAATAATCAGCAACCTGTTCTACATCAACTTCACATGAATTGTACATACATATAAGCTTGCTAAGGCTTTTGTTAATGTCCCCATGAAGACATCCCAAACCATTCCTTCCGAAATGAAAGGAAAAAAAAAAAAAAAAGTAAAAAAACAAAAGACCATCATGGATTTGAACCATTCACTTATTCATAAAATTAGAGCAAGCCATGGTGTAGAAATCATGCCAATTATATGATCCTAGCCCTACTTCAAATATGAATGATTATTGTCATGACTTAGCTGAAGATTTGAGTATGATGCCTCTTTAAACAATAGGCAAATTGATGAAGGGAGAATCTGGGCTATGTCAATTTCCAACATTGATCTTCAAACTGCCATGATCTTACCACTCAAAAAGCTCGTGCTTCACATTATGTGGGGATTATCATCATTGAATTAGGCAGACTGCTAGTTGCATTGTCTGGATCAAGTGAAGAGTGAAGATTATTAATTCTGCCAACAAACATATATGTATTCAACCTGGGTGAACAGATTAAACGAAATGGTGATGTAGAGCGGGTCGTTGATTATTTCATGGCTCAGATGGAGCAATAGAAGACTGGTCGGGGTCGAAAGTTATCTGGATCGTCAGGACCGTAAATCGGCCGTATCTCACAATCCGAAATGAGTTATGGGACGTATAATATATCAATTTGGGATAGCTCGAGCTACTTTAGCTAACCAACCCCACTATGCCGGGTTGCCCAGGCCGGAGTCGCGAGATTCAACCATATCGACGGTCATTAGGCTAGTTTATTTTCAGTTTTACTATTTATAGTAAGTTTTAGTTCGATCATAACTTTGCATCTGTAGCGCTTTAGAGTTAGTGCCCAACATGAAAAGGGCTTAGAATATTTAGTAGAACAACGTGGTTGAGGCCGTTTGATAACTTTCTATTTTTGACCGAAAACCAAGAGTTCTAGTAGGATTGAACGACTTCTATAAATAGTAAGTTTACTATTTATAGTAAGTTGCGTTTTCTAAGAGTTTAAGTTGGAGTTGGATTCTGATACTTTACCTAGGGTTTAGTTTCCTATTTATATGCATTGTAATTCCGTTTCTATTCATTTAATTATCAATAAATCAATTATTCAGAATTAATTTCCTCTTTTTTTATCTTTTATTTCTTCTCGTGGATTCGAGAAACACTCGGTTAGGGAGACAGTGATCGACCTACCACATCCTCCCTGCGTCAAATGGACTATTTCAAACTCCGGTAAGATAATTAAATCTAGGAACGAAAATCATCAAGAGATGGGCCATGATCTCAGATGCTGTGGGACTGAGTTTTGGCCTCAACAGACTAGAGGACCCAATCATTTATCAAAATCTTATCACTAATGTTGTGGCCTACTTTCAAAAGATCAAACAAAATCAAAACAGTACAAAATTTGTCTCATTTAAAAACTTATTGGATCAAATTTCTAGTAATCCCAAGAACACCCAATTATAGTGTATGGCTGAGATATGGTCACTTTGGTGGACCCCTGTCCAAACCAAGCACCAAATGTACAGGTGCATTTTCTTTATCAATTTTCTCTCTGATTTCTCTAGATTCTTTAGGCGATTTTTCACCCCTTTCTGAAGATCACATGGCCAGTTTTGGTAGGTATATAAATTTGGTGGATTTTAGGTTTCATACGCCATTCCAAGCTCTTCAAAATCGTTTGAATGGAAATCAGTTGCAGCGCATTCTTCCCTGAGTCTCTTGACGAGTGGACAATATTACAAGGGATTTCTATACTTATTAGCCCATGTAACATGCTAGGATTGGTTGGGAAATTTGTAGAGTTATGCCTTAGTTTAGTCGCCGATTGCTAATTGGAATGCCTATGCAATGCAAAGAACATACCATTATCATTATTGTAAAACACTTTCTTATCAGAATTTTCATTATTTCTTTAATTCAGTTGGCCAACTATCTTAACACCTTACCTCTCCTAGCAACCAAAATCTATTGTATGATGCTCATCCATTCAAAAGGTATTCTTCGACTTACAGTGGGAACCTGTTGTATGATGCTTATTCATTCAAAGGACACACATGGCCTTGCAATGAAAACCCATTACAAATATACTCACCCACTCAAAGGGCATTGGCCTGGCAATGAAATCCTATTGCAAACATACTCACCCATCTAAAGGGATCATTGGTGATGTAGAGCGGGTAACTGACACATCAGAGGAAGGAGCTCAAGATGAAGAAAAATCGACAACCAACAGCTTAGAGCGGCCAACCAACGACCTCGGTCGATCGGCCGACCCAGATTAAACCCTTGTTGATTTTGGCCATTTGACAATGGATAATTTTTGCCAATTTTTGCTGGCTTACGCTCCTTGGTCGACCGGCCGAATTACCTTGAAATTCGACAGGGAGTTGGCCTAACTCTTTAGATTGTTTTAGCCCATTTCGAATAGCCAACTGATCCCATCAGTCGGTCGACTTCCAATTTCAACCGATTGACGTTCGGGTCGACCGATCGACTGACTCTACACAATTTTGCGCATTTTTTCAGATTTGTTTCCGTTTTCGTCTAAGACTCTTACTTTATGCAATTAGGATTTCTAGGGTTTGATTATTAGTATTTAAGGATGCTTAAGACGTTGTTAATGAATTCATTCATATAATTATTAATTAATTTATCTTTGGTTTATTTCAACTCTTTTCTCGTGGATTCGAGGAAGCCCTGTGAGGAGTCTAGGGAGCTCCGTAGATTCAGAGTAGTTATACAATGAGGAAGACAATGATCGACCTCACCACGTCCCTCCCTGCGTCAGGTGGTATTAGATTGAGGTTTGGTATTGAATCCAAACGAAGGGGTGGCTAACACTGCAGGGTGATTAACAATGTGGGCGTGTGTACTAACATTGGGATGTGTGTACTAACCTGAAAAAAGGAATGCCCTCATGATGATGGCTTCTAACGATGGGTTGGATCATCATCCTGTAGACAGTGCTCCAGAGAAATATCTTACGGTGGTGGCTTTTGAGGCGGCGTAGCCAGAGAATCGATTGGCTATGCAAGGGCTGTAGGCAACCCTCGACTGCATCGCGGAGGCGCTAATCTCGCCTCGAGTTTAAGGTGACGATCAACCTCCCGTAGTCACTGTGCAACATAACCCAATTGTTCGCAGAGCACCTTCGACGACTAATTGCAGGGCTACCCTAGATGATTCGTGGTGATGAGTGGAAAATGGCCTTCAAGACTAAGGGTTGTATGAGTGGCTAGTTATGCCCTTCGGTCTATCAAATGTTCTGAGTACCTTTATGTGCCTAATGAATCAAGTGTTAAAGTTGTTCATTGGCCGATTCGTGGTAGTGTATTTTGATCACATCTTGATATATAGTAGGAGTGAGATGGAGCACATGAATCATCTCAGGCAAGTGCTTCAAGTGTTGGCTGAAAATAAGTTATGTTTGAACCTGAAGAAGTATATCTTTTTAATTGATCAACTATTATTTTTGGGATTCATTGTGACATCCACAGGCATTCGGGTGGACGAAGAGAAAGTTCGGGATATTCGGGATTGGTCGACCTCAACGAACATTAATGAGGTACGAAGCTTCCATGGATTAGAGACATTTTATCGTCGATTCATGTAGAATTTCAATACCATCATTGTGCCAATCATCGATTACATGAGAAAATGACCGTTTCAGTGGACCAAAGAGGTTGATAAGAGCTTTGCTGAGATCAAGCATTAGTTGTCCACAACACCGGTCTCAATTCTTCCCAATTTTGACAAATCTTTTGAGGTGGAATGTGAAGCCTCATATGTCGGTATTGGAGGTGTTCTATCTTAGGAAGGTAGGCTGGTTGCCTTCTACAGTAAGAAGCTCAGTGATGTTCGAAAGAAGTGGTCGACGTATGAGCTTGAGTTGTACGCAGTAATCCAAGCCCTGCGACATTGGCGTCATTATCTCATATAGAGAAAGAGTTTGTCCTCTACACTAACCATCAAGCTTTAAAGTTCATTAATAGTCAGACTCATGTGAATAGTGTGCATGCTAGATGGATATAATTTTTGCAGGAATTCACATTTGTTCTGAAGCAGAAATTAGGGCAGCAAAATAAGGTGGTTGATGCATTAACCGCTGTGCCTTTCTTTTAGTTACGGTGAGCAATGAGGTGGCTGGGTTCGACTGGCATAAGGGACTCTATGCAGAGGAAGAAGAATTTGGTGAGGCATGGACAAAATGTCAGGAGGGTCACCCGAGTGACTTTCTTATTTAAGACGATTTACTTTTCAACGAGAATCAACTTTGTATTCCGCAGAGTTCATTGCGGGATCAGATTATTCTCGAGTTATATGGTGGTGGCCTTGGTAGTACCTTGGACGTGATAAGACGAAAGCCTTGGAGGAGGAGAGATATTATTAGCCATAGTTAGGGTGTGTTGTGGGAAGAGCGGTTCAGCGCTGTCATGTTTGCTAGACCTCTAAGGGGCAATTGCAGAATACGGGTCTCTACACCCCATTACCTATGTCTAACGGCCCCTAGGAGGACTTATCTATGGATTTTGTACTTGGTCTCCCATGAACACAGTGTGGCATAAATTCAATGTTTGTGGTGGTATATCAGTTCTCCAAGATGACACACTTCATTCATTGCAAGAAGATTTTCGATGTGATGCACGTAGAAAATCTTTTCTTTCGAGAGGTCGCACCGTTGCATGGGGTTCCCAAAACTATTACTTATGACCATGACATGAACTTCATCAATCACTTTTGATGGACTTTGTGGAGTTGGTTTGGTATGCGACTTTAGTTCAACAGTGCTTAGCACCCATAGACAGATGGGCAGACTAAAGTCGTGAACCGCAGGTTGGAAAATCTCATCCATTGTACTTCAAGTGACAAGCCAAAATAATGAAATTTGGCATTATCTCAAGCGGAGTTTGCCTTCAACAATATGGTGAATCACTCGACAAGAAAATCTCCATATCAAATTGTCTATGGACAGGTGCCTTATCATACACTTGATTTGGTCCTCTTACCGAAGCTCCCGGGCATGAGTATTACAACTGAACATATAGTGGATCAGACCATGGGCATTCATGAGGACGTTGGAACAAGCTATAAGCTTCGACTGAGAAGTACAAGGAAGAGGCTAACAAACATTGGCTTGCTAAAGTGTTTAAAATGGGTGATCAAGTCATGGTTCATCTACGTAAGGAGATATTTCTTATCGAGGCCATCAAATTGAACAACAAGAAGGTCGGGCTGGTGCTGATCATATTAAAGATCAATGACAATGCTTACGTTGATCTTCCGGATTATATGAAGATCTTGCAGACTTTCAATGTTGCGGATTTGTACGAGTATCATGAACTGGATTTGGATTAGAAGTCAATGTCGAGTTCTTTTGCAGTGGAGAGGACTAATGCAGAGCAGGTAGCTGACTCATTCATGGCTAAGATGGACCAAAGGAAGGATCAAAAGAAGGAGCTTAAGATCAAGAAAAAAACAACCAACAACCTAGATCGGTTGACCGGAGACCAATATCAAATACCTGTCGATTTTCACCTTTTGACAGTCTAAAATCTCTGGACAATTTTTGCCAATTTTGGTTGGCTGATACTCCCTAGTTGATCGGCCGAATTACCCTAAAATTCAACAGGGAGTGGGCTTAACTCTTTGGAATGCTCTAGTCCATTTCGACCGGCCGATCGATCCCATCGGCCGGCCGACTTTCAACTTCAACCGACCAACGATTCAGGTCGACCGGCCAACCGACTTTGTGCAATTTTATGTGATTTTTCTAATTTGTTTTCGTTTTCGTCTAGGACACTTTTTTTTTATATGTAATTAAGGTTTTTTTTGGGTTTGATTATTAGCATTTTAGGGTGCTTAAGACGTTATTAATGGATTCATTCATATTATTATCAATTTAACTTTGATTTATATTGAGTTTTTTTCTTGTGGATTCAAGGAAGCCCTGTGAGGAGTCATGTGAGGAGTCCAGGGAGTTCCGTGGATTCGGAGTAGTTATTAAATGAGGAAGACGATGATCAACCTCACCATATCCCTTCCTGCGTCAATAAGGGACCGGTCTATAGCATATACATCAGTTTGGCAACAGGAACCAGCTGTTACGATCCCGACACGTTGACCCACACATACAGACTATAGTAGAGATCCAATTTTTAATTTTAGTGCATAAATCACATGCCTATACAAATCAAACCATCAACTGTTCAGCCTACCCAAGGCATCAAAATATCAGTTATAAACACAAAGTTTTCAAGACATTCAATTATACATGTAAACTTTCAAGATTGTAGCAAAATATAACTTTCCAAGAATATTATTCACTATTCATATCAAGAAAGAAAAAATCAATGCAATCTATCCGATCCAAATCCATAATAGAGAGAAGAACTAAAAATACAATTTTAACGAATAATCCGAAATATTTTAAATAAAACAATTGCAGGAGGCGACTCACCTTCTCAGATCTGATCTCGATTCGGTCCAATTCAGACAAACCAGACCTAACCCTGACTCGGTTGAGTAAACTCAATGAGTCCAGTGACCCAGGCTCCCTTCTATTTCCTCTCTCTTTCTTTCGTTCTCCCTCTCAGATTTGGTGTGATTGTTTCTCTCAGGTAGGGGAGGTATTTATAGGAATCTTGACTCAGTTTCGGAGGTTTTGGAAAGTCCTAACGTATCGAGTTAGCGCGGCTGGAATAACGTCAGGTTGACACAGTTCACTTGCACAAACAGTTTTCTTGCTACGCTAGAAGAATCTAATTCCTATATCTATTGACGACGCACGTTCTTTGTAAAGACTATAGTGATTGGTTGCTCATTAGATGGCCTATCTGATGAACGTCTTAGATTTCAGATCAGGGCCCATCAGTGATTGCACATTTCGGGTTTAAATCGAGGAAGAAGGTCAGTCCACCTTTAATGGAAAATTCGACTTCTCTATGTATGTCTTTTAACCAACAACGCTAGACTGTTTAGATAGGTCCTGGGATCTTGTGGGGCTCACAAATTTAAGGTCTGTGATGGTTTGTCCGGTGGGTTTGCGCAAAAACTGTTGCAGATGGTTTTTATGTATTACCACAAGAAGATTGGATTCCGCTGCTGTGATTGGTTGGTTTTTGGCTTCTTTGGATTTTGATTTGGATCCGGTGCTCTATTTGAAGTGAAATAGACGGTTTGGATTAAATTCCTGGAGACAATCAGTCGACTATCAAGGAAACAGCGCAACGAGAGCCTTCATGCCGTGAAACAACAATCCGTGTGATGGTCAATGGATAGTCGAGATTGCTTGCATGCACGGCTATGATTTACAGGAGATTTTCCCTCTTGAATTCAGAATGAAATCTGACTTCGATCAGGAGAAAAAAAAACGATAAGTTTGCTGTTCGAAATTGCCTTCTTGCGCTAGATTCCTGCGATCGAATTTGAATACCGCGGCAAATGCACACGTGATGCACGCCTGATTTTCAGCTCAGTTTAGTACAGGTGAACAGTTTAGGACTGTGTGAAGCATGGCCACCAGTTCCCTGTCCAATGGTTCAGTCGCCGAATAGTTTAGATCGTTGTGGTTTGATTTCAATGGGACTCATGTAACATGGGTCCATATTGATGTTTAATAATCGATTGAGAGATCCATCAGTCAGATTGAATATGATGAAACGGTGAATCTTATGAGTTAAATCCCGAAGTTGATAATGTACAGTTCAATTTTAACTCAATGTCAGAACATGTACACCGTGATATACTAAAGATGGTCAATCTGGTATGTATGTAACATTAAGATTATATTTCAATAGTGTAAAACACTCATAAATGTATTAGGATAGCGATATACGGTTTAGATTTGTTGATGAGTGGTTTTTATTGTCTATTTTATGATGGTGTGATAGTCCAACTTAGAAATCAACGGTGGGATAGTTTATCATATCCATATAGAATCATCTCAAAGGTTGGATCGAGAAATAACCTAGTATGATTTATAAGCTCCGTGTGTATTTATCTACATTAATAAATATCTCTACAAACGTTATAAGTTATAACAAGAAAATTTCACTATAAATGCATGGGATATTACTAGACCTGGCAAAATTCGACCCGACCCGCTAACCCGACCCGACTCGACCGACCCGGATTTTTCTAGTTTAGGGTTGAAAATTTTGACCCGAATTCAATTTTTGAGTTGACCCGACCCAACCTGGATTTTTATGGGTCGGGTTAGGGTTAAAGGTGACCCGACCCGACCCGAATCATATAGGGGTTAAGTAGACTATTATATACTGATTTTCTTATAAGTTAAATAATACATAGTTTTTTAGTTTTTTTTTTCCTCACACACCTAGTTGGAAACGGTCCACATGTCTGTCAATTTAATAAACATTTTGGTGGGCCCTAAGACTATTATATAATGATTTTCTTATTAGTTAAATAATACATAGTTTTTTTTCTCTCACATACCTTGCTGAGAATGGTTCACATGTCTATTAATTCAATAAACTTAATCGATGTGTCTGAATCATCATCCCATTACTCTTAACTACATTGATGTTTAGAGAGGCATGCTTTAAAGCTGCACTCCATTTTATCCATTTATTTTTCTCTTTCAATATTTGCGTAATAGAAATACTCTATTAAAAAAAAAAAGCCTTGGTTTATATATATAGGGAAGTGGTACTATGAGGTCGACCTCATGTGAAGAGCTATGTGGGCTCCACATGTCAGACATCAACACCGTGCATTTGATGGGTCCCCTTTAGGTCATGGGATATCCCAAAAATCAGCCGTATACAGAACTCAAGTGGGCCATACCATCTAAAACCATGTGAAGACATGCCCAAAACATTTAAAAGCACTTGATGGGGTCCAACTGGGTTTTGGATGCGGCTGAAACTTGGTCTGACCCCTCATCCAAGTGTGACACATATAATGGATGGGCTGGATTTGTAAACCATGTCTCAGTGAGCCAAATAAATGATCATGAAGGTTTTAATGGGCGGATTACCCCTCTCAAATCTTGTTTGTGGTGTGGCCCATCTAAGTCATGGATTGACTTGATTTTTAAGCCCGTGGCCCACCATGAAATGGTGCATCTGACTGATGGGGTAAATGTTTGACACACATCATGGTGGGCCCACACAGCTCAACCTCATGGAAAGTTCCCATGAGGTCAACCTCATGGTACCATTTCCCATATATATATATATATATATATATATATATGATTTTCAATTGAATGCTAGTGTTATATGCATTTAGTTTAATCTACAAATTAGTTAGTTGATCATTACAATGTGGGTCAACCCGACCCGACCCGGTTTAATTTGGGTTGGGTAAGGGTTAGGAAAATCCAACCCGAATTCAATTTGGGTCAGGTTAGGGTTGAGGTGGAAACGACCCGACCCGAACTTGACCCGACCCGAACCATTGCCACCTCTAGATATTACAATCTACCACCTTGGAAAGATTTTCGTACTTGAAATTCAACTGCTTGTATTATGTATACAGATCAGAATACTCTATTCGTAGTGTATCTAACTAAAGTTCTTATGTGCCATTTCGGCAGCTTGGCTGCATCTGGGATTCATTTTTGAAAAGTGCTGGTTGGCTAGCAAAGAGCATAGAGAGTTTTGGTGGAATGTGGGTGCGGAGGTGAAACAGAGAAGAAAGAAATATCACGCCCAAATATTTTGGCCGACCTGATGGCTGGATCGGATATGCACAGGAGCGGCCATATTCTGACGTTTGGGGCAAAGTGCAGATGCAATGCAGTTGACAACATAGCAGGGCTAAAAAAGAGAAGTAAAGGAGTCTAACCTCTTACTCGTCTGGCCACTACTTGCCCATCTCGCTTGATCTGTTGGTTGCCGATCCAGATATTAGGGATGTGTGACATCGCTTGTTGCTGATCGTCCTCGGCATATCCTCTACACCATTCTTCTAAATTTGGACAGTCAACGATCTTCAGTTCGCGAAGGTTACGGAGGTCTCTGAGCTCTTTAGGCAGATGTGTCAGTCTTCGGCAGTCTTTAATGTGAAGCATCTGAAGCTGAAGATGGTCTTCTATCCCATAAAGAATCGTCAAGTCTGGTGAATTTTCTATCACCAAGCACTTGAGATTGCGAAGGAGCATCATGTTGGTGAAAATCATCAAGTCTGCCATGCCTTTTAATTCCAAATGCTCGACGGAATCTGCATCAATCTTCTGCATCCAGAGGTACGTGCCTGGTGATTCAAGATTTAATTTCCACAATTTACCATGATGGAAACTGGGCACCTTCACTAACATGGGGCAATCTGCAATAGTTAGTTCAATGAGAGACGGCATTCCTGGTTCTGCTGAGGACCCTACCATGTCCCACTCACGCAAATTAGACATTCTCTGCAAAACCAATGTCTCTAACTTAGGGAATGCTGCAGCTGCACCTGTTATGTTCCCATAGAACTCCGGACCGATGGCTTCCACCTCATCCATTTCTACGATTGTAAGGTATTTGAGGGATGGTAGTGTCCCAAATGCCGGTAGTTTTGTGCACCCAGGGCAATTACGAAGAGTCACATTAGCTAGTTTGGAGAATGATGCATCATCCATCCATCCTGGGAACTTCAATCCAGTGTAATGCAATATTTTCAGGTCTTCCAGGTTTGCATGGGGTTGGAGGCCTTCAAACACGCCCTCAATGCTCCTTACTTCATCATCTTTTAACACTCTCCCACAATTGCCATCAAAATACAATTCCAAAAGACGAAGATGTTCCTTATTCTTTAGTTCTGCTTTCCTGGCTTCACCCTCATTTAACACCCCCCCCAAATGGTATATTGCTAACTCTCCTTGGAGGAGATTGAGGTTTTTAAGTTCCTCAATGCTGGATTCCATCTCATCCCCTACAAGAAACTTTGACAAAGTTCTAAGGGAAATTAATCTACCAATCCCACGGGGTAAAGCCTACAATTTGCTGGTACCTTTAATTTCCAGATGCCTTAGCCTCTCAAGTTCCCCTATCTCTTTGGGAAGTTTAGACAGTTGGTGGCACTCATTAAGTTTCAAGGTTTGCAACAAATACAATCCGCATATGAATTCAGGCAGCACCGAAATTCTAGTGGTAGATAAGTTGAGGTATCTTAAAAGCTTGAATTTCTTCAAGGACTCTGGAAGCTGAAAACAGTTTGTACCACTCAAATCTAATGCTCGGAGGAACCTGAAATTTCCCAAATCATCATCATAAAATAAATGGAAGCTTGATAACCCAAAAAATAGGAGCGTCCTCAGCTTCTTGGCATGGAGCAAGCTTCGTCGAATTGAGAATGAATAAAGACTAAGATTCATTGAGAGATGGCGCACATGCTGAGGGATGGTTTTCTGAAAATCCGTGTCTATGATATAGCATTCTGGCATGACAGTCCGAAAGAAGTCATGAACAATATCTATCATCTTACAGTGCATGACGTTGCCAAAGCAATCTGATATTGGAGCATCAAACAAGGATCGCCCTAGTAAATCATAAAAATACCTATCGCCTATACTTTCCATCTCTGAACTTTCTTCTGGATGAATGAAACCCTGAGCCATCCACAACTTGATTAATGTCTCCCTCTCTATAACATGATCCTTAGGAAATATAGAACAAAAGGCAAAAAAACGCTTCAAGTCCGGTGGCATATTTTCATAGCTTAATTCAAGGTCATGTACGGTGAGGACTCTTGTAACATTTTGAAAATTCCCCGTTTCACGCTCCAACGCAAGGACCCAGTCCCGTCTCATCCTCTTGCAACCCAATGCAGTTGCTATTCTCTTTATAATAAGAGGTAGTCCATTACACTTTCTTGCAATTTGTTTGCCAATTTCATCCAACTCCGCACGTTCCTCTGTATTTATTTTCCCAAAAGCAATGCGACTGAACAATGACCAAGAATCAGTTTCTAATAGGGGAGCCAGTTCATGCCATTTGGTGGCTCGCGTAACTTTTACCACAGCTGTATTGCAAGTTGTGATAAAATTCTACTCCTACTTACTCCGCCTCTCAAAGGAAGCCTCAATTTATCCCACTTGACTTGATTTTCATTCCAGATATCATCAAGTACGAGTAAAAATTGTTCCCCTTCCAAGACGTTCCATAGATGATTTTGCACTATTTCCCATTCAGAGAAACTAGGGGCAGGCAGACTGTCTGCCGCTTCAATGATTGCTTTACAAATCCTAGTCTCATTAAAATCATCCAAAACATGCACCCACATCCTTTTTGGAAAGTGTTGAGTAACTCGCTCATCATTGTATATTAATTGAGCGAGAGCAGTCTTTCCTACTCCCCCGAACCAATTATAGAAATGACAGGAATCTCATTGCTGACATGACTACCTTCCCTAATTACCAACCAGGGTATGATCCTTTCCTTATCCGGAGTCCTACTAATAATTTCCGATTCAACAATCATGGAACTAGTTTTCCTCTCTGCCGTCTCCATCCTGCTATCTGTGCTTTCTTCCAAACGGTACTGAGATTTCTCTCTATTTATAGCTTCCAGCCTTACTCTTAACCTTTTTCAATCTATCCCCCATCCCAATGCCCAATTTAACACGAAAGCCAAGATCACCGACTGTTTCTTTAATATTAAGATTATACGATAGAAAGTTGCATACCCGCTTCATGAAAGATTGTTCGCCGCTCCCTTCAGGTTTGTATATGAGAGCTTCGTCCAGCAAGTATTCCACGTCATAGGCTGCATCTTTGAGCTTCACCAACCAGTCACTGAGAGCTTCATTCTTTCTCTGTTTCTTCTCAGCATCATGAAGAACGGCTTGGATAGCTGTGAATTCACTAGAAAGGTATTGTAGATCTTGGCGATAGGACAACACCGATCCTAGCTCGGATTGGATGATGGAATTCAAGTAATTTAAAACCGATGAAACAAGTACATCAGCCATGAGGAAAGAATTTAAAGCTTGAAAGCAAGAAAGCTGAAAAGAAGTTTGTTATGATGATAGATAATGGGGAAATTCAATGAAAAATGTGAAGTTTGTGTGTATGGCTTTCAACTGTAGAATGGTAAGGTAGGGAACTGAATGGTGAGAGTAGACTCAGCGCAACCGAAGGGAACGCGAGGCTGGGCTGGACGCGTATTCCCTGCGAAAGTGTGGCTCGCCATGATGTTTGTGAGAAATCCAAAAATGATATGAATCAAAGACTCAAGTGGGCAGTACTAAAGGAAAAAAAAGGAAAAGGTGGGCGTAGGGAAATTCCTACCGTTGAAACTTCCCTAGGTCCAAAGTGATGTTTATATATCATCCATGCCGTTCATAATGTCATTCCTATTGGGATGAACTGAAAACACAATTATTAGCCTGATTCAAAACTTCTATGGCCCCACGAAAATTTCAACTGAGGATGTTCAATCCTCATGCTTTCAGCCCACTTTTAGTCTTACATCCAGATGATTTTTGGTCTCATGTCCTAAAATAAGCTCACAAAACGGATGGGTGTAGTGGATTTCTCACAAACATCATAGTGGGCCCATCAAGGTTCCCAACACAGGAAGGCCCTTCCCAACACAGGAAGGGCCTCGCAACGGGGGAGCGGATTAGCTGTTACCTTAGGTAACACTACAGTTATTATTATTATTATTATTATTATTATTATTTCTGTCGATGGGCCGACCTTAATGTACATGTTAATAGACTCTACTGATGGTTACTCCACCAACAATACATTAGATCAAATACTCAGGCTGTTTAATTATTAGGCAGGCCACATATTTTGAAAAGCTATAGCCAGCAGCAAAAAAAATTGAAATAAAGAAAGAAATTTTATTAGGCTGTCCACTGCTCTGAAAAAAGAAGAAGAAGAAGAAGTTTCAGCACCCTGATAACCAAACAGCCCGAGTTGTTTGGCCAAATGCTTTAAGATGATATGTCCCAGCCCGTATATGTCTAGGATGTCCTATACATTTTCCACTTTAAGACGCCTGACTGTGTGCACAAGTCAGCATGAAAATGTGCCCATGATTCTACTAAGAGATTACAAGCAAAAAAGGAAATAAAATTCCATACCTGTCACACTATAGCCGAATCCCTTAGCGTTATCCGTCTCACTGCCACTGCCACATCTCATGGAACCAAAACAGAAAAGTTTCACATTAAATATAAGAAAAAGAAAATGATATGAGTGATTAGAATCATCAAATAAAAGTACTGTAAATTATTTACAAGCTATCAATTACATGGTTAGAATCATCAAATCAAAGTATTGCTTTAGAATCATAACAAAATACGAAGTAGGATTTATAATACTAGATGTTTCAAGATAATTGGACCTATTTTGTTTCTCATATCAATCTTGATAGTCCATTTTCATGCTATTGATTGAAAGCTTGAATGATTCAAATTGACCATAAGTACCACAGTTTTGGTGTGGGGGATTGCTGCGATCGCTGCAAACAAAAATGAGAAGAACTTGGCTTTCCATGTGGCAGCCAAACAGAGCATCAGAAGAAAAGTCAAAGCCCTGCTTCAACTACGAAGGATTATTGTCACAGCTTAGCTGAAGATCGAGTATGATGCCTCTTTAAATAATAGGCGCATTGATGAAGGGAGAATCTAGGCTATGTCAATTTCCACCGTTGATCTTCAAACTGCCATGATCTTACCACTCAAAAGCTCATGCTTTTGACACATTATGTGGGAACTATCATCACTGACTTAGGAAGGGACTCTATCGGAGGGTGAGGATTTTGGTGAGGCATGGACAAAATGTCGGGAGGGTCACTCGAGTGACTTTCTTATTTAAGACGGTTTCCTTTTCAAAGAGAATCAACTTTGCATTCCCTAGAGTTTGTTGTGGGATCAGATTATTCTCAAGTTACATGGTGGTGGCCTTAGTGGTCACCTTTGACATGATAAGATGAGAGCCTTGGTGGATGAGAGATATTATTGGCCGTAGTTAGGGCATGACATGGGAAGAGCGCTTTAGTGCGGTCATGTTTGCTAGACATCCAAGGGGCAATCACAGAGTATGGGTCTCTACACCTCGTTACGTGTGTCTAACGACCCCTAGGAAGATTATCAATGGATTTTGTACATGGTCTCGCATGAACACAATTGTTAAGCTCTTAATTTATACATGTTCTAACCCCATTTCATCACATTTTATGCATGATTCCTATGTTTAAAAGTCTAATCTAATACATGTTTGTGATTGTAGGAATGAGAGAGAGACTTCACCTATTTGATGGCTAAAAGAATGCTTTTGAATCCACTTGATGATGAATGAAGATGAGCCAAAGGAATGGAAGAAAGAAGTAAGGAGAAGAGAGAGATAACAAGGATTTTATGCCAATTTGAAAGATTTGGAATGACTAAAAGACCAAACTTTGATGAGCCAAAGAAGTGGAGAAAAAGCCTTGAAGGAATCAAGTTGAAGACCTAGAATGGCCATATAAGTCATATTACAGAGCTGCAGGGTCAGAAAAGTAAAATGCAGAAAATTTAGCAAATGGCCCTGTAAACAAAAAAAACCTGTAAATTTTGACCTTCGGGCGACCGATCACCATTTTACCGGGCGCCCGAAATTGACAGAAAATTCAGATTGTTGCTGTAACTTTTCTGGACATGGCCGGGCGCCCGACCACAATTGGCCAGGTGCCCGATGATCCACCGGGCGCCCGATTAAGAGGATCCGGGTGCCCGAAATTCAAAGAAAAATCACTTAAAAACGCTGGACCGTTTTGCAGTATGGTAGGGCACCCGACTAACACCTGACCGGGCGCCCGATGACAGACGTAATTAAGTGCGTAAATTCTTACGCAATCTGAGGCGGTGGGTGAGTTTTGCTATAAAAGGACACCTTGGCATCCTTGCTAAGGTATCCTAGAAGAGTTCTAAGTTCGTGGGAAGCAAGGAAGATCATCGTGGAACGATTACAACTCCTCCAACTCCGGTTTTTCTAGGTTTTTATGCTTTCAATTAGTTTTTCTTTTGTTTTTAGTTCAAGTATGACAATGCTTGGCTAAAACCTCTTAGATAAGGCTAAAGCTAAGAGGCGAAGCTTATAGCTATTTTTCATATTGAATTTGTTTAATTAAAGTACATTTACTTAAAGTTTGGATTTTTAAAGTTCTAGTTTGAATAAAGTCGATATTTTTGGATGTTTTATGAGAGTTCATGTGCTTCGGACATGGATTCCTTGCAATTCTCTGAGATTATCATGCTTGGATTGATTAGATTCGAATTATAGTAACCCTAGAGCATACCAAGTCTCTTGGCATGGTTGTTACTTTGAAGGCTACATGGTTGAATTTTATGTGCTTCATTAGAACTAGAATCTTATTTTCTGACTTAAGTGGGATTGTTTGTGTTTGAATGCTTAATCTTCAAACTAGATGAAAGATAAAACTTTGAATCTAGTTGTATTTATGCTTGGATGAATGAATTCACATGGAACTACTATAAGTGGATCCTTAAGGCCTTAGTTCCATTAATTAATAGATTTTTTTTTGCAAAAGTTACTGTTTTTACTTAGTTTATAAAATCAAATTTCAAAATTGCTTAATTCGAAGTTGCTAGAATAGTTTGAATAGGTTTACCCTAATTCCCTATGGATCGACCTCGGTCTTATTGAGTTATTACTACATCGCAGCCTTACACTTGAGGTGAGCGAACAAGTTTTTGACATCGTTGCCGGAGAAGCCAGTTTAAACGGTTCTAAATTGTTTTAGTGACTATAGAGTAGAAGTAGTTAGGTTTTACTGTGTTTCTAGAACTAGTTTTTCTGAATTTTAGAACTAACAAAGTTTGTTTTGTTTTGTAAAAAGTTCTTCTAGTTCAAGCAAATAGAGTACTATCCTTCCAACTTGAACTCTTTTAGTTTTCAGTTTTTAATTTTAGATTTCGATACAAATCAAACCATCAACTGTTAAGCTTACCCAAGGCAACAAAATACCAGTTATAAACACAATGTTTCCAAGACATTCAATTATACATGTAAACTTTCAAGATTGTAGCAAAATATAACTTTCCAAGAATATTGTTCGCTGTTAGTATCAAAAATGAAAAAAATCAACGCAATCTATCCAATCCAAATCCATAATTGAGAGAAGAACTGAAAATACAATTTTAACGAATAATATAAAATATTTTAAATAAAACCATGATTACACAATGAGAAATTGCAGGAGGCGACTCACCTTCTCAGATCTGATCTCGACTCTGTCTAGTTCCAATGAGTCCTAGTGACCCAGTCTCCCTTTTATTTCCTCTCTTTTTCCTTCGTTCTCCCTCTCAGATTTGGTGTGATTGTTTCTTTCAGGTAGGGGAGGTATTTATAGGAATCTCGACTCAGTTTTGGAGGTTCTGGAAAGTCCTAACGCACCGAGTTAACGCAGCTGGAATAATGTTAGGTTGACACGGTTCGCTTGCACAAACAGTTTTCTTGCTACGTTAGAAGAATCTATATTCTACATCTATTAGCGACGCACGGTCTTTGTAAAGACTATAGTGATTGGATGCTCATCAGATGGCCTATCTGATGAACGTCTTAGATTTCAGATCAGGGTCCATCAGTGATTGAACATTTCGGGTTTAAGTCGAGGAAGAAGGTTCGCCTTTAATGGGAAATTAGACTTCTCTCTGTATGTCTTCGAACTGACAACGTTGGACGGTCTAGATCGTTCCCTGGGATCTTGTGGGGCCTACAAATTTAAGGTCGGTGATGGTTTGTCCAGTGGGTTTGCACAAAACCCGTTGCAGCTGGTTTCTATGTATTACCACAAGAAAACTGAATTTCTCTGGATTCCGCTGCTGTGATTGGTTGGTTTTGGCTTCTTTAGTTTCCGTCTTGGATCTGGAGCTCTATTTGGAGTGAAATAGACGGTTTGGAATAAATTCCTGGAGTCAATCAGTCGGCAATCAAGGATACACACAACGATGGCTATCTCAAGGCAAGTTGAGGCCTTACACAGGGATCCAAATGATGCTTCTTTTTTTTCTTTTTCTTTTTTTCAAGGAGTTAAAATATTAATAAAAATAATATTAATTAAAAATAATAATTATATATAATAAAAAAATACTAAAAAAAAGATAAATTAGAAAGAGAGAAGGTCTTTTTCCATAGCTATGGACCGTCAGATGAGCACATGGATACAAAGAAAATGGTATCAGAGCCCATGTCCTAAAATGAGCTGGAAAAACTTATGAAGGGCATAAATATGCAAAACATACATTAAGGTGCCAGGATGTGGATTGCCTACTAATACTTTCTAGCTCCATGGGCCTTACAATGATGTATGCATTTTATCCACACTTTTCATCCATTTAGGATCATTATTTTAGGGGCATGAGGCCACAAAATGAGGCAGATCCAAACTTAAGGTGGATCACACCATGAGAAAATGGTGGTGATTGAACGCCTACCATTTAAAACTTCCTACGGCCCAGTGTGATGTTTATTTGACATTTGTTGATAGACCTCAATGAAGGGAAAACACAAACATTGGCTTGATCTTAAACTTTTGTGGGCCTAGGAAAAAAATTAATGGTAGGCATTCATTCATTGATGTTTTGTCCACTTGAGATTTTGATCCCCTTTGTATTTGGGCTCGTACCCTAAAATGAGCTGGCAAAATGGATGGATGGTGTGGATAACACACATGCATCACGATGGGCCTAAAAAGCAATGTTAGTAGGCACTCCGTCAAACAGATCAGGTGCACCCTGACCATTCCCAACATAGTACGACTTGAACATGGGCCCACCGTATTTTATCTATTGTATATCCACACCGTAAGTTTGTTTTATCATACTATTTTAGGTTATGATCACATAAACAAATTCGATACATATTTTAGATGGACGACACATAAGGAAACAATGGTGATTAAATATTAAAAGCTTTTCCATGGGACAATTTTTTGATCAAGCTTATATTTGTTTTTTTGCCCCTCCATCCAGATTTGTGTGACTTTACCAACAATTTAGATGGAAAATAAAATTTTCGGTGGCCCTTAGGAATTTTTAATGCTGAGCATTCAATGGCCATTGCTTCCTCTGGTGTGGTGCACCTGGGATTTGGATCTCCTTTATTTTTGGCATCATGTGCTAAAGTGAGCTGGCAAAACAAATGAATGGCATGGATATGCAATACATATATCAAGGTGGGCCCACAGTCAAGGCCGCAACTAATCCACTCTCGCAATCCGCATCCACTGGGCCCACTGGAATTGAGTTGTGGCTGCCATCGGATCATGGAATTGGAATCAATACACTGCAGTGTATTGAGTAAACTCTATGGGGCTATTGTGTACACATGCGTCTTATCCGCGCTACCCATCTGTTTTAACT
Source organism: Liriodendron chinense (assembly GCA_003013855.2). Lineage (NCBI taxonomy): Eukaryota > Viridiplantae > Streptophyta > Magnoliopsida > Magnoliales > Magnoliaceae > Liriodendron > Liriodendron chinense. Next base: position 8,776,172 of record ML058335.1, read on the forward strand.
GCTTATTTTAGGGCATGACCCTAAAATTCAAGCATAGCTCAAGTGGGCGCCACCACCAAAAAACTGTGTGAATTGAACACCTACCGTTGAAAACTTCTTGGGGCCACATGAGGTTTGGATCAAGCTGATTTTTTTTTCCCTCCATCCATGTCTGTGTGAGCTTATGGGCAGGTTGGATGACAAATAAACATCATTGCGGGGCCTAGGAAGGTTTCATCGGTGGACATCATCATCCCAGCGTTTCCTGTGGTGTGTACACTTGAGCTTTGGATATGTTTCAGTTTTGCTCATCCCTTAAAATGATTTAGAAAAATGGATACATGGTGTGGATAGGACATATACATCCATGATGGGCCCTAAAATATGAGGCCTCACTCCACTGGAGGCCTTTGGCGACCGCCTAAACTGCCTAGCGGTGGAACCGGGCATCCACACAACGAGAGCCTTCTTGCCGTGAAACAACAATGGATGGTCGAGATTGCTTGCATGCAGCTAAGATTTACAGGAGATTTTCCCTCTTTGGATTCAGAATAAAATCGGACTTCAATCAAGAAAAAAACAACGAGTTTGCTGTTCGAAATTGCCTTCCTGCGCATGCACACGTGATGCACGCCTACAGCTCGGTTTAGTACAGGTGAACAGTTTAGGACGGTGTGAAGCATGGAAGCGGATTGTGTGGTGTACCACACACCACCAACTTAGCTGGTGTATTGATGTCAACAAGTTCTGTGGGCCCCACCAAGAGGTATGTGTTATATCTAGACTGTCTGTTCATTTTGAGAGATCGTTGTAAGGATTTATACAAAAAAATGAGATGAATCCAAAGTTCAAGTGGCCCACATTGCAGAAAGCAGTGGAGAGTGAACGTCTACCATTGAAACCTTCTTAGAGTTCACAGAAGTTTTGTATCAATCTAATATTTGTTTCTATCCGTGTGAACTTATAAACGGTTTGGATGGCAAATAAACATCATGGTGGGCCCAGGGATGTTTTAACGGTGAGAATCGATGTCCCCCTGCTTTTTGTAGTGTGGTCTACGGATGTGACTAATATTGGATATCATGCCCTAAAATGATCTCTCCGAATGGATGAATGGTGTGGATATACTAAATACATCACTGTGGTTCTTTAGATGGTTCGTAGATTCAGATTCTCGAGAACTGACACGCGAATCTGCACTCAATGTCACTGGTGTAATGTATACCAGCCAATCTGCTTCGGTGAAGCATGACCACCGGTTCCCTGTCCAATGGGTTCATTCGACGAGTGGTTTAGATTACTGTAGTTTGATTTCAATGCGACTCATGCAACATGGGTTGATTTTGATGTTTAATAACCGATTGAGAGATCCATCGGTCGAATAGGTGAATTTGCAAAATTCCTAAGTAGACTTGCAAAATTCCTAAGTAGATGTGATGTGAATCCAATTAATGGTGAATTTTTGTGAGTTAAGTCCTGAAGTTGATAATGCATCATTTAATTAGCCTAACAAAGAATTTTGTGAAATTTCATTGTGATGGCCTTTATAGAAATAGGTGGATTTTTCAATTAGCCTAACAAAAAAAAGGTTTCTTTCTTCTTCTTTTTTTCCTTTAACTCAATGTCAGAACATATACACCGTGGTATACTAAAGATGGTCAATATGGTATGTATGTAACATTAAGATTATATTTCAATGGTGTAAAACACTCATAAATGTATTAGGATAGTGATATACGGTGCAGATTTGTTGATGAGTGGTTTTTATTGTCTATTTTATGATGATGTGATAGTTATCTTAAAAATCAATGTTGGATAGTTTATCATATCCATATCGAATCATCTCAAAGGTTGATCGAGAAATAACCAGAGTATGATTTGTAAGCTCAGTGTGTATTTATCTACATAAATAAATATCTCTACAAACGTTATAAGTTATAACAAGAAAATTTCACTATAAATGCATGGGATATTACAATCTACCACCTTGGAAAGATTTTCGTACTTGAAATTCAAGTGCTTGTGCCATGTATACAGATCAGAATACTCTATTCGTAGTGTATCTTGGCTGCATCTGGGATTCATTTTGGAAAAGTGCTGGTTGGCTAGCAAAGAGCATAGAGAGTTTTGGTGGAATGTGGGTGCGGAGGTGAAACAGAGAAGAAAAAAAAATCACGCCCAAATATTTTGGCCGACCTGATGGCTGGATCGGATATGCACAGGAGCGGCCATATTCTGACGTTTGGGGCAAGTGCAGATGCAATGCAGTAGTCAACATAGCAGGGCTTAAAAAGAGAAGTAAACAAGTCTAACCTTACTCGTCTGGCCACTACTTGCCCATCTCGCTTGATCTGTTGGTTGCCCATCCAGATATTAGGGATGTGTGACATCGCTTGTTGCTGATCGTCCTCGGCATATCCTCCACACTATTCTTCTAAATTTGGACAGTCAACGATCTTCAGTTCGCGAAGGTTACGGAGGTCTCTGAGCGCTTTAGGCAGATATGTCAGTCTTCGGCAGTCTTTAATATGAAGCATCTGAAGCTGAAGATGGTCTTCTATCCCATAAAGAATCCTCAAATCTGGTGAATTTTCTATCACCAAGCACTAGAGATTGTGAAGGAGCATCATGTTGGTGAAAATCATCAAGTCTGCCATGCCTTTTAATTCCAAATGCTCGACGGAATCTGCAACAATCTTCTGCATCCAGAGGTACGTGCATGATGATTCAAGATTTAATTTTCACAATTTACCATGATGGAAACTGGGCACCTTCACTAACATGGGGCAATCTGCAATAGTTAGTTCAAGGAGAGACGGCATTCATGGTTCTGCTGAGGACCCCATCATGTCCCACTCACGCAAATTAGACATTCTCTGCAAAACCAATTTCTCTAACTTAGGGAATGCTGCAGCTGCACCTGTTATGTTCCCATAGAACTCCGGACCGATGGCTTCCACCCCATCCGTTTCTACGATTGTAAGGTATTTGAGGGATGGTAGTGTCCCAAATGCCGGTAGTTTTGTGCACCCAGGGCAATTACGAAGAGTCACATTAGCTAGTTTGGAGAACGATGCATCATCCATCCATCCTGGGAACTTCAATCCAGTGTAATGCAATATTTTCAGGTCTTCCAGGTTTGCATGGGGTTGAAGGCCTTCAAACACACCCTCAATGCTCCTTACTTCATCATCTTTTAACACTCTCCCACAATTGCCATCAAAATACAATTCCAAAAGAAGATGTTCCTTATTCTTTAGTTCTGCTTTCTTGGCTTCAACCTCATTTAACACCCTCCCCAAATGGTATATTGCTAACTCTCCTTGGAGGAGATTGAGGTTTTTAAGTTCCTCAATGCTAGATTCCATCTCATCCCCTACAAGAAAATTTGACAAAGTTCTAAGGGAAATTAATCTACCAATCCCACGGGGTAAAGCCTCCAATTTGCTGGTACCTTTAATTTCCAGATGCCTTAGCCTCTCAAGTTCCCCTGTCTCTTTGGGAAGTTTAGACAGTTGGTGGCACTCATTAAGTTTCAAGGTTTGCAACAAATACAATCCGCATATGAATTCAGGCAGCACCGAAATTCTAGTGGTAGATAAGTCGAGGTATCTTAAAAGCTTGAAATTCTAGTGCGCCCGGCCATCAGACCGTCCGGGCCCCCAACCATGGTCTGGTGTGGCTGTCTCCACACTCAACAATCTCCCACTTGGAGACACATCACCATATGATCGTTCGTCTTCTATATCCGGAGTGCACCACCTCCCAGTCTTCAAGTCTGAAGACCAACCAAAGCTGAACAGAGCTTCAGCTTTTCCCGTGTGACCGCCTTAGTCAACATATCTGCAGGATTCTCACTTGTATGAATCTTCTCCAAAGCAATCGATCCATCTTCCAGTAACGAACGTATGAAGTGATATCTGATGTCAATATGCTTGGTACTCGAATGAAAGGCTGAATTCTTAGCTAAGTGTATTGCACTTTGACTGTCACTGTACAGCTTGCAATTTGCTTGCTCCTTTCCTAACTCTTCCATAAAACCTTGCATCCACACCATCTCCTTGCACGCTTCTGTAGCTGCAACATATTTTGCTTCCGTTATACTGATGAATACTATCTTCTGTAACTGAGAGATCCAACTGACTGCAGCACTACCCAGGGTAAAGACATACCCTGTAGTGCTCCTTTTGTTGTCGATATCCCCTGCCAAATCTGAGTCGACGTAGCCTTGTAGCTTATTTTCGATCCTCCATAACACAGCCCTACATCCACAGTACCTACCAGGTATCTGAGGATCCACTTCACAGCTTCCCAATGTTCCTTCCCGGGGTTGTTCATGTACCTGCTAACAACTCCCACTACTTGAGCAATATCTGGCCTCGTGCTAACCATAACATACATGAGGCTCCCTATGGCTGATGCATAAGGGACTTTAGCCATGTAGTCCCGTTCCTCCTGCGTTTTAGCTCCTTGCTCCTTAGAAAGCTTAAAGTGGTTGGCTAATGGAGTGCTAACCAGCTTAGCACCTCCCATGCTGAATCGATCAAGTACCTTGGCTATGTACTCTGCCTGTGACAAAACTAGCTTCTTGTTTTTCCTGTCACACTTTATCCTCATGCCTAGGATTTGTTTTGCAGCTCCTAAATTCTTTATGGCAAACTCTCTAGACAATTGTCTTTTGAGATCTGAGATGTCCTTCGTGCTTGATCCGGCCACAAGCATATCATCAACATACAGAAGAAAGATGATGTACGACGTATCAAACTTCTTCAAGTAACAACAGTGGTCTGCATGACATCTCCTGTACCCGTTTCCCGACATGAAACTGTAGAACTTCTTTTACCACTGCCTCGGGGCCTGCTTCAGACCATATAGACTCTTCTTCAGTCTGCACACCTTGTTCTCCTTTCCTGGTGCCACGTATCCTGTCGGATGATGAATATATATCTCTTCTTCAAGGTCTCCATGAAGAAAGGCTGTCTTAACATCTAGCCGCTCTAGATGTAAGTCCTCTGTAGCCACTATACTTAAGACCATGTGAATCGTAGACATCTTCACCACAAGTAAAAATATTTCTGTAAAATTGATACCTGCTTTTTGTTGGAACCCTTTCACAACTAGTCTAGCCTTGTACCGTTTCGAACCATCATGCTCCTCCTTCAGCCTGTAAACTCACTTGTTATGAAGAGCTTTCTTACCCTTAGGTAGAGTGACTAGCTCCCACGTACGATTAGACTCAAGAGAGTCAATCTCATCTTCTATGGCTTGTTCCCACTTAACCCGCATATCTGACCGTAACGCCTCTTCGAAACACTTTGGCTCACCATTATCTATCAGCAGTAGATAATGTAAGGAGGGTGAGTATCGGACCTTGGGTCTCCTCTCCCGAGTAGACCTCCTCACAACCGGTGTCTGCGGCTCTACCTCGTTATGCTCCCATGCATGCTCATCCTGTGGCACTGTAACACCCGTGTCCGGTAACTCTTTCAACTCTACGAATTCCTTCTCATCGGCCTTATTCTGCTTTTGCTGCACACTGTCCTTATGCATCACTTTTTCATTGAAGACTACGTCCTTGCTTCTGATGATTTTTTGATTCTCAATATCTCAAAACCAGTAGCCAAAATCATTCTGTCCGTAGCCTATAAGCGTGCACCTTCTAGACTTCGCATCCAGCTTGTTTCTGTGCTCTGCATCAATATGAACATAAGAGGTGCAACCAAACACTCTAAGATGTGCAAGGTTCACCTCTTTTTCAGTCCATGTTTCTTCTGGTAGCCCACCATCTAATGGTGCTGAGCAACTTCTATTGATGAGATATACGGTAGTATTCACAGCATCTATCCAAAAGGTCTTAGGCAACCCTGCATGTTACCTCATGCTCCTAGCGCGCTCAAGGATGGTCTTGTTAATGCGCTCAGCCACACCGTTCTGCTGTGGTATCCCTGGAATCGTTTTTTGATGTTTGATTCCATTTGCTGCACAATACTCCTCAAATCTTTTGTCACAGTATTCTCCCCCATTATCCGATCTGAGGCACTTCACAGTTTTACCGGTCTCATTTTCTACCACAACCTTCCACTTCTTAAATACATCGAATACATCTGATTTATGTTTTAAGAAGTAGACCCATAGTTTTCTACTAGCATCATCAATAAAAGAAACAAAGTAACGTGAGCCACCAAGAGATGATACCTGTGCCAGTCCCTACACATCAATGTGTACAATCTCCAATAGATGCGTTTTTGGAGCGCGTCCAGTCTTCTTGAAGCAACTTTCTTCTGCTTGCCATACACGCAGTCCTCGCAGAATTCCAGATCGATTGCTTTCAACCCTGGTAGCTTCCCCTTTGACAATAGCACTTTCATCCATTTCTCACTCATATGTCCCAACCTCTGATGCCATAACTGCCCGTTCACTCCAGTTGATGCGACTGCGAGTAAACTATACGATCCGGAAGTCACATACAAAGTACCTTCCTTCTTGCCTCGAAATATAACCAAGGCACCTTTTGTGACCTTCCATGCATCGCTCGTGAATGTCGTCACATATCCGGTATCGGCCAACTGCCCCACTGAGATCAAATTCCGTCTCAAACTCGGTATATGTCTGACATCCTTCAGCTTCAAGACCGTTCCGTCTTTCTGACTTAAATGAATGTCTCATTTGCCAACAATACTGCATGACTCATCATCACCCAGGTAGACTCTTTCAAAGTTACCTGAGACATAATTACGAAGAACTTCTTTTGATAAAGTGGCATGAAACGAAGCACCCGAGTCTATAACCCAAGACTCATTCCGCGCATCAAGAGACAAGATCAACGCCTCTGTGTCACTCTCCTCAGATAGATTCACTGAATCCTTCCCACCTTGAGAGCTTCCTTCTTGTTTCTTAAGCGCCCTACAATCACGCTTCATGTGCCCCTTCTTCCCACAATGCCAACACCCGTTCTTGTCTTTCGGTCCCTTGGACTTATTCCTCGAATTAAAACGACCGTGTTTATTGCCTCCTTTGTTCGAAGATCTTCCTCTTCCTTCAACTTTTAGAGCATTTCCTGAATCCCCTGAAGTTCCTGATGCCTTCCTTCTAGATTCTTCGCTTAGAATTAAACCGGCCACATCATCGAATTTCAACTTTGTAGACCCTGAGGAATTGCTCACGGTAATTACCAAACCATCCCAACTGTCTGGCAAACTTGACAAGATCAATAGAACCCTGACCTCGTCATCAAAAGTGATGCCAACGGATTTCAATTGGCTCGTGACTGTATTGAACTCGTTTAGATGTTCAGCCACACCCCCACCATCTGACATCTTCATGTTGAATAGCCGTTTCATAAGATGAACCTTATTTGACGCCGAGGGTTTCTCATTGTTGGGGTCCCAAGAGTGAGGATCCCCGAAATGATGATTTCGAATGCCGAAACCATCATGCGGTTGGATTTAGGGCCAGTGCATCGAAAATCGCAACACGAATCATGACACACGCATCGGATTTGCCTCAAGTATGAAATCGGGCCGGTAGTGGACCCTATCGGTCACCGTGACCAAAACTGTCCAAAATTGGGAGGATACCTCAATTATGAAGAAATAGGAGCAGTGCATCAGCATTCATCGCGAGGCGGACCCCGCAAACCCCCCAATTTGCAAAACCCAAATCTGTGGGACACGAATACGTCCAGCGCATCCAAAAAATGCATTTATGGACGCACTGCGTCCAGCGCATCCAAAAAAAATGAATTTATGGACGCACTGCGTCCAGCGCATCCAAAAAATGCATTTATGGACGCACTGCGTCCAGCGCATCCAAAAAATGAACTTATGGACGCACTGCTCCAGCGCATCCAAAAAAAATGAATTTATGGACGCACTGGCCCCAACGCATCCAAAAATTCACCCAGCGCATCCAAAAATCAGTTAATTTCAGGATGCGCTGGCAGCTGGCGCGTCCTGCAAACCAACTTCTGGAATCCGATCATTTCGCGACGCGCCGAGCTCATTTTCTCGACGCGCCGACTCATTTTCTCGACGCGCTACACGTGTCGACCGCTTATTGGACGACGATACCTATAAATACCCCGCCCACCACCTCATTTGCATTCATTCAGCGAGAGAGAGAGAGGACCTCGTCGCCGGAAAACCTTTTCCGATCGCCGGAATCCTTCTCCGACCGCCGGAACCCCTCGCCGGAAATCGCACCTCCGATCATACCAGGTCCGGAGAAATGACTAAGTTATCTTTTTTCGATGCGCCAGTCCCAGCGCATCATAAAAGTGACCCAGCGCATCAGGAAAGTCCTTGGTGGATTACGTAAACCATTAATCGTGGCATTTTAAGGACGCACTGGCCCCAGCGCGTCGCAAAATAGCCCAGCGGATCAAAAAAAAAAATACAAGTTATCGAGTCAAAGCTATTTTAAGGACGCACTGGCCCCAGCGCGTCGCAAAATAGCCCAGCGCATCAGGAAATTATAATTTTAGGACGCACTGGTCCCAGCGCGTCGCAAAATAGCCCAGCGGATCGAAAAATTAGATTTTAAGGACGCACTGGCTCCCAGCGCATCAGAAAATTACCCGGCGCATCATGAAAATCATTTAAGGACGCACTGCCCCCAGCGCGTCAATAAAATCAGGCCAGCGGATCGCAAAAATCAGCACTTTGCACATTCGCTCCAGCACCCTTAAATCCTCATTTTATAACATTTTCAAGCCCCGTTTGAGCCTATTTTGGGTATTTCGAGCGTTCCGGACGCAATGGAGCAGTCAAACGACCCATCCGGGCTACCCAATGAGCAAAACACAAGCCTTCGGAGTCCGATCCGACCCAACGAGCTGAATGGAACAATTCTCCCGAAAAGAGGCCGCCGGCGCCCAGAATCATACTGATGCATCATCATTACGTGTACTATCATAATATGACCCGAATCCAGGTCTGGACTAAGCAAAGGGGACTATGGTTAACACGATAAACCATACCAGGAGAGTTCTAAACTATCACACACAATCTGTTAAAAACTGATATTCCAAGAACAGTCGATGCCCTACCCATCCAAACGGCATCCGCTGGTTGAGCTGCGCAGGTACACACAACTGTAGAACGGACTTCCTGAGGTCACCTGTCCCTACATTGACAGGCGCGGGCCCCGAGTTGTCCATCTCAGCCATAAACCCTGGCAGTCTCAGCCCGGATCTCCGGTCAAAACATGGGACATAGACATCCGACTCGTACAAAGGTGGATCAGTCTATAACAAACACAGGTCTCCGCGACCATACAAACACAGGTCTCCGCGACCATACAAACACAGGTCTCCGCGACCACCAAAACACAGGTCTCCATGACTAAAGAACTCTGAGACCATAGTCCCTGCTGACTAGTCTTTTGCCTTTTAATCAAGGGTCATCGATCATTCGATGTAATTAAGGGCTCGTGCCAGATCACGGCCTGGAATGTACAAGATCTCAGAATCTCTGAAATAAAATTCGCCTTGCGATATCTCTTCTCTTGTGTATTTTGTGAATGTTTGTGATTATCTACGAATGTCTCTATGTTCAGAACCCCAGAGCAACAAAACTCCACATTTCAGAGAATGTTCCCTGCGGTTCATTTCCTAGTTCTAACACTCATACATCGTAAGCAAAGCCTGCATCAATTCTTTTGTGGTCTTTACTTTGGATATATTAAAGGCGACGCTAGTAGACAAAGAGAGTCGGATCGTTCCTAAAGCCTTCCGATCCACGAAAGCCCATTCATCATCTGTCATCTTCTCTGGTTTCTTCTCTTTTCCTCCTAGAGGAATGTAGAGGTCCTTCTGATACAGATAATCCTCCATCTGCATCTTCCAGAAGGCAAAGTTTGAACCATCAAACTTCTCAATTCTAGTTTTTCCATCTTCCGTCATCGCTCCCACTTGAACTAAACCAATAGCTCTGATATCAGTTATTGCGCAGCACGCCAACAACGCCGGTGAACCGAGATCCAATCTCCGATCTCACCCACAAACGATAAACAGGAAGTAATAATAACTAGAAAAGGAATCACACAAACCAACAATCCACAAGACAGAGATTTACGTGGAAAAACCCCAACAAGGGTAAAAAACCACGGGTGCAAACTTCACTATGAAGAAAAACGAAGTTACAAGCAATACACTTACCTTCTCCTATGCTCCTATGCACAGAGATGGCCCTTTTGCTAATCCTCTTGCCTTTTTCTCACTTTGGATGTATAGAAGCCCTAATCCCCATATCTAATCTCGGTTTACACCCCTTTATATAGTAAACCCCGCAATTAGAACACTAAATAGGAAACCCGCACTTTGAGTCATCGGCCACTCAGGCGCCCGGTCATAACTGGGTTGGGTGCCCGGCCATTACAAAATATGTCCAGCAACAAAAGGACTTAATTCAGGGTATTATCGGGCGCCCGGTCACTTTGACCGCCGGGTGCTCAGCTGCTCACAAAACAATCCAGTGAGCTGATGCTAAAAAAGGTATGAATATCGGGCACCCGACCATTAGACCGTCCGAGCGCCCGACCATGGTCTGGTGTGGCTGTCTCCACACTCAACAAGGTTTGTATCTGAGAGCTTCGTCCAGCAAGTCTTCCACGTCATAGGCTGCATCTTTGAGCTTCACCAACCAGTCACTGAGAGCTTCATTCTCTCTGTGTTTCTTCTCAGCATCATGAAGAACGGCTTGGATGGCTGCGAATTCACTAGAAAGGTATTATAGATCTCGGCGACAGGACAACACCGGTCCTAGCTCGGATTGGATGATGGAATTCAAGTAATTTAAAACCGATGAAACAAGTCCATCAGCCGTGAGGAAAGAATTTAAAGCTTGAAAGCAAGAAAGCTGAAAAGAAGTTTTTTATGATGATAGATCATCATGGGGGAAATTCAATGAAAAATGTGAAGTTTGTGTGTACGGCTTTCAACCGTAGAATGGTAAAGTAGGGTACTGAATGGTGGGAGTAGAATCAGCGCAACCGAAGGGAACCCGAGGCTGGGCTGGACGCGTATTCCCTGCGAAAGTGGGGCTCACCATGATGTTTGTGAGAAATCATTCGTTTTTTAGCTCATTTTAGTACGTGAGACCAAAAATGATCTGAATCAAAGACTCAAGTGGGCAGTACTAAAGGAAAAAATGAAAGGTGGGCTTAGGGAAATTCCTACCGTTTGAAACCTACCTAGGTCCAAAGTGATGTTTATATTCCATCCATACCGTTCATAATGTCATTCCTATTGGGATGAACTGAAAACACAAATATTAACCTGATTCAAAACTTCTGTAGCCTCATGAAAATTTCAACTGTGGATGTTCAATCCTCATGCTTTCAGCCCACTTAAGTCTTAAATCCGGATCAATTTTGGTCTCATGTCCGAAAATAAGCTCACAAAACGGATGGATGTAGTGGATTTCTCACAAACATAATAGGCCCCACCAAGGTTCCCAGCAGAGGAAGGGGCCTCGCAACGGGGAGCGGATTAGCTATTACCTTAGGTAACACTACAGTTATTATTATTATTATTATTTTTTTTTTTTCTGCCGATGGGCCGACCTTAATGCACATGTTGTATATCTACATGTTGTCCCACATGTTCAGAGAATCAGGACCGCCTACACTCTCATTACAGCAATAAATAAACAACTGTATGGTAATCTTGCTTCAGTGATGATCCAAGTTTTCATTATATAGTTCTAAATTCATCTGCAAATGTTATCGAGACCATGATCACTTAAGTATAAGTTTCTTATGTTTGGCCCCTATACTGTAGTGTCCACAACATGGACGGTTCTGATCATAGAGACACTCATCATGTGGCCCCCAGTAGGTGATCAACATACCGCATCAAACTTGACATAGGCACACGTGTATGCTAGCATAGCCTCTCATCAGGTGAACAGTACATAACATCTCTCCAAGGTGTAATCCTACGGAATTTGCTTTCAGGGAGCGGATTGGGTGAGACCCCGGATCCACCGAGGTGGGGTGGAAACCCTGACTGTGGGGCTCACAGTGATGTATGTTCCTTAAATCCACACTGTCCAACCGGTTTGAAAGCTCTTTTTAGGTATATGATCCAAAAAATGAAGCAGATCCAAATCTTACGTGGACTATAACACAGGAAACCATAGTGATTGAATCCCCACTATTAAAAACTTCATGGGGGCCACCTGAATGTTTATTTGCCATCCAACCTGTTTATAAGGTCACAAAGATCTGAATGAAGAGACCGCGCAAATATCAGCTTGATCCAAAACTGTTGTGGCCCATGAGAAGTTTTTAACGGTCGATTACCATTATGTCCTGTATTATGGTCCACCTGATTAATTTTTTGGATCATGCCTAAAATGAGCTTTCAATATGGATGGATAGCATGGATGTACTCAAATACATCACAGTGGCCCCACAGTCAGAGGTCCCACCCATATCGGTGGACGGGGTCTCACCTAATCTGCTCCGTTGCTTCCAACGATTCACCGCTTAATGTGCTGTAGACACCCCACCTTCGGCTACACTGTTGGTAGAGATAGCTGGATGAATGGAGGACCGTACCCCCAAATCCCAAATCCAAACTCAGCCAAACTCACCCTTGTAAGCCCCATTCCATAGCCCAGTTCAAGCCTGAACCCAGTCAACCCAGTCCTAAACATCAGCCTGAAAAATCCCCCACAAGAAAAGCCAGTCAAAAAATCCCAAAAAAGTCAAACTCACTGAGTCAACCCGCTGAGTCAACTCGTCGAGTCAAAACACCGAGTCAAACCGCCGAGTCAACCCGCCGAGTCAAACCACCGAGTCGACCCGCTGAGTCAACTCACTGAGTCGACCCAGCGAGTCAAGCAGCAGCCCCGAGGGTGCGACCGTACCTCGCTGGAAATCGAGGAACGGCCATACGGGCGGCCCATAGCAGGCCGCCCAAAATAAATTACGAGCTCTGCCACTGCTCGCTGCTATAAATACCCCCCTCCCCTTCTCATTTCAACACAGCAATCCGGCCAGAGAGAGCCCGTCCGTTCGAGTGCCCTTCTCCACCCCTTAGCCCATTTTCCCACCAAGGAGAGCCCAAGTGAGGAGAGCCTAACCCTGGTCCAGCCCAGCCTGACCACTGGTCCAAGTCTCCCAAGCCACCCAAGTCTTGATCCAGCCACTCAAAGCCAATCCTTGCGACACCTCCGTCCACCCAGCTACTCTTTTTCCAGCATCATCTCATTTGCATCTAGCATAAGTGCAACATTTACTTTTCTTCCAACCCCCTTGCTTCACTGCAAGCACCTTGATTATTCAAGCACACTGCATATGTCTTAAATTAAGCACTTGTCAGTTCGAGCGTATGCTCTGGGCTTGCCCGTTGTTGGAACCTACCCATCAGAAACTCTTACTGTTCAGCCCCGCATTCATGCATCATGTCATCTATGAGAATGTACGAGGATTAAAACTGACTTTCAAGTATTAGTTCGATTCTGTGAAGTAGAGATCGTACTTCGGTACGGGCAGTGTGTGGGGTGCTTAACCTCTTCCCACCCTGTAACCGTGATCCCTTACCTTGAATCTCTGACCGCAGATCAAAAGGAGTCATTTTAGAGGAAGGAATCTTCGGATCCCCTTCTCTAACGTTTCTACGGGGTCTAGCCGACTGTAGATTCGAAGTAATTGGCTAGTGGCGACTCTGGTCTTATATAAACTTATTTAAACACATCCATCTTAACACGACAACCAAACAAAGCCCTCGGGAACGAGGCAAGCCAGTGGCACAAACGGCGATTTCGCACTCACGCATCATCCTCTCCTTCTTTTCCCGAAAGGGGAAGGGACGAGAAGAACGTCGTGTGGGAGCGCGGAAACGGCGAGGGTCCATAGAATGGCGACTCCGCTGGGGATTTACTAGTCCCACTAGTCGTGATCCGACTTGAAAAATAGAATCCTTCCCATACTTGAAAGTCACTAATCCTCATACAATCTCATCTGCATAGCATTCTACCCAAAAAAAAAAAAAAATAGAAAATCCAAAAAAAAAAAAGAAAAGAAAATCCCAAAACCCAAAAAGAGTATAGTCCTCACCATTGCGCCTCCTCGGGCTCAACGTGTTCGGAGACAACTTCCCTTCCGCAGCATAATCCGCACTCGGGCTCAGCAAGCCATGTCCGACCACGAAGAAGAAACTCATCTCTTCCCTGCTCTTGAGATGACCGAAGCGCAACCTCCAACGCAACAGCCAATTGAGAATACGTCAATCATACAAGAATTGGCACAAGGAATGAGAGCAATGCAAGAAATGCTCTTGCAATTCATGCAAGCACAAGCCACAGCAGCAGCCAACAATCAAGTTGGCCCAGTTCAGCAGTCTCAACAACCATGCCGGGTCCTTCCGGCCTCCAGTTCAAATCAAGCACAACCATCGAAGTCTGCCCAAGACTACCGACAGCAGCCATCTCAGCCCTTCGCTATGGGGCATCCTCCTCAGTACCTTCCTGCAACGACAGGGCCATCTCAGAGCGCCCCCGTCGCAGGGACTTCCAGTCAGCTTCCAGTCAATCTTGCAAACAACAGTCTCAGTAGATCTCAGCATGTCCCCGCCGATGGGACACCTTTTCAATTCCAGCACATCCCCGCCGATGGGATTTCAATTCAATTTCCAGCAACAGGGACAGCACTGGCGAATGCCCACAATGGGGGTCAGTGTCAAGCCCACACCAATCAGTGGATAGTGGCGAATACCCAACAAGGGGGTCACTTCCCAGCATCTCAGCCTCCTGCAAACAGGAGCACTTTTCAATTCCAGCACATCCCCGCCGATGGGATTCCAGTTAATTTTCAGCAATCTTCAATTCAGCAAAATTCAGTTAATTTCCAGCAATCTTCAATTCAGCAATCTCCAGTTAATTTCCAGCAAGTTCCAGTTCAACCTTCAGTACAGTCTCCAGTTCAGCTACAGTCATTTCAAGCACAAGTTCATCAGAATCCAATTCAGCCATCAAATCAATTTCAGCAACCCGCGGTTGCTTTTCAGCAAGCACATAGGGTCGAAGACATCGACCACTATGCCGAAGAAGAACGTGCCTTACTCCAAGAGGCACCAGTCGCTCGAACAGATCATTCAGGACTGGACGAGTTGCGGGAGCAGTTCTAGATCTTGCAAAATCAGCTTCAGCGACAACAAGGAATCGATCTACCTTCGACCAAGTTCAGAGACTTGTGTCCTTTCCCAGATGCTCAAGTGCCTCAAAACTTTGAGGTTCCAAAATTCAAAAGATACGATGGCAGCGGTTGTCCCACAGCACATCTCAAGGCCTTCTGTGGAGAGCTGAGTGCAATCTCAGGAAATGAAGGGGCCCTCATTCGCTTGTTCCAAAAATCTCTGAAGGGCGATGCCCTAGATTGGTACACTTCATTGGACTGCCACCGCATCAGGACATGGGAACAACTTTCCCAGGCTTTCGTCGACAGATTCGCGTACAACCTCAACATGGCACCCAGAAGAGCTGACCTCGCAGCTCTCAGGCAAAAGAGTGATGAGACACTATCATCTTATGTGGGACGTTGGCGAGCTATGGCAGCCAGAATGCGAACACCTATCGACGATGAAGAACAAATCTCCATGATTGTTCATTCAACATATCCAGGCATATCCGGGTATCTCATCTCACATCCATATGCGAATTTCTCACAATTGATCTGTGCTGGAGAGCAAGTCGAAGCAGGAATCCGTGCCGGGACAATCTCCCCATGGCCTCATCAAGCCACTCCAATTAAAAGGAACAGAGTGGAAGGAAGACTTATCTGGCACGGGAATGGAAACCGCAGTGGTTCTCCTCCCCGCCCAACAGAGGTAAACAACATCAAAACCACTGCTCAAGGAAATCAACATGCTCCCCCACAGGGACGTCAACAGTATCAGCAGAATCCAGTTCAACATCAGCCTCAGCGGTATCAGCCACAACCGAATCCTCAGCCTCAACCACCTCGACAACAGCAGCAGTTCAGAGGAAACGGTCAATACTCATATCAAAATAGACAAAACTACAGGGAGTTCAGGAAATTTACTCCCCTCTCTCAGCCACTCAGTCAAGTCATGGCTACTCTGGTGCAGAAGCAATTACTTACTCTAATGACACCTCGGCCTCCGCCTCATCCTCTGCCACCGAACTACCGAGAAAATGAGTATTGTGCCTATCATCAAGGGCGTGGCCACACCACTGATCGATGCTATACTATGAAGAATGCTATACAAGACCTAATTGATGACTGCAAGATCGTCATCTCGGTCCCTGGAACTTCTCCAGCAGCTTCCACCAACATCCTTCAGAATCCTCTGCCTCAGCACCCAACGGACCCCAGTTCGTCTTGTGGCCCTGCAGTCAATAGTATAGAAGAAGGGGACCATCTCGATCGCTTCTTCTCCCCTATCCAGTCCAATCATGCTTACACTTACGGGCCGACAAATCCTCCTCCAATCTTGCAAGGGGCAAGTCCCTTTCTTCCTTCAGTCCTCGAGCCAGTAGTACTCGAAGGAGCACTTCCATATGACGTGCCAGTTGTTCAAGGGGCATCTTACGGCCCCTCATGTTGGGAACCAGTCGTCCTAGAAGGAGCACAATCATACATCGAGCCCACATACGAACCTGTCGTCTTGCAAGGGGCAACCCCAATTCAAGAGCAATCAAATCCACGAGGGAAGGATTATACACATCAGCAGCAAGAGCCCATTGTCTTGGAAGGAGCTCCTCCAGTTGAGCCGGTCATATTGCAAGGGGCAAATCCTAGAGGCGTGTCAATCACACTACAGCAGCTGGGACGAACAGAGAAACCCCCTGCCATATCAAGAGGACCAGTATTCATTCTATGGGAGCCTCCTGCTCCAGGAACGGTCAAGCCAGGACCGCAACCTTACGTGATCTATGAAGACAAGCCTCGATATTACCCCTTTAGCACAGGCAACAATGTAGTCCTCAAGGCAAAAGCTTCATACGAGGAAGATCTGGTGCCCACACCAGCACCGTCACAAGAACCGGTGATCCTAGAAGGCAAAGGTGAGGAAAGTTATAAAGAGGTCCCATGGCACTATCCAGAGTGCGTAGAAGTAGGAAACATGAATCCCAATGGGCGTTGCATCCGAAGAGATAATTAAAACAGAGGAGATCCTAAAGGCGCTCTCTCAGGTCTCGGCAACAAAAATGAAGCCGCATACGATGTGGCGACTCAGCTCAAGTCAATCCCTGCACAAATCTCAGTATGGGAGTTACTCTGTACATCTCGCATACACCGAGAAATGTTTGCCAAAACCTTGAACGATGCTCACGTCTCCTCCGATACGGCACCAGAGATGATAGCATTGATGATTGGACAACTCCTGGCTCCACGAGCCATCACCTTCACCGATGATGAGTTGCCACCAGAAGGACAAGATCATGGGCGATCCCTCAACATAGCCTTACGATATAAAGACCTCTGCGTCCCACTGGTCCTTATCGATAATGGCTCAAGCTTAAACGTCTGCCCACTCAAGACCGCGGAACATTTGGGAATCAGCCCTTCTTCATTTCGACCCAGCACCATATGCGTCGGAGCATTCGACAACACCCGCCGATCAGTGGAAGGGGAGGTCGACATAGAGGTACAGATAGGTCCGGAAATCTCTACCATCACATTCCAAATTCTGAATATATCAGCCTCTTTCAACATGTTGCTCGGACGACCTTGGCTGCACAAGGTTGGAGCTATGCCGTCAACCCTGCATCAACGAGTGAAATGCATCTGTGGAAATCAAGTGATCTCTATCCATGCAGAGAAGGAGTTCATCATTCCTTCCAATGCTAGCTGCCACTGAACCAGACATCCCGGTCATCGATATCCAGCACTCTGAAGAAGACATCTCGTTTCACAATTTCGAATTCGAGACTGTGAACTCTATCGCCAATCCAGAACCGATAAGGGTGGACCGTGTCTTTTCACCGGCAGAGCGTCTGAGCCTCAAATACCGAATGAGAATCACTTCAAGTCCAGAAAAGTACCGCTGATATATAACCAACGCAAATGGGGACTCGGATACAGGTCAATCTTCATGGACAAAGGAAGGAAGAAATTTCGGTGCTCGCCCATCCAATTCGTCAAGCCAAGAGAACCTTGCAAAGATCCAGGAGGGAATCAACCGACTGTACTATACAAAGGCCTCCTGATGAGCCTAGCTTGGGCTACGTGGCCCCCCATTCGATGGGATCAGATTTTCGAACCGTCTAAGCCTCCAGAAGAAGAAGGAAATGATGAAGACGAATAAGGAAGTCAAATACAACAGCTTCAGGACCAGGTTACTCTGACACCTGCTCCCAACCAGGGGCACAACCTGCCCACTTCAGCATCAATCAACCAGGGGCACAACCTGCCCACTTCAATTTTAGCCAGCCAAGGGCACAACTTGCCCATCTCTACAGAATCAACATCAACCAGCCAGGGGCAGAAGCAGCCCATCCATTAGACCAAGAAAGGGAAGTGGCTAGCCCTAGATTGGTCTGATGTCCAGATTCCAAACTTGTGTCTCATTGTGGAACCAGACGAACTGCAATGCGAAGTAAGTGATCCGGGAGGGACTGAGTACGACTCAGATCTCGAACCCGACCAACAAGAAATCATAGTCATTGGGCCAGACCATGATTCTTCACCCAAATCAATCAACCCCCACCTCTTCAGGGGAGGAAGTGTGGGGTCCTGAATGGTCATCCGTTCCCCTAACTTTTGAATCAGCCAAAGAGTCATCTGAGGGCTCTGGCTTCAAAAAAAAAAAAACGCCTGTTTAAGCAGCGACTGGAACTTTGGAACAAGTTGGGCTCAATCATGGTCCGCAATGCCTATTTGTTCAAAGTCCCATGAATTTCGAAAATCCAAAAAAATCAAAAAATTTCAAAAGTCAAAAACATCTAGCATTTCCATTTCAGAAAAATCTCAAAAACCAAAAAACATTTCTTTTCCTGCATTCAATAGTGTGCCAAGTTCGTCTAAAGAGTCACATGAGTTTGAAGTCGAATCATATGATTTTGACATCGAATTAGACTTCGAGCTCATGGGTCTAGATGAAGCTCGGGATGAGGAAGATGATGATCCGGCTCCTGAACTAGAGGATCTCCTCAAAAAGTTCGAATCTAAAGCCAATGTTGTAGCCAATGATTTCGAGACAGTAAACTTGGGGACTCCTGAGATCCCTAGGGAAGTACGCATCGGAAAATCGTTGCCACCTGAGATGAAACAGAAAATGATAGAGTTCCTAGCTCCAAGATTGTCCAACTTCGCGCTCTCATATGAAGACATGCCGAGGCTTGATGAAGAGCTCGTTGTACATCATCTGCCAACCAAGGCAGATATGAATCCAGTGAAGCAGAAACTTCGAAGAATGAAGCCAGAATAGGCTCTGAAAGTCCGAGATGAAGTCATCAAGCAGTACAATGCGGGATTCTTGGTAGTCTCCAACTACCCTGAATGGCTCGCCAACATCGTGCCAGTACCAAAGAAGGACGGCAAGGTTCGAATGTGCATCGACTTCCGAGATCTCAACAAAGCCAGTCCAAAAGATGACTTCCCTTTGTCACATATCGACACTCTGGTCGACAACACTGCTGGATACAAGATCTTCTCATTTATGGACGGGTTCTCAGGTTACAATCAGATCAAGATGGCAATCGAAGATCGTGAGAAGACATCGCTTATCACTCCCTAGGGAACTTTCTGTTACAGGGTAATGCCGTTCGGTCTGAAGAATGCAGGAGCAACATATCAGCAAGCAATGACAGCATTATTCCATGACATGATGAACAAAGAGCTTGAAGTATATGTGGACGACATGATCGTCAAATCTCGCACAATTGAAGGACACTTTGAAGATCTGAAGAAGTTATTCAACAAATTAGAAAAGTACAAGCTCCGCCTCAACCCTCAGAAATGCGTCTTCGGTGCAATAGGAGGAAAGCTCCTCGGCTTTATGGTGAGTGAGGATGGCATTAGGGTCGACGAGACCAAAACCAGAGCAATCATCGAGATGCCCCCTCCTAGAACAGAGAAAGAAATTCGCGGCTTCCTCGGCAGAATTCAATACATCAGTCGCTTCATCGCACAGCTCACACCTATTTGTGAGCCCATTTTCAAGCTCCTTCGGAAAAACGTTCCAAAAGAATAGAATGATGATTGCCAAGTCGCCTTCGATAGCATCAAGAAATATCTCATGAATCCTCCATTCCTAGTGCCGCCCGCTCCCGGACGACCACTATTGTTATACATCTCGGTAGCAGCAGAAGCCATTGGTTGTGTCCTCGGCCAACACGACGAGACCGGGAAGAAGGAACAAGCAATATACTATTTGAGCCGAAAGTTCACTGACTACGAGACCAGGTATTCCCCGATCGAGAAGACTTGCCTCGCCCTAGTCTGGGCAACTCAGCGACTCCGTCAATACATGATTGCATTCTCTATTCTCCTCCTCGCTCACATGGATCCGCTCAAGTACCTGTTCGAGAAGCCGGCACTCACTGGAAGGATAGCCAAATGGCAGCTACTCCTGTCTGAGTTCGACATCACCTATGTCACTCAGAAGGCAATCAAGGGACAGGCCCTCGCCGACCATCTTGCCGCCCACTCCCTCCTGGATTATCAACCGCTCAAGACCTTCTTCCCTGATGAAGATCTTTTGCTTATTGAAGAAGAAGAAAAGAAGAAAGATGAGTGGACGTTATTCTTCGACGGCGCAGCAAATTCTAAAGGAAGTGGTATTGGAGCAATCCTCTACTCTCCAGACGATGTCCCTATTCCTATCTCAAGGCGCATAGAATTCGAGTGCACCAACAACATGGCAGAGTATGAAGCATGCATCACTGGCTTAAGGGAAGCCATAATCTTGGGCGTCAAGAAGCTACGAGTATTTGGAGACTCACAGCTTATCATCAATCAGACCAATGGCGAATGGAAAACCAAGGACGAGAAGTTGATACCATATCATGTGTATCTTGAAAATTTGATCGAGGAGTTCAAAGAAGTCACCTTCTCATACATGCCCAGAGCCAAGAACCAGTTTGCAGATGCTCTCGCCACACTTGCATCAATGCTCGAGATACCAAAAGGAGCTTCAGAATGGGAGCTCACAGTCGAAGTTCAAGATGAACCTGCTTTTTGCCTGCAAATAGAAGAAGCCGAAGCTGTCCCTGACAAACCCTGGTATGCCGACATCAAGCAATATCTCGAAACCCAGGAGTATCCGGAGTCAGCAACAGCGACAGATCGCCGAACCATCCAGCGTTTGGCCGGCCAATTCACCATCAGTGGCGAAGTTCTTTACAAGCGATCTTATAGTCACATCCTCCTTCGATGCGTCGATGAAACAGAAGCTGCGAAGATCATGGGAGAAATACACGAAGGAATCTGTGGCCCACACATGAACGGGCACATGATGGCAAAGAAGATTCTACGACTCGGCTATTATTGGCTCACCATGGAGACAGACTGTTGCCAGCACGTCAGAAAATGCTTCAAGTGTCAGGAGCATGCGAATCAAATCCATGCCCCATCATCAGAGTTATACAACCTAACCACCCCCTGGCCCTTCTCCATGTGGGGACTTGACATCATCGGTAAGATCAGTCCCAAAGCATCAAACGGTCATGAGTACATACTTGTGGCAGTCGACTACTTCACTAAGTGGGTAGAGGCAGCCTCCTACACCACGATTGCAGCATCTCAGGTGATCAAATTCATGAAGAACAACATCATATGCCGATATGGAATCCCTAATGCTATCATCACAGATAATGGGACCCCGTTCGTCAACAGAAAGATGGATGACTTCCTCAGCAATTCAAGATCCAACGTCATCGATCAAGCCCCTACCGTCCCCAGATGAATGGTGGGGTAGAAGCCGCAAATAAGACAATCGTCAGGATACTTGAGAAGATGGTCGTGACCTATCGAGATTAGTCAGATATGCTCCCATATGCACTTTGGGCCTATCGAACGTCTGTACGGTCTGCTACGGGCGTTACTCCTTTCAAGCTTACCTATGGAATGGAGGCAGTTTTGCCAGTCGAGGTGGAAATACCATCACTACGAGTGTTACTCGAAAGCGGAATTGAAGAAGGAGAATGGTAACGGGCCAGATTCGATCAGTTGCAGCTAGCAGATGAAAAGCGCATGCGTGCGCTAAGTCATTCCCAGTGTTATCAGAAAAGGATCGCTCGGGCTTACAACAAGAGAGTCCGAAAAAGAAGTTTCAAGGTAGGCGACATGGTCATGAAGAAGATTCTACCGTCGCACCTTCCGGATCCTAGAGGAAAGTTCAAACCCTCGTGGGACGGGCCACTGATCATCAGAGAAGTACTTCCTGGAGGCGCCCTCAGACTCACTAGCATGAGAGGGGTGGACCTTCCTGAGCCAACCAACGCCGACAACGTGAAGATCTTCCACGGGTAAGTTATTCTGACCTTATCAAGAGTTACTTTAATAAAGCTGAAGTCAAGAGGTCAAAGCTGAGACCTCTGAAAAATCATTTCCGTCCACCAACAAGTGTTTCAAATAAGGGGATTCAAAAAAAGAAAAATACAAAAAAAAAAGAAGAGGGGGATTCAAAAGGAAAAGACAAAAAAAAAAAAAACAGAGAAAAAGAATACAAAAGAAAAAGAAAAAAAAAAAGAAGAAAAGAGAAAGAAAAGGGGAAGCCAAAGCAAGGCACCCAAGAAAAAAAATCAACCCAAGAAGAAACACAGACATCCATCCATTCATCTCAGAAGGGTCTTTAGCTAAGACCAACAGCTCTATCATCGTAACTTAGGATAAGGGCTGAAAGACTGCCATCGGCCGGCAACGACGGATTCCCGACCTCTAGTTGCCGCAGTTATCCAGAGATCCAAAAAAAAAAAAAGAAAAGAAAAAGAAAACGTGTGCCTAAACAAAGAGGGCGGAGTGAAAACCCGAAAGGGCGCTCCGAGTAAAAACAGTGGGCATACAGCGGACTTGGTGAAAACCCGAAAGGGCGCCGAGGGTAAAAACAGCATAGCTGCCAAGGGGCAGGCAAGATCAAACACCCGGGACGTGGTGAAAACCCGAAAGGGCGCCACGGGCAAAAATGACGGGAAAAGGCCGGCTGTGGTGAAAACTCGAAAGAGCACTGCAGGCAAAAATGGCTCAAATGGAAAAAGAAAAAAAAATAAAAAAATAAAAGTGCAGGTACCAAGAAATCAGACGGTCCAGATCAGTTCAAGCAGTTACAGTTCAAGAATAAGAAGAAGTGCAGTCAGGAGCGAAAAGCTCTACAAACTCTGACAATCTCAAGAAGCAACAGTTTCCATTGCCTACACCTCTAGGGAACCAAAGGATCACACAAGTCAAATCTTGAGACATCGGTCAAAGCATTGGCCGAGCCCCAGTTCTGATTCCTATATCCCGACACAAAATCCAGACACACTCACAAGACAACTCATGGCACAGTAGATTTTCAAACAGTTTTCTTTTTTTCAATTAAATGCATCATATTTCTTTTACACATATCATGGCGTCTTTTCAAAAAATACAAAAAATTCATCATCATCAATCATATATGCAAAAAAAAAAAGAATATGTAGGTGGCCAACTCAATCAATCTCTACCCTCCTCCTCGGCCACATCAGGTAAGTCCTCTGACTCATAAAAAGATAGCCTCTCTCTCAACCTGCTCACCTCCATACGCAGGTAATGCGCCTCATCTCGCTCAAGGGTACGGATCAGCTGTCTCCTCATCAGACAATCTCTGATCGGCAGCCAATCTCCTCGACATCATCTCACAATAATACCGAAGTGCAGAGATCTCAGACAGCAGATGGCCATGAGTGGCCAAAAGGAAGCAAGGATCAATGAAAGGGCGCTCCTCAAAAGGTTCATATGAACCAGATGAAGAGCCAGCATCTCCAAGGATATCCTGCTCATCCTCATCAGCATTCTGGTGCTAGCAAGGGATACGTCGATACAAAGACTGCTCAGCAACCCAGTACTGATATGGGGCGGTCGCCATCAGAAAAGTCTGCAGCTCAAAACCCAGCAAATCAGCAGTCAAGTAACTCGCCCAAAACAATCAATCCGGGTCCTGAAGTCAGAGGACCTAGAGGGAAGTGCTCGACGCCCGATACCCGTGAAAGCGAAAAGAGGAACATCCTGCTCATACCCAAACTGCCGCAGGAACCGGATGGGATGGTAAGAAAAGTAAGATCGAAAGCCTACCAACATCAGAGGAAGGCGGTGTGCATCACAAAGCACTGGAGGAAGTGAAAGCCAAGATGACTCCCAACGAACGTTCCAGTCACGAAGTTCAACAAACATCCTGCGATACAAGGGCTCGCTCATCCTAGCTGTATGCGGAAGGAACTCCATGATATAACGCATGATGTCAGAGCTAGGAATGCCAGGAAGGGGTACAGGAACAGTCAAAGAAAGACGCTCCCATAACCAGACCTGATCACAACAAGGAAAAGAAGTTCAGCTAGAGCAAAGCAATTCCTAACAAAGCAAGAAGAAAAAGGTGCAGAAAAGATACCTGAAGAAAGGCACAACAGCCGCGAAGGACACGAGTACGGCCCAGGGCGCAGTCAGTCAGCCCATTGAACAGCTCGGCCAAGATGAGAGAAATGATCCCCTGCCGTCGAATAGCTTGGCTCATCACCTCAAAAAGCAGAAGAGTCTGGGACCTGTGCCATCCCGAGAACAGCACCTCAGCGATCAAGCAGAACATCAGTACGTTCCGAGCAAATGTAGAATCGGCCACACTCCGAAGATCCTAAAAAAGGTCATACAGTAGATCCAAGGAGAACACTACAGCATCCTGGCCAGCGGCCGCAGGCCGAACAAGATAGGGGATCCCGAACCAGTTCTGCGGTGTAGCAGTCTTCGGCGATGTCTTCGGCGAGAAATACTGAGTATAATCCCAAGGTAGGCCTGTCAAGCGTGCAAGCTCCTCCAAAGAAGGTCCCATCTCCATATCATTGAACACAAACAAGTTCAACGAAGGGTACCCAATCAATCGAAGCAGCTCCGAGCATCCTCTAATCAATATCAACTCTAGCCATATGGATCAGGCCGCCAAGGCCATAGGACTCCAAGTCCCGAATCTCATAGGCTGACAAGCTGTCAAGCCAAGCAAGCAGCCGTGGCGAGCAAGAAGGACGAGGAAGCAGCTGACAAGTACTCACTGGTACCCCCTCCAGAACAAAAGGCCCAGAAATCAACAATAACTCATCGAGGATCGGAAGGTCAACGGGCGAAAGAGAAGGAAAAGCTGGAACCTCTGCAGACTCAACAGCCCCTGACCTGTCCCCAGTAACGACTATGTCTGATATAGTCGCATCACTATCTGAAGCTGTCACGACCTCAGCCGCATGAGAAGACTCGCCCACCTCATGAACGGAGTGCGCAAAAGACCGACGATCAGGAGAAGGACAATACTCCCCATCAAAAGGGCTACCAGCGAAGATCACACCACACATCGTGGCACCCTGACCAATCTGACCGTCAAAGAAAGCATCTGAACCATCCAGAAGGGTCCCGGCTACCCCGATCGAAGAATCAACGGTCAGATCTGGACCTGCAGCCCTCTCCAACAGGAAATCATGAATCCAATCATCATCCTGGCCGATCAAAGGGATCATCGAAGCACCCACACCGTCCATCATCAGGGGGACATCATCAATGACCACATCAAGTCCACCCAAACAAGTATGCCGCACATCTCGGCCCTCATCAAGAGCATCCAAACCGTCAAAGGTATCATCTGAACCATCCATACCATCCAAGCATGAGATCAGCCCATCTATGTCCATCATGGTCCCATCACCTCCATCAACCACATCATCCATGTGGCCCATGTCCAAGGGATGCATAGCCTCACCTATGTCCCACCTACCCATCCCATCCATACCATCCATTTCTCCCATAATGAGGGGCCCATTCAAATATGAAATTCCAGCCATCCCACCATTAATGGAGCTATTCAAAGCTCCACCAACCACCATCCCTAACCCCTCATCAATACCCCTACTTAATGCTCCATCTCCACCATTAATCAGAGATACCTCACCATCTTTAAAGCCCTCACCAATTGCTGGAGTGTGGACCCACTGACCTCTCCCACAATGGCCCCCAAGCCATCATCAATGGCTGCCCAAGAGAGGATCAACAAAGAACAAGACAAAAAGAGAAGGAAAGAAGGGACAAAAGGAAGATTCATGGCTGGAATCGAATGATCCAGTGCAGAGAATGTGGGGACAAGAGAAAAGGATAGCAGGGAATGTCCGAACTCGAGCCAGCCCAGGCCGCTCAAGAGGCGAGCCTTGGGCGGCCTGCTCTGGGCCGCCCGTACGGACGCGCTCCTTCTCTCTCCGCCGGATTGGCTCCAGGGTTCTTGGTAGGTGAGGCTGACAGTCCACGTCAGCAGATGGCACTCCGTGGGCCGCCCAAGGCTCCGGTCCACTCCAGATTTCGATTGAGGTTGATCAAGATCATATAAAAGGTGCCCCACCGGTCCAATCACGAAGTAATGCAGCCAGAACATGGTTGATCAAGTCAAAGAGAAGGAAAAGCGATCAAGTGGGGGCCACAAGCAATCCAAGTCATTCAAAGATTAGATTATCATGATCTAAACCATTGAAGAACCTGCATGAGACATCAAACAACAAGATCAAAGGGCTGATCATCAAAAGAAGGGCTAGAATCCAAGATCTAATCATCAAGTGGGCCCACAAAGCCAAGTCAAGTGATCTAAGACGTTTAAGCCATCATCTGCACCATAAGAAGCCTTCTTAGCCCCACAAATCATCAAAAGAGGTGCCCTAAAGTAAAGCCAAGGTCTCAAGTGGGTCCACAAGGCCGAATCTATCAATCTAAACCATTCAAGGGCTAAATCATCAGGATCCAAACCATTGGAAAGCTTACACAAGTCATGGAGCAGCAAGCTCAAAGGTTCGATCATCAAAAGAAGGGCCAGAATCCAAGATCTAATCATCAAGTGGGCCCACAAGGCCTAATCAAGCAATCTGAACCGTTCAAGTCATCATCCATGCAGTTAATAAGTCTCATCTTCCACAAATCATTAAGGAACAAGTCAAAGGTCAAAACATCCAGACATCATCAAAGAATTTGAGACAAGTCAAAGATTGTATATTCATCCAAAAGAGCTTGATACAAAAGAAGACAAAAGCAAAAGTACAAGGCCATACAAAACAGAATACCCAAGCAAGCTACAAGTCGCCAACATAGTCATCATCATCCCTCCTCTCGTCCCGCTCCCGACGATAAAGATCCATCAAAGGAGCAGTCACCGATCCTCCAGCGTACCTGCGACGACCCCCCGGAACATAAAGCGAAGGAAGCAGAGGCCCCTGGCCGAACAGCAAATATCACTCATCATAATCACGATCCGGGATCGTGAAACGAAATCCGGGCTAGGCCCACGAGAGCCTCAGCTCTCTCATCAGCTGGGATCCGAGCAGCTGGAGGAGGTGTAGAACAAGGGACCTGAGCCACCCCAGTGACTTGCCGAAGCAACCTCTCACCCAAATACCACTGAAAAGATTTAGCGTCGGAAAGCATGATACGGAGACATGAAGCATCATATGCCTTCACACGCTGGGGGGTGTAATAGAGAGGGAAGCTGGCATACGGCATCTGAGCGAGCTGCAGCAAATGAGGTCACCACGATCAGTCACAGTACAGCACGGGGGGTAAGGAAAGTAAGACACTTACATCTTCGATGGTCAGCCCGTCTATGTCAGCACGCCAATTGTCCCCAGAAACTCGGGAGTTCCGCTGACGATTTTGCTGGTGCCAGTACATGTGGCGATACAGAGAGGGCTCAATATCATCCCGCATCCTCGGCGCGAGATGGGAAAAATGGTCATAAAAGCAGGTCTGGGCAAAAGCACATCTAATGATCAGAGAGAGAAAGAAGGCGAAAGCCTACAGGAAAGGTGAAAGAAGAGATACCTCAATGACAGGCCAAAAACCTGTGAAGGACCGGCTATGCCGACAGGTTCTGTCCAGACCTTGGAAGATACGGGTCAAGATAGCCCCGTTCCAGTTATAGGGATGATGAAGATCCTCGACTAAACGAAGAAACTTGGGATCAACCCTCTCATTCGCATGGCAAAAAAGGAAGGACCCGAAGGCATAAGTGATCATGGCCCGGGCTTTGTGGAGGGCCTCTCGCTTGGTGGTGGGGATGACGGAGGCAAAAGTGTTGTATAACCATCGCATCTTTACTTGATGGCCTTGGAATTCACCCTCGGGTGGGACATCACCGACGAGCCGTAGCCAGTCAGTGGAAGTGAGGGGAGCCAGAGAGCTGACTTGAGGAACAACTGTTCCATGAAACGGAAAGCCTACTTGCATATAAATGTCCAGAGGAGTTATCCCCCATTCACCACAAGGGAGCTGGAAGGTGTGAGTCTCGTCCCGCCACCTCTCGCAAAGGGCCACGAGCATCATGCGGTTAGCATCGTTGTTACGAAAACGTAAGGTGAGGAGGCCAGCAAAAGGAGTATCATCCAGTACTCGTTCAAGCAAGGGCTGTGGATCCTTCACCCAGTTGTCCCAGTGATCCCTGGTACCTCGACCCTTGATAGCGGGAAGAGGTTGATGCTCCATAGCTAAGGAACACATGTGGTCCCCTCGGCGGACGATGAAGGCAGGATCATCCTCATCAATCACTCGGCGACCTCTGGTACCATCCGCCATTGAATCCTACAAGCTTGGCAAGGTAAGTCCCTATCCCTTTACCCGTTAAAATCTAAATTACCATCCAGAAAACCCATGGGATTGGGCTCACATTTAAATGCAAGATCTAAAGTCCAACTCCATGTGTCACCTAGGATATGTGTTGGGCCCATTGGAAAAAGTAAGGCCCACCTTAAAGAAGGTCACATGGCATGCTTTAGGCAAGAAAAGTCCATCATCCAAGGACACATTTTGGACAACAAATGCACTCAAGTGTCACGAGATCAACAAGGGACAAGAATCCTACTTCACATGAGAAATCCCTTTTCAAAGTCTATATGTGACCAAGGATTGGTCCACTTTTATGCCAAGGCCATGATTCTCATTTAAGGTGTTTCCACCTTTTTACACGTGTACATGGACAAGTGGAGAATAGGAGGGAACTGGGCCCCCAAGAGCAACCCAAATGACTCATCTCAATGGATTGGAGAGAGCACATAGCCCACTTTGAAGAACATGAGGACCCATTCATGGGTTAACCATGGGCAACCTTATGTGCCTCATCTTGATGAAAGTTTTGACCATGAGAATAAACAAGGAGGTCTACCCACAAACGCATGAATCAAAGAGGCCAAGGGTAAAAATTTTGATGCACATAGCCCACATGAGGAGTCAAAGTTGGAAATGCCCATGTAAAGGCAAGTTTGGGCAACTTATGTGCACCAATTTCTTTACAAAACAAGGAGACCATTTGAGCACATAAGGGCATGGCTTGATGAGTCACCCAACCATCATGAAAATGGATAAGAATGGTACACATAGCCCACTTGAGGATCAAAATCCCAAATGTCCCAAAGCATGGGACAAAAATGGGCAACTTATGGGTATCATTCTTTCTCACAAATTGAAGAAGAAATCACTCATACTTGCGAATGATGGTGGATGACCCACCAAGCCCCCAAAGAAAAGATCAAGGAGCAATGGTTGTGTGGATAGCTCACTCGAGGATCATCCATTTGAGGTTGATAGCATTAAAGGGAAACTCTTGAGAACCTACATTCCTACCTCAAGGAAAAACCATTTGAACTTAGTGAGATTGTTGGAACAACTCACTCATGGGACTTGTAGATGATCAAGTAACTCAAGTCCTCCATCCATCAAAAGAAAAGAGCATGAATGAAAAAATTCTACATGAACAAAGTGTAGTGGGGCACACATGGTTCAAAGAAGTGCACAAGTTTCAATGAAGGCCCAAAAGCCCATCCATATGAAAAAATTCTAAGGAACCCACCACACTTTGTACAAGGATGTACATCATAATCAAGAGATGGTGGAAGGCTTGGGTCATTTGTCCATAAAGGCCCAACTAGGAAATCTAGCCCACTTGAGATCCAAAATGAAGAATGGGCTAGTCATCTTGGTCCATACATATGTGAAGAAAGATGGGGTCACCTAAAGTGAGCCCCATGAGCTCAAAATTTGAGACGGGCCCTACCATGCCCATGGGCCCAAACCTTGAAAAGAAGATGGAAAAGAAAAGAAAGCTCCAAAGGAAATGACAAGGGCAAGAAAACATGAGGGAGCCCAAAATGAAGCATTGGCCCATCAAATACACCAAGGGCCATGACTTCACTTTGAGCCCATTTGGTACATATGAAAAAAGGCCCAACTCCCATGAAAAAGATAGGGTATTTTGCCATGCACACTTGATGACATGGCAAAATCACCCTTTACATACACATGAAGGGAGTGTGAAAAGAAGAAAAAAAAATGAAGTGGAGAGCTTGCAATGTCCTTCTCCATGCACCACCTTTGAAAGAGACTTGAGATCTAGAAAATGGCCAAAAACACTTGGGCCCACTCTCACTCTTTTTGGAATAGCTACATGGAAAAAGAAAAGAGTCATGAGAAGAGATAATGAAGAAGGAAAAGGACAATAAAGGGAAAGGGAGTGGTCCATACCTTTACCACTCACCAAAGAGGGACCACCTTGCTGTCCCAAAACTTCTCTAAGGCCCACCACTTGAAAAGAGCAAAGAACCACCAAGAGGAGAGAGAAAACTTTGAAAAAGAGAGAGTATGAGAGAGAAAAGAGAGAGATTGCACGTTGAAGGGGGCAAGGGTGCCCCATGTTATATAGAAAAGGGGAGGGCACCCTTTTACCCAATCCACCGAAGAAACCGGGGGTCAGAGACCGTCCGGGTGGCCCATAGGAGGCCGTCCTACCCCCTACCTAGGTGAATCGACTTCTCCTCCCCTTTCCTTGGGAAGAACTCCTCCTTGGGAAGGGTGGTTGCAAGTGAATCTTGTACCTCCATGTAAGAGAATGGTGAGAAAAAAGAAGAGATCTCACCAAAATCTCATCTTGTGAGAAATTGGGGAGAAATTGGCTTGATGATGTGGAAAAGTTCCATGGAATTTTCAAGGAAAAGAAAGAAAAAGATTGACTTAGGTCAAACAGTGATCTCAGCCATCCAAGGGTATGACCTGATGATCCGAACCATTTCAAGAAGAATTTTCGTAGTCTCCAACCTGGATTGCTGCTCTCTTGTACATAGTTTTGGGTCCGAAGACCTTAAACTACGTCGGGATCAAGATCCCGAGGGATTTTTAATAAAAACCAGCATCGATCCCAGCCGTTCAGGCCAAGATCTGATGATCTGGATCATTTCGAAAACGAAAAAAAAAAATGTGTTTACCCCCTTTGTACAGTTTCTGGTCCGAAGACCTTAAACTACGTCGGGATCAACGTCCCGAGAGATTTTTAATAAAAACCAGCATCGACCCTAGCCGTTCAGGCTAAAATCCGATGATCTGGATCATTTCAAAAAAAGAAAAAAAAATGTGTTTGTCCCGTTTTGCGCAGTTTTGTGGTCCGAAGACCTTAAACTACGTCGGGATCAAGATCCCGAGGGACTTTTTAATAAAAACCGGTAGCAGTCTGGATCGTCGAATCAAGATCCTGCTGATACCGGACATTTTTCAAAAAACAAAAAATATATGCTCTGTTTGTACAGTTTTGCGGTCCGAAGACCTTAAACTACGTCGGGAACAAAATCCCGAGAGATTTCCAATAAAAACCAGTGTTAATCTTGACCATTCAAAATTGAGATTTAACAGCCTGGCAACATTTTTTGAAAAAGAGCACAAAAAGAATGTATTTTCAGCATGTACAGATTTTAGTCCAAAGACCTTAAACTACACTGGGATTAATTTCTCGGGGGACCTTTTCCTGCTTTCAACTAAAAACCGGCATCAGCCTTGATCAAGGTTCGATAACCTGGATCATTTCAAAAAAAAAATACCAAAAATATTTTAAAGCTTTCCACAAAAACCAGCATCAATCTCGATCATTCGAACTGAAATCTGGAACTTTTTCCAAAAAACAAAAAAAATCATTCACCAAAAATTTCAACTGCACAAATTCATCTCTAGTGGTCCGAAGACCTAAAACTACACTGGGATTAACTTCTCGGGGGCTTTCTTTCCTAAGCTGTTCCAGGCATGGCTGGCACTTGATCGTACGGGTGTCTGGAATCTTTTAAACAGGTAAGGGCTAAGGCGGGCAGAACTCCGCAATCCTGTTCGTGTTGAACGCATCGTGATAGACAACCTTGATTTGGAAGTCGCTGTTGAATCTGACGGATGTTCCCTGTTCCTAAAATTCATGAAGGGGATTAAGGCTGTTGGGAGGTGGAGCGCACCCTCACGGAATTGTGAGCAACGTAAGGCCCCAAACTAGATTGACTAAGGGAAATGTGAGGATGTGGCTCATTTTGTGGCCGAAGGAGTCCGTCGGACGATACGTGGTCTATGTGTATTGCACATGAGGAACAGGCAACTTTGTGGGTGTGTTGACTGAAAACCCTCAAAATCTCCTCATCCGAAGATGTAAAACTACAGCACTTAACTGTGTGAGACTCGTCTTGCTCGCTGACGTAAAATGGATCGGGTGCCTTACCAGCAGTAGAAGTTGGAAGTGGATGAAAATTCCACACTTTTCCCTGCATTTCAGAAAAATCACAAAATACCAAAACATTGCAAAATATTGTCAAAAATCACAAAAAATATTTCTCTTGCTTTCAAAGAAAATATTTCGAAAATCACAAAAAATATTTCCTGTGTTTTCAATAAACCGATCTCTATCCTGACCTCTCAGGTAAAGATTTGGACCCAAATATCTGCAAAAATCACAAAAATTGTCAGTATCCCCAGCACTACACTTCAGGAGTCTTGAACTCCGCTCACTTCACAGTTTGGGATGACAGATCCGATCGCCCGCAAATTGGAATCTTGACCAAAAAGGGGCAACCAAACACCATCTCAATCACACGTATGCCCAGAAGAACATCTTGAAGTCGGATAGCATCCTTGTACATTCTCATTCGCAAAGAAACAGCATCTTGGGAAGATGGACCTGATCGACCACGGGTCGGGATCTTGACCAACCCGCTGACCAAACATCCGCATAAAAAAGAAAAAACCCCAGGGGAGCACAACCCTGGAAGCAATAAGCTCAAAATTCTCTGCACCCATAGCAAAAGCAAAATTATCGAACTGAAAGAGGATGAGCCAAACCATGCATTCATCATGCATCTCTATGCATCAGCATCCATTGATCATCATGTTTACCTGCTTTCAAAATAAAGTTGGTTAGCCAAAGACCCCATAGGCATCCCTAGTGGAGGCACGTGCAGACCAGATTTTCATTCCAAAAAGACAAAAAATATCTCTATTTGCAAATAAAAACCCCACGGAGTATCACTCCCCAGAGTGGGTATCTTTTCAAAAACCCAAAAATATTTTCTCAGTAGAGCGTTCTGCCTCCAAAACACCAGGAAATCTTCCATATCTCTGGGTAGGAGCCAACGCAAAAATCAAATAAGATCCGATGTCTCGCGGTTTCCCCGGAGACTATCGGATCCAATGCACTCAAAGTACGGTCGAACTGAACTCCAGTGTCAGTGCGGTCGTACCACATGCCAAGATACAAAAAAGATGAAAGCCAAAAGGCTCGGTCACAGAAACCATTTGAACATGTGGAAACGATGAATTGTAACCTAAGTATCAAAATCAGCAGATTGGGTGGAAAGAGTTCACCCGCACATACCTAGGCGTGGATGCCTGAAGTACCTTGACTGAGTCCAAGCGGCATAGTAGAATCCCGTAAGACTATCTGACGTAGGGCGTCTAACCACTTTGACAGTCAAGCGAAACAAGTACTCCTGGAGTGATCTGGGAAAACATCAAACATCACACAATCAGTCTCAGGGTCAGCAACCTCGTAAGACTACGGACGCAGAGGCTCTGCTGTAACTTTCCGATGTTAGTACCGATCGGGAATGAAAGGGTTGCGATTGGGTACCCAGGTTGCAGCAAACTGCAGGGACAATCGCAACGTTTTCTCCAAACTCCCGCGGTATGTGCGAGTTATCAATTCCCAAACAATCAACTGACTCAGATACAAAGGACAACAAAGATTCCAGACCACAATCGAGGAAAGAATGAATTGCAAACCAAGCATCGAAACCAGCAGATCGGGTGGAAAGAGCCCACCCGCACATACCTAGGCGTGGATGTCTGAAGTACCTTGACTGAGTCCAAGTCGGCGTAGTAGAATCCCGTAAGACTATCGGACGCAGGACGTCTAACCACTTTGACAGTCAAGCGAAACAAGTACTCCTGGAGTGATCTGGGAGAACATCGAACATACAATCAATCACAGGGTCAGTAACCTCGTAAGACTAGCGACGCAGAGGCTCTGCTGTACCTTTCCGATGTTAGTACCGATCGGGAATGGAAGGGTTGCGATTGGGTACCTAGGTTGCAGCAAACTGCAGGGACAATCGCAACGTTTTCTCCAAACTCCCGCGGTATGTGCGAGTGATCGGTTTCCAAATGATCAACTGGCACAGATGCAAAGGTAAGCAAAGATTTCAGACCATGATCCATGAATGACTGGGTCAGAAGTGGGGTGTCCACTCACTTTGGCATTCTGTTGCAAGTAACCTCTGCCAAAGAGGGGCATCTGTAGACACCCCACCTTCGGCTACACTGTTGGTAGAGATAGCTGGATGAATGGAGGACCGTACCCTCAAATCCCAAATCCAAACTCAGCCAAACTCACCTTTGTAAGCCCCATTCCATAGCCCAGTTCAAGCCTGAACCCAGTCAACCCAGTCCTAAACATCAGCCTGAAAAACCCCCCATAAGAAAAGCCAGTCAAAAAATCCCAAAAAAGTCAAACTCACTAAGTCAACCCACTGAGTCAACCCGCTGAGTCAACCCACTGAGTCAACTCGTCGAGTCAAAACACCGAGTCAAACCGCCGAGTCAACCCGCTGAGTCAAACCACCGAGTCGAACCGCTGAGTCAACTCACTGAGTCGACCCAGCGAGTCAAGCAGCAGCCCCGAGGGTGCGACCGTACCTCGCTGGAAATCGAGGAACGGCCGTACGGGCGGCCCACAGCAGGCCGCCCAAAATAAATTACGAGTTCTGCCACTGCTCGTTGCTATAAATACCCCCCTCCCCTTCTCATTTCAACACAGCAATTCAGCCAGAGAGAGCCCGTCCGTTCGAGTGCCCTTCTCCACCCCTTACCCCATTTTTCCACCAAGGAGAGCCCGAGTGAGGAGAGCCTAGCCCTGGTCCAGCCCAGCCTGACCACTGGTCCAAGTCTCCCAAGCCACCCAAGTCTTGATCCAGCCACTCAAAGCCAATCCTTGCGACACCTCCGTCCACCCAGCTACTCTTTTTCCAGCATCATCTCATTTGCATCTAGCATAAGTGCAACATTTACTTTTCTTCCAACCCCCCTACTTCACTGCAAGCACCTTGATTATTCAAGCACACTGCATATGTCTTAAATTAAGCACCTGTCAGTTCGAGCGTATGCTCTGGGCTTGCCCGTTGTTGGAACCTGCCCATCAGAAACTCTTACTGTTCAGACCCGCATTCATGCTTCACCATAAAGCACCTTGATTATTCAAGCACACTGCATATGTCTTAAATTAAGCACCTGTCAGTTCGAGCGTACGCTCTGGGCTTGCCCGTTATTGGAACCTGCCCATCAGAAACTCTTACTGTTCAGACTTGCATTCATGCTTCACTATAAAGCACCTTGATTATTCAAACACACTGCATACGTCTTAAATTAAGCACCTGTCAGTTCGAGCGTATGCTCTGGGCTTGCCCGTTGTTGGAACCTGCCCATCAGAAACTCTTACTGTTCAGCCCCACATTCATGCATCATGTCATCTATGAGAATGTACGAGGATTAAAATTGACTTTCAAGTATTAGTTCGATTCTGTGAAGTAGAGACCGTACTTCGGTACGGGCAGTGTGTGGGGTGCTTAACCTCTTCCCACCCTGTAACCGTGATCCCTTATCTTGAATCTCTAGCCGCAGATCAAAAGGAGTCATTTTAGAGGAAGGAATCTTCGGATCCCCTTCTCTAACGTTTCTACGGGGTCTAGCCGACTGTAGATTCGAAGTAATTGGCTAGTGGCGACTCTGGTCTTATATAAACTCATTTAAACACATCCAGCTTAACACGACAACCAAACAAAGCCCTCGGGAACGAAGCAAGCCAGTGGCACAAACGGCGATTTCACACTCACGCATCATCCTCTCCTTCTTTTCCCGAAAGGGGAAGGGACGAGAAGAACGTCGTGTGGGAGCGCGGAAACAGCGAGGGTCCACATGTGCGAAGCGGATTGCGTGGTGTGCCACACACTTAACGACCTCCCTGGTGTGTTGACGTGGCAAAGTTCTGTGGCCGCACCATGATGTATCCACACCGCCCATCCATTTTGTAAGGTAAGTTTAGGGTATAAACCCACAAACGAGGCAGATCCAACTTCAAGTGGACCACACCACAGAAATTTATTTAAAAAACATAAATAAAAAAAAAAAAAAAAAAGCAAGACCATGCGATGTACAGAGTAAGCCGTGTCGGTGTACACATTATCTTCTACTACTAGACACAGGGAATCCCGCTAGTACTCCAAAATGAATGTTTCCAAGCCCATTTTTGCATTAAAAGCAATAGTCTAATAATTACAAAATGCAGCTTCCTGCATTGAATTATGATTATATCTACTAATATTTTCCTACGGTGCGCACGGTGCTTAATACGCACTCTGTGCTTTTACAAACTACCATCATGTGGGGTTATGATGGGCCCAAAACTACCCAAGTAGGCCCACCAATGGAGTGTCGATGTATGTTGTGGGCTCTGACTCTTCGAAAAAGGGCTGCGAGTTAGGGAAATCATCGGTGATGTTGGGCCCACCAACAACCGCACCCACAAGAATGTTAGAGTTGGGTTTTGGGCTGAGGTAGTAGCCTGATCCCACCTTGCAGCCAATGTGGGCCAGATGAGATGCCACTGACGGAAGTAAGCTAACCCGTGGTGTATGTGTAGAGGGTAGCGATCACCACCATGTATGGCATTTTCTTAGGATCAGCACCGAGAATGTAATTCACCTACAGACCATAGAGAAGAAACAATGATTGAACAAATCAGTTGGTGGGCCACATGATGGATGGGCCCATGGTACAAACATCATATTGTAATTTTGCATTAGGTCCCTTGAATGAACACAATGGGCCACAATTATGGTGAATGATGTCCGAGGGATTACAATTTTGGCTCAGGTTGCTAAATCGATTCTCAAAAAAATTTATTGAGCCCCATAGAATGGAGGACTTAAATGGTCCAAACAGTTGATTTGATGACCCCATCCTGAGTACGTTGTGCCCTAAAAACCCACCAACATTGGAATATCCTAGCCAATCTAAAATGGGACCATGAAGTCCAGACCACTTGTCATCCTTGAGAATTTTCAGAGAATGGTATATTTGGAGTGGAGCACATCAGCAGTATATGGATCACAAAATTACCATGGCCCCGACTTGTACGAACGGCTGGTGATGCATAGATCCATATGGACGCACTAGAGGTGAGCACCAAACTGTCCAAACATTGTTGGTTAGAGTATCGGTGCGCACCTGTTCTGCAACTGGGTGTGATATTTTGGGCCCTGGCCGGTTGTCCGCTTCAGGCCAGGTTTGAGCTGGACCAGAGCTGAGCCCAATAATATTAGTTGGGCAGGACCTGCACTTGATTCTGCAGATGTATTTAAGGCTTGATGACTCAGAACAACTCATCCGGTCTGTTGTCGAGTGAAAATTCCCCTGACTCACCTGAGTCAAGGACTGACTCATTGTACTGAACCTGATGGGGTCCAACTGTGTCCGAGTCAACTCAGACAATTCACACCTGACTTGTCCATTCTGCCTGAAGACCAATTACTTATTGTCATCTTCGTCAGCATCCGGTAGTTGAGCGGAGCTCCAGTCGAACTAGAATGGGCTCAATTTGGCCTAGTCTAAGCGACCCATCTCAAAGAACCAGCTGTGCATAGGGCTTCACACACTACCTTTCTTTTTTTTTTTTTTAGTCATGCAATGCACCCACCCTGTTAGCTGGGCAACACACCCACACAGTTAGTGACAAGATGCACCCACCCACTGGTGGGATTAGTGTGTCTCCTTAGCACTCGAATGTGAGACCTGCTGTTGAAACGGCGCCGAGGCATCTTCCAGCTGGGCTAGCAGGCAAGACACCACACACGACTTTCAGATGATGTGCCACTTCAGTGGAACTTTCTAGCTATGAAACAGTCAGCCCATACCGTGAATGGGCCACTACAACTAGAATTGATACAACCCATTTTGGCCCACAAACATACATAGGCAGTCCATTGATTAGAACAGTGAAATAAAGCCTGCCAGATAAATGGGCCACCTTTTGTACGGCTCATGCTATACACAAGCGACACATTGTCGGAAAAATAAGTTGTCTGGGAGTTATACGATACCTAGCTCGTTTCTTGATATATAAAGTAAAAGGTGGCCCATTCATCAGGGAGGCTTCACTTCATACAAGGGCTAGGTATCATGTTGATTCACAGGCACTAAGAAATTGTAGACGGGACAGCTAATAACTCTTAGGACAGAAATGTAAATCCTAAGGCCGTTAACTTAGTTGTAAAATGGGATTAGATGAACAGTCCTGACATCTAATTCACGGATGGTTGATAGTTGAAATTGGACCATTGATTACTGATGTAGAGCGGCCGCATATCTATTCTGGCACAGTTGGACCACAAGAAATTATCTGAACGGAAGCGAATGTAATTTGTCCGATTCGGACCCAGTTCTATGTAGGGTCTAAAGTAACTGGGCCGTGAGCGCATTCAGATTGAAGAAATTCATTCGAGATAGAGAGAAATTGTCATTAGAAGCACATATCGTAAATTAATCATAACTTTTGATCCGGGTAACATATGAATTCCTACTGTAACGGGCCATCCGGGATGAACTCGACTAGCATAGCAAGTCCTGTTGGTCCGTCTTGTAAAAAAAAAACGATTCCTTCCAACTCAAAATTGCAGTTTTAGGAAGTACTTTATATTTTTAGTAAGTTTTGATTTACACATATCTCATTCATTTTAGGGTTTTAGTAGATGATGTATTCTTAGGAATTGCATCTAATCATGTCAGGAATTATACTGCGTGATTAAATTATAACTTCATTATGTAGAACAAGACACAAACACATTCATGGCTCGGATGGAGCAAAGGAAAGAGCCAAAGAGAAGACAACTGAAATCAGCATAGTTCGGTCGATCGAAAATATGCTAGAAAATTCAGATTACTCTCTGGACACTTTTGGGGTATTTCGGTCTATTGAAATTACTCAAGAAAATCAAGTTTAGTTGTTGGACTGTTTGGAGCCTTTTCGATCGATTGACCTAGATTGATCGATCGATCAATTGGTCATCCGAAAGTGCAGGTCGGTTGACTAACCACGATCAACGGATGAAGAAAACTTTGTGCATTTTTTAGTTTTGTTTCCTTATGTGCTTAGTAGCTTCTTAATTATGTTTTAGGGTTTGCTTGGAGTATGTAAACATTTTTTATTTTAGTTGTTTGGATTAACTCTCATTATTATTCGATCAAAGCCGCCTTTTGTTGTTTTTTCTCTCATGGATTTGAGAAAGCTCTTGTGGACTCAAGGTAGTTATCCTCCAAGGAAGACGATGATACCAAAATATATACAGAAGACAGGGAACAAAATAACCACACTGAAATTAAAACAAATGAAGTCAGAT
The DNA here is from genome assembly GCA_003013855.2 of Liriodendron chinense. Lineage (NCBI taxonomy): Eukaryota > Viridiplantae > Streptophyta > Magnoliopsida > Magnoliales > Magnoliaceae > Liriodendron > Liriodendron chinense. The sequence goes on from ML058335.1 coordinate 8,816,038, forward strand.
TAGATTATCAAAAAATAATCCCGCAAAATAAGTATGACAGATCAATAAAACACAACGACAAGAAGGAAGGCGTCTAAGTGATCTTATACGGAGACAGAAAAATAACATATTACAATCATCAAAAGATGAAACTTTCTCATAAAACTATCATAATAGGGATTACAAGAGCAAGAAATACAAGCTAGCAAGCTATCATATTCTTGGACAAGGCTACCAAGCTATGAGAGGAGACAGCCTTTTATTGCGAAAATGTGTCACTTGATTGCTCTTGTAAAAAAAAAAAAAGAAAAAAAAAGGTGGCACTACAAAAATAACTTTGATTGCTCTTGCCTTTTGAAAATAACTCTAATTCGTGTAACTTTTTTAGCTAGCGGGCCGTGCCAAATGTAAGAGCTGAAGCTGAGCTGAGCCCTGTTCAAGCAAGGCTTGCTCAATGACCACCCTAGCTCGTGTTCGGCTCTGCTTCGGCTTGGCCTTCGAGTTGGACTGAAATGTTCAAGCTAGCTCGACAGAGCTTTCGAGCGAGTTCGAGCCCAATTCAAGTCGAGTTCGAGCTTGGTAGGCCTAGACCAAAAGTCGGGCTTAAAGCTGTTTAAAATTGGGCCCAAAGGTAGCCCAAAGCCCATTGACACCCCCACTTTTATAGAGAGTTTCATCTCTCATTTTTCTGTTCACTTCTGACGTGGGACTAAAAAATATATTTTTTTAGTTTTTTACAAGTGAGTCAGCTGAGTCGAGCTGAGCCGAGCTTCAATCAAGCCGAACTTCGAGCCGAGCCAAATCGAGCTTGGGTTATCTCAAGCTCGGCTTGAAAATCATTTCGAGCTTGGAAAAATAGCTCGGCATGGTTGAAATCTAGCCTATGAATCGAGCCAAATCAAGCCGGTTCGAGCTAAGTCGAGCGAGCTAACCGAGCTGGCTTGGCTCATGCTCAGCTCTAGCCAAATGTATGCTTTGGTGGTGGCTTGGCCCACGACTATTCAGGTGGACCCAACGTTGGTGATCAAGACTGTTCAGCTAATGTGTCGTACCATGTATGATATATGTCAGCAAAATATTCCCCTGTTGGACAATCTTACATGTCCAACTTGTGGATTGCAAGTGGATGGTTTATAATCCACTTTAATACTAAGGAATTTCGATGGGGGTCCTGGGAAGATAACTGACGGCCTCTGGTAGTGGGTGGCACAAGAGTGCATGGTTTAGATCGTGAAAAGATGGGGCCCACCATACTGTTGGTGGCAAAACAAAACATGTCATTTTGTCCAACTGCATGTTGTGGATTTACACTCTTGAGTAATTGACATGCATAAAATAAGTGTTAATTGATATGGATAGAATAAGTGTGAGGTCAGCTGCATGTTGTGGACACATGTTTGAAATATGTGTTGTTCATTAGTGGGCTTTTCTTTGTATTTATGGTGACCTGAAAAAAATACTTTTAAAGTTATAAGGTGGACCAGTCATGAGTGTGGCTCACCTTTATGATAATGTACTTGCACATGAGGAATATTGGGTATGCTATATTGTACTTCATAAGGGTGGAGGATATATGCTGACCTAGGACATGTGCTTCAGATCTAATCAAATCCAATCGATTCTCATGATGGTTCCCATTGTGGATTTTTCTTAGCCCGAAGGCTAAGTTGATTGGTTTATCAGATGAGGCATAGATGTATCTTTTGAGGCAAGATCTGAAATTGTGGGGGTATTATTGGATACACTCAGATAACCTACTTACCTCAATTGAACAAATGAAAATAAAAGTAGCTTTGTTTTGCCAAGTGGTCTGAGTTAGTATTGTACACACCTTAGCAAGTGAAGTGGTAGAAGTCATGGACTAGTGTATCATCCACACACTCTAATCCTACTAATGGACATATTAGATGACTCGTTGTAACATAGAACATCAGGCTGCATGCATATGACTCTTTATGTACAGACGCTTAGAAAATACATTCTATGTACGGCAGAAAAAACTCATTTCTAGTGATGAAAATTTTAAATTGTGGGAGTGTGCTTGGATGCACTAAGACAAACAACTTAACCCATGGAGTCCAAGTTTAGTCAATATGCATTTGATAAATGTAAGGGAATCAAATGATGTATGTTATGGATCAATATGCACATGTGCTATGTTGGTGTTTAGATCTTAGAGACAAGATGTCTCAAAATAGCAATGCTATGAGGTGGAGAGAGATTAATGTATGTAATTGAAAAATCTAACTGATTGTTTTAATGGTAAAATCAATAGTTATGATATGATTGGTTTGATAAAAAGAAAATGCTCAGTGGTCTGAATTCAATAAATGATTGTTTGATCAAGAGAATTGTAGGTAATGTTCTATAATAAAGGTCAGGTTTCTAATGAATAGACTTTTGCACCTATGAGGCCCATTGTTTAATAAACAATCTATTGGTCAAGATACTTGATCATGAATGGAGAATTTGGACATTTTCAGTTCATTTTCAATTGTCAGAAATCAATTGATATATATAATGAATTCTGATCATTAGTCAATAAATTGGCTAGCCACTCCATTTTAATTTTGATATGTATTTGCATGACAGATTACTTCAGCCTCTTTGCATTGCATATACAATATGCATGTCTGATTTTATTGCCAGGTTGAATGAAAAGAATGTATTAGGGGCTGGTAAAGTTTGTTGTATTGAGAGCTATTGCCACAACAATTATCAGAATAAAAGAATGATGGATAGTATCTATTTTAATGGAGTTATAGCCACCGTAAAAAAAACAAATCGACGACGATCATGTAATGGCTGCCTGCAAATCACCATAAACCTCAGGCGAAGGCGGGCACTACCTATTGGTACTAATAAACTTAACAATTTCAGAAGGGGCTCTATGGGGCCCACCACAATGTATGTGTTTTTATCTAAGCTGTCCATCCATTTTGACAGATCATTTTGGGTCATGAGCCCAAAAACGCAGGCAGATGAAGGATCAAGTGGACCACACAGTAGGAAACTGTAAAGATTAAGTTTCTACCACTGATCAGTGGTGTGGTCCACTTGAGTCTTCGGTATTCTTACGTTTTGGGATCATGCCCTAAAATAAATTTTCAAAATAAATGGACGGAGTGGATAACCACATACATCACGGTGGGCCCCACGAGAGCCCCTGACAAGACAGTCTCCTGCTCCGTGTGGGGTATACCAATCTGCGCCAAAAAAACTAAGAGCCCACGGGATATTTTTCGATCTTGCGGGCTCGGAAGTTTTACATCCCTCTTCGCGTTCGCCCTGCTCTCTCTCTCTCTCTCACGATCCCAAGGGTTTAAGAGCTTAACTTTACACGTTCCATCAGTCCTGCGGCTTTTGGCGCATTGGTTAGATTCTTAACAATTGGTATCAGAGATAATAAGGTTTCTTTTTTCCAATCACGTCTCGGGTTTGCTTGTCTGGTCAAGATTTTTTTTTTTTTTTTCTTTTTCCAATCAATTGGAATAGATTTTGATCGTCATTATTTGGAACGGAAAGATCTGTGAATTTGTCCGTACAAATAAAATTCGCATCTCATTCTTTTTATTAGATATAATAAGGTCTTTATTGTTTTCATCAGATTGAAGTAGATATCTGGCATTTCAAAAATGAAATATACAAGAAAATGGTGTTTTTTGCTTGGTAAGAAACTTTAGACGTGAGTCCAGATCCCTTATCTTGTCGGCCTTATCATGGATGGGATAAGCCCAAAAATATTGCCCATCTGAAATTCTTAGCCACAATCAGTGGATTTTCCCTGTTGGATATGGACCTCTGGCTAACCTTTCTTCTAGGTCACTAGTCCAGCAGTTGTGATGGCCTGATGGAGATGTTTGGCATAATATATCCCTGTTTGGGTCCACCGAATGAGTGGTCTGGATCACTAAGAGGTGGGCCCCACATGTAAGGCTAAGCTTCATGCTCGAAATGTGGAGGTTAGGTTTTGTATTGTTGCCGAACTGTTTGTGTTTGGAGGCCCGGAGAACTAGATAGAGAATCATCTGTGTTCAATTGCTTGGCTTAGTATGTGCAGTGGAAATTAAATTTATAGTTATCTATTCTGAATCCCAAGCATGACGCAGGGAGGACGTGGTAGGTCGATCACCGTCTCCCTAACCGATTGTTTCTCGAATCCATGAGAAGAAATAAAAGATAAAAAGAGGAAATAATTCCGGATAATTGTTTTTTGATAATTGAATGAGTAGAAACAGAATTACAATGCATATAAATTGGAAACTAAACCCTAGGTAAAGTATCAGACTCCAACTCAAACTCAAACTCCTAGAAAATGCAACTTACTATAAATAGTAAACTTACTATTTATACAAGTCATTCAATCCTACTAAAACTCTTGGTTTTTGGCAAAAAATAGAAAGTTATCAAACGGGCCCAACCATGTTGTTCTACTAAATATTCTAAGCCCTTTCCATGTTGGGCATGAACTCTAAAACCCTACAGATCCAAAGTTATGATCGAATTAAAACTTATTATAAATAGTAAAACTGAAAATAAACTAGCCTAATGACCATCGATACGGTCGAATCTCGCGATTCCGGCATGGGAAACCCGGCGTAGCGGGGTTGGTTGGCTAAAGTAGCTCGAGCTACCCCAAAACGATATATTATATGTCCCGAAACTCATTCCAGATTGCGAGATACGGCCGGTTTACGGTCCTGACGATCCGGATCACTTCCGACCCCGACCAGTCTTCTTTTGGTCCATCTGGGCTATAAAATAATCAGCGACCCGTTCTACATTAGTCTCCTGCACTTCGAAAGAACTCGACCCTGAGTTCTTGTCCAGCTTTGGTTCATGATATTCGTACAGATCTGCCACATTGAAAGTCCTTGAAATCTCCATGTCATCTAGAAGATCAACAACGTAGGCATTGTCATTGATCTTGCGAATGATCGGTACCGGTCCAATCTTCTTGTGTTTCAACTTGTTGTAGGTCCTGGTAGGAAATCGCTCTTACGTAGATGGACCATCACCTGATCACCTATTTTGAACACTTTGGCACGCTGATGTTTGTTGGCCGCTTCTTTGTATTTCTCGTTCGAAATCTGTAATTTGTTGCGCACGTTTGTATGTATGTCCATGATTCGGTCCGCCATATGTTCAGCTGTAATGCTCATGCTCAGAAGCTTGGGCAGGGGAATCAAATCAAGTGTGTGACGAGGCACGCACCTATAAACAATCTGGAACGGGGATTTCCCTGTTGATCGGTTTACCATGTTGTTGAACGCAAACTCCACTTGAGCCAGGGCCATGTCCCACTGCTTCGACTTATCACCTAAAAGGCAACGGATGAGATTCCCTAATGTGCGGTTTACGACCTCAGTCTGCCCATCTGTTTGTGGATAATAAGCACTACTGAATTGAAGTCGCGTACCGAACCGATTCCACAAGCTCGTCAAAAATGGCTAACGAACTTTGTGTCCCGGTCTGAAATGATCGTCTTAGGAATCCCATGTAGTCGCACAACCTCTCTGAAGAAAAGGGTCGCAACTTGTACAGCATCAAAGGTCTTCTTGCACGGAATAAAGTGTGCCATCTTGGAGAATCAGTCTACCACCACGAATACTGAGTCCATGCTGCATTGTGTTCGTGGGAGCCCTAATACGAAATCCATAAATAAATCCTCCCAAGGGGCATCTGGCACGGGTAATGGCATGTAAAGACCTGTATTTTGAGATTGTCCCTTAGCGGTCTGACAAATATGACATCGTTGTACCGCCATGCCAACATCACGAGCAAGTTGTGGCCAGTAATACCGCTCTTCCACCATCGCTCGAGTCTTATTTTGTCCTACATGACCGCCAAGGCCACCACCATGTAGCTCGATAATAATTTTGTCCCGTAACGAACTCTACGGAATGCAAAGTCGATTCCCTTTGAAGATGAAACCATCTTGAATTAGAATGTCACTCGGGTGACCCTCTTGGCAGTTTTTCCATGCATCTGCAAAATCCTCGTCGTCGGCATAAAGTTCTTGAGACAGTCGAATCCGACCACCTCACTGCTCAAGGTAATAAGAAGGGATGCACATCGGCTAAGTGCATCTGCTACCTTGTTCTGCTACCCTGACTTGTGTTTCAGAACGAATGTGAATTCCTGTAAAAATAAAATCCATCTAGCATGCATATCATTCACATTAGTCTGAGTATTGATAAATTTTAAGGTCTGATGATCAGTGTACAGTATAAATTCTCTTTGAATAAGATAATGGCGCCAACGGCGCAGTACCTGAACTACTGTATATAATTCAAGCTCATAGGTCGACCACTTCTGTCGTGCGTCGCTGAGTTTCTCACTGTAAAAGGCAACTGGCCTGCCTTCTTGAGAAAGGATTCCCCCAATGCCGACAATAGATGCGTCACATTCTACATCAAACAACTTATCGAAATTAGGGAGTACCAGAACCAGGGTAGTAGATAATTGATGTTTGATTTCTGCAAAACTCTTCTCTGCCCCTTCGGTCCATTGAAACGGACCTTTCTGCATGTAGTCGGTAATCGACGCGACGATACTGCTGAAGTTCCACTCAAACCGACGATAGAAGGTCGCCAACCCATGGAAACTTCGTACCTCATGAATGTTCGTCGGAATCGGCCAATCTCGAATTGCTCGAACTTTCTCTTCGTCCACTCGGATACCCGTGGACGACACAATGAACCCCAGAAACAGTAATCGATCAGTTAAGAAGCTACACTTTTTCAGATTTAAGTATAGTTTGTTGTCGGCCAATACTTGTAGCACTTTTCTGATGTGGGTCATGTGCTCCGTTTCATCCTAACTGTATATTAGTATGTCGTCAAAGTAAATGACAACAAAACGGCCAATGAACAGTTTCAACACTTGGTTTATTAAACGTATGAAGGTGCTTGGTGCGTTGGTTAGACCGAAGGGCATAACCAGCCACTCATATAGCCCTTCCTTGGTCTTGAAGGCCGTTTTCCACTCGTCACCTGGCCTAATACGGATTTGATGGTATCCACTCCGTAAGTCCAGTTTTGAGAACACCTTGGAGCCCTCGAGCATGTCATCCAACCGCGGTATTGGAAATCGATATTTAACTGTTATTTTATTGATCGTGCGGCTATCGATATATATGCGCCAAGTTCCGTCTTTCTTTGGGGTAAGGATTGCCGGAACGGCGCACGGGCTCATGCTCTCTTTGATGAGACCCTTACGGATCAGTTCCTCTACTTGTCCTTGTAGAATTTCATACTCTTTCGGACTCATCCAATAGTGCGGTCAGTTGGGCAAACTGGACCTTAGGACAAGGTCGATGTGATGTTGTATGTCTCGCATTAGAGGTAACTCATCAGGTAAATCTCTAGGCCAAGTACTTCGAAATTCGTCTAGCAACGGTTTAAGGCGTTGAGGAATATTAGAGGATCCTGACTGCTCGCCTTTTACCATAACGACATATATTTCGCCCGTTTCCTTTGATTCCTTAACAAACTCGCGAATGGTAAGGAGAGAGTTCCCCTCCACTTTAGAAGCTTCGGAGTGTTTCTCTGGTGTCATAGGGGCCAAAACAATTTTTCGACCATCCTTGATGAACATGTATATGTTTTCCCATCCACCGTGTGTCACATCTCGATCCGATTACCATGATCGCCCGAGTAACATGTGGCAGGCTTCCATGTCAACCACATCACAGAGGACCTCGTCCTTATAGCTTTTACCAATGAAAAATGAGATAATGCATTGATGAGTTACCTTTGTCTCGTTCACCTTCTTGATCTAATCGATCGAGTAAGTGGTAGGGTGCTTCGTCATAGGCAGATGTAACTTATCCATCATAATTCTTGAGACAATATTTTCACTACTCCCACTGTTTATGATCACATCACAGATTTTGCCCTGCACGGTGCACTTTGTGCAGAAGATATTATGTCGTTGTGGGTGCACTTCCTTCCTGGGAGTGTAAAGTAGTCGTCTCACTACTAGCGATTCCTCATGATCTTCAGTCAGCCAATCTACATCTTCGGTGTCCCCCTCTTCATCTTGTTCCAATTCAGGGTTGTCTTCCGTTATTTCACCTTCCGCGCCACCTTCATTCGTAGTTAAGTGGGCTGTAGGGCGTTGAGGGCAAGTGTTCGACCAGTGACATGGTTGGCCACAGCGGAGACAATGGTCTGGCCTTGGTCGTCCATATGGGTTGCGGATCCTACTAGGACCTGTTAGGCTTGGACGCCTCAACTCTTCACGCATGAAGACCACCGACCGGCCGGCTGGCCGGTCACGCTGGACACCAAAGCAGCGTTGCTGTTGTGACAAAAATAGGCCATCCGACCGGTCGGTAGGGGTGTCCGACCGGTCGGCAGTGTCCTAGTGCAACTATGTTTCTTGCGCGGTTTGCGCGCAAGAGGTTTCTAAATCCGATTTTTCTTCCTATTAAAGAGGTATTATGGGATTAGAGGTTTCTAAGGTTGCAAAGCGGATTGAGGGAGCTTCTAGGTGAGAGAAAGAGCTTGGAGAAGAGGGTTTTCTTCTTGGGTAAGCTTGGGATTTCTCTTGTGGGCTTGGGTTCCATCTATTGTAACTTCTGAGTTTATAGTGGATTTGTGTCGCTTTGTGCAATGGTTTTTTTACCCGTGAGGGGTTTTTCCACGTAAAAATCCGATTGTCTATGTGTGGGTGATTGCATGCATTGTAATTGCATTATGTGACTTGTTTGATTGAATTTTTCTGTTTGTCTACGGCTTTTCTTCCGCTGCCGGCCCTCCTATCCCAACAACTGGTATCAGAGAAATCGTTGGGGTGTAGCAGAAATTTGAATCTGAGACTAGAGCATGGCATCAGGCATGAGGTTCGACATAGAGAAGTATTCGGGGAAAAATAACTTTGAGCTTTGGAAGGTGAAGATGAAAGGCCTTCTAGTTTAGCAAGGATTGCAAGATGCGCTCCTTGGAGAGCGACCAGAAGCTATGAAAGAAGAAGAGTGGAAGAAGATCGATGAAAAGGCCAATGTCTCAATTCAGTTGTGCCTGGCAGATGAGGTCTTGTATAACGTCATAAAAGAGAAAACTGCGGCTAAAACATGGGCAAAGTTAGAGAATATCTATGCGAAGAAATCTCTTGAAAATCGCATATACTTGAAGCTTCAGTTGTACAACTTAAGGATGATGGAGGGGGTCAATGTTGAGAGCCACATCAGCAATTTCAATAGGCTTATTTGCAAGTTGATGGACGTAGATGAGCCGATGAAGGACGAGGATCAAACGTTTATCTTGTTGAATTCTCTTCCAGATTCATATGAGTCACTCAAGGACTCTTTGTGCGCAGGTAGGGAGACATTGGCGTAGAAACCGTTATCTCAGCCCTTCAGGCGAAGGCGATGAGAAGGAAAAGCGGCGGCGTGGGTCCCTCTACTGATGAGGCACTGGTTATGAGTGGGAGGAATTCTGAGCGGGGTGGAGGATCTCCTTCATCGAGATCTAAATCAAAAGGCAAGTAGAGGCACAAGGTGAGATGCTGGAATTGTGGGGAAGAAGGACATGTGAAAAGGGATTGTTCGAATCCTGAGAAAAGGCAAGAGAGATCTGGAGGTTCTTCTAGGGAAGGAACCAATACTATAGAGGACGGTGGTGACGGTTGTGATGTATTGACTGTATCCGGCATAGAGCCTCTTGGTGGAGAGTGGCTCTTGGATTCAGGGGCATCATGTCGTGTATGTCCAGACCGAAGCTCATTCATGTCATACAAGGAGTATGATGGTGGATCGGTGTTTGCGGGCGATGGCTACGCTCGCAATGTGGTAGGGATTGGTTCGGTGCGCATTAGGATGTTCGATGGAGTCGAACGGATCCTTGAAAGTGTGAAGCATATCCCTTAGATGAAGAGGAATGTGATATCCCTTGGTGCACTCGAGGCGAAAGGGTGCAGGTTCATCGGCTGCGATCGATATTGTAAAGTGGTGAAGGGAGTATGTGTGATGATCAAGGCACGAAGGTGCGATAATCTTTACAAGGTGATCGGGAGCACTATTCATGAAAGAGTTGCGGGATTGGCAGCGGGATCCACGGTTGCTCAAGTGCGGCGAGAGAAAAATGGCCACATGGGAAGAGCAACAAGACGTGTGAAGATGTAAGGATAGAGTCGATGGGGCATGAGAAGCGACGGGACTATAATGATGACGAAGTAGAGGTGAAGATGGTGCGTGGCGAGGAGTTGCATGAAGAATTGAGTCGTGGTGGAGTTTGTTAGGCTTGGACGCCTCAACTCTTCACGCATGAAGACCACCGACCGGCCAGCCAGCCAGTCGGTCACGCTGGACACCAAAGCAGCGTTGTTGCTGTGACAAAAATAGGCCATCCGACCGGTCGGCCGACCGGTCGGTAGGGGTGTCCGACCGGTTGGACGACCGGTCGGCAGTGTCCTAGTGCAACTCTGTTTCTTGCGCGGTTTGCACGCAAGAGGTTTCTAAATCCGATTTTTCTTCCTATTAAAGAGGTATTACGGGATTAGAGGTTTCTAAGGTTGCAAAGGGGATTGAGGGAGCTTCTAAGTGAGAGAAAGAGCTTGGAGAAGAGGGTTTTCTTCTTGGGTAAGCTTGGGATTTCTCTTGTAGGCTTGGGTTTTGGGTCTTGGGTTCCAGCTCTTGTAACTTCTGAGTTTATAGTGGATTTGTGTCGCTTTGTGCCGTGGTTTTTTACCCGTGAGGGGTTTTTCCACGTAAAAATCCGATTGTCTATGTGTGGGTGATTGCATGCATTGTGATTGTATTGTGTGGCTTGTTTGATTGAATTTTTCTGCTTGTCTACGACTTTGCTTCCTCTACGGGCCCTCCTATCCCAACAGGACCCGTTGTAGTGGGAGTTGCACGTTGAGGTCTTGAGGGACCGCTTCCCCAGTCCCGGTTCATGAGCGTAGGAGGTTGAGAACACTCTCCTATAGGATCCTTGCCTTTGGCGAACGTTGTATCCTGAGTGGGTCCGGTGATGGGATTTCGTGTTGCCGGATAGGGTCGAGTAGGGGGCCGCGACAACTGTGTTTCTGCTTGGGTGGCCAATTTGTTGGCCTCACTCAACGTCCAGACTGGATGCATTTGGACCCGATCCTGGATTGCAAATCGCAACCCACCAATGAATCGTGATACTTGTTGTGCCTCTGATTCCGATAAATTATTCCGTGTAGCCAATCGCTGGAATTCTTCAAGATATTCGGCTACGGTTTGATTTCCCTAACGACAATTTTGATATTGTTGGAACAAAATTTGTTCATAGTCGCTAGGGAGGAATCGAGCTCTAAGAAGTTGTCTCATTCGAGGCCATGTTTGGATGGGTGTCTTATTTTGACGGGTGCAGGAAACCTGTAGGTTTTCCCACCATGCTAAAGCATCGGATTTAAATTTATATGCAATTTGTTTTACCTTCTTGTCGTCCGGCACTTCCATATAGTCGAAATATCGTTCGACTTCTACCAGCCAGTCGAGGAACTCCTCTATTCGAAGTAGGCCATTAAAGTTGGGAAGATCAGCTTTGCCCCGATAATCTCGTTCTGCTCGTTCCACACACTCATTCCCTAGCGCAGGTCATCGTACCAAGATGTCTTCGACCTCGTCATCGCTTGGTTCTGATTCGTCTGGCGTAGCCCTACGATTATCCACCTAGGATGCTCTACGGACTACAGGATTGTCCCGTATAGCAACTGTTGGTGGTTGTTGGTCGCCTTGAGCTCGGAGTGGAGCTAGCGATGCTGCAATTTGGTTGAGGGTCGCCTGTATACCTTGCAAGATCAACCGGTTCTCCCGTTGCGCTGCTTCGAAAGCTGTCGCTGTTTGATAGTCCCTTGGAGCATCATCCTTAAGATGAGGATCCAACCCTTCATTAGATGTCATCGTCTTGAGGAAGAAACCTCTCTCTGATACCAATGACGCAGGGAGGACATGGTAGGTCGATCACCGTCTCCCTAACCGATTGTTTCTCGAATCCACGAGAAGAAATAAAAGATAAAAAGAGGAAATAATTTCGAATAATTATTTTTTGATAATTGAATGAATAGAAACGGAATTACAATGCATATAAATAGGAAACTAAACCCTAGGTAAAGTTTCAGACTCCAACTCAAACTCAAACTCCTAGAAAACACAACTTACTATAAATAGTAAACTTACTATTTATAGAAGTTGTTCAATCCTACTAGAACTCTTGGTTTTCGGCCTAAAATATAAAGTTATCAAATGGGCCCAACCATGTTGTTCTACTAAATATTTTAAGCCCTTTCCATGTTGGGCACGAACTCTAAAACCCTACAGATCCAAAGTTATGATCGAATTAAAACGTACTATAAATAGTAAAACTGAAAATAAACTAGCCTAATGACCATTAATACGGTCAAATCTTGCGATTCCGGCATGGGCAACCCAGTGTAGCGGGGTTGGTTGGCTAAAGTAGCTCGAGCCACCCCAAAACGATATATTATATATCCCGAAACTCATTCCGGATTGCGAGATACGGTCGGTTTACGGTCCTGACGATCCGGATCACTTTCAACCCCGACCGGTCTTCTTTGGGTCCATCTGGGCCATGAAATAATCAGCGACCCGCTATACATCAAAGCACGCAACGTTTTTGGCCTCAGTACCATCAATAATGATCTCCAATACATATCCTGACTGTTGCTTTTGTAGATCATGCCTGGTTGAGAAAACAATTTGCCATATCTATCACTTAGACAACCCCTTGATAAAAGTGTCCAATCCGTTGATCTTTGTGTGGATGCATGGCAAGCTCTATTTACAAATCAAAGGGTGTTTTTTTTTTTTTTTCTTTCTTGTATGAAACTGTAACAGAGTTGATATGCTCTCTTCCTGTACAGGAGTGCTGAATTTATCTCCACTGATATCACACTTTGTCTAGCAGACCAACACTAATTTCCCTCCAATTAATTTCGACTTTTCCCACCCACATTAGACAAAAGTGGGGTAGAGTTAGCTATTGCAAGGAAGTATTGGCGTTTTCTGATTCCTATTCCAGAAGGGCCCAGGTTCCCAGTGGAGCCTCTGATGCTAGGAATCCAATCACTCGAAAATTCATATAAAGGATCATAAAAAAATGCTGATCTCTGAAGTTGTTAAGGTTGAGTCCAAAGTCCAAGTCTTAATTCTAATTGGTTGGCTTTTGCCAAGTCAAGAATTGTATACTCGTTGCCATCAACCCAACTTTCCACATGATTGCCTTAGCCAATTCAAGCGAATCCTGAACAATTGATCCTTCGAACTATGGTTGTTCACATACATATGTGATATCTAGCCATCCATTAGAAGAGTGCCGCTATGCTGATTTCCTATTCCAAGAATAAGGTTGGTCCACTATTTAAGTGGGCCACAATTAGCTTAACAAATGTATGGTTGTGAAAAATTGGTGGAAAACAATTGACTGAACAAATGCAGGACACTCGTGTTTTTCTCACCAAAAGAGGAAATAGAGAAGAAACAGACATAAAAATTCACTTCTACTTCACATGGACCCTCATTCTCTACTTTCTCGCGTGGGAGAATGGGTTTCGCTATAATTCTGTTTTCATGGTTTTGGAATCAGTGGATGGAAATTGGGTTTGATTCTAAACAGCATGTTCTCACCGAGAAAGTGATTTCTCTTTATATATTTTGAATTCAATTCTGTTGGAGTCTACCCAGATTAAGACTCTCATAGAGCAGTATGTATGCTTCCCTTGAATTGAGAATCATGGGCTTTGATTTTTACTATTCAAAATGAAGTAATTAGCTCTAAATAGTAAAATGCCAATTGAATTTGATATGGAAAATCTGAATTTTTTTCAGGGAAAAGGTGATCATCCCCACATTCAAAGCTTTCATAACCATAAAGGGGCAGGAGCAGACAAAACAGCAGTTCAATAGGGAGACACAGCTCAAACACTAGGACCCAAAGGGTAGCCTATTAGAACCTATAATTCTGCAACATTTGCTGTGAATTCTCCTTATTTCATTGCCAAGAACCTCACTTTCAAGGTAAAAATGAGAAGCGATTCAATCAAGTTCTTCTACACCTCATTTGATATTTTATTAGTACATTTGAAGATTCTTTCATGTTCAAGGCTTCAAACCCAACATGTCATTTTGTCCTTGTCAAAGAGAGAGAATAGCTATTTTGTTTTGGCCTTTTAACCCCCCCTCTCTCTCCCTTGGGTTGGCTACATCTCAAGAATAGCGTTGATGGAATTGTTTCAGTAATCACGCCATTGGACTGATTTAGACTGGCAAGGAGCTAGTTGGTCTGAGCAAAAGCAAGGATTTGAATTGGCCCAGTGAAATAGGCCAAACTGAGCTGTTCGTTTTCTCTAATGGGTCTTGCATTTTGAACTACTATATCCATTTGGACTTTCTCCTATCGTGGATATTGCAGGTACCAATCTCTAATGGTTTCTATTTTGGGGTGGATGAGGCAATGTGGGATGAGACTATCAGAGTTAAGCCATTTCTTGTTATCTGACCCAATGGCTGGAGCTTTCACTCTGTGCGGTATCCGTTTCTGTTCTGTAGACAACAGGAGTTAAGAAAATTGTTTTTCTCGCAGCAACTTGTGGGGTTTGCATCATTTTTGGGGCTCAGCTGTTCATTCCTCTGGTTTCTTTGAATTTTGCTGCACTTCTTATTTTATGAGCTTGCATTCAAGTATGATGCTTTGGTCTCATTTTCTTCCAAACTTTCTTGAGAGATTCCTAATGGGTTTGTTGGAAAATGCTCGTGGAGATGCTATTGGCTGCAAAGAATTAGTTAACCACCAACCATCTTGAAGGAAAGGTAGCATAGCTTCCCTTTTTCTAAGTTTCATTTTTAGCTATTTCTATTGCTTTTGAGTTCTAGAAATATTAAAATTCATTGTGTAAATCTCACCTATTCTTTTGTAGTTTGCGCTAATAGAGACCTCGTTTGTCGATGACGATCTTGCACAATTGAAAAAAGAATTATCAGGGAGCTCGATGGTACTCTCTTACTCTTCTTTGATTAAACTAAGGGCCAAAATATGCATTGTTTGATTGAGCATTTGCTTAGCCCATGACCTGTACATGTGGGACCCACCTTTTGGCTATCATGGTTGTTCATGCGGCACCTGAATGGTGGATAGTAGGCACAAAAAAAAAAAAAAAAAAAAACCTGCCCATCTGATGATCCCAACTGTCCCCCATTAAATTTGGACCATTTTAGTTGTAAAATTGCCTTTTGTCATCAAATACCCAGGATCATCTTGTTAAGGGAGATATTTGGTGTGGGCCATTATGTGACAAGGTCCACTTAATGAATGGTTTGGTTACCAAAAAGGTGGGACCGACCTGAACGACTGCTGACTGCTGTTTCCTTCAGCTGATTTTCAAATAATCCCATTTAACTAGAAAACTTAAAGCTATGGAAACTTGCATTGAATATTCTAGTCTTTGTCATATTTCTAGAAATGGAAGAACGCAAGGGTTATATATGGTTAACCTATACACATTGTCAGTTGCCACTTAGTTATTAGTGGGCCTGTTATTCTTTTTCTATGAGAAGTGAAATATTTAACCTGCTATCATTGCTTATGTCTCTATTGATTGGAACCTGAAATTTCTTGTGCATGGCATATGTAGTCATACAAGAAGTGTATGAGCTTATGTTAGTCATACAAGAAGTGTCCAAGCTTATGTTAGTCTCTATTGATTGCTGATCATACAAGAAGTGTCCAAGCTTATTTAGTCAAAACCTGATGTAGAACGGGTCGCTGATTATTTCATGGCTCAAATGGAGCAAAAGAAGACCGGTCGGGGTCGAAAGTGATCCGGACCGTCAGGACCGTAAATCGGTCGTATCTCACAAACCGGAATGAGTTACGGGACGTATAATATATCAATTTGGGGTAGCTCGAGCTACTTTAGCCAACCAACCCCGCTACGCCGGGTTGCCCAAGCTGGAATCGCGAGAATCGACCGTATCGACGGTCATTAGGCTAGTTTATTTTCAGTTTTACTATTTATAGAAAGTTTTAATTCGATCATAACTTTGCATCTGTAGGGCTTTAGAGTTAGTGTCCAACATGAAAAAGGCTTAGAATATCTAGTAGAACCACGTGGTTGAGGCCGTTTGATAACTTTTTATTTTTGGCCGAAAACCAAGAGTTCTAGTAGGATTGAACGACTTCTATAAATAGTAAGTTTACTATTTATAGTAAGCTGCGTTTTCTAGGAGTTTTAGTTGGAGTTGGATTCTAATACTTCACCTAGGGTTTAGTTTCCTATTTATATGCATTGTAATTTCGTTTTTATGGATTCAATTATCAATAAATCAATTATTTGGAATTTATTTCCTCTTTTTATCTTTTATTTCTTCTCGTGGATTCGAGAACTATCGCTTAGGGAGACGGTGATCGACCTACCACGTCCTCCCTGCGTCAAAACCCAAGACAGTGCTCATCTTTGTGGTACTTTTTTCAGTCGTATGTGACTGGTTGTTATGTTTCCCTTCCCAAGCATACACTTGTAGGCTACAGGTGGGAAAGGTTAAGATCGTCCAATCAAGGAGATTTCTGGGTCATGGCCCATCCACGACGGGGCGAAACAGACCAACAATCTGGCTTACCAAAAATTTTCAGAATTCAAAATCCGCAGAAACTTGTAAAATTCCTCTGTTAATGATACTAAGAAGAAGAAGAAGAAGAGATGAGAAATACAGGTGTTGCTCTCATAAGCCCTGATTCTTCTTTGTTCTTTTTATTATTAATGTTGCAACTGTTTCAACTTGCAAAGAGTTTGAAAAATTAACTGGTGAAATAAAGAGAAACAAATCAAACTATGCCATCATCAGTTAAAATCCTTATGGAAAAAGAGTTGCAACTGTTTTTGTTTGATGATGGCCCCACTTAAAGCATGGAGGCTCTCACATTTAACTTATATATGATTTGTTTGAATGAATATCTCCTTTTGCTCCGTTTGGATTTGTACAGAGGAATATGTATGACAGAACAAGTCTTCAGTTACTATCCTTTGATCCTTGAAATATCTTTTCTATTTTTTAGAATTGACCACCTACAACTACAAGGCACCCTATGCTGCACCATCGGTACCATGCATTTTTAGCCATGAAAAATCAGGGGAATAAGAATACACATACCCACATACACTTTTCATGGCTGAAATGGGCCTCTAGCCAATCAGTTCCCTTTTTTTTAATTGATTGGTGGACAATTTTGCATGTTAGAGATGATTTTGATTGAGTAGTTACTATTTTTCATTGCATTAGCTAGCATGGTTGTTTGTAGAACTTAAAAGTGTAATGTAATGGGCATTGCTTTCCTCAACTCTTACTGCTATTGGTTTGAATTTCTGACTGTTGCAATCTGATACTCAATTATTTTTTCCATGCAGCCTGGTCACTTTCAAGTCCATTCTTTTGATATTATATCAGCCTTTCAGGTATGTATGTTTATTTGAAAAAGTTGCATGAAATATTTATGAAACAGGTGATGCAAGACAGCCTCACTGGATTCAATCACTGTGCTTTCTGACATTGGGATGTTCATTCCTCATGTAGGCCAGATTTTACAAAACTAATGGAAGGCCTACATGATTATTTTTTTTTTTCCTCTCATAGCTGTTTATTTGTTTTCTATGTCGTGACCCACACACCTCAGGAGTGAACCTGCCTGATTTTTATGACAGATGGTTTTGATAGTGTGGCCCAAGCGATGGAAGCTCAGATCTTGGACATGTACCATATTGGCATGGCTACTTCAATCTATCCTCCTTAAATCACCTTAACACTTCTCACTCAGGTATGTGCCCACCTCTGCCTCCCCTTTTACTGAAAACATGTTGGATCATCACCTTGAGTCAAATACGTGCCTTCAGGATCCAAGAGCTTTGCGGAGCCAGCATGTGTGTATAAGGTGGGCCATCTTTCATTCTGCCTCATGTGCCAGCATGGCAGGTGGACCCACCGTATAATGTACATGATGCTCCAGCCTAAAAATAAGTCCAGTCCACACATGAGGTTGGCCACTATTTATGAAATAAATGGACAGCTAGAAAATAGATCTTGGCCAAGTTTCTCTAAGCCGTCTGCTGGTTTCTAACATTGTGGGCCATATGATGAGTTGACCAGCCTGATTTTCGGCAAGATCATATTCCTTGCCAAACTGACCTGATGGATGGGTTGCATCTTGCATCTATATACGAGCACGTGGTGGTATGATTTGGGTTGCATGAAGAAAATGGCTAATGATGCTACAAATGTCAACCACAAGTTTATCTTGTGTGTTGGTATGGCTTACATTTGATAGATCTTTGCCATCCATCAACAAGATAGAGGAAAGTCCACCCTGTGCATAAGTAACATTGCTTTTGGGCCTTCCAGTGCTACTTCCCCATCTTCTAGTGGGGCCCAGATTATAGTCTCAAGCTGCTGAAATCCGATCTCATCTCAGGCCTCACCATTGCAAGCCTGTCAATAAAAAAAATTATGTTGGTTTTTTTGTGTTTGATATTATGTGAAGAAGGAAGAAAAGAAGAGCTTTTCTGGTAGATTTGAGTTGGTTTTTTGAGTGAATTTTAAAAAAGAACTATTGGTGACTATGGTTTGGGATGTTTGACTAGAATTTGGGAACAGAATTGTTTTGGATATCTTTTCTACGTTCTGCTCCACAGGGAAAGGAAATGGCTTTTCTTTTCTTGGATATGAATTAGAAATATAACTGTTTGGGAGTGATCTTATTTGTGTTATTTCGTTTGGGTTTTTAAAATGAACTGAAAACAGAACTGTTTTGTTTTCATGTCCTTTTGAGTATTGTTTCTCACGAAATCGATTGCCAAAAAACAGTTCTGTTTTTCTTTACTTTTTTTTTTTTTTTCTCCTCTTCAGTGGGTTTGTGCGTGTGTATTTGTGGGTCTTGTTCTTGTGCCTGAGGGGCTTTGGGATGGGGAGCAAGAGGGTAATGAGGAAAACAGTTTTCTTCGAGTAAGCGCTTTCCAGGGAAACCATGTGAAAAGGTACAACTCTGCAATCTTTTATTTCATTATATGGAGTTTGGAAATTGGAATGTGCTTGGTTTCAAATTCTATGCACCATGGTCCACTAGCTGCTGATGATAGTGTTTATGAGCTTAATTTATAGCATTCGTAGGAATGATGCAGGATCTCAACTTATGTTCAAATTTTCATTTTTTTCAGGGGGTATTCTCACAACAGGCAATTATTTCCAGCGTTTGACTGCCTCCAAAGCATCGCATCACCAGCACACTGGTTCCTTCCGCATCATCAAGTCACCAGCACAGCTATTATGAAGTTTTATTTTTTCCTTTGTTAGAAATCATGAGAATTCCTATTTTGAATATGACCAGCAAAACAAGATTCATAAAGCCAACCCCAAATAGCTGGGACAAGGTTCTTATGGGAGGATGATCATATGGTGATGATAGATTGTCGATGGCATATGCTACTAGTACCATGAAGAAGGTACATCTGGTCTTGTGATATTTGGTCAAAAGAACTCTCAATGAACTATTGCTTATGTAATCACAGAATGCATCTAATTCTGTGATATCTAGCAAGAATGTATCTATTGCTTATGTAATCACAGACACCTTTGTTGATGCTCCTAATGAACTCTCGTGTATCTTATCTGTTTCTCAAGAAAGTTATTTTCTTACTAGCCCTATCCTAGCTATGGGTATTAAACTAAAACAAAGTTATTTTCTTACTAAAATAATGGCATTTTTTGGATGGTTTTCTATCCTCCACTAGCATCATATGAACTCTTCCATTGCAGGTTTTCCCACTGAAAACCATCCAGATTTTTACTGAAGATGAGCACGAGTGTTTGCTTTGTGGCGAACATGATACCTAGGCTCTTTGTATCCACTTTTTTTTTTCCCCTTTTTGATTAGCATGTTTTGATGGATTGCATTGATTCTAACATCATTGTTTCATTACAGTTTGACAATCATGGCTACACAGCTGCCGGTGCTCTCATTGTCAATGTCAGTACTTGATCAATTGATCTTTTTTCCAACATGATATCCGATTTGTTTCTTGCTTACACGCATGGGCCTCTCCTATAGTCTAATATGCCTTTTAAAGTTTTCTATTAACGTCTCAAATCAGCTATTGCTTCCCTGTGCAACTCGCCGACGGTTTAAAGCGGTCAAATCACCAACGGCTAGTTGCGACAGTTATACCGACGGCTTTAATGCCGCCGACGCTTTCCCGACGGCCCTTCCATCGGCTAAAAGCCATCCAGAAAGGCCTATGCCGACAGTTTTTAGCCGTCGGTGTTGCCCTATTTTTTTGAGTGAGCCTTACTCTATGAGGTTGGAAAAGACTGGTGCGACTGACCAACGAAAACTTTGTAACTCATTAATGTTGCAAGGTGAAGGGATGTTGATAATGGCCCTGATCGTCGGTCGAATCTACTGGCTGCTAATACCTCGTAGGCTGATGAACAAAATGAGGAATTTGCCCAAGGAAGGGCTTAGGTCTAATTAAGTAATTGGTGAAAGAATAATTTACCAAGGTGATGATTAGTAGCTAATCCGAAAGAATGATAAACCATATTGGGACTAAGACATGGCTCAGACTCCTATGAGAGGCAGCAATAGAGAATTTTCTGCAAAGGGTGAAAGCTCGATTGAGTAATGTCGTGTGGAAATAGAAGAACCACGGGTCCGTCGGCATCTGGATCTTTTGACCAAAGGATTATCTAAAAGATTAGTCAATGATACATCGAAGGGAATGGGGTTAAGCCTAATATATGAACTACCAGTGTTGGTAACCCAACCCATACGAGTGAAGATCCCATGAGATAGGTTTAATGGGTAAACAAGAAGACACAAGGTAGACGATTGCACTGATAGAAATGAGCCCCGTCTATGGTGTAATAGTACGAGCAGCAACAAAGAAGGATGCGTTTTTGAACTCTTAATGAATCAATAGCCATATATTTGGTGGTGTTTCCAGTTGCTGCATGCACTTGATGTAATTCACCTATAAAGTTGTGGAGGTGGAGGCCGCTTCCTATGAGAATTTAGGCGAATTCTCTAGAGCACTCATGAAATTTAGGTAATGGTGCATGACCGAAAAACACCGAAAAATAGAATTACTTGTAGTGGAAAAGTTGTGTGAGTGGCATGTACTTGTGATTTACTCCAAAATGAGTCAGGTTCAATACTATGGTGTCACCTAAATCCTGTAAACCTGTTTTGCTTACTCTAATGTCGGTTCAAGTCTATGGTGACACTAGCGGCATTGCACAATTGTTCCATCTTAAACCTGAAATCTCATAAATTTTGAAACATGTCAGGGTTGTTATGTTTAAGTTATTTTAAAATAAATTAGTGTTTCAAAATTTTCGTCGAGTCATGCCATGGTCACAACCACGGGCCTGTGCATGCGTGCACGGGTGGATGTGTTGGATTTGTCTTTACATGTAACTTCAAAGGGTTGCATCCCTTCATTTTTTGTTTTAAAAAGGTTGTGTCCTTTCGAACCCAAGAGTCACACCATTTGGGTTTAAACCGAATAGTCACAACCCCTTTTAAAAGGGTGTCTCTATACCCTTAAGGGTGTCCACTCAAAGTCTATAGACTTTCCTCATCTGGTTTTAAAAATGTGAAAAACGATTTAAAAAATGGTTTAAGTATTTTCTTGTTCGAGTTAAGGCTACAAGTGGTTCGAGCCCGTGTACAGTGAGTGCACTGCTGGGACTGAGTGATAGTCATTGTATCCTGGAGGTCGATTGCACAGAGAATCCTGTTGCACTTGGGATGCAGTCTAAGGAGGGCAAATTCGATTTCAAGCCGAGTGATTCCAAATCACCCCTCGACTTCTTCAAACCGGTAAGTTTTTCTCAATTTTTTATTTTAATTTTATTTAATTCAAATAGTTTTCCAAACCAAATATTCCAACATTATTTTGAGGATTCTCAACATGATGGTGGTCGGTTAGGGGTTAGACACGTCCTATGGTAGGGTCCACTAGTTCAGATCGAGGTTTGATTCACACCACACATCAAATGGTTAAGTTTTGTATAATATACAATTTACAATTTTTGTCAACTTTGGAGGGTCATTGCGACCAACACAAGCAATGCATGGAGAAGATTTTTGGTGTAAGGGTAGATGGCCACGTGGTCAACATGATGGTCATAGTGGATCATCAAGGTGAGGTCCATAGGTGGGGCTACACATGCACAAAGTGAGCCCCTTAGAACGCTTAGGCGCTGATTCA
Source organism: Liriodendron chinense (assembly GCA_003013855.2). Lineage (NCBI taxonomy): Eukaryota > Viridiplantae > Streptophyta > Magnoliopsida > Magnoliales > Magnoliaceae > Liriodendron > Liriodendron chinense. The sequence continues at coordinate 8,838,265 of ML058335.1, forward strand.
TAAAGCGTGAAACCATGCTGATGATTATTGTGTATATAGGAACATGTTAGAAGTGTGTTCATCAATTACGAAAATTGCTTGTTTTGAATTGATTTCGAGTGGGGTCCACATGGTGGTTCTCCTATGAGATCCACCCTCACAAGTAGGTCGGTCTCGCTACTTTAATCGTACAAAAATTTAGTTTGCACCGATTCGAAACTCAGGTGGGCCATAAAGGGCTAATTTGCAATCGGGGCCTTTCTAGGACGATCCAACGGGTGAAATTCGTCGTGGATGGTTAAAATGTGCTATAGATGCTTCATTTAAACTTTGAATTCGTACGGAATATGAAAATGAATTTTCTTAAAAATGAGAGTTTTCTCAATGGCATTTTTGTAATTAATTCAAAATATCAAGTTTGACGAAATCTAAGTCATCTATCTTACTCTAGGAATTATTTTAGGCAACTTTAATAAAGGGGTTCACCTAGAAACACTTACGGTTAGATAGTTATTCACAACGCAAGATAAAAATCTCATAAATCAACTTAATTAAATAAATACTAAAAATTTGGGGCGATACAGCTCCCCCTTGTTGAAATCAAACTTTGTCCTCGAAGTTACCTAAGTATACGGGAAAAGATGTGAATAGCCTTTCTTTATTTCCTCCTCAGTTTTCCAAGTAGCCTCCTCCTCTCCGTGAAACAACCACAAAACCTTTACCAATGGAATCACTTTCGTACAAAGAACTTGATCTTTCTAGTCCAGGATACACAACAACTCCTTGATGTATGACCCATCATTATGCACTTCAATCTTCTCCCAAGGGTCCTAAGTTTGGTGTTTCTATGTTCAATGGCTTAGTCTCTGGGATCTAAGTCCTAGGGTGAGTTCATTATTGAAAAGGTTGGTTGCCTAGTCCCAAGGTCCTATTTTACACTCTAATACATACTTGTAACGTCCCGAGATTTTGGCCCTCGTGTCTAACACGACTGTCGACTATCGAATTCTCAAAGGTTACTTAGAATGTGTAAAGGGTATACCCACTACATATCTACTGGAAAACAATCACATTCCACAATAATTGGCATTCATGAGTAAAATGGCGGAAACACATATGTTATTCCATTATATCTAAACTAAGCTGTTAATTGATACCACTATATCCAAAAAGTCAAATATCACATTGTACTTAACTATGTCCATCACTGAGACTTATTACAAAATTATATTTTCTAACTAATGGAATTTCAAATCGACTTTAGGCCGCATCGGCCTCGTCCTCGGTCATCTGTTTCCACGAGCCCTTATAGTCATCTCCCTATAGCTCGAGCTCCTGTAGATCATCACCACATGTTCTAAATTGTTTTTCAACAAAATAATCAAAAGCGGTCTAGTGAAGAATTCTTTCAAGGTTAGCACAATAATTGCATGTAAACATATCAAAACAACTATAGTACTTATTTAATGCAATGTATGTTATGCATGACCTGGCATAAGATTCCTTAACTAGTCATCCCTAGTCATATGCCACCAGGGTTTCTGGGATATACAAGCCTATAAAGTTTGCCCATCCAAGTGAGAAGTGGGACGCTCATAGCTCAAAACTCACAAGACAGTGTATGGGAGAACTATGTCGCTTTAGCCTATTCCCAATTCCGTACACCCACATGGAGCCAAGCATATGCATGAAATTAGCCAACCCTTTATTATTTTAATTTACACACAGTCGATTAATATGCAATCAACCTTAGACACCACCATCACCATCTCCATGGTTCATCATCCACCAAAGTAGTCGAACCCATCAAATCTCCACCAAGGATGGCGGATCGCACTACTAAAGTTCATGGCAACACATGTTAACCCATGGCCTTATGAAGATTCACAAACAAAATTAAAGAATAGAAAGAAAATGATTTACTCACTACTTAATCGGGTAGTCTGACATCACCAACACAGGTCAGGGTGACCACTTAACCGGACAGTCTAATAACGTCGTCTCAGGTTAGGGTAACTTCTTAGCCGGGCAGTCCTGATATACACCACCAAAGATCAGGGTTCATCCACACCACGTTTAATACCGAAATACATAATAACAAAATCTTCATTGGACCTTACAAAATTAACTTTCAATATTTTATGAAAGGGATGGTGATTCCTTCGAAGGCGATTACATTACCCCATGTATGTTACAACATTACATTATCATATCTATTATCCATGTCCAATGTACATCCACATCACCAAGTGATGGGAATAAGGTGTCCTAAAACATCTATGTTTAATATTCAACTCCACTTTCGTCGATTTGAGTTTATTAGCATATAACATCGTAAATACACCATCATGTGAAAATCAAAGAAACATTCAAGAGAAATAATATATATATAGCAACACGTGAGACATAACATTCACAATTAAATTCATGTAAAAATTATGTTAAATTTAAAAGAGTTCTCACCTTATTCTAGAAAAAATCTCAACTTAGAGAAGAATGATGAAATTGTAGCAAACTCAACGTGGAAGATGGAAGAAGGATGATGAAAGAGTAGTGAACTAACTAACTAACTAACTAACTAACTATATATATATATATATATATATATATATATATATATATATATATATATATATATATATATATATATATATATAGTTGGGGATGAATAGAGGGGGTTTGGATGTGCCCTATTAGCCCTAAATGATGCTTAAATAAGAGTGTTAAACTCAGATTAGCGTAAGGGTGCACCTAATACCACTCGGATTGGAAGTCGGTCTGAAGTTAGCCTCTTTAATGGACCAACTTCCGACGCTTCTCACTGCCTCATTAACCATCAGAATTGCACGAAACTTGGAGATCTACTAAAGTACTTCTAGAACTATCAAATAGATGGAATAAAACCTTGGAAGGAGTCCTAAAGATATCATAATATACAAAATACAGCAAAGCTACGAATTTGCCCATTTTTGAAAAAAAGCAAGACCGGTCATTTTTGGGCTAAGATTATGGATTACACACAAGTTATATTGGAGAGATATTTTGGGTATAGGCAGATGACCATGCTGGGAATAAGATGGCTTATTTGAATTTTTTAGATGGGACATTATATTAGAGAGATATTTGGGGTATGAGCAGATGGCCATGCTGGGAACAAGATGGTTGGTTTGGATTTTTTAGAAGGGACCCATATTGGAACGTGTGAAAGGCCAAAGTGGTTACTTTGTGCGACACTACCAAAATATGAATTTATTAAAGACAAGATTTGTGGGGAATGGAAACCTTATTTTGAAGATTCTGAGCATGATGGTGGTCGGTTAGGGGTTAGACACGCCCTATGGTGGTGTCCACTAGGTCAAATTAAGGTTTGATTTACACCACACATCAAACGGTCAAGTTTTGTATAATGTACAGTTAAAATTTTTTGTTAACTTTGGAGGGACGTTGCGACCAACACAGGCAATGGATGGAGACAATTTTTGGCGTAAGGGTAGATAGTTGCGTGGTCAACATGATGGTCAGAGTGGATCATCAAGGTGGGGTTCACAAGCGGGACGGCACACACACAAAGTGAGCCCCTCGAAACGCTTAGACGTTGATTCATAATAGTGTGAAACCACGCTGGTGATTATATCGTGTACACAGGAACACGTTAGAAGACGTGTTCATCAATTATGAAAATTGCCTGTTTTAAGTGGATTTCGAGTGGAGTCCACACGGTGGTTCTCCTATGAGGTCCACACAGTGGTTCTCATATGAGATCCACCCCCACCACTAGGTCGGTCTTGCTGCTTTTACCATATAGAAACTTAGTTTGCACCTATTCGAAACTCGGATGGGCCATAAAAGAGCTAATTTGAGATCGGTGCCTTTCTAAGATGATACAACTAGTGAAATTCGTCGATGACGGTTAAAATGTTGCATGGAGGCTTCATTTAAAGTTTGAAATCGTATGAAATACAAAAAAAAAAAATGAATTTTCGTAAAAATGAGAGTTTTCTTAGTAGCATTTTTGTAATTATTTCAAAATATCAATTTTAATGAAATCTAAGACATCCATCTTATTCTAGGGATTATTTTAGACAACTTTAATAAAAAGGATTCACCTAGAAACAGCTACGGTTAGACAGTTATTCACAACGCAAGATAAAAATCTCGTAAATTCGACTTAATTAAATAAATACTTAAAATTTGGGGTGTCACAACTTGAGCTTTGGACGCGTCATTTTTTGGCTCATGCTCTAATACGATTCGAAAAAATTGATGGACATTATGCATCTAACATATAAATCATGGTGGGGACAGAGAAGTTCCACATGTTAAAAGTTGTGTTGTGTAGTACGCAATTTATTCGGTTGAGAAAAAATAGGCGTGTTTGGTGTCACTGAAAATGATGTAGAACAATGAGAAGCGAAAGCATAGGAATTTCCTGTGACTTCAACACAAACGATCTACACTCCATGTGTGGATATTTTGGTAGGGTTGTCAACGGGCCAGACCGGGTAGGTATCAACCCGGATTTTGAACTGTTTCGGGCTGGGCCATCAGGCCAGTCCTTTTGAAAATTCTGATTTTAGGCCCGAGTCCAGCCCATTGACACCCCTATATTTTAGCCAACCTGATGACCGGATTGGATATGCACAGGAATGGCCATATTTTCACAGGAAGGCAAGTAAAGATGGAATTCAGGAGTAGACATAGCAGGGCACAAAAAGAAAAGTAAACGACTCTTACCTAACTAGTCAAGCAACTTCTTGCCCATCTCGCTTGATCTCTTGTCTGCCGATCCAGATATTAGGGATGTGTGACATGACTCGTTGCTGATCGTCTTCGGCATATTTTTTACACCAGTTTGCTAAAATTGGACAGTCCACGATCTTCAGTTGGCGAAGGTTACGGAGGTCTTCGAGATCTTTAGGCAGACGTCTCAGTTTTCGGCAGCCTGTAATGTGGAGTATCTGGAGCCCGGAAAGTTTTTGTATCCCAACGGGAAACACAAAGTATGGTGAGTTTTTAATCACCAGGTACTTGAGGTTGCAAGATAACGGCAGGTGAATCAGATGAATGTCTCTGCTGTGGACCACATCATTCATGCCACGGCGGTGGAATTTGAACATATCGCTGTCTCCGGCGATGCCTGTTAGAGCTACTACCAAACACTCGACAGATTCTACAATGAACGATTTCCAGAACGTGCTTCCTGATACCCAGCTGTCCCTTGGCACGTCAATATCTACTTTCCACAATTTACCATGAAGGAATACCGGTACTTTTATTAAGCAGGGGCATTTTGCAATACGTAATTCAAGCAGAGATGGCATTCCTCCATCTGGTCTCCCAACCCACTCTATCAAATTATCCATGCTCTCCAAAACAAGTGTCTCCAATTTAGGGAATGCTGCCGCTGCACCTGCTACATCTCCACTATCATTATTCCCATAGAACTCTGGACCGATGAATTTCACCCCATTCATTCCTTCTAAAGTAAGGTATTTGAGGGATGGTAGTGTACCAAGTGCTGGTAGTTTTATGCAGCCGTGGCATTTACGAAGAGTCACATTAACTAGGTTGGAGAACGATGCATCTTCCATCCATCCTGGGAACTTCATTCCTATGTAATCCGATATTTCCAGTTCTTCTAGGTTTGTGTGAGGTCGAAGGCCTTCAAGCACACCCTCAATCTCAATCCTCTTTACTTGATCATGTTTTCTCCAATAATCGTCTTCAAAATACAATTCCAAAATTCGAAGGTGTTTCTTATTCATTAGTTCTGCTTCCTTGGCTTCGCCCTCATTTAACACCCTCTCCAAATGGTACATTGCTAACTCTCCTTGGAGGAGATTGAGGTTTTTAAGTTCCCCAATTCTGCATTCCATCCCATCCCCAACAATAAACTTTGACAATGTTCTAAGGGAAGTTAATCTCCCAATCCCATGGGGTAAAGCCTTCAAATCCTCTGTACCTTTAATTTCCAGATGTCTTAGCCTCGCAAGTTTCCACATCTCTTTAGGAAGTTCATACAGCTGGCGGCACTCATTGAGTTTCAAAGTTTGCAACAAATACAGTCCACATATGAATTCAGGCAGCATCGATAGTACAGTGGTAGATAAGTTGAGGTATCTTAAAAGCTTCAAGTTCTTCAAGGACGTTGGAAGACAATGAAACCTTACACCACTCAAATCTAATGCTCTGAGGCACCTGAAATTTTCAAAAAAATCATCAGCCACCACATTGATTCGTGACCACCCAATGAATAGGAGCGTGCGCAGATTCTTGGCTTTGCACAAGTTTGCCGGAATTGATGATAAATCTTCACTACATTTCAATGAGACATGGCGCACATGCTGCAGGATGTTGTTCGACAATTCCATGTTCACGGTATAGCATTCTCTCATGACAGTTTGGAAGAAGTCATGAACAAGATCTATCATCTTACAGTGCATGATGTTGCCAAAGAAATCTGGTATTGGAGCATCAAACAAGGATCGCCCTAGTAAATCGTAAAAATACCCATCGCCTATACTTTCCATCTCTGACGCTGCACTTTCCTCTGAGAGAATGAAGCTCTGGGCCATCCACAACTTGATTAATGTCTCCCTCTCTATAACATGATCCTTAGGAAATACCAAACAAAAGGCAAAGCAACGCTTCAAGTAAGGCGGCATATTTTCATAGCTTAATTGAAGGTCAAGTACGATGCCTCTTGTAACACTTGGTAAATCCCATGTTTCACTCTTCAACACAAGCTCCCAATTCCTTCTCATCCTCTTCAAACACAATTCATTTGCTATTCTTTTTATAATAAGAGGTAGTCCCTCACACTTTCTTGCAATTGCTTCACCAATTTCTTCCAATTCTGTACGTTTATCTTTATTCATTTTCCCAAAAGCAATGTGACTGAACAATGACCAAGAATCACTTTCGAATAGGGGCTCCAGTTCATGCCATTTCGTGGTGCCCATAGTTTTTAGCACGTTTTCATTGCGAGTCGTGATCAAAATTCTACTCCCACTAACTCCGCCTTTCAAAGGAAGCCTCAATCTATCCCACTGTTCTTGACTTTCATTCCAGATATCATCAAGTACAAGTAAAAATTGCTGCTCTTTCAAGACATTCCATAGATGATTTTGCACCATTTCCCATTCAGAGTAACTAGGGGCAGGTTGACCCTCTGCTGCTTCAGCGATTGCTTTGCAAATCCTAGTCACATTAAAATCATCAGAAACATGGACCCACATCCTTTTGGGAAAGTGTTTAGTAACTCGCTCATCATTGTATATTAATTGAGCGAGAGCAGTCTTTCCTACTCCCCCCAAACCAACTATAGAAATGACGGGAATCTCATTACTGACATTACTACTATCGCTTAGCAACCAGGGTATGATCCTTTCCTTATCTGGAGTCCTACCAATAATCTCCGATTCATCAATCAAGGAACTAGTTTTCCTCTCCGGCACCGTCTCTATCCTGCTATCTATGCTTTCTTCCAAATAGAGTTTAGACTTCTCACTACATATAGCATCGAGCCTTTCTCTAACATTTTTTAATCTACGCCCCAAATCCATCCCCAATTTAACATGAAAGCCCAGTTCATAAACTGTTTCATCAACACTAAGAACACGTAAGATGGAGTTGCATACCCGCTTTGCAAGATGTGGGGCTCTGTTGTCTTCATTTTCATATCTGAGGGCTTCGGCTCTGCATTCGTCCAGCAAATCTTCCAAGTCGTAGGCCACATCTTTGATCTTCTCCAGCCAGTCACTCAGAGTTTCTTCCTTTCTCCGTCTCCTCTCAGCATCACGAAGAACGGCTTGGATTGCTTTGAATAAACTAGAAAGGTCTTGTAGCTCTTGGCGACAGGACAACACCGATCCTAGCTCGGATTCGATGGTGGAAGTCAAGAAACGTAAAACCGATGTAACAAGTCCATCCGCCATGAGAAAAGAAATTAGAGCTTGAAAGCAAGAAAGCTGAAAAGAAGTTTGTTAAGATGGAAATAGGATTGCTCCGCACGCTCATCATGTATGTGCTTTATCTATTCCGTCCATATTTTTTTCCATATTATTTTAAGAGGTTGCGCCTAAAATTTAAGCATATCCAAATCTCAAGTGCAATATGCCACAGGAAACAGTGGGAACAATGATTTCCACTGTTAAAACCTTACCAGGCCCCACAGTGATGTTTATTTGTCATCCAAACTGTTCATAAGATCACATGGACATGGATGAAGGGAAAACACAGAAATCAGCTTGATCCAAAACTTCTGTGCAACCGAGAATTTTTCAATAGTAGACATTCAGTTCACACTTTTCCTGTGGTGTGGTCCACTTTAGATTTTGATATGCTTCATGTTTTGTCATCGTACCTAAAATTACCTGTTAAGATGGATGGACGGAGTGGATAAAATACTTAAAATCACGGTGGGCCCTACAGAGTTTACTCCGCACGCATGCGGAGTTAGTCACTACGCAATCCGCTTCCGTAATGGTTATATATTAGAGGCAAACGTGAAGTACGGGGCAGCGGTTTGGGTGAATCCCCGGATCCACCGAGGTCGGTGGATCACTAACTGTGGGGCTCACTGTTATGTATGTTCTTTACATCCACACCATCCATTCGTTTTGACAGCTCACTTTAGGGCATGAACTAAAAAATGAAGCAGATCCATAACTTAGAAGACCATACCATATGAAACAGTCTTGATTGAATCCTCACCAGTAAAAACATCGCGGGGGCCACCGGAATGTTTATTTTCCATCCAACCTGTTGATAAGGTCACAAAGATCTGGATGAAGAGATCACACAATTATCAGGTTGATCCAAAGCTTTTGGGTCCGACCAGAAGTTTTTAATGGTAGATTACCACTGTTTCCTATATTATGGTCCACCTTAGATTTGGATCTGCTTCGTTTTTGGTATAGTGCCCTAAAATGAGCTTTCAAAACAGATGAATGGCCTGGATATAAGGAACGTACATCACGGTGGACCTCACGTTCACGGATCCACCCACCTCAGTGGATCCGCGGATCCACTGAAACCACGTTCGAAGTACGAGGGAATGGTCAAGCTCCGGGGATGAGAGGTCAAGGGAATATGACAAATATGAGATTTTGAAAATATCGTGGTAATATGACGATATTTATATTTAAAGAAAAAACTTAGAAGATTTTAAAATATCGCATTTTTATCACGATATTATCTAAAAGATTAGTAAAAACATTAAAGAAATTGTTATAGAAACATATATTTAAATTTTAGATTTATTTAAGTATTTTAAGAACATTTTATTTTCTAGGAGTTTTACTGATAATACCGTGAGAAAAAACGTCCAGCTTTGAGAGAGGACGAGATTTGTAACTATGGTGCTAAACGATCACAATCGCCATACATTTAGCTCACATGGAGAAGATCCTGATCGCTCATCTGTTGGGTCCTACCTTGGATTGGACACATGTCAGAAATCGCAATGATTTTCTCTATCGAGATGCACATTGTAAGGTTTTAAGCCCATAAAATGGTGAATGCTAGTTACGTCTTAATTACTGTCTATTTTAATTTACTATAAGTTCTCCAATTATTTTATAGGATATTCTGATTGATGTGATGCTTTGGATATGACCCATCCATGGTAGGGCCAGAGCATGAAGCGTTAAGATTTTATACAAGTAGATCACAAGTAAGGAGGCAGTATGGATGTGTAACAAACTCCGCTACAGACTGATAGTACCACACTTCTAAGCAAAACGATGCATCAGATCAGGTGAACTTGCAAACAGGGGTGTCAAGACAAACGCGGGGTTTTATTGCAATAGCCCTGCGTTGTGGCCATTTTTGCTAAAAGTTTAATTTCTCCTCTGGCTTATTTTTTTTCGCCTTTTGACGAGAAATTAAAAATTTTACAGTCGAAAATGCCCCTCCGACCACCATGTGCTCAGGGGGAATCCACCGTACCCAGGGGAATCAGTCGGAAGGGCATTTTCGATCAAAATTTTTAATTTGTCGTAAAAAGGTCAAAAAAATGAACCAGATGAGAAATTGTATGTTTAGTAAAAGTAGCCACACCTTAGGGCTATTTCAGTAAAAATCCCGATGAGCGCGGTTTCAGTGGATCCCCCCAACGTGGGGTCCACTTTGATGTATGTTCCTTATATCCAATCCATTCATCTGTTTTGAAAACTTATTTTAGGAGATTATACAAAAACTATAGCAGATCCAAATCTCAGATGGACCATAATACAGTAAACAGTGGTAATTGGCTGTTAAAGACTTTTCATAGGACACAAAAGCTTTGGATCAAACTGATATCTTTGTAGTCTCTTTATCCAGTTCTTTTTCAACTTATCAACAGGTTGGATGGGAAATAAACATTCTAGTGGCCCCCGTGAAGTTTTTAATGGTGATGATTCAATCAAGACTGTTTCCTTTGTTATGGTCTCCTAAGATTTGGATCTGCTTCATGTTTTGGACAATGCCGTAACATGAGCTATAAAAACGGATGGATGGTGTGGATGTAAGGAACATACATCACAGTGAGCCCCATAGGGATCCACATACCTCGGTGTATCTTGGGATCCACCCAAACTGCGTCCTGAGGGAGCAGATTGCCTGTGACCCCGGGCGCGATCGCACACACATACACACACTTGTGCCTGGGGCTGCGTGGGGCCTACATACATCTCTGTGACAAATCCATTCGATCCATATGTTTTTAAATACTACAATGTGACAGGATTATAAACATTATGCAGATCCAATACTAATGCAGGCCATCACAAACGAAACAGTGGGAAATGTAAACGTCCTCGTTGAAACCTTCCAGGAGCTGACCATGATGTTTATGTTCCATCCAATCCGTTTTTATACTTATTGCTACTCAGATCAACTGTACTAACAAATATCATCCTGTTACAAAACTTTTGTCACCCCTAAGTGTTTAATACCCATTGTTTCATGTGATAGGGCCCGCATGAGATTTAAATATTCCGGATTTTTATAAAAACACATGGACGGAGTGGATTTTTCATGGACATCACTGTGGGACTAACACAGCCCCGGGTACACGTATATCTCTGTGCCCGGGTCACAGGCAATCCGTTCCACTGAGGTAGGTGGAACCCCTGCTGTGGGGCCACTATGATGTATGTGACTAAATCCATGCTGTCCATACGCATTTTTAAAGTTCAGTTTAGGGTATGATCCAAAAAATGAAGCAGTTCCAAATCCTAGATGGGCCATGGTACAAGAAACAGTGGTAGTTGACCATTAAAAACTTCCTGTGGGCCACAAAAGCTTTGGATCAAGATGATATTTATGTGGTCTCTTCATCTAGGTGTTTGTGACCTTGTCAAAGGTTGGATGGAAAATAATGGCAAATAAACATTCCAGTGAAATCCATGAAGTTTTCAATGGTAAAGAATCAATCACGACTTTTTTTATTTATTTATGGTGTAGCCCACATAAGATTTTATTAAGCTTCTTTTCTCCTATCATTCCCTGAAATGATCTTTCAAAATGGTTGGATGGTGTGGATTTAAGACACATACATCATTGTTAGTCCCATTTTAGGATGTGGACCAAAAAATTAGACATATCCAAATCTCAGGTGGAGCACACCACAAGAAAGAGTGATGATTGAACGATCACCATTAAAAACTTCCCAAGGCCCACTGTAAGTAGATCTAATGTTTATTTTCCATCCGACCCATTGCTAAAGGTCAACCAGAACTGGATGAATAGAAACATACAAAGATTTGCTTGATCCAAAACTTTTGCAGCCTACAAGAAGCTTTTAATGGTCATTCACCACCTTTTCTCCGTGGTAGTGGTAGTGGTACCCTGGAGATTTGTAACTGCTTAAGTTTTTGGATAACGTATGAAATTAGCTCCAAAAACGGATGGGCAGCACGGATGCCAAACACATTCGTCAAGATGGGCCGCACACAGGAAGGGTAACACCCATTAAGTTGTTACCCGAGTAATAGCTAAATCACGCCCTTTTTCCACGTCACAAGGAAATAAGGACGACGCTCTCACGATAAAGAATTACTTTTAAAACAAAAAGGAGGACGCTCTGACTATGACTATATATGATAAACGGGGTGGGCATCGCTGGATCCCCGGCTACACCGAGGTGGGTGGATCCCTTACCGTGCTGTCCACTTTGTGACGTGTGTATTACATCCATGCCGTCCATTCATTTTGAAAACTTATTTTAGAGCATGCTTCAAAAAATAAAGTAGATCTAAATCTCAGGTGGACCATAATACAGTAAACAATGGTACTCAACTATTAAAAGCTTCTAATGGGTCGCAAAAGTTTTGGGTCAAGCTGATATTTGTTTGGTATCTTCATCCAAGTCTTTCTGACCTTTTCAACTGGTTGGATGGAAAATAAACATTCTAGTGGCCCCCATGAAATTTTTAATGGTTAGGATTCAATCACTACTATTTTATGTGGTATGGTCCACCTAAGATTTGGATCTGCTTCGTTTTTGGGATAATTTCCTAAAATGAGCTTTCAAAATGCATGAATGGTGTAGATGTAAGGTACATACATCACAGTGGCCCCACAGTTGGGGATCCACGAACCTCGGTGGGGATCCACCCAAACCGCGCCCATAATAAACAAGGGTTTTTTTTTTTCTTTTCCTAAGTAGACCTGCTTCTAGAGGTGGCAATGGGTGGTCGGGTCAGGTTCGGGTCAGGTCGGGTCATTTCCACCTCAACCCTAACCTGACCCAAATTGAATTCGGGTTGGATTTTCCTAACCCTTACCCAACTCAAATTAAACCGGTCGGGTCAACCCACATTTTAATGAAACTAACTAATTTGTAAATTAAACTAAATGCATATGACACTAGCATTCAATTGAAAACCAAACCATATATATATATATGTGTGTGTGTGTGTGTGTGTGTGTGTGTGTGTGTGTAGGAAATGGTACTATGAGGTCGACCTCATGGGAACTTTCCATGAGGTTAGGCTGTGTGGGCCCCACCATGATGTGTGTCAAATATTTACTCCATCAGTCAGATGCATCATTTCATGGTGGGCCACGGGCTTAAAAATCACGTCAATCCATGACTTAGATGGGCCACACCACAGACAAAAGTTGAGAGGGGTAATCCGCCCATTAAAACCTTCATGATCATTTATTTGGCCCACTGAGACGTGGTTCACAAATCTAGCCCATCCATTGTATGTGTCCCACTTGGATGAGGGGTCAGACCAAGTTTCAGCCGCATCCAAAACCCAGTTGGGCCCCACCAAGTTCTTTTAGATGTTTTAGGCATGTCTTCACATGGTTTTAGAAGATATAGCACACCTGGCTTCTGTATACGGCTGATTTTTAGGATATCCCATGGCCTAAATGGGACCCATCAAATGCACGATGTTGATGCCTGACATGTGGGGCCCACACAGCTCTTCCCATGAGGTTGACCTCATAGTACCACTTCCCAGTATATATAAACCGAGGCTTTTTTTTTTTTTTTTTTTTATAGAGTATTTCTATTTCGCAAATATTGAAAGAGAAAAATAAATGAATATAATGGAGTGCATATTTAAAGCATACTTCGTTAAGCATCAACGTAGTTAGAGTAATGGGATGATGCTTCAGACACATCAATTAAGTTTATTGAATTGATAGACATATGGACCGTTCTCAGCAATGTATGTGAGAGAAAAAAACTATGTATTATTTAACTAATAAGAAAATCAGTATATAATAGTCTTAGGGCCCACCGTAATGTTTGTTAAATTGACAGACATGTGGACTGTTTCCAGCTGGGTATGTGAGAAAAAGAAAAAAAATTATGTATTATTTAACTAGTAAGAAAATCAATATATAATAGTCTACTTAACCCGTATATGATTCGGGTCGGGTCAGGTCACCCTTAACCCTAACACGACCCATAAAAATTCGGGTCGAGTTGGGTCAACCCAAAAATTGAATTCGGGTCAAATTTTTCTAACCCTAAACTAGAAAAATCCGGATCGGGTCGGGTCGGGCTAGTTGGTCGGGTTGAATTTTGCCAGGTCTACCTGCGTCTACATTGAGAATCAAATTAGCTCCACTTTTAAAAACTTACAAGGTGTTTTATTTATTTATTTACATGGACGAAAAATATCCTTTCATCCTTTGCTTTATGCCTTCTTTGTTTGTTACTATTCTTCCCTTATCTCTTCTTTTACTATTGTACTTTGGTGATCATCTGTGCTTTCCAACTACTTTTTTTAAATCATTTTTTATGCTTTTCACCTACTTTCACCCGCAAAAACTCCCAACATTAAAAAAAAAAAAAAAGGATTACGAGCTTGTTTGAGAAGAAGATAAGAGGAAATGAACTTAAAAAAATATTGCAAAATTTAAACCTTTACAATATGGGTTTCTCTTCTTTCTTTAAACTATTCTATTTAAACGAATTTTTTGCCAAGAAATAAATAAAATGAAAGAAAATAGATACCACAATCTCTTCTTTTGGAAACGAAAGCAAATATAAAATAGACTTTGGGTCTACTTTTGAAAGGTCACACAGTGTCCAAATAAAATAAATCCCATCTTAGTTGAAAGTTCGTCGAATTATCTTTCCAACAAGTCTAAAATCAACCCATGATTTGACTTATAATAAAAGAGTTATGTGCATTGTTGTGAGATCACGGGCTACAGGAATAACAACAATTGCTCCCATGCACTCCCATGTAACAACAATGGTCGCTCTTTGTTACAGGAACGATTTTCCTTGTGTAATAATAGTGATCACTCCTTTGTTTCGACATCAATTAACAACAAGAAAATTCTGTTTTTACAACAGGCCATAACCGCTGTAAAAAATGTTTTTACAACGGTTATGAACCCGTTATAACAGCCGCCGCAGCCAAAAAGTTCTTTTATTTACAAGCGGTTATAGCCTGTTGTAAATAATCTAATGACAGTTGTAAATTATACATTACAACGATGGAAGGTGCTATTTTACAACTGTTAGAGCCCGTTGTGACTGATAACATTTTACAACGGGTACGGCTTTTTGCAAAAGGGACCATTAACAACAGTTCTTACTTGTTGCAAAATCATAAATCTATTTACATCGTTTTTAGGCCTGTTGTAATTACCTGTTTAGATATTTAGATACAACAGTCTAGAACCGTTGTAAATAGTTCTTTTTTTTCTTTTTCTTTTTACCCCTTTCCACCACCCAATTTTCTATATCACTATGTTCATTAATCAGCTAAGAATCACAAAATCACCAAAACAATCTCACATAATTTAAACCATGATATTTAATGCATTCACTTAACATTCCACATAAAAAAATCTCATCATTAGAAAATGTATAAATCCAAAAAAGCACATAAATCTAAACCATACCCTATAAAATGTTCATACCATTATAAATCAAAACAGAAATAATTTTAGAATTCCAACAGCAACTGATGCATATTGTGAGCTATACAAAAATCAAACTCGCAAAAAAAAAAAAAAAAAAAGGAATTGAAGCAAGGACACTCACTTTCCATGTTGTTCTTACACAACCTGAGCAAAAGATTCCGTAATTGCTTCTTGCTTTGGCTTCAAAACAAATCATGTTTCTTCCCTTTTTATTTTGGTCTTGATCTCCATTTCAAGTGTAGGAGAAACCACTTCATATTTTTTGACAATCAAATATTTAAAATCATATATATGAAATTAAAAAAAAATCTCAGTCAACCTAAATCAAAGTGCTTGGAAAATTGGAAATAGAAGGAATTCAAAAGACTCTAAAATTGGACTTACTTTTCAGGTTGATTTGGAATGGCGTTGCATGTATAATCAATAATAGAAATCAGACCAAGGTTCCAAAACTAAGAAAATCAATCAAGTCATAAATAGAAAGCATCGTGTGGAAAGCTCTTGCTGCAGAAACTAGTAATCCATAATTTTCACCATACTACCTAATTTTCACCATAGAATCAGAAAATCATGATAATTCAAGACTTAGGTAGGTCAAACCATAGGACACAAATTCATTTACATGTAAATATCCATGTAGAATTATACAACTGGACACAAATTCATTTACTTACAATCTAGAGTAACAGATACAATCCCCTACTCATAGAGAATTCAACTTCTTCAAACTTTCTAACCTGTTAGATAAGAAAATGTATTTCAGTTTAAGGTCATACCACCCAACAAAAAAAACTCCATTGTCAGCAATGGGAAAAGATTATGAACCTTCTTTTAGAGAAAGAAAAAGTAACCGACCATGTCTTGATACTTAGTGGTCTTATGAGTAGTTCATTTCTGTGGTTGGTACAACTATATGTGTCAAACGACAATAATACAAAAGAGATTCAATACCCAAGTAAACTTACCCAAAAGAGAAAATAAATCAAGTAAAACTTGATTTTGGGTGTGTTTGGATGTTCGACTTAATTGAATAGCAATAATACAATTCAGTATCACAAATGGTAAAGAAAACATAAATTCAGTATTGAATGTACTCTCAAATGGTTAAGAAAACATAAATTCAGTATCACAAAGATATAAATACACATGTAACAGGATTTCTTTCATTCAGATGCTCTGAGTTCTCAAATCAATGTATTCCCAAATTACTTTTATTTTGTTCTGACAAAGCAAGAATTAGTTAATGGGTTGCCCCAATTTCCATCAATTGGGGTACACTTGTGTCAACGTATATGACTTTTTAGTTTTCTAACAGAGCAAAGATTAAAATGTATTTGCCGTGTCACCAATACATTGCAACAGAAATGGACAGTATTGAGAATTTAGGATGGATCATCTATAAATTCCTCCTAAGATAATTGTATTGAAATTTAATACAATGCCAAGTTTGATATTGGCACAAGGCATTGTATCATATTGGAACACGTCACAATAACTTGTAGCAATACAATACATTTCAAATGACATTTTGAACCAAGAAAATAATATTAAAAGAGCAAGTTCTGGTTACAGTTTGCCAGAGCAACCATCATGAAACTCCTACAGACAACTAATCCCCATTAATTCATAAAGCATCATATATATAATTGGATCATTTTTGTAAGTTGTAACACTTCATATTCATTATTGCCCATTTCATTTCTCCATGCGCGTTTATCTTATTACAAGACGAGAAAAGCACATAACTATGGTGACAGGTAGTTAATAGCACTAGGTGCAACACTTAACGATAAGAGCAGCATGAATATGCACCAAAAAACCACCCACATATATATACAAATGTATACACACTCGAACGAAACAACAAGAAAGAAAGAAAGAAAATCCTAAATGCACACATAAATTGTCCAGAGAAGCTCCATTTACTCAGCAGTGCAAAAATGCTAGAGAGAATAAAATTAGATTCATGCACCAATGCAGCTACCTTTTTCCTTTCAGACGTAACAATCTCAAAACTACCAACCAACAATTTATCATACAAAAAGATATTTCCCAACCCAAAGTGTTGTCTATTCACTTATTTTGGTAGAAGGAGACAAATCGCTATGTGTAGATCATGAGAAGCATGCAGACTGAAAATTAATGAAAGATATTTAAGTATCTCTTACTCCAACAAGCAAGCTTCAGACCAAAAAGTTGAAAAAGGCAAAAATCAAATTCCAGAAAAACATTAATTCAAAGAATCCTTTTTTTAAAGGGCATTAGGTTATATTAAAACTAAGATAGGGGAAGTGAGTTCCCGAAATAAAAAAGGGGGTGATTTGCCCCTGCAGCAGATAGCAGAATCCATGAAGACAATGAAACACGGACTCTAATGGAAGCTTGGACCAATATGTGAGTTCTCCATGAAGTATTACTTTGTGGAAACTCCGTGGTACAGGTTTCATACTTGAATGATTAGTTAGACTGTTGAATTTGACAACTAGTTGGAGATTAAAAAAATGCCAGATTCACATTTCAAAATCACCAAGCCAAAAGAAATAAAAGATTAGGTCAAGAGCTTGACTTACCTTGAAATAAAAACCTTCCATGAGCAAAGTATTAAATAGATAAAAAAAGAAAAAAAAGAAAAAAAAAACCATGCATATTTTGGCAAGTACCTGTTGAAGAACATGTACTCTCTCCCACTTGTCATGCAAAGATCTATAGAAATGAACCTCATTATTGTCTGGACAAAATGCAACCACTACAAAAGAAAACATGTGTCAGAAGCATGAGAAAAAACTAAGACAAACAAAGATCTTCTAGCAAATGTCTTCAACTCAACTAAAAAAAGTTGAAAACAAATTCTACACAGAAGAAGCTATCTTTTTGCAAGTATGGCATCAACCAATGCCAAATAATGCTGCAACATGCAATTTCAGCATTAAATTTTGAAATGAGATTATCTGGCTTGCATTCATTACGTGTTTGGACATTATGTGTTAACACTCATTATGTGTTTGGACATTATGCCAAATATAATACTGTTAACATGCACTCATTATGTGTTAGAGATCAAGATCTCTAATACATGATTACTTTTCACTAAAATGGGATGGACTTATTTTTAGGCATCTACAAAACAGGGCCTTACCCTCTAAAGATGCCAATAAGATTAAAGAATAAACAAAAAGCTGAACTTAAACTGAACTTGATGTCTCCTCAAGCCAAGAGACTAAATTATTTCCCATGTGCTGTAAAATAATTTGGATAAGTCACCCAAAAGCACTGTAGAAAGATGTCACCGCTTGGATGATCTTAACCATCCAACTGGGGACCTACAAATGCGTGGTAAAATGAAAACTGGTAATGATCAATGCTGAATCATCTCAATTCATGCATATATAAGATATTGAATCATCTCAATTCAATGCTGTTGTTGGAATCATCACGAAAGAGACAGATTAAGAACAACGATTTCATAAAAAAGGAAAATGAAAAAATGAAAAGAAAAGAAAAAAAAAAAAGATGCCGAACTAACTGAAATGCACACTCACATCATGCTCAAACTACTCAAGCAAAGCAATCAAAGAATCTCAAAACCCTACCAAAGCAACAAAATTCTCAGCATCCGATCATTGTAAAAGCGCATTTATCAGTATAGATAGGAAATCGAGGGGATACTATAAGTAGAAACTCTAGATTTGGGTCCAGATCTGACCTTTTCATGAGACTCCACCTCTTCAAGCACCTTGCTGATCCCGAGGCCGGCTGGAATTTTTCGACAAAGGAAACGCTGAGTTGCTGGAAAAATCAGGAGAAAGATTCATTTTCGACCGGAAAAGGAACTACCTGGTGCGTACGGATCGTAGGACGTGATCCTGTGGTGGAGGAATCGAGCTGTGGATTTTCCGACCATTTGAGGAGATCTGTTGTAGATGTGTGGGGTTTTCAAACAGGGGTGTTTCTTTCCCTTTCCTTTTTTTATATTTGGAATTGACATGTACGGAGAGGAGATTGAAAGAAGGAGAGGGGCAGCGAGATTGAGAGAGGGAGAGCCGAGGGAGAGATTGAGAGAGGGAGAGAGCTGAGAGAGGGTTTGAGAGAGGGAGATGAGCGAGAGAGGAGGGGGGTGGGAATCGGGCGCGGGTTTTTTTGGGGGGGGGGGGCGCGCTCTTACCACACACGGAGCAAGAGACGGACGTTCCTGTTAGGGCTCTCGTGGGGCCTACTGTGATGTACGTGGTTTATCCACTCCGTCCATTCATTATGAAAATTCATTTTAGGGCACGATCCCAAAACATAGGTAGATCGAAGACCCAAATGGACCACACCACCAATCAATGGTAAGAATTTAATCTCCACTATTTCCTACGTGTGGTCCACTTAAACCTTTGATCTGCCTATTTTTGGGGCTCAATCCTTAAACTGAGTTGTCAAAATGGATGGGTGGCTTAGATAAAACACACAGATTATGGCGGGCCTCATAAATAAATATCAGCTTGATCCAAAAATTCCACACCCCCAAGAATTTTTCAACGGTGGGCTCTCAATCCCCACTATTTCCTTTGGTGTGGTCCACTTGAACTTTAAATCTGCATCATTTATGGAATTCTAATATAAAATGATATTACAAAGTGAATGGACGGTGTGCATAAAACATATACATCACAGCAGGCCCCCACAAAGGCTCTGACGGGACCATCCATCTATAGCTAGGTCCAGACGGGGTAGTACCCAACCGTACTCAAACGGGAAAAGGGCGTGCGACTGTAATAGGAGCGCTGATTGTGGGGCCACCATGATGCTCGTCCTTGCATCTAGGTTGTCAAACCGTGCGGTGGAGGCTCATAAGTTATAAAATTTTTACAACGTGCAGAGCCTGTTGTAAAAACTTAGTATTTACAAAGGGTTGTAACCGTCGTAAATATTACAATCACAACGGTTCTTTGAGCTCATTGTAAAAAAGTACAAAATTTACAGCTGGCCAGCATCGGACCGTTGTAAAAGGAATATATTTACAATGTACTTGTTACGCACGTTGCAAAAAGTGCTCTTTTACAACGATTATGGCTGGCCCATTGTAAAAAGCCTGTTGTAAAAAGCCATTTTTCTAGTAGTACTCCTACGCACCCCTATGCAATTGCTGTTATAACAACAATGATCCCTACTTCCTTGTTGGCGATTGATGTTGTTAAACTCTATTTTTGGCCATTCCTAGAGGAACCAATTTATCTGCAGAAACAAATGGAGCGGATTTTGCAGGACACTAGCTGGAGTCATCTGATTGGAACACGTCATACGTATCATGTTGATACACATGCACTAATAAATGGTATACATGACACCTATTGACTCAACTTTAACGGACTGAATTGTAAATCCCAAGGTCGTAAGTTAGTTGCAAAATGAGATTAGATGAACAGTCCCGACTTCCAATTTGGAGATGCTTGATACTTGAAATAGGACCATAGGATACTTTTCATTTTTAACCGTCCAATATATGTCCACCCATCCAACGGTTAGGTGAAGTAGAAATTTTTAGTCCACGAGACCCTGAACTGTGAACCATAAGTTGGACAGCTTAATGTGACTTAGGCATTGAATTTTTAAGTAATTTCATCAATTAAAGTCTGACCAAATAATCAAAGTAGGGTACCTGGCGTTTGGCCAACCATCTCAGCTGAGCTGGCGTGGCGGAGATCTTGCCGCATGGCACGAGCTGCGTAGAGTGGGCTTATGTAGTTGGAGTAAGCAATGACAGCGACGGCACATGCTGCATGTTACTTCCTCCGGCTTTAAAGATCAGCCCACCTGATTTTTCGAGGGAAAAGACACCATTATTTATAGTAAAAAAAGGGGTGCCAATGAACGATGGGCCCCACATGATTCCTACCATAGGTGTGGTCTATCCATCATGTGGGCCCTACCTTTCAATGTAGAATGCCTATCATGCAAGGCTCGCCTTATGTAGGCCATTCATCATTACTGGCTGACCATTGATGTGACCATCCATCGTTGTGTGGGGCTACCTTAATGTGGGTCATCCATTATGTGGGGCCTAGTTTCAATGTCCACTGCCCAGCCTACCTTTCATGTGGACCATCCATCATGTAATTATGTAGGCCTCATCTTTGAAGTGAGTCGTCCATTGTACCAGACCGCTTTGGATGTTGCCTATTTATCATTATGGGTTGGCCTTTGATGTGGACCATCCATTCTGTGCCCCCACATTAATATGGGATCATCCATCATGTGGCCCCACCTTTGATGTGGACCATCAATTGTGTGAGCGTGCCCCTCAATGATGCTTACCAAACTAACTTAAGTGAAGAAAGTAGCTTAATAACTAAACATAAGTTTAAAAGTAACTTAGTGGTATCCAAACAGGCTCTTAGGGATTTTCCAGTTAATATCATGAATTTAAAATATGCTAATATTAGTGTTTAAATGATAAGCTACTTTAGATAAGCTACTTACGGCGTAAGTAGCTTATCGTGGTTTCTACTTCTTCATCTTATAAGCCAAAAAGTTGAAAAACATGTTCGGTTTCGAACATCATAAGTATTTGTTCCTTGAGTTTGTTTGGTCCCCCTCACATCCACATTTCATCATGAAGGGCCGACCTATGATGTGGACCGTTCATTGTAGGCCCCTTCTTTGATTTGGGTCGTCCATCATGTGGGACCCACCTTGGATGTGGGCAATTCATCATTAGGGACCGACCTTTAATGTGCACCGTCCATTATGTAGGACCCACCTTTGATGTTGGTCATCCATCATGTGAGATCAACCATCAATATTGTTATTGTCCATCATGTGGGGCTCACCTTTGATGTTGGTCATCCATCATGTGAGGTCCACCAACAATGTTATTGTCCATCATGCGGGGCCCACCTTCAATATGCATTGCCCATCATGTGCCGCCCATCTTTGATGTGGACTGTCCATCATGTGGGCTCCACCTCTGACGTGGTCTATCTATCATGTGAGGCCTACCTTGGATATGGCCCACTCATCATTAGGGCCAACCTTTGATGTGGAACGTCCATCATGTGGGGCCCACTATTATTAATTTGACTATCATGTAGAACCCACCTTTGATGTGGATTGTCCATCATGTGGACCCCACCTTCAATGTGGGTTACCCATAATGCGGGGATCACCTTGGGTGTGGGCCATTCATCATTAGGGGCCTACCTTTGATGTGGACCATCCATCTTATGGGGCCACATCAATATGGGCCCCGACTTCAATGTCCACTGCCCATCATGTGTAGATCAACTTTGATGTGGACTGTCGGTCGTGTAGTTCCCACCTTTGAGGCCATGTGGGTTATTTATCACCATGGTCCGACCTTTGATATGGACCATCCATATGCGAGTCCACATTAATATGTGGTAATCCATCATGTGGGGCCCACCTTTGTTGTGGACTGTCCATTATGTGAACCCCACCTTCAATGTAGACAGTCCATCATATTGGGCCTAAAAAATATGGACCATGAAAGAGAGCCTCATTTTACAATGGACGTGAGAGAGAGAAGTAGAAAGGCAGTTGCTTGAAAAGCTTGAAAAAACACTTGGGCCGTTTGGATTGTAAGTTACTTAAGATAAGCTACTTATCAGATAAGTCACTTATCTTGGTTTTTACTTATTAAGCAGATAAGTATGTTTGGTAAACAACATACTTATCAGCCAATAAGTAAATAAGTATGTTTGGTAATAACACATGGATAAGTAACCTTTTGAAAGAAAATTTCAAATCTACATATAATAAGCAACATATTGACATGAAAAGAAAAAGCTAAGTGTTGAGGCAGTTTTCCTAACAGAATGAACTTTTCTAATCCCACAGTGCGTGCAATAAAGCTCATGTACATGCCATGCATGTGCTAGCATAGCACGATGGGTCCGAGATACATTCCATCCATCAGAACGGGACCACTATATGGATGCCCTGGCAAAAGAATCAAGTTAATCCACTGGTCAGGTGGGCGACAATTTGCAAAAAACAATGTACGGCTCTGGAAGACTTGGATGAAGTTTTCTTACCCATTCACTTGTTTCCAATAGTCAGTCCACATGGTGAGTGGACTAGAACCATTTTTGGGAAAGATGTAGAAGATTAAATCAACTCGATTGGTGGATTGGATCTTGCACCAATTAATGTAGAGCCCATCTTTGATGTGGGCTGTCCACTTTGTAAGCCCCACCTTTGATGGTACAGTCCATCATGTGGGGCCTCCTTTGATATGGAAGGTATGAGAGAGTGGTAATTGAGTGAAGCATGAGAGAGAACTTTGATATTTAGCGTGACCTGAGAGAGATAAGTAGAAAAGCCAAATGGAGGGTGACTAACAGTGTGGGTGTGTAGTATCCAAACGGGCCCTTAGTGAGATAAGTAGCGTTTAGAACATAAGTTACTTTATACCATGCTTGCCAAGCTAATTAAAGTGAAAAAAGTAACTTGATCTAACATGGGCCAACTTATTTAGTGATATCCAAACAGGCCCTTAGTGTTTGCATGATATTATAGTCGGATTTCAAAATCTCAGGGATAATTGTCACAATACTTGTATGTTCTTAATCCACATTCCACCCGTTGTAACAATGCTTTCATATTCATGATCCACAATCCATCCTACCATGTAGACTGAAGGATAGCAAAATCTTTCTTTTTCTTTTCTTCTTCTTTTTTTCATATGCACCGTCATTACTTTCTTAAGACGTTTTGGTTTCCTCGCACTTGAAGATTGGTTGGCTTGGGTTAGTATTTATGAGTGGCTCATCTAGGTGAACGGAAAATGATCCAGGCCGTCCATATGATGAATAAATTGTTTATGGGAGACTGAACAATTCCACACGATCTAAACAGATTGACTTTTCCCTGTTGAACATGGACTGTTGACTATTTTTGCTTTTTAACCTTCCATGATGGGGCCTGCATGGCTGCTTGAACAAGTGAATCCAAACTGTTCATCTGATGGACCGTCAAAGTGATGTTTTAATAATTGGAATCTCCCACAAGTCCATCAGATGAATAGTTTGAATCTCGCACAAGTCAGTTGGCCTCGGATGGCCCGTTTTAATCAAAATTTATAGGTTGTGTGTCCAGTACGATACTCGGGTCAAAAGTTTTAGCTGATTAATGGACCAACCATCATGTAATCATGTAGGCCCCACCTTTGAAGTGAGTCGTCCATCGTACTAGCCCGCTTTGGATGTTGCCTATTTTTCATTATGGTTTGGCCTTTGATGTGGACCATCCATTCTGTGGCCCCACATTAATATGGGATCATCCATCATGTGGGCCCACCTTTGATGTGGGACCGTCAATTGTGTGAGCGTGCCCCTCAATGATGCTTACCAAACTAACTTAAGTGAAGAAAGTAACTTAATAACTAAACATAAGTTTAAAGGTAACTTAGTGGTATCCAAACATGCTCTTAGGGATTTTCCCGTTAATATCATGATTTTAAAATATGCTAATATTAGTGTTTAAATGGTAAGTTACTTTAGATAAGCTACTTACGCCATAAGTAAGTTACCTTGGTTTCTACTTATTCATTAGATAAGTATGTTTGTAAACAACATACTTATAAGCCAAAAAGTGAAAAAACATGTTCAATTTCGAGCATCATAAGTATTTATCCCTTGAGTTTGTTTGGTCCCCCTCACATCCATAGTCCATCATGAAGGGTCAACCTTCGATGTGGACCATTCATTGTAGGCCCCTCCTTTGATGTGGGTCGTCCATCATTCGGGACCCACCTTGGAAGTGGGCAATTCATCATTAGGGGCCGACCTTTAATGTGCATTGTCCATTATGTAGGACTGACCTTTGATGTTGATCATCCATCATGTGAGGTCCACCATCAATGTTATTGTCCATCATGTGGGGCTCACCTTTGATGTTGGTCATCCATCATGTGAGGTCCACCAACAATGTTATTGTCCATCATGTGGGGCCCACCTTCAATATCCGTTGCCCATCATGTGCCGCCCATCTTTGATGTGGATTGTCCATCATGTGGGCCCCACCTCTGACGTGGGCTATCTATCATGTGAGGCCCACCTTGGATATGGGCCACTCATCATTAGGGCCGACCTTTGGTGTGGAATGTCAATCATGTGGGGCCCACTATTATTAATTTGCCTATCATGTGGAGCCCACCTTTGATGTGGATTGTCCATCATGTGGACCCCACCTTCAATGTGGGTTACCCATAATGCTGGGCTCACCTTGGGTGTGGGCCATCCATCGTTAGGGGCCGACCTTTGATGTGAACCATCCATCTTACGGGGCCATCCATCATATGGGCCCCAATTGACTTCAATGTCCACTGCCCATCACGTGGAGCTCAACTTTGATGTGGACTGTCGATCGTGTAGGCCCCACCTTAGAGGCCATGTGGGCTATTTATCATTATGGGCCGACCTTTGATATGGACTATCCATATGCGGGTTCCAAACTAATATGGGGTAATCCATCATGTGGGGCCACCTTTGTTGTGGACTGTCCATTATGTGAACCCTACCTTCAATGTGGACAGTCCATCATATTGGGCCTAAAAAATATGGACCATGAAAGAGATCCTCATTTTACGTGGACCTTGAGAGATTAAGAAGTAACTTGAAAATCTTAATAAAAAAACACTTGCTGAGATAAGTAGATTTTACATAAGTTACTTTATAACTATGATTGCCAAATTAATTAAAGTGAAAAAAAGTAACTTAGACCTAACATGTTCCAACTTATTTGGTGGTATCCAAACAGGCCCTTAGTGTTTGTGCATAATATTATAGTCGGATTTCAAAATCTCGGAGATATTTGTCACAACACTAGTGTGTTCTTAATCCACATTCCACCTGTTGTAACAATGCTTTCATATCTTCATCCACAATCTAGCCTACCATGTAGGCTGAAGGGTGGCAAAATCTTTCTTTTTCCTTTTCTTTTTCTTTTCTTTCTTCTTCTCCTTCTTTTTTCATATGCACTCTCATTGCTTTCTTAAGACATTTTGGTTTCCTCGTGCTTGAAGACTGGTTGGTTTAGATTAATATTTATGAGTGGCCCATCTAGCTGAATGGAAAATGATCCAGGCAATCCATACGAGGAGTAAATTGTTTATGGGAGAACAATTCCACACGATCTAAACATTTGTTGGGATCGGACGTCTCAAATCTCCATGCACAGATGCCACCGACCGGTCGTCCGACCAGTCGGTCATGATGGAGAATAAGACAGCGGGTTTTTGAACAATTCTGTGTATTGTCGACCAGTCAACAAGTTTCCTTATTAGAGTTGGTTTCTTACATGGTTTTGCACAAGGGGTTTCTAATTTCAGTTTTCTCTTATTAAGGGGATGTAATTCAGGATTAGGGTTGCTGCCAATGGGCCAAGGTTTCTTAGAGGGATTGAGAGAGTTCTAGGGTAAGAGAAAGAGTTAGGAGGAAGCTTGGAGTTCTCTGGGATGAGGGGAAGGGTTGTGTTTGTCCTTCTCATGTGAGAATTAGCTTTGTTAACTTGTGATTTCTCTTGTGGGTTGTGATCGGGGTTGTGTTTCTTCTATCTCTTGTAACTTTTGATATCATAGTGGATTGGTGTCACTTTGTGCAGTGGTTTTTTACCCGTGAGGGGTTTTTCCACGTAAAATTCAGATTGCCTTCTTGTGTGTGTCGATTTGCTTGTATGATTGCTATTGTGGTTTGTTCCTCACCTGCTTTGATTGCTTCCGCTGCGGGGCTCTTAACCCCAATAAGTGTATTAGAGAGATCGTTGGGGTGTAGAAGAAATTTGGATTTGAGACAAGAGCATGACATTGGGGCATGAGGTTCGACATAGAGAAGTATTCGGGAAAAATAATTTTAAACTTTGAAAGGTGAAGATGAAAGGCCTTCTAATTCAATAATGATTGCAAGATACGCTCCTTAGAAAGCGACCGGAGGCTATGAAAGAAGAAGAGTGGAAGAAGATCGATGAAAAAGGCAATGTCTCAATCCAATTGTGCCTGACAGAGGAGGTCTTGTATAACGTCATGAAAGAAAAAACTGCGGCTGAAACATGGGCGAAGTTGGAGAATATCTATGCAAAGAAATTTATGAAAAATCACATATATTTGAAGCTTAGTTGTATAATTTGAGGATGGCGGAGGGGGCTGATGTTGAAAGCCACATCAGTAATTTTAATATGCTTATTTGCAAGTTGATAGATGTAGATGAACCGATGAAGGACGAGGATCAGGCGTTTATCCTATTGAATTTGCTTCCAAAATCATATGCGTCACTTAAGAACTTGTTGTGCGCAGGTAGGGAGGCTATTGGCATGGAAACCGTTATTTCAGCCCTTCAGGCGAAGGCGATGAGAAGGAAAAGCGGCGGCATGGGTCCCTCTATAGATGAAGCACTGATTATGAGGGGGAGGAATTCTAAGTGGGGTGGAGGATCTCTTTCATCGAGATCTAAATCAAAGGGCAACTAAAAGTACAAGGTGAGATGCTGGAATTGTGGGGAAGAAGGGCACGTGAAGAGGGATTGTTCGAATCCCGAGAAAAGGCAGGAGAAATCTGAAGATTCTTCTAGGGAGGGAGCTAATACCGTAAAGGAGAGTGGTGATGTTTGTGATGTAATGACTGTATCTGGCATAGAGTCTCTTGGTGGAGAGTGGCTCTTGGATTCAGGTGCATCATGTCACGTATGTCCTGACTGAAGTTCATTCATATCATACAGGGAGTATGATGGTGGATTGGTTGTTGTGGGTGATGGCTACGCCCGCAAGGTGGTGGGTATTGGTTCAGTGCGCATTAGGATGTTCGACGGGGTCGAACGGATCCTTGAAAGTGTGAAGCATGTCCCTGAGATGAAGATGAATGTAATATCTCTTGGTGCACTTGAGGCGAAAGGGTGCATGCTCAATTGGTGTCGCTTTGTGCCATGGTTTTTTTTACCCGTGAGGGGTTTTTCCATGTAAAATTTGGATTGCCTTCTTGTGTGTGTCGATTTGCTTGTGTGATTGCTATTGTGGTGTGTTCCTCACTGCTTTGATTGCTTCCGCTACAGGGCTCCTAACCCCAACAAGTGGTATTAGAGCTAAAGTTGGGAAGGAGGTAGAGAGAATTTGAGGCGATGCATCAATGGCGTCTTCTAGCATGAGATTCGACGTGGAGAAGGATTCCGTGAAAGAAAAACATGAAAAGCGATTGACACTTATGAAAAAAGAAGGGTTGAAGAAGGTGGATCGGTACGCCAATATCTCAATCAGGTTCATCGACTGCGATTAGGTTTGATTGGGAGCAGTATTCATGGTGGAGCTGTGGGATCAGCAGAGGGATTCATGATTGCTCGTGTGTGGTATGCACGCAAGGGCCACATGAGCGAGCGGGTGGTGAAGGTGCAAGGATAAAGTCAAATAGGCATGAGAAGCGGTGGAGCTATGATGATGACGGAGTAAAGATTGAAGATGGTGCGTGGCAAGGTGTTGCATGAAGATTGAAGTCATGGTGGAGTTTGTTGGGATTGGACGCCTCAAATCTCCATGTATAGAGGTGACCGATTGGTCGTCCAACCGGTCGGTCACGGTGGAGAACAAGACAGCGAGTTTCAGGACTATTTCTGTGCATTGTTGACCGATCGGCAGGGGCCCTCGACCAGTCGATGGTGAGCTCCGATCGGTCGACAGGTTTCCTTGTTGGAGTTAGTTTCTTGCGCGGTTTTGCGTAAAGAATTTCTAATCTCGGCTTTCTCCTATTTAAGGGGATGTAATGCGGGATTAGGGTTGCCACCAATGGGCCAAGGTTTCCTAGAGGGATTGAGAGAGTTCTAGGGCAAGAGAAAGAGTTAGGAGGAAGCTTGGAGTTCTCTGGGATGAGGGAAAGGGCTGTGTTTGTCCTTCTCATGTGAGAATTAGCTTTGTTAGCTTGGGATTTCTCTTGTGGCATGTGATCCGGGTTGTGTTTATTCTATCTCTTGTAACTTCTGATATCATAATGGATTGGTGTTGCTTTGTGCTATTGTTTTTTTACCCGTGAGGGCTTTTCCCACTTAAAATTTGGATTGCCTTCTTGTGTGTGTCAATTTTCTTGTGTGATTGCTATTGTGGTGTGTTCCTTGCTGCTTTGATTGCTTCTGCTGCGGGGCTCCTAACCCCAACATCTTTTTCCAGTTGAACATGGACTGTTGACCATTTTTGCTTTTTAACTTTCCATAATAGGGCCAGCGTGGTTTTTTGAGCAAATTAATCCAAACTGTTCATCATCTGATGGACAATCAAAGTGATGCTTAAATAATTGGAATCTCCCACAAGTCCATCAGATGAACAGTTTGAATCTCCCACAAGTCAGTTGGCCTCAGATGGCCGTTTTAATCAAAATTCATAGGTTGTGTCTAATAATGATATCTAAATCAAAAGTTTTGGCTGATTTACAGTTCGCACTTTGAGCGACAATGTTTCTCAATCCGGAATGAATTTCTTCGATTCGGACACGCCCGGGGTCCAGTTATGTGATGCCCCACATAGGACTGGGCTTGGATTTGATGGACTTCTCCTGCGCTCGGAATCTAGGTGGGGCCCACCGTGATGTTTGTGAGAAATCTACACTGTCCAACCGCTTTGTGAGATCATTTTAGGCGTTGCGACAAAAAATGAACAGGATACAAGACTCAAGTGGGCCGCACTAAAACAAAAGGTGGGTAGGGAAATTCCTACCGTTGAAACATCTATGGGGTCCACAGTGATGTTTATATGCCATCCATACCATTCATAATGTCTTTCCTACTGAGATGAGCTGAAAACACAAATATTATCCTACTGAGATGAACTGAAAACACAAATATTATCCCGATTCGAAACTTCTGTGGCCCCACGAATATTTCAACTGTGGAAGTTCAATCGTCACATTTTTGGCCCACTTAAGTCTTGGATCTCGTTCATTTTTGGTCGCAACGCCTAAAATGATCTCATAAAACGGTTCGACGGTGTATATTTCTCACAAACATCATGGTGGGCCCCACCTAGATTCCGAGCGCAGGAGATGCTTGCGAAAGCAAAAGCTTGACTCATTCTGGCAAGTAAGGTTACATGGTCAGGATCCCTTGGAAAAAATGACAGCCAAGGAGAAGATAGATGCAACTGCTGTTGAAGGTTTAGATCCATATGTCAGGAAAATAAGGGACGAGAAGTATGGGTGGAAGTATGGTTGTGGAGCAAAGGGTTGCAGAAAACTCTTCCATGCTGCTGAGTTCGTGCATAAGCATCTGAGACTGAAGCACCTTGAGCTTGTGTTGCAGTTGACTTCGAAGGTGCGCGAGGATTTGTACTTCCAAAACTATATGAAGTAAGTACAGGTGTCGGTTGCTTCTTTCAAATGTTCTGATGGATTTGTTCGAACACTTTGTTGATTATTCTTGTTCTCATTGCAGCGATGCAGATACACCTGGTGGAATGCCTGTGATGCAGCAATCGATACCTGACGCAGTGAGGATGTGGTAGGTCGATCATTGTCTCCCTAACCAAGTGTTTCTCGAATCCACGAGAAGAAATAAAAGGATAAAAATAGGAAATTAATTCCGAATAATTGTTTTTGATTGATTCAATGAATAATTAAAAAAAACATAATTACCTTACTTTAAATAATAAACTTAACCCTAAATTCTTACTTAAGACTAAGTTACAAAGGAAGAAAAGAATCCTAATACAATTAGGAAAGAAACAGAAAAATCTGCGCAAACTACATAACGCCTTTCGGGCGCCGTCCTCCTTCCGCTTCACATATCTGATTGCCACAAAACTTTGTGGTTTTTCTGACATCGACGTACTCTTCAAGATGGTCGTTTTAGATTCTTCATATCAGTAGTAGTGGGCCACCTAGACCATCTCCAGTTTTAGTGGGCGGAATTCGGAACTTTCTGGACAGTTCGTACCATTTTGGACGCCACGATCAATCCGCAATTCGGATCGACGTGAAACTAGTTGGGTTTTCTCGGCGTCGAGCAACTCTACGAAATGGACTGAATGGATTATCATAAATGATCAATATGGGCCCCATGAGTTGGGCCGAAATCCAAAAATGGGAATAATAATTTCCTGTTTTGGTTGAAACTCCAAAATCGAAAATTCCTTAATTTCCTCTTATTTTTCTTCCTGTCCATCTCTCGTAGGAAGGTACGTGATCCACGTCCTCGATCATGGGGTTCTTCCCCTACATCATTCTTCCCCACTTGAAAAAAAACTCGTCCTCGAGTTTCGCTTTAGGGTAGGGCCATGATTTGCTTTTAACTTCGGAAGTTGTTGCTTGCTGGCCTTATCCTGGAATGCTGCAACAAATTTCTCCGACTTCTTCTCCATGCCAACATGAATAATTACAACCTTCTCCGGCACATCGAAAATTGGCCTTTTATGAGAAAAGACAATTTCCTCCACAATGAATAATTTATCAGAAAGTTCAGCAACTACGATCGCCTCGATTTCCTGCATTGCCGGCGTGACACTTTCTGGGATGCTCATGGATTCCGTCAAAACTGACTCCATAATGTCTGGAATAACTTCAGACTCTCCTTCCCTATCCTTTAAGACTGAGGTATTGATTTCCTCCACCTCCTCGGAATTTTAAACATCTTCTAAGACGGTGGTGGGTTATACTTCAACGATATGATCCGAAGTTGTGTTACCTCGAAAATCTCGTACGATGATGTCTTCGACCTCTTTATCGCTGAGTTTTGAATCGTCTAGGGTAGCCCTGCGATAGGCCACCTGGGGTGCTCTACGGAATATGAGGTTATTCCATATAGCGAACATAGGTGGTTGTTGACTATTGCCTTGGGCTTGGGGCAGATTTAATGCCACTATGATGCGGTCGAGGGTTGCCCGTATACCTTTGCAGGATCAACTGATTTTCCCGTCATGCTTCATCGAAAGTTGCCACCGTAACATAATCCCTTGGAGCATCGTCTTTAGAATGAAGATCCAACCCTTTATTAGAGGTCATCGTCCTGAGGAAAAAAACCTCTCTGATACCAATGATGCAGGGAGGACGTAGTAGGTCGATCATCGTCTCCCTAACCGAGTGTTTCTCGAATCCACGAGAAGAAATAAAAGGATAAAAATAGGAAATTAATTCTGAATAATTGTTTTTGATAGATTCAATGAATAATTAAAAAAACATAATTACCTTACTTTAAATAATAAACTAAACCCTAAATTTGTACTTAAGACTAACTTACAAAGGAAGAAAAGAATCCTAATACAATTAGGAAAGAAACAGAAAAATCTGTGCAAACTGCATAACGCCTTTCGGGCGCCGTCTTCCTTCCGCTTCACATATCTGATTGCCACAAAACTTATGAGGTTTTTCTGACATAGACGTACTCTTCAAGTTGGTCGTCTTAGATTCTTCATATCAGTAGTAGTGGGCCACCTGGACCATCTCCAGTTTTAGTGGGCGGAATTCAGAATTTTCTGGACAGTTCGTACCATTTTGGACGCCACGATCACTCTGTAATTCGGATCGACGTGAAACTAGTTGGGTTTTCTCGGCGGTCGAGCAACTCTACGAAATGGACTGAATGGATCATTATAAATGATCAATATGGGCCCTACGAGTTGGGCCAAAACCTAAAAATGGGAATAATAATTTCCTGTTTTGGTTGAAACTCCAAAATCGGAAATTCCTTAATTTCCTCTTGTTTTTCTTCCTGTCCATCTCTCGTAGGAAGGTGCGTGATCCACGCCCTCGATCATGGGGTTCTTCCCCTACATCAATACCGGTATGATTCATGAATACCTTTGGATGTGCATTTATCTGTATTAATTTTTTGGATGCGTGCCATCTGTCACTACATGAAAAAGCGGTAAATTCGACGGTCCGCGCCGTCGAGAAAAACTGTCGTAGGTCATCCAGTCTAGAAAAAAATTCGATGATCTATAACTGTCGTATAATATTCGACGGTCCTTAACCGTCAGTTAAAATTCGACGGTTCTTACCCGTCGGTTAGTATTCGACGGTCCATGACAGTCGAAATATTTTGACGGTCCGTGGTCCACACCCGTCGAACTCGTATTTGCATAATCGGCGGTTGTGAACCGTCGAAACTAATTCGACGGTGCATAACCGTCGTCTGTGTTTCAAATATCATAGAATATTTCGACGGCTACTAGCTGTCGGAAAAACTTCGACGGTCCTAACCCGCCGTTTCGGGGTAATAATTATAAGAAATTTCGACGGTCCTCGACAGTCGAGAAATAAATTCGACGGTCCAGGACCGTCGAATTTGTGTCTGCATGGAAAAAAATTACCTGTATTTTGGTAGGGGTTGTGCCCCAATACATCCTGTAAACCCTGTAATTTGTAAATAATTTAGAAAACTACAACATTTACTAACACAATGTACAAGTGCAAACCGCCACATACATAACACAATACATCCACAATCACATTACATAACCAACACAATACAACCACAATCCTCCACAATCACATTACATAACCAACACAATACAACCACAATCACATTACATAACCAACACAATCCTCCACAATCACATTACATAACCAACACAGTACAACCACAATCCTCCACAACTACAAACCGCCGCAACCACAATCCTCCACAACCACAAAACTCCGCAACCACAATCCTCCACCTCCACAATCCTCAAGTACAAACAATCCACAACCACATTCTCTGCATGTACCAAAGAGTACAATCAACTTACAATATACCATCAACCAATCGAATTTATGTCTCCATGAAAAAAAAAAACCTGATTTAATGAGGGTTGTGCCCCAATACATCCTGTAAATCTGTAATTCATAAATAATTTAGAAAACTACAACATTTACTAACACAATATACAAGTACAATCCCATCATCAAAGGCTTATCACTTCCTAGTTGGTTAAAGGCTTCAATTAATGCAGATCCTAAAACCCGGACCAATGCCTGAGGCAGTTTCTAAACACTGGTCATTTTCTTGTTTAATGGTAGTTTGAAACACAACCTGTACAAGCAGCTATTATTTGCAATTGAGCAAAACAGATCACTTTTAGTGGTACAAACTTTATTGACATATCCAGTTGGAACAAATCAGCCACACAACACCTGGTATTGCAGGGAATATTCTTAATATCATATGCATGAGCTACATGAAAGAAGTACATGACACCTGGTAACTTGAAAATACAACAATATAAGCTTAAGCTAAGAAAAGAAAAAGAAAACCCATGGCTGAATGTCCTCATTTTCAGCCATCTTTTATATGGAGCCTGTCTAAGCAACCATGAATCAAAACAGTTATGGATGAGCATGTTAGATGGAAAATACAATTGGGTTTTTTTCCACTTTATTGAACTAATAATAATTTGCAATTTAATTGGATGGTGCATCCAAACACACCTTCAATTGACAAAGTTAGATAATAGACATATTTACACATTTGTCCAAGTAAAAAGCTACGTACGATTAAAAACTTCGATTGTACACTTTCAGATTTTGAACACAGTTGATCCGTCGGCTCCTATGGTTGGAGAGATGCACATGGCCACATGTTTTCTTGCATAAAAGCCACTAATCAAGGGCCGTGAAAGTCTGAAAAGAATCTACGGTTTGAAATGGATCCAAAAGCACAGTTTTTCAATTCAAAGAAATCAGGCTTCTGTTTATTCTTACTAAGAAAAGTCTCTATTTTTTCAAGGTTGCACCTAAAAGTTCACGACAATTCCATTAAGGACCATCTTCATGCAATCAGGACCACAAACCTAATCTAATCTCTCACTAATCTATCAATAAAAATGACCTGTTCTTGCTCGATCCTGCCCGCTTGTTACTGTATTGCAGAAATTATCTGATTCTGCAGAGTGCCGTAGTTGTTCGTTATCTCATCCAACATGCTTCTCAACTCTTGATTCTCATCGTTCATCCGTTCTAGCTCGATTTTGAGTGTAATCAACTACAAAACAAATTAAAATCCTAAATCTTAAGAAAAAAATAAATAAAAAATCAAGCACCTCAATAGATCTTTAATCCAATCCACTAATTCAATGAACCATGTATAGTCACCTTATTCTTGGGTTTCTCTTCAATCACCGATCGACGGCTCCAAGAGTCCAAAGTTGATCAGCGGAGGAGCAAAAGAATCTCCCAGGTTAAAGGATCGTAGCCCTTAAATCAGTGCCTAGAAATAGGCAGTGGCTGGAAAAATACAGCAACAGTGCAAATTCGACTGAATAATATGTACCAAAGATTGAAGTGTTAAAATCTTCCAATCTTGCAGACTCTTTCAGGGTCAGCCCCATCAAATCAGAGGTCTGGATAACTGAACTACAAACCCCACATTTATGGAATTTACACTTCAGCAAACTTACATTCTAGAGAATCTTGCACCTAGAGGGTCAGGACCTGATATTTCATTTTCCTTTAGAACAGAAAAAGTGGAAATATCCTTCAAAAAGGGGAATCATACATACCCAGTGGGATCTGCTGTGGTGCTTGTGAAGTTCTCGGTGGATGATCAGCCACTGCATCTGTGTCCCTAGAGTTCTTGCATGACTCTTCTGGGACTTGCCGATCTTTGCATGAAGCGAAAATTGGCCGTTCTCTTGGGGGGATTGTATTTGAATGGACAACTGTAGATCTACAAATAAAATAGCCAATTAGTAATTGAACGATGATAAAAGATTTGAGCAAATCAATGGAAGAAGCTTGTTTAAAGGCATGCTACAGCCCGTTGGTGGCATAGCACAACCTTTAATTCAAATTAACCAACAGTGTACGGGAATCAACCCATAACATTTGACAAACTAAAGGACGGGAAGGGAAACTGAAAAATGCAACAAGCTGCATGGCAATCAGCCTCTTCTACATGTAGGGGGCATGAGCATGCATGTATAAAATGTATGCGCTCAGCTCCATGTCTGCCATGTCTGCATTAACCTATGCAAGAAGGTATTGCAGGTTTAGGGTGGTTGGAGGCAATATAATCCTCAGTATGTATCGGGCAATCTGTATCTGTTGATGGTTTTTAATATTTTATTTCATTTTTCTGTACAGCAAAGGACTCATCATGTATATATAACAAAAGAAAAATCATATTCATAATAAACAAGAAAGTTGGCATTGGCCTTGAAAACTTGAATAAGGAAATCCTTGAGAGAACCCATCAATCAAAATCAAAAGAACACTTTGGCATCACCTTGTCCGCACTTCATTTAAATTGACCAATGCATGTGGCTAGAAACAATTCCCCTCCCCACAAACGTAAAAAATCTTGGATGGTCCAATACAAAAAGAAAAAGTTCAACAGGATTTACCTTAGGAGGGAAACATGCTTCCTCTCCAATGGAATCACTGGCCCACTTTTACCACCATTTTCCTCGAGATGAGCAACCTGCTTCCAAATTGATCAATGGCACTGCACAGGAACAATATACAGAAAATGAATCTAACAATAGAAAAGAAAACATCTTTCAGCAACATCATGCGAAATATGAAAACCAAGCAGGCAGTAATAAAACCTTGGATAGAGGAAGTTTGTCCTTTCAGTTCCATTGAGGTAGTCCTTAAGCAGTTGAGGATGGTACTCTGGTATTTCCCGGAATATAAGTTCCCTAATGTCTTCTTTTGTCACCCTACGCCGCTCAAACTCAAACTCAATCTTAGAGATCGGTTGACAAGATGGTTCTCTCTTCACTTTGGCCAGGCCCTTGAAATAAGGATCAGCCAGTGCCTGTGTATTACAAACACAAACATCCCCAACGAAGGATAAATATCAACAGACAATATACGAGCAGGAGAGAAAAATAAAATCTCCATGCTCCATTCATATGACAGAAGGACCAACAGATGCAATACCATCATATGACAGCATGGCCATCAACTGCAATATCCTCTTAATATGACAGCATGGCCAACTGGTGCAATATCCAAGCCGTCCATCAGGTGGATCTGACCATTTAGATGCTCTCACCCAAAAATAGACCTGGCCCATTCAGCAGGATGCTAAAAGTAGTTGGACAGTTTAAAAAAAATCAGCCAAATTCCCAGCCATCATTTGCTTTGTAAACTGCTACCCACCTGATGAGAGGACCAACCTGATTCTTGGGCGAGATTATCTACACAGTAGCACTCTAATAAATGGATTGGATCAAATACCAATGGTCATGCTGGCACATGTGTCACATGAACATGAGCTGCCTGGTTCATATGTGTGGGCTTATATCAAAGTTCTACAAGAATGTCACTATATCAGATTTCGATGATCAGGAAACATGAAATGAGCTCAAGCTCTGGTATTCTTCAGAACAGAAAAAGATTCCAAAACAACAGACAACACAAATCTAGAAACAATTAGCTAGGCATTTCTAAAATCTAATAGAAAAATGATATCCTGTCAAAAACTAACCTCTTCGGCGGTTGGCCAATCCTTTGGATCAAATGCTAACAGTCTTTCCAGCAGTTTGAGTGCTAATGGATCTTCCTTCCTCTCTCCATCCACATGCATTGCATGTGTCATACCCCTAGTGATATTAAAAAAAGATATGTGGAAATTGTCGGGTACATGGAAAAGCAATTCTTTTTTTCTTTTCTTTTCTTTTCTTTTCACGGAAAAGCAATCTTACATAGTCCATGATTTCATGGCGCCACATGAAAACTGGTGTGCATAAATACCCGTATTCTGTTTTGTAACGACTTCCATTGAGTGAATAATGGGAGTTAATTGACAAAATAATGGCTCTTGTTATTTAACTAGTGTTTTTTTTTGTTACAGAGCTGAATGTAGACCGACTGTTCCCTTTGTAATGGCTGTCATAACAGGTGTGATAGTGAGATTTTAGGCCCTGCTAGAGGATGACCGGCGATTGGATCCATGTGTTCATATATTATCATGTGGTGCTTCAAGAATTGAAAGAAATTGAAATTCAAAATTCTTTCCTCCTGAGAAGTAAGAAAGCAGTTTGATGATGATGATGATATGACCAGCAGCTAAGGCCCATTTGGATGTTGTACAATGTTATTTAACACAACCAAAATCTTTAAAGGCAAACAGATAATCTTTAAAGGCTACTAAAAGGTTATCTTTTAAGGAAACAGATACATCCATTCTGTCCAAGTAGGTACGTGATTCGATGATCCAGACTGTTGATATTACCTTAACCATTCATTACGACGCATATCGCTTATTCCAAACCGCTTATTTATTCAGGACAGATCATATACACGTTCCCAAATGTGCCAGTATAGCAGATAGCTGCATAATCCCAGCCATCCATCAGTTGGCCAACCTTTTAGACCGGACAGAAAACAGTACACCGCTGTTGGATGGATTAGATCTCGCACCCATGTGTTATAGGCGCGAAATCCCAGCCATACATAAAGGTATCTTGATCCAGTAGATACTCTTGCCCCAAAAACAAATCCGGTCCATTCATCACGTGGGCCCATATATTTGAAACAGATGGACGGGTTAAGATACTTCATCCAAGTTTTTCTCACCCGTACATTTCTTTCACAAACCGTTCTCTATCGGGCCAGGGCATCTCTGATGGACGGATTGGATTTGTCATCTGTTAACTCCTCTGTGCGATCCAATTGGGCGTACCTATTTTTTGGGCAAATACTACAAACTGATCCCCCAAAATGGATGGATGGATAAAACACATACATCAAAGTGAGGCCGATAGAGATCCTGTCTAGATGGGTCCGTTCAGGGGAAGGACCCAATCTGCGTCTCGTGGAAGAGCCGAGGATTGGGACCCAACCATGATGCTCTTACATTTTCCAATTCAAGAAAACATCATAAGTGGGGAATGCATTGGGGACACATTCATGCTTGGGGTCCACCATGATGATGGTGGGCCACATCATGAAGATAACCTGGGGCAAAAATCAGGCCCGTCCACTCACTTGACGGGCCACACTGTTCAAAGCATTGAACGGCTAACCTAAATAGTGGATCGACCTCTTTCTTGCAGTGTTGATTAAAAGAAGAAATGAAAGGGAATCCATACCTTTCTGAAAGGGTTTGTGAAAGAGAGCCGAGAGAGGGACAGGAGAGGGAGCGTGAGAGGGAGGGAGGGAGTGTGAGAGGGAGGGAACTGAGAGAGGGAGAC
The DNA here is from genome assembly GCA_003013855.2 of Liriodendron chinense. Lineage (NCBI taxonomy): Eukaryota > Viridiplantae > Streptophyta > Magnoliopsida > Magnoliales > Magnoliaceae > Liriodendron > Liriodendron chinense. The sequence continues at coordinate 8,877,715 of ML058335.1, forward strand.
GAGAGGGAGGGAGAAATCCCTTTCTATATTTTTTTCTTTTTTCACGTCCGCACACGGTGTGCGTTTACCACACACGTGGCTTTTGGCCAATGACGTTGCCACATGTCTGTGGACTCCACCATGATGTATCTGTTTCATCCATGCCGTCTATTAATTTATTAAAAATTATTTTAGGCTAGATTTCGAAAATGAGGCAGACCTAAATCTTAGGTGGACCACACCATGAGAAATCAGTAGTGATTGAATGTCCACTATTGAAAACCTCCTATGGCCCACTGTAATGTTTATTTCACATCCAACCTCTTGATTAGGTCATACAAACCTAGATGTAGGGGGAAAACAAATATCAGCTTGATCCAAAACTTCCATGGCCCCTACAAAGCTTTTAATGGTGGGCGTCCAATTAACATTGTTTCCTGTGATGTGGTCCACTTGAGATTGGATCTACCTCAGTTTTGAACTCGTACCATAAAATGATCTAGAAAAATGTATGGATGACGTGGATGAAGCACACATTATGGTGGAACCACATAAATGGTACACTTAAGAAAGGCAATTTGGAATTTTTAATGGTGAGGCACTAAATTATATACCATTATTTCTTATGATGTGGTTTACTTTAAATTTGGATCTATCTCAATTTTGGGCTCATACCATAAAATAATATGAAAAAAATGTATGGACGGTGTGGATGAAACACATACATCATCGTAGGGCCCATAGCGTACCAATCACTAACCAGTGGCTAGTTAGGGTCACTAGCCAATCCATGCACACTTCTTTAACAGTGTGAGTCCAAGTTGATATATTTTATTTATATTTATCCCGTTCATCTGTTCTTAAATATCATTTTATGATGCCATACCAAATTTTAAGACTTCAAATCCAAATCTCAATGGCTAGATTAGAGTTTAGAGAATGAAGAAAGAGGGGGAAGAGGGGAGTTTTGAGAGATTGCAGTGCGTGCTGTATCTGTTACGTCCATAAGTGCGGCGTAAACTAAGTTGGGCCCACCTAGAATGTATGTGCTTTATCTGTTCCGTCCAATGTTTTTCCAGCTCATTTTAGTGGTTGACCCCAAATTTTAAGCATATCCAAAACTCAAGTGGACCATGCCACGAGAAGCAGTGGGAATAATGATTTCCACCATTGAAACCTTCCCAGGCCCTACAGTGATGTTTATTTGTCATCCAACCTGTTCATAAGATCACATGGATATGGATGAAGGGAAAACACAAATATCAGCTTGATCCAAAACTTCTGTGTCGATCCTGAATTTTTCAATGGTAGACATTCAGTTCAAACATTTCTTGTGGTGTGGTCCACTTTAGATTTTGATATGCTTCATTTTTTGGCACCATACCTAAAATTTTATGCTAACATGGATGGACGGAGTGGATAAAATACGTAAATCACCATGGGCCCCACATAGTTTACTCCGCACGCTAGCGTGCGGAGTTACTCAGTACACAATATGCTTCTAGGGGCGTGAATTAGGTGTTACCCCAGGAACAGCTTAGTGGGTGTTACCCCCACCATATGGCCCACATGGATGATATTTTGTATATCCATGCCGTCCATCTATTTCTACAGCCCATTTTAGGATGGCGTTCCAAAAATTATGTAGATCCAAATCTCAAGTGAACCATAACACTAGAAATAGTGTGATTGAGTGCCCCACCATTAAAAATTCCAAAGAGCCCACCGTAAGGTTTTTGTAATGTTTATTTGCAATCCAAGCTCTTGATAATGTCAATAAAGTCTTGATGAAGGGAAAATATAAAGATTAGCTTGATCCAAAACTTCTGTGTCCTCCGAGAATTTTGCAATGGTAGACATTTAGTTCACACTTTTCTTGTGGTGTGGTCCACTCTAGATTTTGATATGCTTCATTTTTAGGCACCGTACCTAAAATTTTCTGTTAAGATGGATGGACGGAATGGATAAAATACATAAATCACTATGGGCCCACAGAGTTTACTCCGCAAGCTAGCGTGCGGAGCTACTCAATACGCAATCCGCTTCCGGTTTTGAGAGGGAGAAGGAAAGATGGTTATACTATTAACAAAGAGTGATTTTGATACTCCGGCAGGAGTGGTGGATGATACACAGGTACTCATTACCTCTTTTTCAATTGAATGTGGACCGTCGCCAGAATCATCTAACCTCTAACCATTCTTATCTTGAAAATCCAAATATCAAGTGGACCATACCACTAGAAAGAGTTCTGACTGAGTGCCACACCATTAAAAATTCCAAAGAGCCCATTGTAAGGTTTTAGTAATGTTTATTTGCAATCCAATCTCTTGATAATGTAAATAAGGTCTGGATGAAGCGAAAATTTAAAGATGAGCTTGATCTATAACTTTTGTGGTCCACAAAATGTTTTTAATGATTATTCATCACCCTAATTTCTGTTGGTATGGTCCACTTGAGATTTGGATCTTCTTATCATTTTGGATCACGTCCTAAACTTATATAGAAAAACAAATGGACAGTGATATACAAAAAATACATCAAGGTAGGGGTAACGTACACCCACTAGTGGACCACACCACGAGAAAACATTAGTGATTGAATGTCCACTATTGAAAACCTCATAGGGCCCACTTTAATGTTTATTTGACATCCAACCTCTTAAATAGGGCAAAAGTCCAAATATCAGCTTCATCCAAAACTTCCGTGGCCCCGAAGAAGCTTTTAATGGTGGACATTTAATTAACATTGTTTCTTGTGTTGGGTCCATCTGATCGAGATTTAAATCTACTTGAGATTGGACTCATATCATAAAATGATTTGGGAAAATGTCTAGATGGCGTGAATGAAACACATACATTATGGTGGAACCATAGAAATGGTATACTTGAGACAGGCAATTTGGAATTTTTAATGGTGAGGCACTAAATTACCATTATTTCTTATGATGTGGTCCACTTTAGACTTGGATCTATCTTAATTTTGGGCTCATACCATAAAATAATTTGAAAAAATGTATGGATGGTGTGGATGAAACACATACATCATGGTAGGGCCCATAGAGCACCGATCAATACTAACTAGTGGCTAGTTAGGGTCACTAGCCAATCCATGCACACTACTTTAACTGTGTGAGTATCAAGTTGAAATATTTTATGTATATTATATACCGTTCATTTGTTCTTAAATATCATTTTATGATGCCATACCAAATCTCAAGACTTAAAATCTAAATCTCAACAGCTAAATTAGAGTTTAGGGTCCAATGATTGCACATTTCTTGGATTTTCATGAGGTCAGCAAGTCCCAATGCAATTTTGAACAAAACATTTGGATCAATTTAGAATTCTGATCCAGTAATTACTTTATTCTACTCATCAATATCTTCGATTTGACTAGTCACTACTCACCTTGATTGGATTTCGAATGAAAAAGATATTAGGCGCGGACAAAATTGATCAACAATATGATGGGTCATATCTTGCAATCCAACAGTTAGATTTGACTAAAATTTAATCTAAACGTCTGAAATCATTTACTATTCGATCTTGATCGATCAAATTGTCCAAAATCTGTCTAGATCTAGACAAACTAATCGTGCCCATTTAAAGAGTGTTTTGGATGGATCTAATTCGTTTCCATGTCAAATTGGGCTGAATTTTGTTCTATAACCTATTCAGCACGTTCCAAATATATTTGACCGTTCAGATCAACTTTAGGATTTCCTGATTATAGAATTTAATCAATCTCATCATTATAAGTTATTCTTGTAATTACACATCATTATACTTGGGCCCTCATTTTTTGTACAAGTGAATTAACTTGTGGGTATGCATAAACTAATATGATAAACTCAATGACTGTAATTTTTTATTTTCAACCATTCAATAAATATCCACTAGTAAATTTTGTCCACTCATTTAAATTTCTTAATTTTTTTCAATCTCAAAAAAATATTTTTAAATATTTTTTTCAAACATTTCAATTTTGTTAAAAAGCTTAATTTTTTTTTTCAAAATCTCAGTCTTTTTTAAAATCCCAATTGTTTTTTTTTTTTCTCCAAACTTTTGAACTTTTTCAAACTTATCATAAAACATTTTTTTTCAAATTTATCAATTCTATTCAAACATATCAATTTTTTCAAGATGTAATTTTTTAAAATGTTTTTTTTTTTTTTTAATTTCAATTGTTTTTTACAAATTTTTTTTTTTCAAACATTGCCAAAAAATTTCCCAACTTCTAAACTTTTTCTTTTCTCAAAATCAAATTTTTTAAAAATATTTAATTTTCTTATTCAAAATGTTAATTTTTGTGTCAAAACCCCAGTGATTTTTTAAATCTTAATTTTTCTCAAATATCGCCCATTTTCTTTTTTCAAAATCCTAGTTTTCTTTTTTTTTTTTAACGTTAGATATTTTTTTTTCAAAATCATAATTTTTTTTAATGTTGGGTTTTTGCAAATTCGACAGTTCTAGACCGTCGACGTTTTAAAGCGCTATATTCGACGGCTTTAGACAGTCGATGTTTTTCGCGCGTACACGGAATTTTTTCCCGCGCTAATTCGACGGTTATTAACCGTCGAGTTTAATGCCCTAAATTCGACGAATTTGGACCGTCGAAGTTTTTCGTGCGTTAATTTCGACTCAGATAATTCTACTGTCAATAACAGTCGAATTTCAGGTCCTAATTCGACGACTTTGGACCGTCGAACTCTTTCGCGAGTTAATTCGACTATCAGTAAGTCGAATTTTAGGTCCTAAATTCGACGTCTTTGGACCGTCGAATTTTTTCGCGTGTTAATTTTGACTAAGATAATTCGACTGTTAGTAACAGTCGAATTTCAGGTCCTTAATTCGACGGCTTTGGACCGTTGAATTTTTTCGTGCGTTATATTCCATGGCTTAGGACCGTCGAATGGCGGAGTCGAATTTAGCACTTTTTCATGTAGTGTGTATTCATGCAGCAATCTGTATTGGTGTGAATCATTTTATGATTCAGCAATCAATATTGGCATCTGAAGTTGGAAATGATGGTGGTATATCGTTGATTATTTTACTGCAGAGAAGGAAATCGCTGTCCATGCAGCCTGCAGAAATGTTAGGATTAATATGAAGTTATTTTATTTCCTGAACTTGCCAATATTGGTCTTTTTTTACCTAGTTTGTACATACAATCTGAGTTGCTATTCTAGTTCCTTTATGTTATTCATCAGTGTAAAGGAATTAATTACATAATTTGATTAGTATTTTACTCATGAAAGGAATGAACTTCGGTCTGACTTATATGATAGCTACAATGAGATGTGACAAATATGGGGTGAGTCACCTGATGGTTGGGGTGGATTTCACATTAACACCACAGTGGCGCCCACCCAAGCCAACAAGTCCTCTTTGAAATAACTTTTTCAAGGACAACATTTATTAACATTAATTAGTAATTAAATTAGGCAACTAGTTGTGTGTGAGAATTTCTCTATTTTAAATATATTTAACATAATTTTAAGTGTTGTCTACTTTATATAATGCGAATAGCTTGGTACAAAACTTTCTTGCAATTAGTTATTTGAGGTGATTAAGCTACACAGTTGAAAAGGACATGAAATGGGTGTTTAAACTAAAGGGAGAGCATGTAGGTGATTTAGGGTAAAACTCTGCATTAAACCTCACTGAAAGAAGAGGTGTGTTAAACTATGACCCAGTTATTATTAGATAAATTAGGATTATATATGTTGGATCTGGGGTCATATTTGGTGATCCAAACCGCTGATCTGATGAGATATGGTGGTGATTGTTTCTTCGAATATCTCTAAGGTTGGAAGAACCTAAATAATCTATAAATTTCTCACAAAATAATGCTCATGGGGACGATCAATATTTAAAAGAAATTGTCGAGGGGTTGAAATTGTGCCGCAACAATAGGTGAGGATTTATTGAGCAAACGATATGAAAGAAACTTACTTTTTTGAACTTCTGATGTTCCCCTTGCCAATGTCTTGCAAACCACTTCCTCTCTCCACGTGCACTGCATGTGCAAAAATAATTTTATTAATCATAATTAATAATTTGCAAGTCCTACCCATTGATTTGCAAGTCTTGATATAAAGGCCACAATGGTGTCGTTTGTCAATTTCCTTCAAAGTCTTGGTGAATGAATTTCTTTTGGTATGGGATATTCCTAGTTTTTAACCTTTTTAAATTTTCACGAATAAATGTTCATCAATGAATAAATATTATTTATGTTTCCGTGAAAAATCTGTGGTCAGATTGAAGAAATAAATTTTGCCTGTTATCGATCATAACGACCATTATATTGATGGTACTTAATGTAACATGGGTTTGGAGAATGCCATAAGAATCATGATTTCTTTGAGAATGCTCATTACTTGTGATGACTATAAATAGAAGTTATGTTTGTCGATTTGTTTAGCCTATCAGTACTTGGTACATGATTTCAGCGAGTCCCGCAAACATTCGCATTTTCTGCAAGTCATCGACAAAAATAGAGAAATTTTCGACTGTAAACCTCTCTTTTGACCATTATTCCCAGCTAAACCTTCAATCGTTTTCTTTCCAAAAGTAAACTTCACTTGTACGGATGGGACATTTTTGGACCGAAATACCCCTGTTATTAGGATTTATTCCTTTTAAAAAAAACATATTTTCTCCTCGTTTTTCTCCTCTTCTATATTCAAAACTCATTTTTTTTCTCTCATCTATAGCAAAAAAAGCATCATCTCTTTAGATTTGATATCAGTTTTCACTTCAGAGCATTATTTTTCTATTTCTTCAACTCGTGTTTCATCGGAAACGAGGTTGTGGTGTGGACCAGGTAAGAACGAAGAATGTGAAATTTTTTTCTTAACGAATGCGTTTTTTTTTTAATAATCAAGTCGGATCTTTGTTTATCGCAATGTGTTTTTGCAATAATCAATCTCATTGAATTTCAATAAGCATATTGATATTTCAAATATTCGTGATAGCTGTGCTATTTGAATTACTGTGCTCTTTCAATTTTACAGTGTGCTCGTTGAATTATATCTGTTCTCTTTGAAATTTAACGAGATCGCAGTCAATTTTTGCTTGCTGAAAACTCTATGGCTACAGTTAATATCCGTAGCCTTTAGTTGAATTTCACCATGATCACGGTGAATTTCACGCGAACAAGCTTAATTTCACCGCAATCTCGTTGAAATTCAACAAGATCACGGTCAATCTTTTCTTGCTGAAAGCTCTATGGCTACAGTTAATATCCGTAGCATTTATTTAAAATTTAACGACATCTCATTAAATTCTCACTGTGCTTGTTGAATTTCAACGAGATCTCGTTAAATTCTAACTAAAGGCTACGGATTTTAACCGTAGCTAATGATCCCTTTCAAAATTCAAAGCGCACAGAGTACAGTGCTAATTCAACGTGATTTCTTTTCAAATTTAAAGAGTACAGTGCCAATTCAACGAGATCTCTTTCAAAATTCAAAGAGCACAATGTCAATTTAATGAGATCTCTTTTAAAATTAAAAGAGGACAATAATATGCCAATTCAAAGAGATTTCTTTCAAAATTTAAAGAGCACAACACCAATTCAACGAGATTTCTTTCAAAATTCAAAGAGTACAATTTCAACGAGTACTCTTTCAAAATTCAAAGAATACTTTTTCAAACACATTCTCAAACTTTTCAACATTTTCCTTCGTTGTGACATTTCAACAAACATGTTGTATTCAAATTCGAAATACAATGAAAGTTAGTTAAAATTCTCAAACATTGTCCACATACACTTTACAACAAGCACGTTGTATACATATTAGACATTCACATTCCAGAAAAACAATATTCATAAAATAAAATAAAAAACATTTAAATATGTGCTCTTTGAAATTCAACGAGATCACGTTGAAATTGACCGCGATCGCGATGAATTTCACATATCGTGGTGAAATTGACCGCGATCGCGGTGAAAATGACCGATCTCGTTGAAATTCACCGGGATCGCGTTGAAATTGAACGCGATCTCCCATTTCAACATTTCAAGTTTACATTGGCATTTCTACAAACAGTTTGTATGCTAAGGTTAACGAACAATCTTAAAACGAAAATCACTCCTAAATATTCAAACGAACCCAACCTAAAACGAAAATCACCCCCAAACATTCTTAAAACATACATTTCCGTACATCTTAGACGGAGGAGCCATAAAAACCATTGACAATTGAAGATATATGAACGAAGATGAAGATGAAGATGAAGATGAAGATGAGATGAAAATTATGTGTCTCGTTGATTTTTAACGAGATCAACTCAACGAGATCGCAGTGAATTTCGAAACGAACAGGGGCAGTTTGGTCAGAAAAATAATGGAAGTTTACTTTTGGAAAGAAAAGTATTGAAGTATTAGCTGGGAATAATGGTCAAAAGAGAGGTTTACAGTCGGAAATTTCTCACAAAAATATGGTTGGGAGGAAAAGGGTTGAAAGCACGGTAACATTTTGTCATTTATAACTCACGTACCATCCTCGACCCGACGTTTTGCATACATTATCCTCGGGTTTTCAATCTTGAGAAGGGGATTTATGTTCCAGTTATCCAGACCGTCGATTCACTGCGCTTCTTTCTTGATGGAATATTTGTTGAAATTTATTCCATAAAAAGATTCTTAACTGTACAATTTCTGGATTACAAAAGGACGGTTAGGTAGAGAAATACATAAAATGTCCACGTTAACTCAGGAAATAACTTACATTGGTCGCTAGGATCTTTTAGATATGGACACTAGGTAGTGCAAAGAAACAGATTAACCGTCAAGATTACGGAAAGATGGATCTCCCTTGCGTCGAGGATCCTACGGCTACAAATTCGTGGTCATTAAATAGCCGACAAACGGTAAAAAAAAAGAAAAAGAAAAAAAGAGAAATTTCCGACTGTAAACCTCTCATTTGACCATTATTCCCAACTAAACCTTCAATAGTTTTCTTTCCAAAAGTAAACTTCACTTGTACGGATGTGACATTTTCGGACCGAAATACCCCTGTTGTTAGGATTTATTCCTTCTAAAACAAAAAACATATTTTCTCCTCGTTTTTTTCCTCTTCTATATTCAAAACTCATTTTTTTTCTCTCATCTATAGCAAAAAAAGCATTATCTCTTTAGTTTTGAGATCGATTTTCACTCCAAAGCATTATTTTTCTATTTTTTTCAACTCGTGTTTCATCGGAAATGAGGTTGTGGTGTGGACCAGGTAAGAACGAAGAATGTGAATTTTTTTCTTAACGAATGCGTTTTTTTTAATAATCAAGTCGGATCTTTGTTTATCGCAATGTGTTTTTACAATAATCAATCTTGTTGAATTTCAATGAGCATATTGATATTTCAAAGATTTGTGATAGCTATGCTCTTTGAATTACTGTGCTCTTTGAATTTTACAGTGTGCTCGTTGAATTATATCTGTGCTCTTTGAAATTCAACGAGATCGCGGTGAATTTCAACGAAATCGTGGTGAATTTCACCGCGATCAGAAATTCAACGAGATCGCAGTGAATTTTACAGCGATCTCGTTGAAATTCAATGAGATCGCGTTCAATTTTTGCTTGCTTTATGGCTACAGTTAATATCTGTGGCCTTTAGTTAAAATTCAACAAGATCACGATGAAATTCAACGAGATCGCGGTCAATTATATGGCTACAGTTAAGATCCGTAGCCTTTAGTTAAAATTTAACGAGATCTCGTTAAATTCTCACTGTGCTCGTTGCATTTTAACGAGATCTCGTTAAATTTTAACTAAAGGCTACGGATCTTAACTGTAGCTAATGAGATCTCTTTCAAAATTCAAAGAGCACAGCACAGTGCTAATTCAACGTGATTTCTTTCAAAATTTAAAGAGTACAGTACTAATTCAATGAGATCTCTTTCAAAATTCAAAGAGCACAATGTCAATTTAATGAGATCTCTTTTAAAATTAAAAGAGGACAATAATATGCCAATGCAAAGAGATTTCTTTCAAAATTCAAAGAGCAAAGCACCAATTCAATGAGATTTCTTTCAAAATTCAAAGAGTATAATTTCAACAATGACCCTTTCAAAATTCAAAGAATACTCTTTCAAACATATTCTCAAACTTTTCAACATTTTGTTGAAATGTCACAACGAAGGAAAATGTTGTTGAGAGTTTCCGACTGTAAACGTCTATTTTGGCCAATATTCCAGCTAAACCTCTAATTTCTCAGAAAAATTAATGAGATCAAATTTCTCAGAAAAAAAGGAGAAATTTCTGACTGTAAACGTCTATTTTGACCAATATTCTCAGTCAAACCTCCAATTTCTCAGAAAAATTAACGAGATCAAATTTCTCAGAAAAAAAAGGAGAAATTTTCGACTGTAAACGTCTATTTTGAACCAATATTCCTAGCTAAACCTTCAATACATTTCTTTCCAAAAGTAAACTTCCATTTTTTTTCTGACCAAAGTGCCCCTGTTCGTTGAGAGTTTCACCGCATTCTCGTTGAGTTGATCTCGTTGAAAATCAACGAGACACAATTTTCTCGTTGAAGATCTCATCTTCATCTTCATCTTTCTTATGGCTCCTCCGTCGAAGAGGCTACGGAAAGGTATGTTTTAGGAATATTTGGGGGTGATTTTCGTTTTAGGTTGGGTTTGTTTGAATATTTGGGAGTGATTTTCGTTTTAAGATTGTTCGTTAACCTTGGCATACAAACTGGTTGTAGGAATGCCAATGTAAACTTAAAATGTTGAAATGGGAGATCGCGTTCAATTTCAACGCGATCCCGGTGAATTTCAACGAGATCGGTCATTTTCACTGCAATCACGGTCAATTTCACCGCGATTGCGGTCAATTTCAACGCGATCTCGTTGAATTTCAAAGAGCACATATTTAAATGTTTTTTATTTTATTTTATGAATGTTGTTTTTTTGAAATGTGAATGTCTAATATGTATACAACGAGTTTGTTGTAAAGTGTATGTCGACAATGTTTGAGAATTTTAACCAACTTTCATTATATTTCGAATTTGAATACAACATGTTTGTTGAAATGTCACAACAAAGGAAAATGTTGAAAAGTTTGAGAATGTGTTTGAAAAAGTATTCTTTGAATTTTGAAAGAGTACTCGTTGAAATTGTACTCTTTGAATTTTGAAAGAAATCTCGTTGAATTGGTGCTGTGCTCTTTAAATTTTGAAAGAAATCTCTTTGAATTGGCATATTATTGTCCTCTTTTAATTTTAAAAGAGATCTCATTAAATTGACATTGTGCTCTTTGAATTTTGAAAGAGATCTCGTTGAATTGGCACTGTACTCTTTAAATTTGAAAAGAAATCACGTTGAATTAGCACTGTACTCTGTGCGCTTTGAATTTTGAAAGGGATCATTAGCTACGGTTAAAATCCGTAGCCTTTAGTTAGAATTTAACGAGATCTCGTTGAAATTCAACAAGCACAGTGAGAATTTAATGAGATGTCGTTAAATTTTAAATAAATGCTACGGATATTAACTATAGCCATTGAATTGACCGCGATCTCGTTGAATTTCACCGCGATCACGGTTAATTTGTTGAATTTTAACTAAAGGCTACAAATATTAACTGTAGCCATAGAGTGAGCAAAAATTGACCGCGATCGCGTTGAATTTTAAAGAGCACAGATATAATTTAACGAGCACATTGTAAAATTCAAAGAGCAAAATATAAAATTTAAAGAGCACAGTAATTCAAAGAGCACAGCTATCACGAATTTTTGAAATATGAATATGCTCATTGAAATTCAACGAGATTGATTATTGCAAAAACACATTGCGATAAACAAAGATCTGACTTGATTATTAAAAAAAAACACATTCGTTGAGGAAAAAAATTCACATTCTTTGTTCTTACCTGGTCCACACCACAACCTAGTTTCCGATGAAACACGAGTTGAAGAAATAGAAAAATAATGCTCTGAAGTGAAAACCGATCTCAAAACTAAAGAGATGATGCTTGTTTTGCTATAGATGAGAGAAAAAAAAATGAGTTTTGAATATAGAAGAGGAGAAAAACGAGGAGAAAAAATATATTTTTTTAGAAGGAATAAATCCTAACAACAGGGGTATTTCGGTCCGAAAATGTCCAATCCGTACAAGTGAAGTTTATTTTTGGAAAGAAAACTATTGAAGGTTTAGCTGGGAATAATGGTCAAAAGAGAGGTTTACAGTCGAAAATTTCTCAAAAAAAAGTGGTGAAATGATGACATATAGGAGAGCGGATTAGGTGAGACCCCGGGCTCACTTAAGACGGTGCGGCCCTTACCATGGGGTTACCATGGGGCCCACCTTGATGTATGTATTCTGTATCCACTCCATCAATCCGTTTTTTCAGGCCACCTTAGGGCATTATCCCAAAATATTAAGCAGTAAAATTTTCAGGTGGACCATACCATAAGAAACAGTGGTCATTGACCATTCTACCATAAAAACTTCTTAGGACGCAACTTCATGTTTCTGTAGTATTTGTTTACCATCCAATCTGTTGATAAGGTCACATGAGCCTAGATGAAGGAAAAAAACAAATATCAGCTTCATCCAAAACTTATCTGGCCCATTAATGGTCAATCACCACTGTTTTCTATGTTATGGTCCACCTGATAAGTGGATCTGCTTCATTTTCGGTATAATCACCTAAACAGATCTGGAAAAATGGATGGACGGCGTTGATACATAATACATACATCAAGGTGGGCCCCACAGTAACCCACGGTAAGGGCCGCACTGTCTTGGGTGAGGCCGGGGTCTCACCTAATCCGCTCTCGACATATAGCGACTGCATGTGAACTTTAAATTGACCAATCGAATCGTATTTGTAAAATATCTGATCCGTGCAAAAGGTGGGCCACGCCATGATTATCTAAAAAGTCAGGCCTACCAACATATTGGTTGGTTCATACCATCCCAACAGCATTGGATGAGTTCGATGGTCTGTCCCGTTTGATGCATCGATCAGAATGATTTTCATATCAGATTATAAACAGGGTGTAGCACACCTTTTTCACGGATCAGATGTTATTTATATGTGCCAAGTTGTCAGAAAAGAGATATCATTATTTCCTTGATTGAGTCGAATGTTGAGGCCCTGTTCGTCAGACGCCTAAAACTGAGTTTATCTCATTTTAGTCTAATTATGTATTAGAGATCTTGGTCTCTAATACATAATGAGTTCATCATATTAGTTATGTATTAGAAACTGAGATCTCTAATATATAATTACTGTGAAGTAAAATTGGTCACAATTCATTTTAAGGTGTCTATCTAATACGGCCTGAATTTTTAAGTTGACCTAGTTTTTGAACATCTTGACTAAGTTGCTGATTGTCCGCTACTTCTGCGACTTCTTGCTCAACCATACCTTCCACTTTCTTAAGGCCTCTGACATTGGAATCAACCCACCAATGTTTGACGCTTGCATTTTTACTCGTGCGTGTGTTCTTGACTTGTTAAGGAATGACTGTGCTCGGTGCAGGACATTTATGAAATCCTCTTTAACTAACATATTCCCACCAGAGGCACACTCCAATGGTACTGGTACCACCATTGAGCTACGGTCATACTAGGAAGATGTGGGGCCCACAAGATGTATGCATGAAATCCAACCCATCCACCATGGCGTCAGCGCATGTCATTCACAGGGCAATAAAATAATGATTCTCCATGGATTACGGGGCCACACTACAAGGAACAAGTTGTGAGCAAACGCCCACCCTTGATTTGAGTGGAAGGCCCACTGCTGTGCATACGGAATACTGGCCATTCAAACCCTTCATCAGGTCTGTATGTAGTGTCAGGTAGAAAATCATGCTGTTTTGAAACTCAGGTGGGCTCCTGTGTAAATCAAGGGTGGGAATCCCTACTCATATTGTTTCCTCTGTGGCGGTCCAGTTGAGTGTTGGATCAGACTGCTTTTGGCTTTTGGGGATGATATGATGTGACACCTCGGATGGATGGTTTGGATGAACTTAATACGTCACATCTGCCTGGTACCACTGTAAGCTTATGGTGGTATCGGTACCCACTCCAGTGTATCCCTTCTCACTATGGCTAGATTTGTGGTTTTATTTTCATCAATTGTGTTGTGTTTGGTTTATTTTCATTAGTTGTGTGTTGCTAAATCTTTGTGTTTTTGGCCCTTGGATGTGAGTTTTATTTGATCATGGATGTATGCATAGTTGGCGGCTCTCCCCTAATCGGGTCTATCCATTAAAATTGATTTGCCCCCTTCATCACATTAGTCTAGACCGTTGAGAAAGAATTGGCCCATCCATTGAAAACGAGTAGGTATGCAATGCATTCAAATTTTGAGGGTTGGATGGTCCACCTGCTCATCCTCCAACGAGAGTAAGAGAGGAGAGTGATGAACCTTGAAAGATGGCATCACATTCATCAAATCCATGCTCACAAACACTATCAAATCTCAACCAAAAGTGCCCCGTCCTTCATGATTGTTGCCCAAGTATACATGCTGCCAAAAAAAACCAGCATCGGCAAACACCACCCCACTTAACTACATGCTGGATTAATTCATACATTGCTTGCACATCAAAATGCATCCTCGACATATTCTCTTGAATCGTCAAAACTGGATTGAAGTCACTGCCAATCATCTATGGTTCCCAAATGCTTGTCATTTCCTCCCAGCATAGTTTATGCGCATTTGGTCGAGATTTGGAACATTTTGCATATTACCACTGATTACTCCCACCTCAATCCTACCATTACATACAACTTTTAAGGATAGATTTTGGCCTTAGACCCCCTACATGGATAGTTGAGTGTTGTTAGATGCAAGTAGAGGTGGCAATGGGTCGAGTCGGGCCGGGTCGGGTTCGGGTCGGGTCAAGTTCGGGTCAGGTTCTTTCCACCTCAACCCTAAGCCGACCCAAATTGAATTTAGGTTGGATTTTCCTAACCCTTACCCAACCCAAATTAAATCCAGGTCAGGGTTGGGTTGACCCACATTTTAATGATCAACTAACTAACTTGTAGATTAAACTAAATGCATATGACACTAGTAGCATATGACCCTAGCATTCAATTGAAAACCAAACCATCTATGTTTAATAGGTACATAAGTGCACACACACACACACACACACACACACACACACACACACATAGGAAATGATACTCTGATGTTGACCTCATGGGAACTTTCACGAGGTTGAGCTGTGTGAGTGTGTCAAACATCTACCCCATCAGTCAGATGCACCATTTCATGGTGGGCCACAGGCTTAAAAATCACGTCAATCCATGACTTAGATGGGCCACACCACAAACAAAAGTTGAGAGGGGTAATTCGTCCATTAAAACCTTTATGATCATTTTTTTGACCCACTGAGATGTGATTCATAAATCCAGCCCATCCATTGTATGTGTCCCACTTGGATGATGAGGGGTAAGGCCAAGTTTCAACTGCATCCAAAACTCATGTGGGCCCCACCAAGTGCTTTTAGATGTTTTAGGCATGTCTTCGCATGGTTTTAGATGGTATGGCCCACTTGAGTTCTATATACGGCTGATTTTTGGGATATCCCATGACCTAAAGAGGACCCATCAAATGCGTGGTGTTGATGTCTGATATGTGGGGCCCACACAGCTCTTCCCATGAGGTAGACCTCATAATACCACTTCCCTATATATATATATATATATATATATATATATATATATATATATATATATATATATATATATATAAACCGAGGTTTTTTATAGAGTATTTCTATTACGTAGATACTAAAAGAGAAAAATAAATGGATAGAATGGAGTGCAGATTTAAAGCATACATCTTAGGCATCAACACAGTTAGAGTAATGGGATGATGCTACAGACACGTCGATCAACTTTATTGAATTAACAAACATGTGGACCGTTCTAGCAAGGTGTGTGAGAGAAAGAAAAACTACGTATTTTTTAACTAATAAGAAAATCAATATATAATAGTCTTAGGGCCCACCGTAATGTTTACTAAATTGACAAACATGCGGACTGTTTCCAGCTTGGTGTGTGAGAAAAAAAAACTATGTATTATTTAACTAATAAGAAAATCAATATATAATAGTCTACTTAACCCCTATATGATTCAGGTCGGGTCGGGTCACCTTTAACCCTAACCCGACCCATAAAAATCCGGGTTGGGTCAGGTCAACCCAAAAGTTGAATTCGGGTCAAATTTTCTAACCCTAAACCAGAAAAATCCAGGTCAGGTTGGGTCGGGTTAGCGGGTCGGGTCGAATTTTGCCAGGTCTAGATGCAAGGAGTTCATAACATAACTAATTTTCCAAATATTAATCATCGTCTCCAAGATGTTTAAGAAATAAATCCTCTAGCTCATAACTACGTGCTTAAGGTGCTTCAAAGATGTTAATTTACTTGTGCGTTCGCATTCCAGCTGATGCTGCCCAACATCAGTCACCCAATCTGAACCCATGACCCTGCCTTTCCCTCACCTTACTCGAACATATCTACCCGAAGATGTTTTGAAATCCCACTCCTCCAAAGCCTAACTATGAAGCTTCTAGGCCACTACGTGAAAAAGGTCAATTTGCGACGGATTTAAAAGTGCTTTGTTTAACGACGAATCTTATCCGTCGTATTCGAAAATATTCCGTCGCTGTTGCGAAAGCAAGGCAGGATTTCGTCGCGGAATTTAGCGACGGACATAGTTCGTCGTAAAATTATAATTTCCGACGGACCCAGTTCGTCGCTATTTAACGACGAACTTGGTTCGTCGCTAATCCCAAGCCGAAAAAATCCCCCAAAGAACCCCATACAGAATAGCGACGGATTATTTCCTTAAACGACGAATAAGGTCCGTCGTAACATAAAATTTAAGAAAAATGAGATATTGAAAGAAAGCTGATATTTTTAAAAGTTAAAAAATTTGATATTTAAAAAAATAATTTTGTAATTTGAAAAAAAGAGTTAAGAGGTTTTAAAAACAAAATTGAGAAATTTGAATAAAATTAATATGTTTGAAATTTCTTTTGCAAATTTACACAAAATTAAACACTTTGAAAAAGAAAATTGTGAAGTTTAAAAAAAATTGTGATTTTCAAACAAAAAAAGTTGAGTGGTTTGAAAATAAATTAATAATTTTTTAATAAAATTGAGATTTTGAAAAATATTAAGATTCAAAAAATATTTTTGAAAAAAAAAAATGGCCATTTGAAAATAGCTGAGTAGTATGATTAAAATTGATAAGTTTGTAAAAAAAATTGAAATGTTTATAAAGAAATTAAGATTTTGTATTTTGAAAAAATTAATAAGTTTGATAATAAAAAAAGGACATTTTGTAAAGAAATTGAGAAGCTTTAAAAAATTGGCATTTTGAAAAGTTAGAGAAGTTTGAAATAAAATTGAAATTTTGAAGAAAAAAATGTGATGTAAAAAAATGGAGATTTTGATAAAAAAAAAATTTGAAAATTTGAAAATGTAAATTAACTAGTTTAAAAAAAAATTGTGATTTCGAAAAAAAAAGGTTGAGAAGTTGGAAAGAAATCGACAATGTTTGATAAAAATTCATACTAAAAAAAAAAGACTTGAGATTTAAAAAAGAACTAGGATTTTAGAAAAAAAAAAAAAAAGTAACATTTTTAGACAAAAAAAGTCATTGAAAAATAAAATTGAGACGTTTGAATAAAATTGATAAGCTTAAAAAAATTAATTTTTGTAAAGAAATTATATTTTTATAAAATTGACATTTTGGAAAAAAAAAATTGGCATAAAGAAATTAGTGTTTTGAAAAAAAGAATTAGCATTTTTAAAATATTGAGAAGTTTGAATAAAACTAATAAGTTTAAAAAAAATAAATTTTTTATAAGTTTGAAAAAGTTCGAAAAAAAAATTAGATTTAAAAAGGAAAAGAAGATTTGAGATTTAAAAAAAAAATCGAGATTTTGTATTTTGAAAAAAAAAAAAGTTGAGAAGTTTGATAAAAAAAATGAGAAAAAAATTGAGATTTTGTATTTTGAAACAAAAAAAGTTGGAAAAAAATTGTGCTTTAAACAAAAGTGAGAAATTTGAAATGAGTGGGCCAAATTTATTAGTGGACATTTATTGGATAGTTGAAAATGAAAAATTACACTCATTCAGTTAGCTGGTTTATGCATACACACATGTTCATTGGTGCAAAAAATGAAGGCCCTAATATAATGATGTTAATTAATTACAAGGAAAACTTATAATGATGAGATTGATCAAATTCTATGATCAAATCATCCTAAACTTGATCTAAATGGTCAGATATGTTTAGAACGTGTTAATTATTATTGAAAACAAAATTCAGCCCGAATCAGTATCTTTAGATGTTTAGATTAAATTTGACTCAAATCTGACGATTAGGTCACAAGATATGGTCCATCATATTGTTGATCAATCTTATCTATTCAGGATCTTTCTCATATGAAACTTGATAAGGGCAAGTGACCAGTCAAATCAAAGTTATTGATGAATAGAATAAAGTAAATGGATTAGATTTCCAAATTAGGCCAAATTTTTAAGTCAAAATTGCGCTGCAACTTGTTGACCTCGTGAAAACCTAATAAATGTACAGTCATTGGACCCCAAACTCTAATCTAGCCATTGAGAATTTGATCTTTCTAATATTTACTATTGCATCCTAAAATGATATAAAAGAACAGATGGATGGATTAGATATACATAAAATACATCAACTTGGGTTCATACCGTTAGGATAACGGATGCGGATTGGCTAGTGACCCTGCCACCAGTCAATGCCTAGTGATCGGTGCTCTGTGGGCCCCACCACGATGAATGTGTTTCATCCACTCTATCCATACATTTTCATAGATCATTTTATGGTATGAGCCCAAATTTGAGGTAGATCCAAATCTCAAGTGGACCACATCACAAGAAACAGTGTTAATTGAACACCCACTATTAAAAACTTATTGGGGGCCACGGAAGTTTTGGAACAAGCTGATATTTGTTTTTTACCTACGTCCAGGTCTGTATAACCTAACCAAGAGGTTGGATGTCAAATAATCAATATAGTGGGCCCTATGAGGTTTTTAATGGTGGAATAATCAATATAGTGGAAATTTTCTCATTTCATTGGAATAACAGAGAATAGAGAAGATTGTGTTGTTTTTGGTTTCCCATTTTAGTTAATAGTTTTCTCTTTTCCTTGGAACATGCTATAGAACATGGCTTCTGTTTATGTGGAATGTATAAAAAAAAAAACTTCTCATGGGCCACAATTTTTTGTTCAATATGATATTTAGGTGGTCTCTGCATCCAGGTCTTTGTGACCTTATCAACAGGTTAGATGGGAAGTAAACACTCCGGTGGCCCCCATGAAGCTTTTAGTGGTCTGGATTCAATCACGACTGTTTTCTGTGGGACTGGGTCTTGATAAACACAGATCGCTCCAAATTAGTCAGCCTTACTGTAATGAATTGCATCCAAACAAAAATGATTTTTGTTCATTTTTCACTTGTGGTTTGCAGCATGACAGGTCTGATTGTGTAGGATATTCCAAACACAATTCTCATGTTACATTGTCTGATTGGGAGTAATTCAATACTTTGGCAGAGTAAGACACTTGATATGCAGGCACATATATTGTTTAGTGGCATCCATAAATTAATCCAAGTAAATTGTGGAAACCACTGTTGCTAAGTTACAGTTTGAAAATCAGTTAGTTGAGCAATCCTAACCTCGACTTGATTGGACTAATTGCCAAAATGTCCAAGCTAATATTTGAATGCCAATGGCCTTTAGAAGGGGAAAAAAATCTGAGTTTCCAATAGCCATTGCATCTGAAGTTCATTTGTTCTGGTAAATCATAAATGTATGCATGCTCAAGAAGCTAGTGGGTCCTGTGTGTCAGATTTTCTTTGTTTTCTCTTTCAGAAAATCAGGTGATCAGGGCATATCATCGTGCGACTAGAATTTGAGTGGTTAACATTCCACATATCATGCCTTGTTTCCAAGGGCTTGGACAATCTATGATGGTATTTGTACTAAATACGACTCCCTCACATTATTTTCTTATCACCTTCTTTTGTGGACTGAGTATTTTTTATCCCCTGAAATTATATATTTCTAAAATAATTGGTCTCTTATCTCCAGGTGAACCGGACCTAGAGCTAAAGATTTCATGTCGCCAAATATCACTGTTCATACCGCATAATTATCGAGAGAGCAGTCTTCCTACTTCTGTCTTTGTTTACACGGTATGTATATTCAACCTGCTTCCAATATGGGATTCGGATGAACTTATTGATCCACTAAGTGATGATTCTCTTGGGACACATTTATATACTTTTTATTTCAAAGATACTCTCTGAAGAGAACAAAAGTTAAAAATCCCATCAATAGGACACTAAGTTGCATTAGCATGCAAGATCTCAGCCTTTTTGCCTGCAGATTGAACCTTCTTTAATACCTTGCTTGCCTCTACATACCTGATTACAGTCACCTTCTGCTATTTCCTGTTTATATCCACAGATTGTACTCCTGAAAACACAAAGAACATAACTCAAAACATCAGATTTAGCCCACTATTTAGATTTTTTGGGAAATGTTTTTGGCTTTTCCATTGATAAGATGAGCTACAACATATAAAAAGAATTTCATGTACAAAAGACATTGAAGGGTAATCTCATATGTGTGGACTGTTGATATACTGAATTGCTGGATTTTTGCGCAGCTCACACGAGTTGATCCTATATATTGTTGGTTTATAGAATAAGTACTTGTAAAGGAACTGCCCCTGCACATGTCATATCAATGTTTTAAAATCCAAACAGTTATATGGTGGGCCCATTTTGACTGGAATGGTGTCCTGTCCCAGCCAGGTCACTATTAGGAGCCCATTTTGCAATTGGACCACCTAGGTCACATGGGTTATCCTGCCATCAAACCTATTCATGTGACTGTGACAAGTTGGCATGTGTGAGGGGGGTGTTTATGAAGTTCATATGCATTGTTTACATGTGATTGAAATTAAATCCTTTTTCATTTCCATGACTTCTGTATTGTTCTGTATTGTTCCTTTGGGATTTCTTCTTCTTTTCTATTGCCACAGTTTTAAATTGTTTCATTCTTGCCTGATTAGCATGGCGAATGCCCCATCTACTACTGGGCCATTCAATTGGATGTTGAGATTGAGTTGAGTATTCAATGCCCAAGGTTGGGTAGCTTAGGTTAGGTCTCAAGTTAAGTTGATACTTAATTGATGTGGGTCTCAGGACAATGCCCCATCTACCACCTGGCATTGTCCATGAACAATACAGTTGTATCTGCCTGAAGCAGTCAGATACAAAGTGATACAAGGTAATACGACCCCGCATCGGTTTTGAATGATGCTATATGCCCAAACCAATTTTCACCCATTTCATTTTGAGAAGAATTTCATGATTGCTTTAGACAAATATTTTTTTGGTTGTTTTTGTTAGTTGGATTATCCAGAGAATAAAAAAATAAAGCGAGTTAACTTCAGTTCATTTGAATTTTACAGAGTTGTTCATGGTTTCAGACAAGGCGGCTGGAACTCGGAACAAGGTGCTTCAAGCTATGGAAAACGGTTCTATTCATAGATTATAAAGTTGATTTCCTCCAAGTTTTCAATTTCATCCCACTGAAACTTCTTGCATAATAGTTATCAAGCTTGTTTTTTTCTTTTTTGTTCTTAGATTACAAAACTCACTCTTATGTTTTATATTCTGAATTTTGCAGGTGGGCCAGTTGATGGATTTGCTAACGTATGAGGTGGACGCAGCTATAAAGGAAAGAGTAGAAATGAAGGCTTCACGTATGATCAAGAGATTGATCTCAACGAGGACAAAATAAAGCCTAGTTGCTCATTATATGGAGAATATTGGTTCACTTAAATGTGTAGATTTGTAACAAATATTAATATTATTTTCCACTAGAAATGTAAGGATTTATAAATTTCATATATGATATAATGATGATTTGTGAGGGTTACAGTTTAGTTTTTTTTTTTTATTTTAATAATTTGGACGACTATCAGGTGCAACAGATTTAAGAAACAATTTGGGCAACATGTCTTTCAGTTGCAGAAAATTTAGCGACGGACCAAACCCAGTCGCTCAAATTCCTAATAATGCAATCACGCTGTCGCCATAAATTTAACGACGGACAATACCCGTGGCAACAATTTTGTACGACGGACAAAATCCGTGGTTAAATCCGTCGCTTGACATAATTTAGCGACGAACGTAATCCGTCGTTAAAATGCGACGGACATAATTCGTCGTTTAAAATTTGCCACATTGTAAACTGCGACGGACCATGCGACGAGCCAAGTCCGTCGCTAATCTGTATTTGCGACGGACTTGGTCCGTCGCAAAAAGGCTATTTTGGTGTAGTGGGCAATAGCTCTCGACACCCATGATTCTCCACCATTACCAACCATCTACATACTTTATTCTCCTACTACCTGGTAACTCCCACAGACTCTTGGTAAGTGTTGTAAAGTGCACGTGGCTTATTCTTTGGGGATCAATCCAAAGACCTAGCACTTCATACTACCTGGAAAATGACTTCCTGGATGATCCGTGTCTCCGAAGATTATTCTATCCCTTCCACTGCCTTCTATCACTTACAAATCTAGGCGTACCTTGGCTGTTGAACGAGGATGAAGCATTGGCTAAGCATGAGCATGACTCTGACCTTGGTCGTGCCCAACTATTGCAGGGAGGCAACTTGAAGCCAAATACCCTCCTGATCGACCGAGGATCAAGGGGCAACTGATGCAGACAAGACATCGCCACCATCCAATACAGCAACTAACCTCGAGCTTGGGAGAGGTGTAGGAAAAACAAGAATAGCAGAAGAACATGGGTTGGTATTAGAGGCCACCTCCCCTCTCAAATGGAAATTGTGTTCCTTTTAAGAGCAAAACTGCAAATGGCTGCTACGCTTACTCCCAAAACAAGGGATAGGGAAAGCTGATGGAATTGAATATATGGTTCCAGACCTGTTTGTGACTGCAGCATAGACTCTCTGCTTAACATCCCCTGCATTAATTGAGAAAGAGAATTATGCACAACAATCTAGTGAGTAATGTGCAAACCACCTGACGTATGAAGGATGTGGGAGGTCGATCACCTGTCTTCCTCGCCGGTTGATTATCGTTTTCACGAGAGAAAATAAGAGATGAAAAAGGAAATGAATTCTGAATAAGCCATTTTCATGTTGGGCACCAACTCTAAAACCTTATGGATCAAAAGTTATGATCGAATTAAAACTTACTATAAATAGTAAATTGAAAATAAACTAGCCTAATGCCCATCAATCTGGTCAAATCTCGTGATTCCGGCTTGGGCAACCCTAGCGTAGCAGGGTTGAGTGGCTAAAGTAGCTCGAACTACCCCCAAAATCATATATTATATGCCCAGAAACTCATTCTGGATTGCGAGATATGACCGTTTTACAGTCCTGATGGTCTGGATCACTTCCAACCCCGACCGATCTTCTTTTGGTCCATCTGAGCCATGAAATAATTGGCGACCTGCTCTACATCACCACCCCCTCCCTTGCTTACCAGTCGGGAATATTGCACAAACACCTAACGGGCATTGTTCGCATCACCTTTCTTAGGTCGGTCATGCTCATCGGATCTTTCTAGAGTGATCTCCATTATCCCCTGCTGACCATATACACTAGCCATCCAAACCTCTTCCAACATCTTCCTGGCATTAACCTCCAATGGTCCTAGACGATTGGGTCCCCACAACTTGTGAACCCTGTAACTCTTAGACCGCAGAGCCAGGATTCATAGCTGCGGGCTTATCTTGATTGACACAAGAAACGAGTTTTAGTTCGGCCACAAATGGGGAAGGCAAGACCCTTAATGTTAAGCTCAATCAGACTGTTTAGCATCGCCAAAGGCCACAAAAGAATGCTTGCTCAAGCAAGCATTATGAAAGATCCATCCAAATTGCCCTTATTGAGTTCCACCACCAAACCAAACCTCAAACTGATATCTATAATCACCAATACATATCACGACATCTCTTGATGTCTTTAGCTTTCTGGGGTTAGCTAAACCTCCTGTTCATTTCTGAACTTGATTTTAACTTTATGGCGTGTAACATATTGCATTCCAAAATACTTGTTCATTTTTTAACATCTTTTATAGTTATGGGCACACAACAGATTGCCTTAGAAAACACGAACATTACCTTGGCACAGCCGCACATGCCTTAACATTCAAATACAATATCCACACCACACAAATATTGCAGTCTTATTGTCCTTGGAGTAGAGTGTTTCACACCATTACATTCCTTAAAAATCCAAAGTATACTGTCCCTGGAGTTTGAGACTTTCACACCATTACATGCCTTAAAAATTCAAAGTATATTGTCCCTAAGAGTTGAGAGTTTCACACCAACACACATTGGCATACATGCCTTAAAAATCCATAATAGAAGAGGGAGAAATGCCGAAACAAATCTACGGTTGCCCCACCTGCAGCCCCACCTTATCGACTGTTATGATTGTTCGACTTCAGTGTTGGTTGGAAGTGGAGTGTCATTTAATGCAACTGCACAATGGGAATGAATTAGGAGCTAAAACACAAAAACATGGTGGCCAGCTTAAATCAACCACAAATCATGAGGATGAGCATCTTTGACCCACTATCTAAGGGTAGTGATGGTAAGCCGGTAGTCAAGGTATGGATTAATCATGAGGAAGCCCCATATTCTTCCTTCTCTTTTCTCTTCTTCATTTTCTTTCATCTCTCTCTCTCTCTCTCTCTCTCTCTCTCTCTCTCTCTCTCTCTCTCTTCCTTTTGTTTGTTAGAGAGAGAGAGAGAGGAGAAAGTTATGGCCAAGAATAGGGATGGTATGTCAGCCATCCCATGGCATGACCACGTAGATAAAAGAGAGTATCTGTGATATTGAGATTGTTGAATTAATGCACTTGAAGAGAGATACATGTATGTGTTCCAATACATGTACATGTACTTAATGAGATACATGTATTTGTTCCAATACATGTACCTTTTGGAATACATGTATTTGTTGCAATGCATGCATGTACTCATGCTTAGAATTTTGTGAAAAGGTTCATGTCTCTTTGTTGAAGAGTCACATGTCTCTTAGTTATTGATGAACCTGTTAAGTAGCTTTTATTTTTTGAATGTATCTACAAGTCTATAAATATGGGTTTGTAATTCATTTTCTAGTATGAAGAAGCAATACAACAAAAATCAGCATTCTCCTATTACCTTCTAAGTTATTTTTTTTAAGTAAAAAAAGGCTAAAATAGCTAACAAAGTGGTATCAAAGCCAAGTTTCGGGTCTTGACTGGGTGTTAGAAACTTCTAAGGAAGTAGAATTGATGGCAACGAATGGTGCAACGATTCATCCCGCAATTCCCATTTTTGGAGGGGAGAGCTTTGATCATTGGAGCATCAAAATGAAGACCTTGTTCCAATCTTAAGGGATATAGGAGATTGTCGAAACCGGTTATCCAACTGCAACCGATCTCACATCTCTCTCAGCTACACAACAAGAACAACTCAAGGAGAATAAGAAGAAAGATGCGAAGGCCCTCTTCTTCATCCAGCAAAGTGTCTCCGATTCTATCTTCTCTAGAATCATTCCATCTCAAACTGCAAAGCAAGCTTGGGACACTTTACAACAGGAGTTCAAAGGTACGTCTAAAGTGATTGCCATCAAGTTACAAACTCTACGGAGGGAGTATGAAAATCTAAAAAAGACTCGGAAAAGATGAAAGATTATCTTTCTCGAGTGATTGAAGTAGTGAATCAGATTCGGATTTATCGAGATTCTATTTCTAATAAAAAGGTGATTCAGAAGCTTTTAATAAGCCTCCTTGCAAAATATGATGCTACCATTGCCGCAATAGAGGAATCTAAGGACCTTTCAACCTTATCATTGGTTGAGTTGATGGGCTCTTTAGAATCACATGAGCAAAGATTGTTGAGGCATGAAGAAAAATCAGTTGAAAGTGCGTTTCAAACAAAACGTTCAATTGGTTCACAAAGTTCTTCAGAGAACACACAAGCTGGTCTCGGAAAGAGTCAAGGCAATTACAAGAAAGGCGGAAAATCGATGCAAGGAAAATGGCAAAATCGAAACAAAGGTAAAAATTTAAATCTTACCTGTGACTTTTGCAAAAAGTCTGGCCATATTGAACATGAGTGTTGGAATCGAGGCAAACCTCAGTGTTTTAACTGTAAAAATTTTGGACACGTGAAGAAGGATTGTCGTTTTAAGGACAATCAGCATGCTGCAAACTTCTCTGAAGAAAAAGTTGAAGAAAACATGTTTTTTTTGCATGTCAGTACTCACTCACTCAAAATGAAGAGATATGGTACTTGGACAGTGGATGCAGCAATCATATGACAAGTGATGATCGGATATTCACAAATATCGACTCATCTGTCAGATCTCAAGTCCGTATGGGAAATGGTGCTATTATGGAAGCAAATGGAAAGGGGACAATTGCCATTGAAACCAAGAAAGGGGTCAAGTATATAAAAGATATTTTGCTTGTTCCTGACTTGGATCAAAACTTGCTAAGTGTTGGGCAACTTGTTCAAAATGGGCACTCTATATTCTTCGAAAATGATTCTTGCATTATCTATGACAATAATGGCACGAATCAAGTGATCGCTAAGGTGAATATGGAGAAAAATCGTTTCCTATTAAATTGCGATATTCGATCGATTGTGCACAGGAAAGCCGAGACACTTGATGAATCTTGGCTTTGGCATAAAAGACTGGGGCATTTGAGCTTTCATGGCTTGAAGCTGATGGATAAGAAGAATTTGGTGGATGGTTTACCATCTATCGAAATTAAAAATGACATTTGCTCGGGTTGTGCATTGGGAAAACATCATCATGCACCTTTCTCAAGAAGCACATGGAGAGAAAAGGCGCCCTTGGAGTGGATCCACACTGATATTTGTGGAAAAATGCAAACTCCATCACTTAGTGGAAGCTTGTATTTTATCATCTTTGTTGATGATTATATAAGAATGATGTGGGTGTACTTCATGAAGTAAAAGTCAGAAGCTCTTTCGATCTTCAAGGGATTCAAATCACAAGTTGAGAGACAAAGTGGTCTCAAAATCAAGATGTTGAGAAGTGATCGTGGCGGCGATTATGTATCTAAGGAATTTAAGACATATTGTGAAGAAGAAGGAATCGAGAGGCAACTGACTGTTACTTACACACCTCAGCAAAATGGTGTTGCGAATGGAAGAATAGAACAATTGTCAAAATGGCTTGTTTTATGTTGAAGGAGAAAGGCATCCCAAATATTTTTTGGGCAGAAGCTGTGTCTACAGCTGTTTACTTGCTTAATCAGAGTCCTACAAAAGCCGTTGTTGGGGTCCCAAATAGTGGGGACTCTTAAAGTGAGCAAAATGACCATATACCTCTGAAGGAATCACGCAAAACGCCTTCCGGTGCACGCAAAACGGAAGTATACGGGATTTCCTTAACTTAGCCAAATTCTCTAGTGGGCCCCGCCGATCACCGTGTTCGGAACCGCCCGGAAATGGACCCGCAACCTCATTACTATTTATGATAAACAGTGCAAGTGATTGCGCAACGGAATGGGTCCCACAAACCCTCCGAAAGTCAAAACCCAATCAGTGGAGCCCACATATACGTGTCCACGCACCCTGAAAATTCGGACACCCCACGCACCCCACGCACCTTGAAAAATGATCAACGCACCCTCACAATCCATTGATGGTTAAAAAATAGGGTTCCAGGTGCGTGGAGCTCCACGCACTCGGCGATTGAGCCCCACGCACCCGAAAGATCCAGTATGATTTTCGAGCATTCGCACATCAATAAACAGGTGCGTTGGGAACATTTGACAGGTGCGTGGCACGTGGCGCTCTGCTATTGGTCAACTTCACCTATAAATACCCCCTCATCCCATTCATTCGAGGGGATTCAAAAAAGAGAGAGAAAGCTGTCGCTGCCGGAAACCCAAAAAACTCGCCGGAATCCTCGCCGGAAAACCTTTTCCGACCATCGGAATCCCCTTTCCGATCGCAGATACATCAATACAGGTCTGAATCCCATAAATTTGGTTACGCACCCGTAAAAGGACCCCACGCATCCAAAAGTGGCCCACGCGCCCATTAATTTAATCTCACGCGTCCGTAAATTCGGCAAGAATAAGATCTTGTAAAATTGGCCCCACGCATCCTGTATATGCACCCACGCACCCCCAAATTCACCATAAAATCGACCCTTAATTGAAAGGTGCGTGGAGCCTCACGCACCCGAAAATCAGGTCCCACGCACCCAAAAATTGGCCAATTGCAGAATGTGTTTGCAGGTGCACCAGGCTCAATTCTAAGTATTTTCGAAGTCCGTTTGAGCCTATTTTTGGTATTTCGAGCATTCTGGACGCGATGGAACAGTCAAACGAATGTTTCGAGAACTCTAAATGAGTAGAATCGAGCGTCTTCGAGACTTGACCCGACTCGACACGATGAACGAAGTAACTTCCCGGAAAGGAGCCGCCAACATCCAGAGCTATGAAAATACGCTGTCGTTTACGTTTACTGCAAAGGCATGATCCGATTTGTGTCAAAAGCTAGACAAGCAGGGCCATGGTTACCACAATAAACCACGGCAAAGAGTTTCAATTCTCTACAAACCAATTGCTCAAACTGCTACAACACAACAGTCGATGCCCTACCCATCTAAATGGTATCCACCGGTTGGGCTACGCAGGTACACACAACTGAAGAATGGACTTCCCGAGGTCACCTGTCCCTACATCGACAGGCGCGGGCCCAGAGTCGTCCATCTCAGTCATAAACCCTGACAGTCTCAACCCGGGTCTCCGGCCAAAATATGGGACATAGACATCCGACTAATACAAAGGTGGTTCAGTACGCAGCAAAACGAATACAGGTCCTTTTGGCTACAAACTCTAAGACCATGGTCCCTGTTGACTAGTCTTTTGCCTTCTAATCATGGGTCATCAATCATTCGATGTAATTAAGGGCTTGTGCCAGATCACGGCCTGGAATGTACAAGATCTCAGAATCTCTGGAAATAAATTCGCCTTGCGATATCTCCTCTCTTGCGTACTTTTGTGAATGCTTGTGATCGTCTACTAATGTTTCTATTACTCAGAACCCCAGAGCAACAAAACACCACATTTCGGAGAATGTGCCCCGCGGTCCATTTCTCTAGTTCCAACAAACTGGCGACTCTGCTGGGGATGCGAACTCAGAATCTCTGGTTATGTCTGAGTATAGAAACACTCTAAGATCAATTACCTGCAAACGCGAATTACGCATAGGAAAAGTTACCGCGAGGCGTAATGTTTCGGCGCCCCTCGGGCGTCAAACTGGCGACTCTCAATGGGAACGTTCTTCCCTTCATCTCTAAGGCAATAGACATTTAAAAGGCTTCCGAACCCACAAACTTCCACGACTACACCTATTTCGTCGTCTTCTTGCTTATTTTGTCAGGTTTATGCACTGCGATCGATGGGCTCATACTCCCGACCGCACTTGTGAACTATTCTAACAATTTTTATGACACTACAGAATTAGCAAGACACTAGGACAGACAGAAGAGATGGCATGCTCGGCAAACAGTTTGTGCACCTTCCTTGCCTCCGGAGGCTTCAGCTTCCCTCGCCTCATCCCAACCACGACAACTGCTTCCAATTCAGGGTGGCAATTGGTCGAAACGCGCCGATAAAAGAAAGAGCAGAAGAAAACAGCCAGCTTAGTAGTGTATAAGAAGGTGAATGTTGCAAGACCTCGCCCTTCGGCCAAGAAACAGTGGCAGCCAAAACGGGGGCAGAAGACCCTTGTCAGTAGAAGGATCACGCCGACTGAGCCTGCAATGCCTACGATGACGATTGAGCAGTTCCCGCCGTTGCCCAAAACCTCCCGTACCCCGCAAAGGACCACTGGGCTCGTAAATGAAAAGCCCAAGCCCGCGACGACCCTCGTGCCAAGACAAAGCTCGGTTCAAAAAATCCAGTTGGCGCAAGTAGTGATGGTCCAGGTGGCCGCAAAGGCAGAGCAAGAACCGTACGAGACGGAAGAGTTACCTCCTTTACAAGATCAGATTGACAGGTTGGTGGAGGCTAACCGCGAGACAAATGAGCGAATGAAGGCTATCCAGGAGGCCTTGACTACTCTGATAGCGCAGAATGCCACCAGAAGTGCCGCACCACTCACCCGTCAGTCGGCAGGAGGAATCTCAAGGTGCAGCGGAAGAGCCGGTTGATCTTGAAGCCACCCGTCCAACCCAGAGTCATGCCAGCAGGACGCGCGCTGCTTTCTACGTCTCACGTATCACTAGAAGAGTTATCCCAAACAATAGCCCATATGATGCAGCAGGAAAAGGAGAAAGAGAGGAAAGGTAGCTACAAATATCGGGTCTCATACCCGCCAGAAGTAGAGGAGGTACCATTTTCGGCCAACTTTAGATGCTCGGACTTCGGAAAATTCGACGGCAGAGGGTCGCCAGAGGAGCACATCACCCACTTCTTGACCACATTGGGAAACTGGTCTGCAGTCCCGCAATATTGCATGCGGCTATTTGGATCTACCCTAACGAGGAAAGCCTTCCAATGGTACATGTCACTACCAGCCGGCTCTATGAGAACATGGGAGCAGATGCAAGATGCCTTCATCTCAACATTCTTCGCAATAGAGAGGGAGATCTCAGTTAACGGATCTTGCAATGGTCAGACAGAGAAATGGTGAGCCAGTTGAGAAGTTCATCGACCGATGGGGAACCACAGCAGCTCAATGTCGAGAATTACCCAGCGAAGGCGAGCAGATGAAGATGTGTCTAAGGGCCCTAGACCCGATGATCTCGTATGGATTGTCAGGCAACACCTTCAACTCCTTTCGCGAACTAGCAACGAAAGCACACTTGGTAGAGGAAGCAACGTCTCGAGTAAGCTTCAGGCCCGAGAGACAGAAAAGAGAGACAGGAAGGGTGGTGGAGACCCACCAGGTCGACAGGAGCAGGGACACGAAAGACCGAAAGCGTCCCGCTACCAATCATGGGACAGAGATGAAGGCGGCAGATATACAAGATAAAGGCAAAAAGCCCTATGTACCCAAACGTGTATCTATAGCCGAAAGAGAAAAGGCGAACGGCCCATACACATTCGACATGGCCGATTTAGTTCCGATCATGGAACAGTTAATTAAAGAAGGCTTGATACGCCTACCAGAGCCGATTTGTCCGCACGAGGTCGGACGAACAAACGACCCTAAGTACTGCAAATATCACCGGTGCATCAGCCATCAGACGGAAGATTGCTTCTCCTTAAAGGTAAGAATATAACGATTAATCAATCAAGGGGTCATCAGCATGAAGGTACCCGAGACAGTGAAGGAGGCAGTAGGGGCAATTTCAACAGTCCCAACAAAAGGTGAAACCAACTGATCAACCCCGTTCTCTAAGCCGAAGGAACCATGGACTCCAGTCAGTAGCAAGAAAAGACTTAAGAGCAGATAAAGACTCGTGAAGAGAAGGAAGAACAGAGGACGAGGCAAAGGAGAGAGGTCGCAGGGGCAGGAACGACTCATGACGAGCATGGCCCGCTGCGGAATGGTGTCGTTCGCCGAACAGACATCACTTGAAGAAACCCCACAAGTAGTGGAGAGGGAAGTTGACGCAGTCATCCTACGGTCAGGAAGGCAGATGCCTGACCGTACTCTCCCAAGACCAGACAACCCGATGCCAGAAGACAGTACCCCTGACAGATCATAAGAAAGACCTCGCATGCAAAAGTCAAAAGAAAAGGTCGTCGAAGCTACAACTAGTCAGCCAAACCCTAGGCCAGTGGCATACGACATCGAGTCGCACCTATGAAAGGTTCCCGCCCGCCTGAGCATATACGATGCCCTATGCCTCTCAAAAGTATACAGGGAAATGTTAATCAACGCCTTACTTGACAATGAAGTTAGGAAGGTCACAATAATAGACATAGAAGAAGAAATGTAAAATTCAGATAAATTTTGGGAAGGGTATATGCCGGTGTCACAAGTCATGCCTGTCGACCACCCTTCGACCATCACTTTCTCAGAAGAAGACCGCACGATAGAATCAATAGACCACAATCGCCCGCTAATGGTCACAGGAATAATTAGGGATACCGAGATTAAGAGATGTATGCTGGACGATGGGTCGGCTGTAAATATCATGCCCTTGAAAACATTACAGAGGCCAGGTTACGGGCAATCGGCGTTACGCCCGAGTTTTATGATGATTTAAGGTTTCAATCAAGACAGTCAGCGTACGCTCGGATCAATTACGGTAATGTTAGAAATCGAAGGACTGACACCAAAAGTGACATGTCAGGTGATCGATGCAGTGACAACATACAACCTCCTTCTAGGAAGGCCTTGGCTTCATCAAAATCGCATAATCCCTTCGACATATCACTAGTGTTTTAAATATAGCAGAGACGGAATCCAACACAGGGTAACGGCGGATCCAAAGCCATACACAATAGCCGAGTCATTTTTAGCCGTTGCAAAGTACTACAACTCGGCCGACGGCAATGAACCAGCGAAAGGACCGAGGTATCAAAGAAGGGACAAAGGGTAAAAACTCGAATAGAGAAGTTCGTGCAGGGAAGTGAGCCTCAAACCGCCACCTAGGGGAGATCCCGACATCCGCTAGAAAGTCACTCTCGGCCAATCATGAAGAAGTTTTATGTGATACCGCAACATCTGCGTCAGCTAAGGCAGTCTGTGTTAAAACTGATCTCAGATCAAGACATGAGCGTGCTCAAGTCCAGCTTCAATGTACCGGTACCCAAGATAGGAAGAACCAAACCATTTCCAAAAGCTCCGAGCCAGTTCATCGTGCCGTCAAGACCTAGAAAGACATCAAGTTTCACTCAGGGCCAAGCCGGCCAGCACCATCAGAAGAAAGAGAGGAGGGAAGGGGGCTCGCCCAGCCTCGACCAATAGAAGAGAAGAGATATAGCAGAGCCAGCCGAAAGATCATGAAGAATATGGGATTCCCCGACCAAAGCATAGACACAGAGAAGAGGCTACTGGCCCCATTTGAAGAACATAAGCGAGTCTACCGAAACGGAGAGGGCCTAGGGGCTAGGGCAAGTGTGAACATGGTAACTATCGGCCCGGCAGAAGAGACTCAGTCGCAGGAGCCTATCGATATAGTCCATCCAAGTGTCGCACCCGTGCAACTAGAAGATGGTGGACAGCCGACGATCGATGAACTCGAGGAGATAAACCTGGGCACCCCCGAAGAACCTAAGAATACATACTTGAGCAGAAACGTCCTGGAAGGTGAGAAGGAGAGATACCTGCAGCTATTAAAGAAGAATAAAGATATCTTTGCCTAGACATATTCAGAAATGCCCGGGCTCAGCCCAACAATCGCCATGCACAAGCTAAGTATCATGAAGGAAAAGAAGCCAGTGAAACAACCGCAATGACGATTTCATCCAGACATTATACCAAAGATTGAGGAAGAAGTCAAGAGACTAATTCAGGCCGGGTTCGTCCGAGAGGTGAAGTACCCCCGGTGGATCTCAAACATCGTGCCGGTCAAGAAGAAGAGCGGACAAATCCGAATATGCGTTGATTTTCGAAACCTGAACGAAGCCTGCCCTAAAGACGATTTCCCCCTCCCAATTCCTGAGCTGTTGATTGACAGTACGACGGGGTATGCAGTGATGTCTTTCATGGACGGGTATTCGGGATACAATCAAATTCGCATGGCCCCAGAAGATGAAGAAGCCACGGCTTTCCGCACAACTCTCGGCATCTACTGTTATCACGTAATGCCCATCGGATTAAAGAACGCAGGGGCAACATACCAGCGCGCAATGCATGTCATATTTCAGGATATGATGCATAAACACGTCGAATGCTATGTAGATGATTTAGTCGTAAGGTCGGCCGATCATGAGCAGCACAGGGAGCACCTGAGGTGAGTGTTCCAACGGTTGCGTAAGAAGAGTCTTCGCATGAATCCACTAAAATGCGCATTCGGAGTTGCATCCGGCAAATTCTTGGGTTTCGTGGTCAGACACAGGGGCATAGAAATCGATCTCGTAAAAATTAAGGCCATCATAGAAATGCCACCTCCAAAGAACCTGAAGCAGCTGAAGAGCTTCCAGGGCCGCGTAGCAACCTGAGAAGATTCATTTCAAACCTAGCTGGTCGTTGTCAGCCGTTCTCCTGACTCAACAAGAAAAATGTCAAGTTCGAATGGGACGCCGCCTGTCAGAAAGCTTTCGATTCACTAAAAGAAATGCTCGGGAATTCGCCAGTCCTTGCCGCCCCAATCAAGGGCAAACCACTGATTCTATACATTGCAGTGGGTGATAACTCGCTAGGGGCGCTCCTGGCGCAGAAGAACGAAGAAGGCAAGGAAAACGCACTATAGTACTTAAGCCGCACGTTAGTAGGGGCCGAGTTTAACTACTCAGCGATCGAGAAGATATGTCTGGCCCTCATCTTCGCCGTAAAGAAACTCAGGCATTACTGCCTCTCGCATCAAATAACGTTGATATCCAAGGCTGACCCGATCAAATTTCTCATGAATCGGCCTATGCTGTCTGGACGCTTAGCAAAATGGGCCCCTTCTCCTCTCAGAATTTGATATCACTTATGTCCCGGCCTGGGCCGTTAAGGGACAAGCGATTGCGGATTTCCTCGCTGCGCACCCCGTCCCAAGCAATGAAGAAATGGAATGCGATCTCCCAGACGACTAGGTCATGATGATTGAAGAACAGCGACTCTGGCAAATGTACTTCGACGGAGCCTCTAAGTCCACAGGGGCAGGAGCAGGAGTTATATTTATTAGCCCGCAGGGAGATCTGCTGCCCTATTCATTTACGATCGTGCCGACCTGTACCAACAACGAAGCAGATTACCAAGACCTCATTATCGGACTATAGCTCACCCTCGAGATGCGTATCAAGGCAATACAGATCTACGGTGACTCCAGGTTAGTCATCAGACAGCTAACAACGGAATATGAGGTTCGCAAGCCCGAGTTGTCACCCTTCTACCACCAAGCACAATCGTTGTTCGACCAGTTTCGTAATGGCAAGCATTTCACATATACCAAGGCGAGAAAACATACAGGCCGAAGCGTTGGCCAGCTTGGCCGCTGCTCTGGCTAATCTCGGGGGTAGCCCACTTCAAGAAACAATCGAAGAAAGAAGGATCTTACCAACTACCCTGCCACACAGCGACGAATCGAGCGTGAATCCCATCTGTTGCTTCGAAATCACAGAAGAGAATGACTGGAGAAGACCATTTGTCGACTACTTGAAATACGAATTTTTACCGGAAGAGCCCAAGATGCGCACTCAGGTCAGGAGACGTGCCGGTTCATTTATAATACAGAATGACACCCTTTACAAGCGCTCGTATGAGAGAGTGCTGCTACGCTGCCTGGACCAGGAAGAGGCGTACGCCATGCTAAAAGAAGCTCACGGAGGGGAGTGCGGTGCTCACCAGGGGGGCAAGAACTTACATCATCCGCGTCCGACACATGGGGTATTATTAGGCCCACAATGACGAAAGACGCGATAGAATACGTCAGGAAGTGTCATCAATGCCAAATACATGCAGATATAATACACTCACCACCAGAAGAGTTACATCAGTCAGTAATATCTTGGCCTTTCGCCACCTGGGGCATGGACGTGATAGGGCCGATCAATCCGCCATCCTCTCAGGGGCACCAGTACATTCTTGCTGCGACCGATTATTTCTCTAAGTGGGCTGAAGCCATTGCCTTAAGAAACGTGAAAGCCAGACACATCGAAAGTTTCATCCGTCATTCCATATTATACCGGCACGGTATCCCTGAAAGAATCACCACCGACAATGGGACACCCTTAAAAAATGTCACTATCAACAGGCTATGCACAAAGTTCAAGATTAAGCATTGTTATTAGTCACCTTACTACCCTCCCGCAAACGGGTTAGCAGAGGCGTTCAACAAGACTATCGTGAAAATCCTAAAGAAGACGGTGGTAGAAAATAAAAAGGACTGGGACAGACGATTACCCGAAGCACTATGGGCATACAGGACCATGTACCGCACGGCCACTCGAGCCACACCCTACTCATTGGTGTACGGCACGGAAGCTGTGATCCCAATGGAGATACAGGTGGAGTCACTACGGGTCGCGCTCCGGCACTCCTTGACAACCGAGTACAATGATAAAATCAGAATGGTCGAGCTTGACGATCTGGACAAAAAGAGACTCGCTGCTCAGCAAAGACTTGAAATGTATAAAAAACAAGTCTCAGCCTCATACGATAAACAAGTCCGGGGAAGGTCATTTAAAAGAGGTGACCTAGTGCTAATGATGAAACGCCTGGCATCGGCACAAGGCCCAAGGAGTAAATTCGATCCAAAATGGGATCCAGTGTGCATTATCGACGAAGTGTACTCCAATGGAGCCTATCGGATAATAGATTGCAAAGGACAGGGCGTCAGTACGCTGGTGAATGGTCGGTTCTTGAAAAGATATTATGCTTGATGAAAGTCTATCATTATATTTTGTAAACGCCCCATTAGAGGGATGATGTAATGAAGGAAATACCAAGAGAAATGATACCGCATAGGCTTCGGAGCAAAGTACTAATTATCTACCTTTTCTTCCATAGGTATCAGAAAGTCGTCAAGGCTCAAGATGCGTCGGGAATGACACCCCGCTCTTCAAGGCCATCAAGAAAGGGGGGTAAGCCCTTAATAGAGGCTCGATCACCACCCCTGTTCGTACAAGCACAGGTTTGGGTCCTAACAGGGGGACGCTCTTCCCAAATGACTCAATCAATTCGCATTCAAAGCTCAAAATTTGCAAATAAATTAGCAATACAACATGAACCTAAAACTGCGGTAGTATACATATTGACACAGTATTTGTTACAACGTGTTCTAAAATTTTGTTTTACGAATGGAGGTCATTACAGCTCAACTGTTTAAAGTTTTCAAACATTGGTCTAACAAGATTGCTGCAGACTCCTCGACCGCCTTCCGTGCCGTTTCAGCTTCAACTAGAACTAGAGCAGGGTCAGGAATGTCCCTGAGAGACTGCTCGAACTCCGCGACTTGGGCTTTCACGACGTCGCGCTCCGCCTCCTACTGATCAAGGGAAGACTGCAAACGAGTCCTCTGACCGCTAAGCTTAGATAGTTTAAGGTGGACGATCGAGCGTTCGGCTTGCAGTCGAGCCACCTCGTTGTCTATCTCTGCCAAACGAGCGGTGGCCTCTTGACATCCATCATCAACAATCTGCCAATCGTGTAACTCCAGTTTCGGGAGAAGAGACCGCAACTGACCACGCTTTTCCTCAGTGGAAGGGTCAACTTGAAGACTTTTCGCCTCACGTTCTCGGGCCACCCGTTCCTTAAACAGAGTCACTTGATCGATTACGGAGGACAAGTCAATCCCAAGCCAGGCAGCATTAAGTCCTAATGCCTGCAACGCCTCATCTAAGATGGGCCATTCCTCCTCATGTCTTAAAGAGTCGGCGATGTCAGACAGAAGGCCCTTGAGAAGGTTTGCCTTGGTCCTCGATAGGCCCCGAAGGGATGAGACAAATGACTCTGGCAACGCCGTAGGCGCTGAAGCATCAACAGAAGCAGCTGCTGGCACAGAAAGTGGTAAACGTTAGTACAGAAAAATCATCGTCAGAAAGGGAGCAGTCAAGACGGTAGAAGCAAGTAATATACCAGCAACATCAGGTCAATGGTTCAAGCAATTCCGGGGAGGATATCACCACGACCTCGGAAATATTGGCATCAGGCGCTGGCCCAGCAACAGGAGGAATTGCGATGGCAGACTAGGACTGGCAACAACGTGGCGACGGGCGGAACTTCAACGACAGATTCAATTAACGACGGTTCAGCGGAAGGAGGAGCCCCCACAGCAGGTTCGAGCGCGCTCGACTCAATAGTAGGAACCGCTACCCCTTCCACAGCGGCGACGATCACTTCCGGAACCCCGCTTTGAGCTTCAGTGTCCGCCACAGAAGGATTGGGGGGAAGGGCGGACTCAGCAGGTGCTTCATCATCCAGGTCCATGAAGATCGCCCCCACGTCCTCTTCAGGGATAGACCTATCATAAATAGGCTCACTCTCATTGCTCCCCCGGGTAGGGTAGCCTTCGCTCAGGTTAGCTTGAGAGCTTAGCTCGCCCTCTTCCCTAGCTTCTCCCGTGTTAACGATCGGAGCATCTCTAGCCTCTTTCGAAAGCTGCTCCCACAGACGCTCGGCTCTGCGCAGTTTCCACAAATCCTTTATTTTCTTGCCACCGCAGACGACAGGAAGATAAGGAGCAGTTTCACTCGGGGGCCAGTGCGCTCAACCCATACACCCTCATCGCCCTCATCACCGCCATCACCATTATTATCACCATCATCACCATCAGAGCCTCCGCCTTCACCACCTCCCGCATCATCATC
Organism: Liriodendron chinense; assembly: GCA_003013855.2. NCBI lineage: Eukaryota > Viridiplantae > Streptophyta > Magnoliopsida > Magnoliales > Magnoliaceae > Liriodendron > Liriodendron chinense. The sequence goes on from ML058335.1 coordinate 8,916,176, forward strand.
ACCTCCGCCGGCTCCGCCCATAGCATCATCGCCGTCCCTACCACCATCGCCTTTCCGCAGCAGCATCATCTTCCTCACCCCCTGCCTCGGCCGTACCATCATCACCATCGTCGCATTCTTCACCATCGTCACCTTCATCTTCCCCTCTCAGAATGCCGCCTTCGGCAGGTAACTCATCGATAGGCCCAAGAGATGGGAACTCTGGCCCCACCGCTGTCACATTCCTCTCCCCATGTGCGATCCAACCTTCCAGGGTGTGCTCCGGCTTCTCATGATCGATCACCACATTCAAGGAGGTTTGCAATCTCTCCGTGCCCGGTACCGCGGGTTGATGAAGATTTTCTGATACCCGTTGGCAGGAGTAGGCGTAACGATGGGGGGCGGTGACGAAGACGGGCTCGGTAACGAGCATTTTATTCTGCACCAGCGCATATTGGTGGGCCCACCACCTCATCCACCCAAAGGTGGCCCCGGCAAAACACTGCGTCCCCGGGATCATGAAGGAGCAGCCTGTTCCGGTCAGCAGAAGTTGCTGCCACATCCATTTCCAGTGAATAGGCCCAACACCATACACCCACTGCTCGCGCGTCACTGGTTCTAAGGTCGCTGGCACTCCCTGATCATACCCGAATTGGCGGGCGAAACGATTCGGATAATAAGGCTCCCTCCAGAACTCCAGCCCTTCGCGGAGCGGCAATGACGAAGGGCAAATCGCGATCAGGAAGGAACGCTCGTAATAATCAATGCTATCGTCATCCGTACACAAGACCGACTCTTCACTCCGGGTACCGGAGAAGTGATAGAAGTATACGTCATCGAGCCCCGCGATCCTATCCTCGATAGTGTTTAAGTTATGGCTGATCATCCTCTTCTTCTGGAAAAAGTGTAGCGGGAGCTTCCCCTCTCTGATGTAGCCCCGGCGCCGTACGCCGTAGACCCAGGGGAAGTATACCCCGAGCCAACCGGAGAAAAAGTGTCATTCGCAGTAAGCGGAGTTCATCCCATAGGCAGCGCGCTCCTTGTTGCTGATGACGTAGCCGAATGCCCGGTATATCGAACATAAGACTACTGGGGCCAGCGCGTACCGGTGACCGTTTGCCAGGGCCCCCGCGACGGTGAAACAAGACACCCTGATATTATCTGCCTGCTTGGAGCTCGGAAGCGCCACGCAGCTGAGCCAATATGCCAGGAAGCCGGCCAGCTCGCAGGAGGGGGAGAGCTTGTTGGGGCGCGGGAAGTTTTCCCTCATCCGTTTCTCTAAAAGCGCCTTATCACCACGGCCCTCGTCGAAGGCCGCGTAGTACAAGCTGAAGGGGAAAGGCCGAGGCGTTAGCAGAAAGAAAGAAGCGTGACAGAGCAGTAAGGCACAATTCATTACAGAACACTTACTTCAAGCCGTGGCTGAAATAGACCAGCCAGTCCTTGAATAAGAGCTTATCTTTGAGACCCCAAAATTGGGGTCATTTGGCAAACAGCTCATAGCAGGCCTTGGAGAAGAAGCCTTCATTGATGCCTTTCTTCTTTCGTGACAGCTCATCGTCGCTTGAAACCCATTCGTCGTAGATTCGCCCGCGAATTGGGAGGCCTGCGATCCTGTTGAGATCCCAGAGCGAGATACTCATCTCGCCGCACGGCATGTGGAAGGAATTGGTGATGGAGCACCAGTGGTTAAGGAAGCCCATGTATACCCAGGGCTCTCGGCAAAAGTAGCTTGATGTCGCCTCGATCGCCTTGTACAAACCCACTGCCCGTAAGGTCGCCCTGTGCTGTTCTAGGATCCGGTTCGCCCACGCCTCATAGCCCGGATGAAGGACCAGATGGCCGCGAGTGCGGAATGCCCCGGACAACCAGACTTCGGCATCTCCCAGATGGTGGAACCTCTGGCGGAGGGTCTCGAAATAATGCTTGGGAAAGGGCTGATGGGGGCTGTGATTCGGCCCCAGGAAGATCATGTCCTTCACGCCCAGGACTGACTGCTGCTTCCCGTTCTTGGAAAGAGAACAACTGAGGAACGGCGCCGGGCCGGATGTCCAAGCGTCGATGCTGTAGAAGGAGTTGTTCCTGCAGATGTCGGACGGTTCGATGCTCGGGAGAGACCACTGCCATTGATAACTTTTCGAGTAACGAATGTACTCCCGAGTGTAAGGGTTCCTCACGACAAGCGGTGCAGTGACAAGCTTGGCACTAGACCAGGCCACCTTCATTTTGTCTGATTTAAACTTGGCCTGGTTCTCCAAGTACACTTGCTTGGCGCCTTTGCAGGCCCTCTTCGGTCAACCGCACCTGGTGGCCTGGGTAGGGATCGACGGACTCGCCTCACCCTCTTCGGAACCAGCTGTCCCGTCACTTCGAAAACCCCGGAGAGGAGCATACCAGGCATCCCATTGCTCCTGCGTGCCCCTGTCTGGAGGGGGCGGCACTGATCCTATCGCAAAGGATCTTCTTCTGTATATCCTTCGATAATGTAGAGGATGCGCTCATAAAAGTTGAACGTTTCCAGAGGAAGAAACCACTGTGGATTTTCAGCAGAAGGTCTGACGGCCTGCTTGGCAGTAGCGCGCTTACGCTTAGAAGGAGTCTGGGGAGGACCCGAAGGACCGGCCTGTGAAGGATCGCTGGCCATTGTAACCTACAAACGGTATGCAGAAAACTCAGGGTACAAAGTAAAGGGGAGATGTTCGCACAAAGTCGATCAAACATTCACAAAAACCAAAGGGACACGAAGTAGCAAGGGAACAAAGTGCAAGCGCCAACCCAGGCCACTACGGAACGCATTCGAAACCAATGGAAAGAGAAACGAAACGACAACATCCACAACCACAACACCATCATCACAAAACATACAAGCAAGGAAAGACAGAAGTAAAGCGAAAAGTATAATTAGCATTCATTAACCATAAGGGCTATTCCAAATGTCTAAGTTGTTAATATCAATTGTTTAAATGATCTAAAAACAACAGTCAATGTAAAAAGACTCAAAATTGCGGGGACCCCCCCCCCCCCCCCCTCCCGAGCCAGAAAGCAAGGATCTCAGTCCTGTGTCAGCGGGAGAACCCGAGCCCTCAACTCATCAACTTTCGCCCGGACCTGGCCCTCCTTGAAGATCAAGTCCACTAGGATGGAAATGCACTGTTGCACGAGATCAAAATTCAGGTGCTCGGCATTGGCGTAGTTCCTTATGATCGAGACGTCGATCGCCAGGTCGTCATGTTCTCGTATGGCCTCCCTGACCATCCTCCAGATGCCGGCGCGGCGATCCGGATACTCGGCCTCCGCCAACGGGACAAGCCAAGCTAGAAACCGCCTGCTCTCCCTCTTCTCCTCCTTCAGGAAGCTAAGTCGCTTCGACAGGGATAGGAAAGAAGCAGCCTGAGAAGGCTCCGCCACCTCCAGGACCGCCAATTCTTCCAAGAGGGAAGAATCGCCGATGAAGCTAGAGATGGCCTCCTTACGCTCGTCAGAGATGGAGGCCATCGCCAAGACATTCTGGATAGCTCGAAGAATGAGGCGAGAGTCCGTGCCGAGATGAGTCAAGGCTTCGGCCACCTCATCGCATTGACCGGCGAGAGATGACCAAGCCTCAGGGTGGTCTAGAGCATTTAGAAGCCGCCTCAGGCAATCTCGGGCCTCACGGAGGGAAGCGCGAGTTACGACCATCGTCTGCTAAGAAACAAGGCTGATGAACCGATACGGCAGTCCGACAAAAGAGAGAAAACAGGAAGCAGGAAAAGCTAGTCGAGTGAAGTAAAAAGGCAAGAAGACATGCTCAGGTACATTCGAAACATTACTTAAGGTAACCATAGGTATTACCTTCAAAACTAATGCGATCTAGAAAGCTCGAAAGTCTATGAGACCCTACGCCTCTTCGAAGATAAATACCATATGTGCCCGAATACGAGGCAGAGGTTAAGGGGCTCATACAATTAAGTATCTAGTCTCGCAAAAGATTATTTTAAACAAATTTTACAAGCCTATAAGCTGGGCGCGTGGGTCCCCACGCACCCCGAAATTCGAAAGAACATCAAGATCACATTTCCAGGTGCGTAAGACCCCACACACCCTTAAAACCTATCCAGACCCTGATTTTCGGGTGCGTGAAGGGTAATCTCTCAAGCAAAATCGACGAAGGGTGCGTGAGGTCCCACGCACCCCATAAATATACGTTTTTCGGCCAAGTTCATTAGCTGGGTGCGTGAGCCCCAACGCATCCTTAAAAGTCGACTCGAACCCAATTTCATGGTACGTGAAGCACCAAGACCTGTTTGACGAAGGGTGCGTAGATCCCCCCCACGCACCTAAAAATTCGAGGACTCCGCAAAAAATTTACAGGTGCGTACCACCTCACGCATCCAAAAGGAAATCCAAAAATCCAAGTTCGAAATTACAGGGTGCGTACCACCCCACGCATCCAAAAGGAAATCCAAAAATCCAAGTTCGAAATTACAGGGTGCGTATGCACCCCACGCACCCCTAAAGTCATTCCCACCTCGAATAAACAGGTGCGTGCGAAATAAAAAGATGTGTTGGAGACAATTGTTGGATGCGTTGGAGAATAAAATGGTGCGTGGGCTCGATGTGAGATATCTGGCGATGAACAGTGAAATGACGAGAATAACCGGTCTCGTCTATTTATAGTGGAACCCAGAAAGTCCGGTGCGTCGCACCAGCCGATCGTGCGTCCCTCGCGACCCACCGGAGGGGCATCTATTGGGGTCCCAAATAGTGAGGACTCTTAAAATGAGCAAAATGACCACATACCTCTGAAGGAATCACGCAAAACGCCTTTCGGTGCACGTAAAATGAAAGTATACGGGATTTCCTTAACTTAGCCAAATTCTCTAGTGGGCCCCGCCGATCACCGTGTTCGGAACCGCCCGAAAATGGACCCACAACCTCATTACTATTTATGATAAATAGTGCAAGTGATTGCGCAACCGAATGGGTCCCACAAACCCTCCGAAAGTCAAAACCCAATCAGTGGAGCCCACATATACGTGTCCACGCACCCTGAAAATTCGGACACCCCACGCACTCCACGCACCCTTAAAAAGCAGCACGTTGGCCCGCCATTTGCGAAGACCCACGCACCCAATGCACCTTGAAAAATGATCAACGCACCCTCACAATCCATTGATGGTTAAAAAATAGGGTTCCAGGTGCGTGGAGCTCCACGCACCCGGTGATTGAGCCCCACGCACCCGAAAGATCCAGTATGATTTTCGGGCATTCGCACATCAATAAACAGGTGCGTTGGGAACATTTAACAGGTGTGTGGCACGTGGTGCTCTGCTATTGGTCGACTTCACCTATAAATACCCCCTCATCCCGTTCATTCGAGGGGATTCAAAAAAGAGAGAGAAAGCTATCGCTGCTGGAAACCCAAAAAACTCGCCGGAATCCTCGCCGGAAAACCTTTTCTAACCATCGGAATCCCCTTTCCGATCGCAGATACATCACTACAGGTCTGAATCCCAAAAATTTGGTTACGCACCCGTAAAAGGACCCCACGCATCCAAAAGTGGCCCACACGCCCATTAATTCAATCTCACGCGTCCTTAAATTCGGTAAGAATAAGATCTTGTAAATTGGCCCCACGCATCCTGTATATGCACCCACGCACCCCTAAATTCACCATAAAATCGACCCTTAATTGAAAGGTGCGTGGAGCCTCACGCACCCGAAAATCAGGTCCCACGCACCCAAAAATTGGCCAATTGCAGAATGTGTTTGCAGGTGCACCAGGCTCAATTCTAAGTATTTTCGAAGTCCGTTTGAGCCTATTTTTGGTATTTCGAGCATTCTGGACGCGATGGAACGGTTAAACGAACATTTGGAGAACTCTAAATAAGTAGAATCGAGCGTCTTCGAGACTTGACCCGACTCGACACGATAAACGAAGTAACTTCCCGGAAAGGAGCCTGCCAACATCCAGAGCTATGCAAAGACGCTGTCGTTTACGTTTACTGCAAAGGCATGATCCGATTTGTGTCAAAAGCTAGACAAGCAGGGCCATGGTTACCACAATAAACCACAGCCAAAGAGTTTCAATTCTCTACAAACCAATTGCTCAAACTGCCACAACACAACAGTCGATGCCCTACCCATCTAAACGGTATCCACCGATTGGGCTACGCAGGTACACACAACTGAAGAATGGACTTCCTGAGGTCACCTGTCCCTACATCGACAAGCGTGGGCCCAGAGTCGTCCATCTCAGTCATAAACCATGACATTCTCAACCCGGGTCTCCGGCCAAAATATGGGACATAGACATCCGACTAATACAAAGGTGGTTCAGTACGCAGCAAAACGAATACAGGTCCTTTTGGCCACAAACTCTAAGACCATGGACCCTGTTGACTAGTCTTTTACCTTCTAATCAAGGGTCATCGATCATTCGATGTAATTAAGGGCTTATGCCAAATCACGGCCTGGAATGTATAAGATCTCAGAATCTCTGGAATAAAATTCGCCTTGCGATATCTCCTCTCTTGCGTACTTTTGTGAATGCTTGTGATCGTCTACGAATGTTTCTATTACTCAGAACCCCAGAGCAACAAAACACCACATTTCGGAGAATGCGCCCCGCGGTCCATTTCTCTAGTTCCAACAGCCGTGGATGGCAAAATACTGATTGAAGCATGGTCAGGTCACAAGCCTTCTGTAAAACATCTCAAAATTTTTTATTGCATTTGTTATGTTCATATTCGATCTCAAAAGCATCAAAAACTTGATGAAAAATCTGAAATTTGTATTTTCATTGGTTATAGTACTCAGTCAAAAGGTTATTGAGTATATAACCTTGAGACGGAGAAGCTAATGATTAGTCGAGATGTTTTATTCAGTGAAAGTACTAGGATGGGATTGGAAAAAGAAAAATAATCAAGAACAAGGCGTTCTTGTACAAGAAGATGAGCCAAAAAGCACTCAAGATATGGAAGAAGAAACAGAAGCAGAAAATGATGAAGAAGATTATAGACCCACAACTCCATTCTCCTCACCAGAAGCTACTCCATCTGCATCATCAAGTTCTCCATCAACAACTTCGAGTATTTCATTTGAATCGTCCTCGAGAAAAATAAAGAGTTTGAGAGACATCTACGAGCCTTACAATTTTTCGGTTGTAGAATCGGAAAGCTTTGAAGTTGCAGCTCAAGAAGACAATTGGGTGAAAGGTATGGAAGAGAAAATTTGCATGATCGAGAAGAACTCTACTTGGGAGTTAGTTGATCGCCCAAGCAACAAAGATGTTGTTGGAGTAAAATGGATTTACAAGTCTAAACTCAATTCAGATGGCTCAATTCAAAAATACAAGGCAAGGCTCATTGCAAAAGGTTTTACACAATAACCAGGCATCAATTATAATGAAACCTTTGCACCAGTTGCTCGATTGGAGACTATACAAACCATCATTGCACTTGCAGCTCAAAGGAAGTGGTCCATTTTTCAGCTTGATATCAAATCAGCCTTCTTGAATGATGTCCTCGATGAAGAAATTTATGTTGCTCAACCACAAGGATTTGTGGTGGAGGGCAAAGAAGACAAAGTCTATCGGTTGAAGAAAGCGTTGTATGTACTACAAGCAAGTGCTCGTGCTTGGTATAGCCAAATCGATGGTTATTTTGCCAAGAATTAGTTTCATCGGAGCAAGTGTGAGCCTACCTTATATGTCAAGACTGAAGGTACATCTATTCTCATCGTATCATTGTATGTTGATGATTTGATACTCATGGGAAATGATCATAGTATGCTCCATCAGTTCAAACTCGATATGATGAAGACATATGAGATGAATGATCTTGGCACGATGCATTAGTTTTTTGGGAATAGAGGTTTCTTAAGATGAAAATGGGATCTTCATTTCTCAAAAACGGTATGCTGAATCTATTCTTGCAAAATTCAGCATGGAAGGATGCAACCCGGTTACTACTCCTCTTGTAGTAAACGAGAAGTTGATGAAAGATGATGGTTCAAAACGGTGGATGAATCATTGTACAGAAGTATCGTTGGAAGCCTTTTGTATCTCACTACTACAAGGCTTGATATTATGTTTGCTACAAGTTTACTCTCGAGATTCATGAATTCTCCAAAGCAAACTCACTTAGGAGTTGCAAAAAGGGTATTGCGATACATCCAAGGATCGTTGCATTATGGAATCATGTATACTCCTATTCCAAACCCAAAATTGGTAGGATATACAGATAGTGATTGGACATGATCCATAGATGATATGAAAAGCACATCGGCATACACTTTCTCTCTTGTATCCGGGATATTTTCTTGGGTGTCAAAGAAACAAAGTGTTGTTGCTCAATCTATAGCAAAAGCAGAGTATGTGGCAGCATCTCTTGTAGTTTCTCAAGCAATATGGTTACGAAGAATACTTGAAGATATTGGCGAAAAGCAAACTAAAGGAACTACTATATATTACGACAATATGTCAACCATTTCAATTGCAAAAAATCCAGTATATCATAACAAGATGAAGCATATTGCGATCAAGCATCACTTCATCCATGAAGTTATTGAGAGTGGCGAAATCGAGTTGAAGTATTGCAAGACGAAAGAACAAATGGCTGACATGTTCACCAAGGCCCTGCCTAAAGAAAGTTTTTGTCATCTTCGAGAGATGTTGGGAGTAATTCAGAAAGTGCATTAAGGGGGAGTGTTGAATTAATGCACTTGAAGAGAGATACACATATGTGTTCCAATACATGTACATGTACTTAATGAGATACATGTATTTGTTCCAATACATGTACCTTTTGGAATACATGTATTTTTTGCAATGCATGCATGTATTCATGCTTAGAATTTTGTGAAAAGGTTCATGTCTCTTTGTTGAAGAGTCACATGTCTCTTAGTTATTGATGAACCTATTAAGTAGCTTTTATTTGTTGAGTGTATCTACAAGTCTATAAATATGGGTTTGTAATTCATTTTCTAGCATGAAGAAGCAATACAACAAAAATCAGCATTCTTATATTCCCTTTTAAGTTATTTTTTTAGTAAAAAAAGGCTAAAATAGCCAACAGAGATTAGATTGTGATTGACGGACTAGAAAATGTCTGTTCGAAAGACCTTGTAATGAAGGGCTTTTATCCAATTTAGTGAGGGAACGGCTCAATCATAGATGCACTCTCTATGGAGAGAAGGCCTCAATGGATATATGGCATATATGTCTTTGACACCCAATCACACTCTAATCACAATGTCACGATATTTTGTATTAGTAGGCTCCACTAATGGTTGCTCTACCAACAATACCAATACGATCAGTGTATTTGGTAGATCAAAAAATCATTAGATCAAATACTTAGGCCGTTCCATTATTAGGCAGGCCACATATTTTGAAAGAAAGAAATTTTATTAGGCTGTCCACTGCTTTAGAAAAAAAAAAGTTCTAGGAACCTTATAACTAAGAGTCTAGATCCTTTGTTTCGCTACAAATAAGAAATCCCTATTTGTAGATTTTTTATTGGTTGATGTCATCCCAGCATGACGTTAGTGTGATGAGGTTACAAACCAATGTGATATGGTTGTCTGAACAGCGTGATGTAGTTGTCAATAAAAAAGCCAGAGGATTTCCTGTTTGTAGCAAGTAGAGGATCCGGACCAGATAACCAAACAGCCCAAATTCTTTGGCCAAATGCTCCAAAATGATATATCCCACCTAGTACATGGCTAGGATGTCCTACACATTTGCCATTTTGACATGCCTGACTGTGTGCACAAGTCAACATGAAAATGTACCCATGAGGCTACTAAGAGATTACAAATAAAAAAGGAGATAAAATTCCATACCTGTCACACTATCGTCGATTCCCTTCCGAGCCATCAGCCCACCATATGCCACTGCTACATCTCATGGGACCAAAACAGAAAAGTTTTACATTAAATATAAGGAAAAGGAAATGCTATGCACGTTTACCCCACAAGTACTAACATGGCAAACATGTGCTTGATCTTGATTGTTCGTTAATTAGGACTCATATGGGGGAGACTGACCATTTGATCATGCCAACCTGATCGGCCCAGATCCACCCTCTAAACCCTCGATGAATCATCCCAATAGTGATTAATCATCCACAGCAATTACCTGACCCTAAGCATCCTCCTAGATCCTTGACTATAATAGCACCTCCTCATCTAAGAGAGATTAAGACGTTAGATGATCGATAGAACCCATCGATGTATAGAGAACTACCTACAAATCAACGTGTGCAGTGGAAGCATGCTAGACTAGGAATGCATAGAATCAATCTCGAGGACAGGACCTTGTTTTTAAGGGGGGTGGAGCGTGACCACATCTAACTCGGAGTAAGATCAGGAAAGCTAGAAATACAGAGAAATAGAAGGATTGCCCATAATCGACGCCTAGGAAACTTCGGGGACGAAATTTATTTTTAAGGGGGCTGGATTGTAACACTTTGGATTTTCGAGATTTATTTAAAATTTTTAAATTTTATTTTGATTTTCTTTTATTTAAAAATAGAGCATTTACCTTGTTTTGAAACAACGGACCATTCGTAGTAGATTCGATAGGGGACCCTTTACAAAAGTTACTTAAAATAATCTCATAAACATTGTAGAAAGACCAAAATTTGAAAATCTCTCAATTTTTAGATAATTATGAAAATGCCATTAGTTAAACTGTCAGTTTTAAGTGTTATAGTTTCTGATAATCACCTTCATGTAAGACTTCATATATAAGACTTGGGTCACGTTTTAGCCTTACATGTCGAATTTCAGCCCTCTGATCATCCTATAAATGCCTTAATTAGAAATTTGATCATAAGTGGGCCACCTGACCTTGAATCTGTCCCATTTTTGGTACCAGCCCCTAAAATTCCATGGCCTACCTGGTGGATGGACTGGATTTGTCACATGCATCATGGTGGGGCCCGCGTACACTGCATGCACAAGTCACTTTGACTGTGCGGACGTTGTACTAGAGACGAGTCCGTCTCCTTCTCCATCATAGCGACAACGACACCGCTGTCGTCCCTGGACGGTCCACACCATCCTCTAGGTGGGTCACATCTCCCCAATCCAAGCCGTTCATCAAAGCCTTGCCTCACCCAACCCCACTCCTTTTGAATCTGGCAGCCGTTTGTCCCCAACATGGCCCACTCCAAACCCTCATTTTCAGTCACAGAAACTCATATTTCGATCATCCATCTCCTCGTTTTGCATGGATGTCTGAAATCATTTTTACAGACGTCTTGTGGACCCCACCTATTATTCCAATGGTCTACTTCACACCTGTTAAAACTAGAAAAATGCTCATTGGCAGTTCTTCCTGTGTTTCATTATTCTGGAGAATTCTGAATATAGAGACATTCATAGACAATCATAAGTAATAAAAAAGTACACAAGAGAGAAGATATCGCAATGCGAACTTTATTCCAGCAATTCTGAGATCTTTTACATTCCAAGTCGTGATACTTGTCATGAGCCTTTAATTACATCAATGGTTGATCACCCTTGATTAGAAGGCAAAAGACTAACCTGCTGAGAATTATGGTATTGAGTTCATGGTCGTAGAGACCTATTTGTTTTCTTGTTATGGACTGAGCCATGTTTTTAGACAAGTCAGATGTCTATGTTCCATTTTCTTTCGGATTGTCCGGGTTGAAAGACTGTCAGGATTTCATCGATTGGTGCAACTCTGAGTCATTGACCGCTGGAATACACGAGCAACGAATGTTGGTCGGCATGACCCAAGGCCCGCACCCATATTTTTATGACGGGTGACCTTGAGAAGGCACTTCGCAACTTCCTGAGTGAGGATTTAATCAAGTGGTGCAACTCTGGACCGTTGGCCGCTGGAATACATGAGCATCGAAATGTTGGTCGGCATAACCCAAGGCCCGCGCCCGTATTTTTATAACGAGTGACCTTAGAAAAGCACTCTGTAATTGCCTCATTAGCTTAACCGACGGATCCGTTGTCGATGGGTAGGGCATCGACTGTCTTTTTATAATGATAGTCCATAGCATGATATTTCAAGCTTTGTTAGAACTCTTTTGATTATAGTTTCTTGTGGTAACCATAATCCCTTAGATTTAGCCCCGGACCTTTATCCGGGATGAATAGAGCTTTGCACAATGAAATAAATGCATTTAACTTGGAGTTCAATGACTCATCTTCGGGAACATTCTTTCTCCTGAGTATTTTCTGATGATCGATTTTGAGATTGAATAGGCTATATCTATCCAAAATCCTTCGAGGATTCAAGTTCAATGGACTGGATCGACCATTTCTGATGCCTGTAAGTGGCTAAGCATCGGGTCTGATGAGCACCCATGTATGCTAATTTTTTATAAATGATAGGGATCGGTGCCCTATAAATATTTAACTCAGCTATTTTATAGCATGAGGTCATTAGCTTTGCCTTAGCGTCTTTGAGACTACGGTTAATTTTACTTGGCATTAGTTGATTTTCGGGCCAACAGGGCATTTCCCAAGGTTGAAAATAACTAAGTACTGGACCTGTCTACGGTCTGATTGGGGTATTCGGCGAATACCGATCGTGATAATTTTTTAACAGTGATGGATTATGTCCGTAAGGATTACAATGATGCTGAATCCTCTTTGGCATCAGTGTGATTGCATTTCGTTTCTTTTGGCGTAAGTCGATTTTCGAGCCGACAGGGCACTTCCCAGGGCTAAAAATGACTAATTATTGGGCCTGTTTACAGCTTAATTATGGTATTCAAGGATCCTGAGATCAGATAACCTCATTGCGGTGCATCATTATAATGTATCATGTTATGGAGGAGAGAAGTCGCTCTCTCAGGGTTGGTCAAATTCCGCCTAATTCTTCTTGATTTCGGCCCTTTTTTGCTTTTTCGAAGGGATTCTTGGGTTTGCAAATTTAACTAAGTGTTGATCTTTTTTATTATTAAATCAATGATTTGGGCCATTTATCATTGATCGTTGGAAGATCTGACCCGGGGGATAGATAGACATCACCGATGTGTGTCTAGGAGGGCCAGTTTGATCAGATGGCATGCCGGATCGAAGGCGGGCCACACCATGAAAAATCCCCAAGTCCCATTAACGTCTGGGCGCATGGAGGGTGGACTAGGCACATGAAATTGGGTTGTGGGAGCATGTGCCCAAAGTACATGAAGGAGAGAGAGAGAGAGAGAGAGAGAGAGAGAGAGAGAGAGAGAGAGAGAGAGAGAGATTAAGTCCCAGGCACATGTGGCATTGCACATGCGCCTAGACCCAAGTGGTGGGCACATGTCCAAATGGGACTTGGCACATTTTACATGTTTCCGGCCAAAAAGGATGGGGGCATGTCCCCCTGCGCTTAGTGCAATTTGTGATTTTCAAGCGAGCAGAAGTGGGCGCATGTCCCTCTGCAAAGTGGTAAAGTTCCATTACTTAGTTTTATTTCAAGATTTCTCTCCCTCTCTCCCTCTGTATTTGGTTCTGACGGGAGAAATCCCTTTCCAGTGAGGGATATTCCGACGAAGGAATCCTATCCGACGAAGGTGCATTTTTTGTTCCGACGGGAGAAATCCCTTTCCGACGAGGGAATCCTTTCCAACGAAGGCATCCGGCGAGGGGTGACAGAGCGAATGCATGTTACCTCTTGCGTTGCTCTGAGGTCGTCAAGGGATGATGTTGATTATGGTCATCAGGTGAGCTTACTATTTATAGTAGTTTAATCGGGTTCGGGTCCAATCCGATGGGTATTTTCCTGCGCATGTGTTTCCAGGTAGATTTTCGGGTGCAGGTGTTAGGCGGAAGTGGTGAGCGGATGTGTCCAGGCGCATGTCATTTCAGGCCGGGCGCATGTGACTTTCTGGCCAGTTTTCCGAGCAGTTTCCGGGAACATTTCTACATCGCTTTGTTCCGAGCGCATGTGGTTCTACAGCTCCCGCATGTCCCTCTGAAAAATTCACTTTCTCATCTACTTAGCCATTTTTTGGATTCTGCACTCTACAAGAGAGACACAGCACCCGGACTTAGAATATTTCAGGATTTGGCTCTGACGGGTGACCTCCATAGGACAACTACCTTTTCGGAGACCGAAGTCATTGACGCCAAGCCACTTTTAAGCCGTGATTGAGCTATCAAATGAACGGGATGGGGTGTGGAGGTCCGAATGTTACAAATTTCGGTAGTTCCTAATTTGGAGCCTCCGGGTCAGCTCTTCATATAAGAATATTGCTCTGGGAAGCGTGCACATAGAAGTATGCACCGTAAGACTTCGAAACTTACAGGTTAAGGTTTTTTGGGCATTCTGGATCATTTGGCGGCAATATGCATGTCCAGTTCTGCTCTAAAATGGTACTTATACTCTTTCGAGCCCTTTTGGTCAACTCCGAACAGGGGCGAAACACATTTCGAGGTGTGCAGGTAAAGATATGCACCATAAGACTTTGAAACTTGCAGTTTAAGGGTTTAGGACATTCCGGATCATTTGGAGGAAATGCGCATGTCCAGTTTTGTTCTGAAATGACTTTTGTGGGTTTTGGTCACGACTGCACGGGTGAGGGTTGCGCTGGTGTTTTCTGGATATTCCTGATCTCAAAATTGTTCCAAATCGTCATAGATGGACCGCTAGATGCTGTTGTATCATGGGTGCAAATTTGAGCCCCAACATCACCAGCAACTCAAGTGCAATTCGTTTCTTTCCCAAACTCAGATCAGGTCCATGCTTCTTCCGCACCCACCGACCTTAGAAATTATAAGACCCCTCACTGCTTCCTATTACCCCCAAATAACACCAGAGAGCTAGAGAGAGAGAGAGAGAGAGACCGTGTGGAAAGAAGAGAGAGAGAGTGAAAATGTTAGAAGAGAGAGAGAGAGAGAGAATGGGTAGATGCCCCTGCTGTTGTTGGGATGACATTTCAGGCCAAGAAAAGAAGAAGAAGAAGAAGAGAAGAAAGAAGAAAGAGAAGAAGAAGGAGAGAGAGAAGAAGAAGGAAGAGATTGGGTCAAGCCGAGTCGACTCGACTGAGATTTTTGAGTTGGCCACCATTGTGAGAGGTAAGGATCGTTTAACTATGATTTTTGTCTTCTAATGCTACCCTAAACCCTAACCCTTATGTTAAATTCCATCCCTAGTTGATCATGACAATGAAAACTTTAACAAACTATACCCTAACATTGTGATTTTCACTAAACAACGTAGGATTTGGAGTTAGGACGATTTCACAACTCTATCAACATCTCAAGTTGACCTAATTTTTCAAAGGTGAGGATTTCCTTTAAGCCTAGTTACGATAATATTAAATTAAATGTTGATTATATATATGCTTAGAAACTAGGGTTTTGTTGTGTGATTTCTTGAAATCTGCGTTTGCTGAATTCTTTCAATGTAATGTTGAGTTTGTGTGAAAATCATTGGTGTGTTTACGCTGAATTTTTGGATTGTTATGGACCATGATTTATGTCAAGTAATGGTATACATGCTTATATGAGGATAATGTGAAATCTATGCTTAGATTATGATTCTTACATGATTATGATGAACATGGTGAATAATGTGTTGTATGATATATGATTCTGTATATGGATGTTACGTTAATGAATACCCCTTAACCCCACATTAATGTAACCGATTGATGTTAAGAGATGAAGCCCATATGAGGCCTTGATATGTTGGCATTACCATGTGGATATTTTTGGATGAATATGCCTTATTGGTTGTAGTAAGAATTGGCATCACCATGTATATTATTGAATGATATGCCTTAACATTGATGATTAAGTGTTGGCATTACCGTGGATATGTTGTTGGTTATATATGCCATGATGTTGAGTTGGCACTACCGTGTGCATTGTTGGATACGTGCCAAGGGATCCTTGTTTGATCCGTTACTTGTGATGGACCCTTTGAGGAATGAGATTGATGAATATGCGAAGTTTTATGAGCCAGGGTTGATGGTATGGGGCACTAAGCCTGAGCTGTCTGCTTATATTGGGTGACGAGCCCCCCATAGTGACCTTGAGCTTCCTTGAACTAATTGGGGTAAGGAGTGATCATTAGTCGTGAATATCATTTAATTGGCTAGATGTTAAACTTAATTAAATGTGAAACTAATCATGTATTCATTGGACCAGACCTACTGGGTTAGCCCCTCGGGCGTTAAAGAAAGTGTGCATGAGGCCCATTTCTCTCTCGCTATCTAGTGAAAGTGTGCATGAGGCCCGTTTCACTAGTTGAATTTTTGGAGAGTGGGAAGAGTGGAATTGGTTCCGTCTTGGTTAGAACCTCTAGTGACTAGTGGTTAGTGAGAAGAGTGGAATTGGTCCTATCTCACTTAGTAAGGGTGCATTAGCTAGAGCATGCATATCATGCATCGTATTAAATAAGATTTTCTCAGGTATGTTTTGGTTAAGTATGATTATGTTTGGATATTATTGTACTAATCTTTGGGGATAACCCTCACTGAGTTGATTGCTAGCAACTCACTCCCTCTTGAGACGGTGTTATAAAGCATCACCAGATTGTTGTAGGTGACGATCCATTAGATGAACCCAACTTACAGGTTAAAGAGTATGAAGTTTCATAGCGGTCAATGACAGACGACGAAGCCCTATTAGCTTGAAGATGAATTGTGTTTATTGTCTTCATTGTCATTTTCATAAATTTATTTTTATGTAAATCGAATTAAGTTTCACATGGAGAAGGAAAGTGGAACATTATATATTTTTGGTATGATTTAATGATATTATGTTTGATAACGTAGAATAGAAAAACATGGAATAAGAACCTTAATTTCTGTCATTATGCTATGAATGTCATGAATATGTGAATTAAAGAGAAATATGGGGAAATAAATCGCTAATATATTCAGATTAACACCTGGAAACTTGGCCCATCGTGTTGTCCACGAGAGTCGAAATTTCGGGGCGTTACAAGTTGGTATCAAAGCATAAACGGGACTTCTGGGCGTGATGCTCAACCCATCGCATAATGAATTCACCTTAGGACTTAGGCCCCTGAAACTGTAATACATTAACCTAGAAACGTCCATGAATGTTTACATGTAATGAACGTAGGGACCCACACTTATGTTCCCTTTGAAATCGTTAGGGTAGCCAATAAACGTAAAAATCTGAAAATTTTAAGTTTTTGGGAAGAGTATTCCCACTTTTGTTTGTAAATTGGGGCTCTCATCCATTTTTCATATTTATTTCAGCAATTCGTTGAATTGTGTGATTTATTCCCATCGAATCATATCGTTAGCTATTTTATTTAGAATTTTCAAAGTTAGGCTAGATCTCCCGAACCAGCGGTAGTACCACCATTATAAATCATACTTTTAGAACTAGAGAAATTTCATGAATTTTTATAGAGATTCCTAATTAATTCCCTAGCACCCCATAGAATTTTAGACCAATCCAATGGATGGATGAATCGAGAAAATTCCGACAGTGGAGTAAATACTACGTAACATCTTACTGACCTACTGTATTTTTCTGACTTGATTAGGGCCAAAACATTATCATAGGAATTTTGAACTGATAAAAATCAGGGTTATTTTACACCTAACCTACAGCTTACTTACCAAATTTAAGGAGAAATCGACATTCGGTTTAGGAGAAAGAATTCTAGAAATACTTGTAGGTCTTGCATTCCAGATTCAGCGCCACCCTAGTTCCCTTAACCTTAAACCCTCGAACCCCTTTGATTAGGATTAGTTTTCGTAAGCCTACACCCTTAGGAGTATTCCTCGACATTTGATTATACGTCCCTATGAATTTTTGGCCCAACTCAGCACCTTAGGTAAGTTATCACAACCATAGAACACCACTTAACAAACACCCAGTAAATAGGACCTTGTAATGTTTTGATTTGTTGTAATGATGGATTGTATTTTGTGTGAGCCTGTTGATTGCCTTATGCGCATTTTGGAAAAGTACGTGAAGGCCTTACGATGTTAGACTAAGCGGCCACATGGACGGACGGAATCATACCTATCATCGTGTAACCGATTGGATCCAAGTTCAAATCCCGAGGGTCGACACTCAGAATTTTGAACGGATACTAATGAACTCAATGCTCAATTTGAGTAGAAGATCTATGTATCGGACCTAAATATACTTGAACCGTTCGCCCGTGATGCTGACTTTGTATGAACTGCATGTGTGGCTTAGCTTGGGGATATTTATGCATTCTCTTGAGATGTGTGTATGTATACTTTCCTTTGTGGTGATTGTAGTTAGGTAGACGTATAAGCAACAATAGGTTGTAGAAAGAGGCCGTCCAAACCTTAACATGAATTAAACTGCAGTACCCTTAATCTCGTCCTTACATCGCCTTTAGCCGTGCAACGACCATCGATGATATTTCATTCGCTTAATCACGAGCTCGTTTATCTACTTTTCATTCAACCATTTGATCATGAGAACACACTACGCCAAAGTTGCATTTTTACGACGAACCAAGTCCGTCGCTAATAGTAATTAACGACGGACTTGATACGCCGCATGGTCCGTCGCAGTTTACTATGGCAAATTTTAAACGACCGATTCTATCCGTCGCATTTAAACGACGAATTAAGTCCGTCGCTAAATTATGTAAAGCGACGGATATCGGTCCGTCGTACAAAATTGTTGCCACGGATACTGGTCCGTCGTTAAATTTATGGGCGACAGCGTGATTGTATTTATTTAAAAATTATAGCGACGGGTTTGGTCCGTCGCTAAATTTTCTGAACCAAAATGTTTGAATTGTTTCTTGAATCTGTTGCACCTGATAGTCATCCAAATTATTTAAAAAAAAAAAAACTAAAACCTAACAAATCATCATTATATCATATATGAAACTTAAAAATCCTTACATTTCTAGTGAAAAATAGTATTAATATTTGTTACAAATCTACACATTGAAGTGAACCATTTTCCATAGAACGAGCAACTACGCTTTATTTTGTCCCCAATATTGAAACCAATCTCTTGACCATACGTGAAGCTAGCCTTCATTTCTAATCTTTCATTTATAGCTGCTTCACCTCATACGTTAGCAAATCCATCAACTGGCCCACCTGCAAAATCCGAAATATAAAACATAAAGACTATTAGTATTATAATGTAAGAACAAAAAAGGAAAAACAACAACAAAAGACAATGAAGCACCACCTACTCGTAAGAAATTCTAGGTAACAAGCTTGATAACTATTATATATGCATAATGAAGCTTTAGTACTGGGATGAAATAAAAAACCTGGAGGCAATTCTATTTGATCCTCTTTGGATAGAGCATTCACAAACAAAGCCAACAAGCAGAGAAATTTTTTCTATTACATAATTTTTTAATTGATTAACAGATGACCACTATACAAAAACAAAAGAATAAAAAAAAAGAGGGAAATGCTACCATGCAAACTTTTATGAACATATATCTGCATACAGTAATTTGTACAACCACAAGAGAGTTCAATCAGTTCAAGAGAGCTCAGTCTGCATTCAGTAGAGAAAGGAGATACTAGCTTAACAGAGAACTATTAAATAATGATTAGGAAGTTCAAACAAAATCATCATGCAGCTACCTTCAAGTTGGGAGTAGAAGAATCGGGCAGCCTCATGTTTCGTGGGAATGCACTTAGAATAACATTCTGCATTCGAATGCAGCTGGGTGGAATCACATCACAGAAGCTAAAATGATAATCACAAACGAACTCCGGGAAATCATGAAGCAGTACTAAGAGCACCCTTAGAGTGCCTTTGTACATAAAGTGAACCTACCCACAAGTAATAATAGAGATAAAAATGTCAGACTCCATTAAGAGAAAAAAAAACTGATTTTTTTTTTCTTTTCTTTTCTTTTTAAAGGTAAAGAATTCCATTTTCTATACCAATCACAAGTAAATGTAAAGATAATAACGAGACAAACCAATTCCCCAAGTTCAACATTCCTCAAGTATGGCTCCATGAATTTGAACAAGTCTACAACTAGGCGCTAAACCAAAGGCCAACCCTTCTGAGAGTTTATTGTTAACAATTTTGGCGTGAAACTCTTGTAGCTCACCAACTCGAGCCATGCAAAGCTGAAAGAACATCAATTAGATTTTCAACCTCATTGAGGAAAAATAAAGAAAGAACATTTATCATGCAGAATTAATGAATGATCAAATACATTATAGAACTTGAATACTTATCGAGCCATAGGAACATAAATGACATTGTTGGGCTGATCGTCATTGCGGTCCATTTCTCCTCAATCCACTTCACCACCTATTTAGGATTTCAAACATGAAAAAATGCATTAAATGTATAAATCAAGTAGCATATGTAATATTAATCTTTAAAAGTCTAGAAGTTGAAGATTTGATGAATGTTATTTCTTCACAGCTTGATCTATAAAAAGAAAATATTTAATTTCAACTAAGAGAATTGCTAGTATAATGCTTGAATTTTGTACAAGGTGGCCGGGCCTGCTGGGCTGTATTTATTCAAGTTGAGTAGCCAGCCTGAGACTGGCCCATTGCTAGTCTTGCTCGTAAGGTGAGGATAATGGAGATCCAATCACAGCGGGATGTGTTTTTGAAAATATTCTGCTCTTTAGTAACAGACGCAAGGGGTTTTGGTAAAAAATAAGCTACAGCTAGGATCTTCTGGGGCTAATGATTTTGATGGCTGGATTAACATACAAGTCACTACGCCAAAATTGCAAAAAAACGACGGATCAAATTCGTCGTTAATCGGACTTGGTTCGTCGCACGGTCACTCGTGTTTTTGCAAGTCGTTAATTTTAAACGACGAACCAAATCCGTCGTTAATCTCAAACAAGAGCCCCATTGAGCGACGGATCCTATTTGTGGATACGACGGATTTGGTTCGTCGTTAATTTCCCATTCAAAAACTTTAGCTCGCCTTTGTTGCATTTCGAGTTTCTTATACCTGATATCATAAGAATGCCATTCATATCAAAACGTTGAAACAGTATAAACTTATTAATACATCACCGAAACCAATAAAATGGAATTAACGGTTTCTAAGTCGCACATCCAACATTTCTAAAGTCAGCTAATAGTAGAAATTCAGTACAAAAGCTAAACCTGAGCCTATTTGGGTGCAATTCTCATTCTGGTTAATGGTATAATATGTGTTAGTGATCATAATTTGTTTGGTAAGGTTTAAGGATAATCTCTAATATATAATTACAATTAACTAAAACAATATAAGTAGCACCCAAACAAGCTCTTAGGCTGGCCAATTCTCGATTTCATCTGAGAGTGGTCAAGTACAAATACTATTTTGAGTCGAAATTGAACACATTTTGGCCCCAAGTCATGATTAAATTGTAATTTGTCTAGCAAACAAACACACCCTTAAAGCAGATGCAAGCATGAATTATTTTGGCTAGTTGATACGGTTGGTCTTGTAATATTCGAAACAACTATGGTTTTGGTCTTGGGGGGTCTTCGGTGAGTGATGGAATTTTTTGAATTTTTTTTTTTTTTGGATTTTTTTAGCATTTGGCTTGTGTTTGGCTTGATTTTGACTTGAATTTAGCCAAATTTGGAGCTCTTGGGTCTAGCTTGGTTTGGCTTGAAAAATGGCTAAGGCTAAAGGAATGACTAGGCTTGGACATGGCTAAGGGTAGAGAATGGCTTGTGGTTTGAGGGTTTAGGTAAGGCAAGGGTCAAGGAAATGGCTCTTAAGGATCATCCATGCTTCATTAGGTTGCCAACCTGAGTGGTGTATCTACAAATATTAAAAGCAACATAACCATCCCTAGAAATCAGCATATTACATTACCTACAATGGCCTTCCATGACTTTGGCCATATTGCCATCATATGTAGGAACAAAGAAGTCACTCTCTAGTGACGCCAAATAATCTAGCGCCGCAATCTGAGATGAGTGGTTCTGGAAAAGCCTCAGATCTGAAGATTCCAATAGTGTCTACTTTCTCACCTATTTCATTGAATTAAAGTAGTATGTAAGAGCAAGAAGGACGGGATATCTGGGAAGTGAAGTGTAGAGCATTGAAATTTACCCAACAACACAACTTTTGAATCTCTATGGGTAGGCCATTATTGGCAAGACGGGCATCAGTCTTATTCAAATGCACAATTTTATACTTCCGTATCAATGGGAGAATCTGCTCATAAACAAATAGAATCACAAGCTGTCTTCATGTGTAGACTGGAAAAAAACAAAGAAAGCTTTACGGAAAACAGTAAACTAACCTGATTAAGGTAGTAAGAAATGCTGGACCAACTGATGGGTGGCATGGAATATACCATTCCTAGCTTCACTCCTCGTTAGCCTTGGCGGTAGTTCTTCAGGTATCCGAACTTCCTCTCTCAAGGAAGTAATGAAATGGTCCACATCGAATATGTCTTTGAACTGACTACCATAACAAGTAATACTTATCAGGAAATCTAGGCAACAGGATGCGAAATATGAGTCATATGGCACTTCCAAAGAAACACCTCATCAGTAATCTTAAAAACTTGCACGATTTTAACAACTATTGTAATCATAAGGACTCAACAACATACCTTGGATCAGCCCATAATGAGGTTTTGTCCAGCTTAGGAACTGTAAGCATCACATTTAAATATCTTGTAATGGCAACCATATCACAAATCTGCAGTAGGGTGAAAAATGGGAGAGCCCATGAGCAAATAATTCTGATATATCAAAGGCTGAAATGATTGTTAAGCCAAAAGGAAAATAGTGATGCTAAAAATGGGCAGACCATATTCAGAAGATTACATTCCTTGCCAGGAGCTCCCTTTGAAGGTTGCATAACACTTCTTATCTTGTTTATCCACTCAACCTTCTCTTGCATACTCTCAGCTTCAAAAGAATGGCGCTCTGGGTATTAGCTCACGAAGAATGAAAAAGAAGGAGAAGAAAAGAAAAGAAAAGGAGAGAAACAGAATAAATATTCAAATGGGAACAAACCGTTCAAAACAGTTTTATAAGGAACCTTGCTAGTAATCTTGAACACATGACCTTGACCTCTTCCTGTATCTAGTCCATTTGCCTTCTTATCTTTGGAACTTTCCTGGAGGTTCATCGTCATCTAGAACCTCTTCTACATTACACTCCTGCAGAGACAATGTATTAGACAGAGCAGAAGTTCAATGATTGGAAGGATTGTGTAACTAGGGATCAAAAGAGCCTTCATTTCTAAAATTCCAGAAATCTTCAAATTTAAAAAACCATGGCACTATTATCATTGCAAAAGCAAGTGTACAAACGATTTCTTTCAAGTATCAGAATCATACCTTCACCTAATAGGCCCAAAGCATCTATATTCCAAAGGAATAAAAAATGGAAAAATAAAAAGACAACTCCAATATCCTTAATGACAGAGACAATCCCTTAATCTTAAAAATGACTGAAAAAGCTAGCATGAGAGTTCTAATTTTTTATCTTAGCCTTTCACAAAAAAGGATCGTAAAACTGATACCAAATAGCTAGGACAACGTTATGATTATGACTAAATAATGCCTTATCAAAAATACCCAAGATATACACATTCTTGTCCTTACATGACCAAAATACCATCTATCCAATCATTTCAAATTTTGCAAAAATGCTCCTAGAAATGGCTCCAGAAATTATAAAAAGGTCCTTCTACAAAGTACGTACAGAATAAAGAATCCTCCTTTTTTCCAACAAATCATGTGCTTCCACTTGAGCAACGGTTCAACAAAACTATTGGGAATATAATTCAGGAATCATCAGTGTAATTTTTGTTTATGACTTCTAAGTGGGCCTTGCAATCTGGATGGTTGGAGTTACATGTGTGACCCCAGCCTGTGAATTATCCAAAGGCTAGTATTTACTTCTTCAATGACAACAATATGTCCAAAGTTGGAAATGGAAGCCTGACTTTCAACACAGTGCACCAATGTGAAGTATGGGAGATGACAGCACAACACTGAAGAAAATGATGATCCAAATATTCCTATTGAGTAGTTTTGTTTTTCTTTAATGTTAAGCAATTTATTTACAAACACCAAGCATTTTAGTTACCTTTGGAAAATAGGACAGTCAAGGACAATCACTAGCAGTTACAGAGCCACCCGGCGAATTTATAAACAGTTTGATCTCTTTCTTCTGGTCTTCAGCATCCAGAAATAAGAGCTGGCTGATAAGCAGATCCGCAGTCATGGCATCCATCTACTCATCAATAAAAAACCACAAGGCAACTGACTACCTTGAATGCTCAATGTTCAAATTCTTACGAAGGAAAAAAGCAAAACACAACAAAAACTGCATTTCTGTGATCAACAAATTTCCTGATGATCAACAAATAACATCTGAAAAAATAAGAATAGACATCCATGGCAAGACAATGACCACAACAAAAACCAACTCCACAGCTAAACGAGCTTATGAACCCATAAATTACTTATGCGACTTCTAATTGAAATATAACTCCACTTGGAAAATTTGGAAGTAACAAGCCATTGCAAAATGGAGACAAGTGTTCTAAGAGACTGTATCCACAAATTTCTCAGGTGAACTTCACAATGAACAAAATGCTTAGCTGCACACGTTAACAAGCTTTATTTTTACCAATAAATGTATTAGAAAGAAAACAAGAGAATGAAGATGACATCAGATCATCCTAACCCAAAAAGCTTGGATTTTATAAATCACCTACCTCCAAAATGTTAAATGCCAACCAGACCCACTAAATGCTTCAAAGAAATAGTTGTATCTCTGTATCTAAATGAACCACGTATACAAATCATCCCCACTCAACAAGCAAGATTTTCATCATCTACACTAATTTTTAAAAAGAAAGCAGTCAACAAAGGATTATTTGCAAATAGTTTAGGGGCTTACAATAACATGGGTACAGTTGGTGACGTGTATGTGTGCCCTTTTCCAAACACTTCTTATATATTCATCTTGGGTAATCTTATATGAGTCATGGTCCTAACCTTCTTCTTCATGCCTTTTTTACAGAATTGGTACGCTTACAAGAGGATCACAAATTAGGCCATGAACTGCAACAAACAGAAGATCAGTAACACAAATAATTCAAATTAATATATATATATATATATATATATATATATATATATATATATATATATATATATATATATATATACAGAGACTAGGCCTTTCAGCACATGCTTGGGTTGCTTTTTTTTTTTTCTTTCCTCAGCATCAATTGTTCTTGGCATTCCTCTTCTCCTCACAAGACCATCATACTTAAAAACAAAAATAAAAGATGGTACTTAAGAACTCACCTTTTTTATGGATCCACCCCTTTTTTCTACTTTTGGCAATGGAAATGTACTTTAGTGGGAATGTAAATCAGTGGCTATCTAGTAATAAATCATCTTCAACCCAATAAACAAACAAACAAACAAAAAAGGGAATTTGCAATTCCCACCTTCCTAATATTGTCACTTCTACTTCAAACCCAACAAGGGTAATTTGGTCAATCAAAAGAACATGAAACACACTCACAGAGAGAACTTGTGACTACATCACCGTTGTGGAGGGGTAGAAATTACATCCTCCGTAAGGCATAAAAACGAAATTTGTCAAAGATCTTAAAAACAATGAAAGAAAACAAAAATCAAATCCAAAGCAATGAATAATAATAATAAGACCGAAAACGAGAAACCTATAAATCACTCAACAACCCTAAAACCCTAACTACCATTTTTTTTCTTTTTTCTTTTTTTTTTTTTGAAAAATGAAAGCCATATCCTAAATCTCTTACACATCATTCAAACAGTATCTGAAAGCTACCATATCCACTTGCGTTTTTATGCTGTTCTAGTCTAAGTAGTCTAAGATATCTTGGGGGTGTCACCTTGTTCAGTTCCAGCATGGTTTACATGATGGTTCTGCATCTTTGAGGCCAAGACGTCAGCAAGATTTCCATTGATGTGTCTAAAGAGATTGTCCAACTTCAGATAATGACATTCAAGAGGAGCTAATGAAGCTTCTTTGCTGTCACATTTTACACCCACAAAATCCCGTGATGCTCGGTACCTCTGCAATTCAAGCTTCCCAGATGACATGAGCCTAATCAAGGTGAACCCACCAAGACCACTAGATTCAGGAGCATTCTCCAAACCACATTCAGGCTTTGGAAAAAAGAGATCTTCTGGGAGGATACCAAATCCCAAAACCATTTCTTTCTTCAGCTGCCAATCAACGTCAACCGGAAGCATGACCCAATGAGAAGAACAGAGAAAATGCGATGACAGATGGAAGGGATTCTTGAAGAAAATCGCCAGAACAGGACTGATCGGCGAGGAAAATTAGGGATTTGGAGAGAAACTCACCTGTTTGAGATGGTTCTGCACAGCAGGAGAGATCTGCCTGAAACTCTTCAAAGATTCGGAGCTACAGCCCCTGGCGGAAGAAGATTACGCTTGAAAAATGAGGAAAAGGCCTCCATCTTAGAGAGAGACCATGAAAGGGCGCCATTCGAAAGAGGGATTAGAAAGGGAGAGGGCGCCACTAGAAAAGAGGGATTTGGAAATCGAACGCGGATTGCGTCCGACTTCAGTCGGACCTTTAAGCGTCCGACCGTTGCGTGTTGAAACGTGATCGGCGCTTAAGCGTAGGGCCCACAGAAGGTACTTCACGGCAAATGTTAGATTGCCGTTAGCACGTGTGTTACTCGACCTTGAAAAAAACAAAAACAAAAGAACCCATTCGTTTCATCTTCTTTCCATCCGGCAAGGAAAAAAATCCGAGATTTCTCTCCCTCCCTGTTAGATCTTTCTCCTCCATTTATTTTAACTTCTCTCAATCCGGTGAGAAAAAAAAAACTCCATTCGTGAGATCTCTCTCCTTCCCTCTTACATTTTTTCCCATTCTCTCTCTCTCTCTCTAAAGCTCTGTTGCTAGGAATTCTAATATCCAATTTAAAATTATTATTAAACTACTGATATTATATATTAGATGCTACTGAGTCAGATAGATTTCAGTATAAACTAAATTTAATCTGGTTTGATGTCAGATACCAACAAGGGAAGCCGTTTGTAGCTGGACATAAGATCTTCCTGCATTCCATTTTTCAGGTGTGTTTTTACATAACCAATGGTTTTTTTTCTATCACATTAATAGAAAGATTTTTTTTTTTTTTTGAATGTTTACATCTATCATTGATTTTTATAAATTTTTTTAATATTAAATGGAGAAAGCTTTGGCAGGATGATTTTTTTTTAAACTTTAATATAGATTTTAGTATATTTTTTATATAATTAATTGATGAGAGTTGGGTACTTTGATTTTAATAGAACTAAATTGGAAAAAAAAAAAGGAAAAAAAGAAGAAGAAGAAGAAGAAGAAAGACATGCTTTAGTTGTAGGAGAAGATTTGGTAGAATGTTGTTGAATGATAGCTTCATCAGATTTGGTAGATGAATGGAGGAGAGGAGATTCGAATTTTGTAGAAAATTTTCATTTTGAAAATTGTTTGAATTGTGTGTGGAGAAAATGATTAATGGTTTTGGTAAGTTTTGTTTTTTTTTTTTTTATTCTCTTGAAAATAATAGTATTTATTTTTATACTTCAAATGAATTATTCAGATCTTGCACATACACATCACATTGCTAATTTGGCAAGGGATTAGAATTTCAAATACTCTTGCGTCCAAGGTGAGCCCCACCAACAACACTCCTTGGGATAAACTTGAGGGCCCGTACTTTTGACACTCAGGTAAAGTGTGATGAATGACACACAAGAGTTAGAAATTAATGAGAAAATACATGCATATGTGGCATATAAGTATTTCAAACTAAGAGATCCAAGTTATAGGTCCCATTTTAGATGAATTATGAACTAAAATATACTTTTATTTGGTCATTTTACTATCAGATTGTTGTGCATTAACCAGATGTTAAAATGAAAATATCCAATGGTCTTATTAAAAAAAAAAACTTGTATCCATGAATTGGTGATTATGATTGCTACACTAATATGGATATTTCAATACAAATGAAAAATCCAATCTATAAGATACTACTTGAAATTCACCTAACGACAATCAAGTAAATTTAATCTTTTTTTTTTTAGTAACTCCAGCTTTTACATTAGATTTTTTCTTCTCGAAAATTTTGATTTTTTCTTACATAGTGTGCATGGATGTATAAAATCATCTTAAGGTGACTGATATATATTTAGTGTTGTCCCAAAATTGCTATTAATGGATATATCTTCTTGTTGTATTTTTTTTTTTTTTTTATGAAGTTAGATCTCTGTCCACATTTATAAAAAAAGAAGTTTCTTCTTTATGGAGAGTTATTTTATACTCTACGTGCAGATGACAACTAAATGTTTACTTTGTAAAAAAAAAAATTTGTTTAATGAGTTTTGTTTAAGTAGTACATGTTAAGTTTGTTTGAGGTCTCATTTTACTTTTTTTTTTTTTTTCTCTTTTGAAGGTCAATTGATGAAATGGATGATAATACCCGGGAGAGTCAACTATTCTCTCAACCATGTCGAAGGCTACAATTTGATATTGAAATAGATGGTGGACAAGCAAACCCACAAGTAGACACCCTTGGAGCAGGACAAGTTGTACGAGTCAATACAAATGAAGAGTTAGATGAAGACCTAGAAGTGGGAATGAAGTTTAGTTCTGACAATGAGTTGGATGAAAAACCAAAAGTAGGCATGGAGTTTAGTTCCGATGAGAGTGCATATAAGTTCTACAATAGGTATACAAGGAAGACAGGATTTAGTACTCGAAAAAATTTGATAAAAAAATCAGATGATAATGTCATTATAATGAGGCAGTTTTGTTGTTCTAAAGAAGGTCGAAAGCGTGAAAAGAAAGATATCATTGAGAGGAAAAGTTCTCGTCCAAATACTAGAACTGAATGTCAAGCAAGCATGGATATTAAGCTTCAAATGAATGGGAAGTACAAAGTGACTAAATTTATTGCAGAGCATAACCATGAGGTTGTTACACCATCGAAGGTTCACATGTTAAGGTCACAAAGAGGCTTTACTGATGATCAAAAAGTTGAAGTAGAAATGGTGGAAGCTTCAGGAATATCACCCAAAGCAGCTCTTGAATATTTTAGTAAACAATCTGGAGGACGGGAGAATGTAGGTTTCATGGGCATTGATTACAAAAATTATTTACAGAGGAAGAGAACGAAAGCAATGGAAAAGGGTGATGCAGGAGCCGTTTTACAATACTTTCAGAAAATGCAAGTAAATGATCCATCGTTCTTTTATGCAATACAAGTAGATGAGGATGATCTGATTACAAATATGTTCTGGGCAGATGGGAAGTCGATAATAGATTATAGTATTTTTGGGGACGTGCTTTGCTTTGATACAACGTACAGAATAAATAGTTATGGACGACCATTTGCTCCGTTTGTTGGGGTAAATCATCACAAGCAAACTATAATATTTGGTGCGGCATTGCTATACGATGAAACGATCGAATCTTTTAAGTGGTTGTTTGAAGCATTTTTAAGTGCAATGTCCGGAAGACAACCAACCACAATCCTAACAGACCAAGATGCCGCAATGGCCAATGCAATAGCCACAGTAATGCCAGAAACACATCATCGTCTATGTATTTGGCATATGTACCAAAATGCTGCGAAACACCTCAGTAATGTATTTAAAGGTTCAAAAAGTTTTAAACAAGATTTTAGTAGGTGTGTATATGATTATGAGGAAGAGGAGGAGTTTCTAATAGCATGGAAGAAAATGCTCGAAAAGTATGATTTAATGCAAAACAAGTGGCTACAGAATCTGTTTAAAGAAAAAGAGAAATGGGCTTTGGTTTATGGAAGAAATACATTTTGCGCCGACATGAAGAGTACGCAACGGAGCGAGAGCATGAATAATATTTTGAAAAGATACTTGAACTCCAAATACAATCTCTTGCGTTTCTTCAATCATTACGAGCGAGTATTGGCTCAAAGACGATACCAAGAAGCCGTAGCTGATTTCAGAATGAGGCAAAGCACCCCAGTATTGGTTCTTGATGTGAAAATGCTAAAGGAAGCGGCAAATACATACACTCCAAAAGCGTTTGAAAATTTTCAAAATGAGTACAAAAAAGTTCTTGGTCATTCTCTTTTCAAATGTGGTGAAGATGGCACACTTACGGAGTATCGAGTTACCGATAACGACAAAGTTGAAGGACGTACCGTTAAGTTTGATTCATTAGACAATACAGTGACGTGTAGCTGCCGCAAGTTTGAGTTTGTGGGTATCCTTTGTAGTCATGCGTTAAAAGTTCTAGATTGTTATAATATAAAGGTGCTTCCTCCCCGTTATATTTTAAAAAGATGGCATAGAGATGCAAAGGTAGGTTTTGCTAAAGAAGCGACTGAGTTAACAATGCAAAGTGATCGCAATATTGCATTGGGTAAGCGGTATAAATATATGTCTCGCAAACTTCTTAAAATTGCGGCAATGGTTGGGGAACATGATGAGGTCTTCAAATTTGCTGATAGATATTCTGATAAATTTCATGATGAAGTGATGGAATGCATGAAAAGAATCAAAGAACTTCCGCTAAAGTCTTATCAAGTTGTTGACGAAAGCGTAAATACTGAATGTACATGCTTGGACCCAAGTGAAAGTGTAGACACTGAAACTGAAAGTGCACGATCTGAGCCAACTGAAAATGTAGATACTAAAAGCACACATCCTAAGCCAATGGGAGGTGTAGATATTGAAAGCGCACACCGGGAACCGACTGAAAAAGAATTTACTTTTGTTGATAGTTTGAGTTCACATACCGTACGTGGGATTAAAGTGAAGCCTAAAGTTAGAGGTAGTCATCGTACATTTAAAAATCCACTAGATAAATTACGGAAGAAAAGATCCCAAAATCCTACCGTTCAGTCACAAGCAAATAAAGAGAGACATGAAACAAACCAAGCACTTCAACCTTCACATTGTCAATTTGCATTCACCCCATTGAGTCATTCCAATCAGGTATCAATTAAAATTTGTTTTGTAAACCTTGTCATAGCATATGTTTACATTGTTATAGTTTCTAATTCCTTTCTCTCTTATTAGATTTCACAAAGTACAGAGGCGAGTTTTCTTGGATTACCCAGTAGATCCATCAATGCACCATTGCCTCAACGTGGATACCAAGTAGCCACTATTGGCATGCTTCAACAAAACCTTTTCAATCCGAATAGTGGTCCTAATGAATTCACGAGTGGCCCTTTGGCCACTTATGGCTACCCACCCATCAACTTGTATCGACAACTTCTCTCGAGCAACCCACAACTATCATCTCAAGAAAGTGTTGTGTGTAACCAGGTAAAATTGATTATTTTAAAGTAAAATATTGAATATACTTTTTAAAATTACATATTTTGAGATATTTTCTTCATTCACATGTGAAATTTATATGCAGTCGTCATCACAACAATTTAATAAGAATTGATGGGTGGGATGTGAAGAGAATCACCTGGGTTTGAATATTTTGTTAAAGGTGAGTATGTTCCAACTTAGTTTTCCTTTGAAATGAACTGAATGGAGTACAATTCAGCTCTTACTTGAGCATCCTAACCTAACTTAAAATACGTGATAAATAAATTACTTACATTAACTTTATATTTCCGACATATGATCTTCCATTCTCTTGTGGTTAATAGTTTGTTTCATCTTCCTTTTCAGAAAACGAAACCAAGATAGGTATGAGCAGAGGTATATTGGAGCTAAAACTTAAAGCAGTCAATGCAATGATTGACAAGTTAACTGGAGCAATATTTTTTGTTTCAAAAGGTTAAATGCATTTTAGTCATTCTTATTCATTAATGGAATGTATGTGCATCTGGATTTAATTTCAATTACATATATTAAATGCATACAAATTCAAGTGACTGAAATTTCTACTTTATATCAGGTGTATGTTTTGGACCATCGATGCTAAGGTTTCTATGGTTGCTTGGCTTAGGTGAATCTTTTGGATTTGTTTTATGAGTTGCCGCTGTTGGGCAGGTTGCGTATTTGGACAATAAGGATAATTCTTGATTAGGTGTGACCCTCCTCTTTTTGCCAAGGGCCAATCTGTTTAGTTATAGAGGACATTTTTTTTTTTTTGTACGCTGTATGACAGGTGGGGCTCTTTTTCTTTTTGTGGATCCTGCTTGAATATTTGGTTGTAGAGAAAAGATTTGTAAAGGTTTTTCTTTTTGTTGGAGCCCACCCAAATGCTTGTCCATTGGGAGTTCAAATCAGCAATGTTTAAAAAAACATCTTGTTTGGATTATCTATGTTTGGTGTGTTATGTGACTAGATAATTTGATATGTTTCTCTTGGTTTTGATAATTAAAATTTCCACTAAATCATTGGAATGCCAATGGCCCATTCTATATGCCAACCATTTGTTCAATGGAATATTCTTATAGTAGCTCATTTTTTATTGGCAACCAAATAGGCCCTAAAATTCATTTATGAGTTTAGTTTCATGGTGCTGGAAACATCTGGTAACGGGGCAGGGCCTAAGCTTGGTAAAGGCTTGGCTCAGCCTGGCTGAGTACATATGTTCCTCCTATAGACAATGGGTTGAGCCACAAACAGTGCAAAATTTTACTGCTCACGAGCTAGGCAAGGACAATCCTCATCTTGGTGCATCCAAGTTCCTTCATGGCACTTACTATTTTCTTTTGTGTATTAGCAATGCTTCCTTAAAGTTGCACATCCATATGACTAAATATTAGTAGGACAAAAAATTGCTACAGCCGTTAATCAAGACCATTAAACGATGAAATATAATAGGACAAAAGATTTCTACAAATTTTTCAACGGTTGTCACTGAATCACCACTCTTTCCTCTTATATGCCCCACTTAGTTGTATATCCGCCTCATTTTTTGTCACATGTCCTAAAATGAGGTCACAAAATAGTTGGATGGGGTGAATTTCTCACATGAGCGATTTTGATCATTTAGAGATTCCCAAATCAAATGCATAGAGCACCAGCATCACGTTGCAATAGGTTTGAGGAAAGGAGCGGCTTGCTTGTGTGGGATCCACAAGGATGTCCGTGCCAAATACACTATGTTCATCTCTTTTGGAAGACTATAGTACAGGATTTTAAAAATAATGCAGATCCAAAACTCGGATGGGCCATACCGCCCTAAAACAATGGGTATTGAACACTTAGCGGTGGTAAAAGTTTTGCATCAAAATGATACTTTTTCTTATAGTTTATCTGAGAGTTAATAATTCTTTGAACGGCTTGGATGGCACATAAACATCATGGTCAACTCCAGGAAAGTTTCAACAGTGGATGTTGGTGTTCCCACTGTTTTGTTGGTGTGGCCCACCTAAGTTTTGAATCTGCCTGATTTTTAGAATCCTGTCCTATTTTTTCCTTTAAAAACATATGGATGTAGTGGATTTGTCATGAACTTCCTTGTGGATCCTACAAGGTGTCACAGGCAATTCACTTCCCGCTCCCCAGAACGAATGAGATTCCTATTTTTATTTTCATTAGGATCGAGCATAACGTGTTTAACGGTGTTTGAATTGTAGCCGTGAAATTCTCTCATTTAATGAAAGTGTGGGCCCTACATCTTTCACCAATTCCATTTGAACACGCAACAGTCGGACGCTTAAAGGTCCGACTGGAGTCGGAGGCAATCCGCGTTCTTGGAAATCCCTCTTTCGAAATGCAATATTATTTTTAAATCCGAAAATGGCACGTTTTCCATCATTTATAACATAAACTACATTAACAGCCGTGCATGTAAGGGACCATTTACTGGATGGTTAAGATACTCTTATATAGGAAAATGTATAAATATTAACCATTTACAACTGGACACATTATTTGGATGGTTTCGATAACTCTATATCATTGCCACTACTGTTATAAACGAGTCACCACCATTTTACTTCAAATCCAAAACTCACACATTGTAAAAGACAATGAAATCATCCACTTGAGCATTGGATCTGGTAGGGCTCTGTGGGCCCCACCATGACGTATGTGTTTTATCCATGCCGTCCATCCATTTATCAAGATCATTTTAGGGCTTGATACCAAAAATGAGCTAGATCTAAATCTCAAGTCGACCACACCACAGGAAAATAGTAGTGATTGAATGTCCACCATTAAAAACCTTCTTTTGGCCGACGGATTATTGTGATTCGTCGACAGATAAAAGCCACACCGTCCATCCATTTTTCCATATCATTTTACGGCTTGATCCCAAAAATGATGCAGATTTAAATCTCATGTGGACCACACTATAGGAAAACAGTAATGATTGAATGTCCACCATTAAAATCTTCCAAGGGCCCACTGTAATGTTTATTTGACATCCAAACTGTTGATTAGGTCATACAGACCTGGATGAAGGGAAAAACAAATAGCAAGTTGATCCAAAACTTCTAGGGCCCCATTAAGTTTTTAATGGTGAACGTTCAATCAACACTATTTACTGTGATGTGGTCCACTTGAGATTTGGATCTTCCTCATTTTTGGGCTCATATCATAAAATGATCTGGAAAAACGGATGGACAGCATGGATGAAACACATACATGATTGTAGGGCCCAAAGAGCACCGAGCAGGGTCACCGAGGAATGAGGAGAGGATCAGCTCTTACTTGGTCGACTCCTTAGTGGGGTGTTACCCTAACCGTGCAGGGCCCACCTTGATGCATTTTTTGTATATCCACACCGTTCATATGTTTTTCCATCTTATTTTAGAAAGTGATCCAAAAAATTGTGCATATCCAAATTAAAAGTGGGCCATACCAATAAAAAAAATTGATTAATAACCATTAAAAACTTTTAGCATGCCACCAAAGTTTTGGATCAACCTGATCTTTCTAATTTCCCTTCATCCAAACCTTCTTGGCATTATTAATAGGTTGGATTGCAAATAAATATTACTAAAACCTTCTTATGAGCCATTTGGAATTTTTAATGGTAAGGTACTCAAGTACCACTGTTTCATGTGATGTGGTCTACCTAAAATTTGGATGTACAGACTTTTTGGTATACCATTCTAAAATGGGCTGGAGAAATAGATGGACCGTATGGATATAATACACATCAATAAGGTAGGCCCTATGGCCCCACGATAAGGCTTGCACCATCTTGGGTGACGTGGGTCTCACCTAATTCACTCTCATGTTAGGGCTACAAAACAATTAGATCCAAATTTCAAGTGGACCATATCTTTTGGACAAATCATCAATATCTTCTTAACATTATCAACAGGTTGGATTGCAAATAAACATTAGTAAAACTTTATTAAGCGTCGTGACTAATTTTTTTTTAAATCTTAAATTTTCTCAAACAATGTTAATTTCGTTTTAAACTTCTTTTTTTCAAAATCAAATTTTTTATTAAACTTTTTAAATTTTGTTTTCAAAATGTCAATTTTTTTTCAAAATCTCATTTCTTTTATTAAACTTCTCATGTTTTTTCAAACTACAAAATCTCAATTTCTTTTTAAAAATTGTGATTTTTAAACCTATCAATTTTATTCAAACTTCTCAATTAATTTTTCAAAATGCCAATTTTTATTTTAAAATATCAATTTCTTTCAAAATCTTACTCTTGTTTTCTTCAAAATATTAGTTTTTTTTTTTTTTAAATCACAAGTTTTCTCAACTGTTGTTAACTTTTTTTTTCTAAACTTGTCCATTTTCATTTTCAAAATGTCAATCTTTTTCAAAAACTTTCTTTTAAGTGAAAATCTACTAAAAATCACTTGCATTGAAATAGTATAAACATATCAATTCTTTTTCTTCAAAATTTCAATTCCTATCCATTTTCAATTTTTTTTCAAATTTTTTCATTTTTTTTTTTATATGTTAGTTCTTTTCAAACTTCTTGATTTCCTTTCAAAATCTCAAATTTTTTTTATAAACTTCTCAATTTTTTTTCAAAATACAAAATCTCGATTTCTTTTTAAAGCTCGTAATGTGTTTTTAAATTTATAAATCTTATTCAAACTTTTCAAATTTTTTCAAAATGCTAATTTTTTTTTAAGAATGACAATTTCCTTCAAAATTTCAATCTTTTTTAAAACCCAATTTTTTCAAAATCTCAATTTTTTATAGTTCTCGTTTTTTTTTTTTTTTCAAACATTGTTAATTTTTTTCTAAACTTCTAAACTTTTTTCTCAAATCATAATGTTCTTTAAACTTCTTAATTTTCATTTCCAAAATGTCAATTTTTCCCAAAACTATTTTTTTCAAATTGAAATTCTACTAAAAATCACTTGCATTAAAATAGTATGAACTTATTAATTTTTTAAAAACTTCATTTCTTAATCTCATTTTTTTTAAACTGCAATTTTTTATTTTCAAAATCTAGTTTTTTTCAAACTTACCAATTTTATTCAAACTTTTCAATTTGTTCAAAATGCAAATTTCTTTTTAGAATTTCAATTTTTTTAAATTTTAATTTTTAAATCCGATTGTTTTTCAAATTCTTGATTTTTTTAAATTTCAATTTTTCTCAAACATTGTTAATTTTTTTAAAGTTCTCAACTTTTTTTTCAAAATCGCAATTCTTCCTAAACGTCACAATTTTAGTTTTCATAATCTTATTTTTTAGTCAAACTTCTCAATTTTTTTCAAAATAAAAAATCTCTATTACTCTTTATAATTCATTTTTTTTTTTTCAAATTTATCAATTTTTCTTCAAACTTCTCATTTTTTTTTTTCAAAATGCCTTTTTTTTTTTTTCAGAATGTCAATTTCTTTCAAAATCTTGGTTTTTTAAATCTTAATTTTATTTTCAACATTTCATTTTTTTTTATATCTCAATTTTTCTGAAATATTTTTTTTTAAACTGCTTATTTTTTTCAAAATCACTATTTTTTTTCAAACTTATAAATTTTGTTTCATTTTCAAATTGTCAATTACTTTTTCAAGATCTACTCTCTTTTTTTCTAACTTCTCGATTTTTTTTTCAAAATACAAAATCACAATTTCTTTTTAAAAATTGCAAAAAAATTTCAAAATCTATTTTTTTTCATACTTGTAAATTTTGTTTGAACTTCTCAATTTTTTCTAACAAAGAAGTGATTCTTTTTTAAGACTGTTAATTTCTTTCAAAATTTCGATTCTTTTTTAAATTTCAATTTAACTTAAACATTGGTAATTTTTTTGAAACTTCCTAACTTTTTTCTCAAAATCAATTTTCGTTACTATCAAATGTCGTTGTCAAATAACTATTTTTTTTTTTAATTTGAGAGACGTCAATAGACAAGGATTTCCGACGGACCATATCCGTCGCTAAATCAGGAAAGTCCGTCGATAATTTCCGTCTGGTATTTCGGCCCTAATGACCATGATACGACGAAAAATTATAATTAACGACAAATTAGAGCGGTCGTAAATATTACGACGGATTACATTCGTCGTTAATTTTCAATTACCGACGGATTCTGGTCCGTCGTAAAATTCCGTCCATCAAAAACCCGCCAAAGCGAGAAAGTTACTAGTTAGCGACGGACTTTTTGATATACGACGAATATAGTCCGTCGTTAAAATTACCGACGAACTACGTCCGTCGTTAAACTACGTTTACTTTTGTCCGTCGTTAAACCAAGCATTTTTATGTCGTTTTTTTGCTGTGTTGGCGTAGTGAGTGTCATGCACGACGTTAAGGGCGTGTTTAATTCTATGAAGTCCCGAAAAATACAAGTAAATGTGTAATTATCACTCTTTTTCTGTGTTTGAAAATCCATCCCATTTCTAGCCTTGAAAACCGGTCTAAAATGGTAGTTGAAATTTGTGGGCCCCACCGTGATGTATATGATATATTTATTTTATCAAAAAGGTTTGCCATAACTTTTTTAAGCTTTAGCTGAAAAAATGAGGCTATTCCAACACTCAACTGGTCCACACCAAACAAAAGAGCAGTTCCGAGAAGATTTTAACGATGTGTGTTTATTTTCATTTTTCATGCCGTGTGGTCGAATTAAGCTTTGGATATGCCTTATTTTCTAGGTCATATCATAAATTTAAGTGATATAATGAATGGACGGTGTGGATCTGTGACATAACATACGATGGGACCCATAAATATGACCCGTTAGCATTCTCTGTTTTAACCATAAAAGGGGCGGTCAAATCAAAGTTGTTGGGAATGATGCGGCAAATCCTTGAAGAAATAATAATTACACATTTACCTGTATTTTCCGAGACTTCACAGAATCAAACACGCCCTAATGGTGACCACCGGTTAAATCTCAATGATTTGGACCATAATTCATTGTCCATCAAGCAAATAATTTTCAACCTTTCATATGTGTGTGACATCCAACGCATCGAATTGGTTAGCCAAATCATTGAGATTATTTTTGTAAAAATCAGCCTGATCCACATGCTAATTGGACCACACTTGTATTTTGTTATTTATCAAAACAATGCTTTTTTATTGTGTGGCCCATCTAATGAGTGGATGGGCTGATTTTTCCAAGAGATCCTAATGGTGGGGACAACCTATATATGAAAAAACATGATAAGTTGGAAGTTATTCTTAGACTTGAAACGTTCTCTTTTGTAAATATTATCATATGTTAGAAAATGGAAATGTTAAGTAAGAAAATAATACAACTGCCAAAAAAATAAAAAAGATTCAACAGCCAGGATCGATAGATCACCTTTGTAGTGGCCACACTCCCATCATGGAAATGAAGAACAGAGTGGGAAGTTACTTGATCTGTTTTGACTGCGACGATTTGGCAGCCAAAGTGGACAGTTCGGGCGGTAGGCCATCAAAAAGTGCTTGGATTAGATCACTCCTCAGCAAGTAGCGAAACTCTTCTTTCCTACCATCAATCCACACACAAACTGCTTAAATCCAAACAGAAACATTACAAGCTCGAGGGAATGCCTTCCGGCACATCCTCACAGCCGTAACGATGGTTAGCTCCTGTGTTCAATCAGGTGGGGCTGCACCCTGATCTATACAGCCTGACTTATATTAGAATAGTGAAAGGTTAGAAAGAAAATGTCCAATGGTCCACAATCCCGCACAAATCTGGTCCAACCAACAAATGGGCCAACATGAACTTGGGATCACTGCATGCCTGCGGCGGGACCCACCCGACTAGTGGCTGGATTTTGCACACGTGCTGCCACTTTTTTCAGTTCCTGATCCACACACACTCAACGAACTTACACATGAGAAGAGACAATCCCCAGCACCCAAAGAGATTGTTTTTAGGCCATCCAAGAATGCCATGATAGTGGCCACAGCTCTTGAATCACCCTCCTCTCCCATGATCCTGTCCTTCAATTCTATCACCCTCCTCTCCATCTCTCCACCATCCACCATCACCTTCCTAATGCCTTCCTCGACTGCCCGTCGCCCTGGCCCACCCACTTTCACCCAAATGCCCCACGTAACT
Source organism: Liriodendron chinense (assembly GCA_003013855.2). Lineage (NCBI taxonomy): Eukaryota > Viridiplantae > Streptophyta > Magnoliopsida > Magnoliales > Magnoliaceae > Liriodendron > Liriodendron chinense. The sequence goes on from ML058335.1 coordinate 8,955,476, forward strand.
ACCATTGACCTCTTAGGGGCCACGTAAGTTTTGATCAAGCCAATAGCTATAGGTGGGTGACTGTGTAAAGATAACCTCGTTTGAACACTTGAGGTCTTGGTATCCTATTCCAACGCTCTGTGTGCACCCAACCCTGACCAATTAGGGATTGCAAAACCCTGATTAGGGATTGCAAAACCCTAATTAGGGTTTCAACATTCAATGTTGGAGAGAGAGAGAGAGGGAGAGAGAGAGAGAGAGAGAGAGAGATTTCATACCAGCAGGCAACGACCCTTGAGCTTGGAAGCTGAAAAAAACAACGGGAGCGGGGATGGGAGGCGTGGAAGCTTGGAAGCTGCAATGGCCACAAGAGCGGGATGGGAGTAGTGGATTTTTGGAGAGAGAGAGACAAAGGGAGAAGGGCGGGAGACGGTAGAGAGAAGGAGGGAATGAGGGATTTGGGGATTTTTTAGGGTAAGGGGATGGCGCGAATTAGGTGTTACCCCGTATGGCCCACATGGATAATATTTTGTATATCCACTCCGTCCATCCGTTTATACAGCCCATTTTAGGATAAGGTTCCAAAAATTATGCAGATCCAAATCTCAAGTGGACCATACCACTAGAAACAGTGTGATCGAGTGCCCCACCATTAAAAATTCCAAAGAGCCCATGGTAAGGTTTTGGTAATGTTTATTTGCAATCGAAGCTCTTGATAATGTAAATAAGGTCTTGATGAAGGGAAAAATATAAATATCAGATTGATCCAAAACTTTTGTGGCCCACAAAACGTTTTTAATGGTTATTAATTACTGTTTCTAGTGGTATGGTCCACCTGAGATTTGGATCTTCTTAAGGTTTTGGATCATGTCCTAAAATGATACGAGAAAACAGATAGACGGCATAGATACATAGAAAATACATCACGATGGGCCCCACACGCGCGGTAGGGGTAACACCCACTAAGGTGTTACCAGGGTAACATCTAATTCGCTCCCGGGATGGGGAATCGGATTGCATGCGGAGTAACTCCGCACGCTCTTATCGTGCGGAGTAAACTCAGTTGGGCCCACCTAGAATGCATGTGCTTTATCTATTCCGTCCATATGTTTTTCCAGCTCATTTTAGTGGTTGAGCCCGAAATTTAAGCATATCCAAACCTCAAGTGGACCATGCCACGGGAAACAGTGGGAATAATGATTTCCACCGTTGAAACCTTCCCAGGCCCTATAGTGATGTTTATTTGTCATCCAACCTGTTCATAAGATCACATGGATATGGATGAAGGGAAAACACAAATATCAGCTTGATCCAAAACTTCTGTGTCCTCCAAAAAAATTTCAACGGTAGACATTCAGTTCACACATTTCTTGTGGTGTGGTCCAGTTTAGATTTTGATATGCTTCATTTTTTTGGCACCATACCTAAAATTTTCTGTTAAGATGGATCGACGGAGTGGATAAAATACGTAACTCATTGTGGCCCCACAGAGTTTACTCCGCACATGCAGAGTTACCCAGTACACAATCTGCTTCTAGGGCGGGGGCGTGAATTAGGTGTTACCCGGGAGCAGCTTAGTGGGTGTTACCCCCACCGTATGGCCCACATGGATGATATTTTGTATATCCATGCCGTCCATCTGTTTCTACAGCCCATTTTAGGATTACGTTCCAAAAGTTATGTAGATCCAAATTTCAAGTTGACCATAACACTAGAAATAGGTGTGATTGAGTGCCCCACCATTAAAAATTCCAAATAGCCCATCGTAAGGTTTTTGGAATGTTTATTTGCAATCCAAGCTCTTGATAATGTCAATAAAGTCTTGATGAAGGGAAAATATAAAGATCAGATCTGATTCAAACTTTTGTGGCCCACAAAACATTTTTAATGGTTATACATCACTGTTTCTACTGATATGGTCCACCTAAGATTTGGGTCTTCTTAGGATTTTGGATCACATCCTAAAATGATATGAAAAAAGAGATAGACAGTGTTGATATATAAAAACTACAACAAGATGGGCCCCACACGGTTAGGGTAACACCCACTAAGCTGTTCCTGGGGTAACACCTAATTCGCACCCCTTGGTTATTGATGCTTGGCCATGGGGCCATTGGCCGGTGCTGTGTAGGCCCCTCCATGACGTATGAGTTTTATCCACGCTGTCTAGCCATTTCGGAAGATCATTTTAGTGCTCGATCCAATAAATGAGTCAAATCTAAATCTCAGGTGGACCACACCACAGGAAAATAGTATTGATTGAATGTCCACCATTAAAAACCTCGTAGGGCCCACTATATTGATTATTTGACATCCAACCTCTTGATTAGGTCATACAGACCTGGATGTAGGTAAAAAACAAATATCAGCTTGTTCCAAAACTTCCGTGGCCCCCAATAAGTTTTTAATTGTGGGTGTTCAATTAAAATTGTTTCTTGTGAATGTGGTCCACTTGAGATTTGGATCCTACCTCAAATTTGGCCTCATACCATAAAATGATCTACGAAAATGTATAGATAGAGTGGATGAAACACATTCATCGTAGTGGGGCCCACAGAGCACCGATCACTAGGCATTGACCGGTGGCAGGGTCATTAGCCAATCCGCATCCGTTATCCTAACGGTATGAGCCCAAGTTGATGTATTTTATGTATATCTAAACCATCCATATGTTCTTTTATATCATTTTAGGATGCAATAGCAAATATTAGAAAGATCAAATTCTTAATGGCTATATTAGAGTTTGTGGTCCAATGACTATACATTTATTAGGTTTTCACGAGGTCAACAAGTTGCAGCGCAATTTTGACCTAAAAATTTGGCCTAATTTGGAAATTTAATCCATTCACTCTATTCTATTCATCAATAACTTTGATTTGACTCATCACTTGCCCTGATCAAGTTTCAGATGAGAAAGATACTAAATAGATAAAATTGATCAACAATAGGATGGGCCATATCTTGTGACCTAACCGTTAGATTTGAGTGAAATTTAATCTAAACATCTAAAGTCATTTACTTTTCAATTTGGACCAATCAGATTGTCCAAAATTTGTCTAGCTCTAGACAAACTGATTGTGCACATTTAAAGAGTCTTTTGGACGGATATGATTCGGGCTGAATTTTGTTTTCAATAATAATTAGCACGTTCTAAACATATCTGACCATTCAGATCAAGTTTAGGATGACTTGATCATAGAATTTGATCAATCTCATCATTATAAGTTTTCCTTGCAATTAATTAACATCATTATATTAGGGCCTTCATTTTTTGCACCAATGAACATGTGTGTATGCATAAACCAATCTGATAGCCAGCTAACTGAATGAGTGTAATTTTTCATTTTCAACTATCCAATAAATGTCCACTAATAAATTTGGCCCACTCATTTCAAATTTCTCACTTTTGTTTAAATCACAATTTTTTTCCAACTTTTTTTTTTCAAAATATAAAATCTCTCTTTTTTTTAATCAATCTTCTCAACTTTTTTTTTTTCAAAATACAAAATCTCAACTTTTTTTTAAATCTCAAATCTTCATTTCCTTTTCAAATCTAATTTTTTTTCAAACTTTTTCAAACTTATCAAAAATTTAATTTTTTTAAACAAACTAATCAATTTTATTCAAACTTCTCAATATTTTAAAAATGCTAATTCTTTTTTTCAAAACACTAATTTCTTTATGCCAATTTCTTTTCCAAAATGTCAATTTTATAAAAATATAATTTCTTTTCAAAAATTAATTTTTTTAAGCTTATCAATTTTATTCAAACGTCTCAATTTTTTTTTCAAAATGACCTTTTTTGTCTAAAAATGTTACTTTTTTTTCTAAAATCCTAATTCTTTTTTAAATCTCAATTCTTTTTTTGTTTTTAATCAGAATTTTTATCAAACATTGTCGATTTCTTTCCAACTTCTCAACCTTTTTTTTTCAAAATCACAATTTTTTTTGAACTTGTTAATTTTTATATTCAAATTGTTTTTTAATCAAAATCTCCATTTTTATACATCACATTTTTCTCTTCAAAATTTCAATTTTATTTCAAACTTCTCAAACTTTTCAAAATGTCAATATTTTAAAGCTTCTCAATTTCTTTTCAAAATGTCATTTTTTTTTATCAAACTTCTTAATTTTTTCAAAATACAAAATCTTAATTTCTTTATAAAAATTTCAATATTTTTACAAACTTATCAATTTTATTCGAACCACTCAACTTTTTTCAAATGGCCATTTTTTTTTTCAAAAATCTCATTTTTTTAATCTTATTATTTTTCAAAATCTCAGTTTTACTAAAAAATTGTTAATTTATTTTCAAACCTCTCAACTTTTTTTGTTTGAAAATCACAATTTTTTTTATAAACTTCACAATTTTCTTTTTCAAAGTGTTTAATAATGTGAAAATTTGAAAAGAAATTTCAAACATATTAATTTTATTCAAATTTCTCAATTTTGTTTTTAAAACCTCTTAACTTTTTTTTTCAAATTACAAAATCCATTATTTAAATTATCAAATTTTTTAATTTTTTAAAAATATCAGTTTTTTTTAAGTCTCATTTTTCTTAAATTTTATTTTACGACGGACTTTATTCGTCGTTTAAGGAAATAATCCGTCGCTAATCTATATGGGGTTCTTTGGGGTTTTCGGGCTGGCATTAGCGACGAACCAAGTCCGTCGTTAAATAGCGACGGGCTAGGTCCGTCGGAAATTATAATTTTGCGACGAACTATGTTCGTCGGTAAATCACGCGACGAAATCCCGCCTTAATTTCGCAAAAGCGACGAAATATTTTCCAATACGACGAATAAGGTCCGTCGTTAAACCAAGAAATTTTTGCGACGGACAAGGTTCGTCGCAAATTTGCCTTTCTCACATAGTGACAATGCTCGTTTATGCACAAAAATCTAGCAAGCAACGTGCAAACCACCCCCTCCTTTGCTTACCAGTCGGGAATACTGCAGAAACACCTAACGAGCATTGTTCGTATCACCTTCCTTAGGTCGGCCATGCTCAGCAGATTTTTCTAAGTGATCTCCATTATCCCCTGCTGACCATATACACTAGCCATCCAAGCCTCTCGCAACGTCTTCCTGGCATTAACCTCCCATGGTCCAAACGATTGGGTCCCCACAACTCGTGAACCCTGTAACTCCTAGACCGCATAGCAAGGATTCATAGCTGCGGGCTAGCTTCTCTTGATTGACACAAGAAATGAGTTTTAGTTCGGCCACAAATGGGGAAGGTGAGACCCTCAATGTTAAGCTCAATCACATTGTTTAGCATAGCCAAAGGCCACAATAGAATGTTCGCTCAAGCAAGCATTATGAAAGATACATCTCTTGATGTCTTAGATTCACGGGGCTAGCTAAACCTCCTGTTCATTTCTGAACCTGATTTTCACTTCATGGCATGTAACATATTGCATTCCAAAACACCTGCTCATTTTTTAACATCTCTTATAATTCTTGGCACACAACATATTGCCTTAGAAAACACGAACATTACATTGGCACATGCCTTAACATTCAAATACAATATCCACACCACACAAATATTGCAGTCTTATTGTCCTTGGAGTAGAGAGTTTCACACCATTACATGCCTTAAAAATCCAAAGTATACTGTCCCTGGAGTTGAGACTTTCACACCATTACATGCCTTAAAAATTCAAAGTATATTGTCCTTAAGAGTAGAGAGTTTCACACCATTACATGCCTTAAAAATCCAAAGTATACTGTCCCTGGAGTTGAGACTTTCACACCATTACATGCCTTAAAAATTCAAAGTATATTGTCCTTAAGAGTAGAGAGTTTCACACCAACACACATTGGCATACATGCCTTAAAAATCCATAATAAAAGAGGGAGAAATGCAGAAACAAATCTACGGTTGCCCCACCTGCTGCCACACCTTATCGACTGTTATGATTGTTCAGCTTCAGTGTTGGTTGGAAGTGGAGTGTCATTTGATGGATGGTGTAGATTGATTGATGCAACTGGACAATGGGAATGAATCAGGAGCTAAAACACAAAAACACGGTGGCCAGCTTAAATCAACCACGAGTCATGAGGATGAGCATCTTTAACCAACCATCTAAGGGCAGTGATGCTAAACCGGTAGTCAAGGTCTGGATCAATCATGAGTAAGCCCCATCTTCTTCTTTCATTGCCAAGAAGAGGGATGGTGGGTCAGCCATTCCATGGCATGACCACGTAGATAACAGAGAGTATCTATGATATTGTGATTAGATTGTGATTGACGGACCAAAAATGTCTGCTCGAAAGACCTTGTAATGAAGGGCTTTTATACAATTCGTGTGAGAAGAGGCAATCACAGATGCACTCTTGCAGCTTCTTTGGAGAGAAGGCCTCAATGGAATATGTGTCTTTGACACCCAGTCACACTCTAATCACAATGTCACGTATCATCACAAGGTAACAGATATTTTCTATTAGTAGACTCTACTGATGGTTACTCCACCAACAATACATTAGATCAAATACTCAGGCTGTTTAATTATTAGGCAGGCCACATATTTTGAAAAGCTATAGCCAGCAGCAAAAAAAATTGAAATAAAGAAAGAAATTTTATTAGGCTGTCCACTGCTCTGAAAAAAGAAGAAGAAGAAGAAGTTTCAGCACCCTGATAACCAAACAGCCCGAGTTGTTTGGCCAAATGCTTTAAGATGATATGTCCCAGCCCGTATATGTCTAGGATGTCCTATACATTTTCCACTTTAAGACGCCTGACTGTGTGCACAAGTCAGCATGAAAATGTGCCCATGATTCTACTAAGAGATTACAAGCAAAAAAGGAAATAAAATTCCATACCTGTCACACTATAGCGGAATCCCTTAGCGTTATCCGTCTCACTGCCACTGCCACATCTCATGGAACCAAAACAGAAAAGTTTCACATTAAATATAAGAAAAAGAAAATGATATGAGTGATTAGAATCATCAAATAAAAGTACTGTAAATTATTTACAAGCTATCAATTACATGGTTAGAATCATCAAATCAAAGTATTGCTTTAGAATCATAACAAAATACGAAGTAGGATTTATAATACTAGATGTTTCAAGATAATTGGACCTATTTTGTTTCTCATATCAATCTTGATAGTCCATTTTCATGCTATTGATTGAAAGCTTGAATGATTCAAATTGACCATAAGTACCACAGTTTTGGTGTGGGGGATTGCTGCGATCGCTGCAAACAAAAATGAGAAGAACTTGGCTTTCCATGTGGCAGCCAAACAGAGCATCAGAAGAAAAGTCAAAGCCCTGCTTCAACTACGAAGGATTATTGTCACAGCTTAGCTGAAGATCGAGTATGATGCCTCTTTAAATAATAGGCGCATTGATGAAGGGAGAATCTAGGCTATGTCAATTTCCACCGTTGATCTTCAAACTGCCATGATCTTACCACTCAAAAGCTCATGCTTTTGACACATTATGTGGGAACTATCATCACTGACTTAGGAAGGGACTCTATCGGAGGGTGAGGATTTTGGTGAGGCATGGACAAAATGTCGGGAGGGTCACTCGAGTGACTTTCTTATTTAAGACGGTTTTCTTTTCAAAGAGAATCAACTTTGCAATCCTTAGAGTTTGTTGTGGGATCAGATTATTCTCAAGTTACATGGTGGTGGCCTTAGTGGTCACCTTTGACATGATAAGATGAGAGCCTTGGTAGATGAGAGATATTATTGGCCGTAGTTAGGGCATGACATGGGAAGAGCGCTTTAGTGCGGTCATGTTTGCTAGACATCCAAGGGGCAATCACAGAATATGGGTCTCTACACCTCGTTACATGTGTCTAACGACCCCTAGGAAGATTATCAATGGATTTTGTACATGGTCTCGCATGAACACAATTGTTAAGCTCTTAATTTATACATGTTCTAACCCCATTTCATCACATTTTATGCATGATTCCTATGTTTAAAAGTCTAATATAATACATGTTTGTGATTGTAGGAATGAGAGAGAGACTTCACCTATTTGATGGCTAAAAGAATGCTTTTGAATCCACTTGATGATGAATGAAGATGAGCCAAAGGAATGGAAGAAAGAAGTAAGGAGAAGAGAGAGATAACAAGGATTTTATGCCAATTTGAAAGATTTGGAATGACTAAAAGACCAAACTTTGATGAGCCAAAGAAGTGGAGAAAAAGCCTTGAAGGAATCAAGTTGAAGACCTAGAATGGCCATATAAGTCATATTACAGAGCTGCAGGGTCAGAAAAGTAAAATGCAGAAAATTTAGCAAATGGCCCTGTAAACAAAAAAAAAACCTGTAAATTTTGACCTTCGGGCGACCGATCACCATTTTACCGGGCTCCCGAAATTGACAGAAAATTCAGATTGTTGCTGTAACTTTTCTGGACATGGCCGGGCGCCCAACCACAATTGGCCAGGTGCCCGATGATCCACCGGGCGCCCGATTAAGAGGATCCGGGTGCCCGAAATTCAAAGAAAAATCACTTAAAAACGCTGGACCGTTTTGCAGTATGGTAGGGCACCCGACTAACACCTGACCGGGCGCCCGATGACAGACGTAATTAAGTGCGTAAATTCTTACGCAATCTGAGGCGGTGGGTGAGTTTTGCTATAAAAGGACACCTTGGCATCCTTGCTAAGGTATCCTAGAAGAGTTCTAAGTTCGTGGGAAGCAAGGAAGATCATCGTGGAACGATTACAACTCCTCCAACTCCGGTTTTTCTAGGTTTTTATGCTTTCAATTAGTTTTTCTTTTGTTTTTAGTTCAAGTATGACAATGCTTGGCTAAAACCTCTTAGCTAAGGCTAAAGCTAAGAGGCGAAGCTTATAGCTATTTTTCATATTGAATTTGTTTAATTAAAGTACATTTACTTAAAGTTTGGATTTTTAAAGTTCTAGTTTGAATAAAGTCGATATTTTTGGATGTTTTATGAGAGTTCATGTGCTTCGGACATGGATTCCTTGCAATTCTCTGAGATTATCATGCTTGGATTGATTAGATTCGAATTATAGTAACCCTAGAGCATACCAAGTCTCTTGGCATGGTTGTTACTTTGAAGGCTACATGGTTGAATTTTATGTGCTTCATTAGAACTAGAATCTTATTTTCTGACTTAAGTGGGATTGTTTGTGTTTGAATGCTTAATCTTCAAACTAGATGAAAGATAAAACTTTGAATCTAGTTGTATTTATGCTTGGATGAATGAATTCACATGGAACTACTATAAGTGGATCCTTAAGGCCTTAGTTCCATTAATTAATAGATTTTTTTTTGCAAAAGTTACTGTTTTTACTTAGTTTATAAAATCAAACTTCAAAATTGCTTAATTCGAAGTTGCTAGAATAGTTTGAATGGGTTTACCCTAATTCCCTATGGATCGACCTCGGTCTTATTGAGTTATTACTACATCGCAGCCTTACACTTGAGGTGAGCGAACAAGTTTTTGACATCATTGCCGGAGAAGCCAGTTTAAACGGTTCTAAATTGTTTTAGTGACTATAGAGTAGAAGTAGTTAGGTTTTACTGTGTTTCTAGAACTAGTTTTTCTGAATTTTAGAACTAACAAAGTTTGTTTTGTTTTGTAAAAAGTTCTTCTAGTTCAAGCAAATAGAGTACTATCCTTCCAACTTGAACTCTTTTAGTTTTCAGTTTTTAATTTTAGATTTCGATACAAATCAAACCATCAACTGTTAAGCTTACCCAAGGCAACAAAATACCAGTTATAAACACAATGTTTCCAAGACATTCAATTATACATGTAAACTTTCAAGATTGTAGCAAAATATAACTTTCCAAGAATATTGTTCGCTGTTAGTATCAAAAATGAAAAAAATCAACGCAATCTATCCAATCCAAATCCATAATTGAGAGAAGAACTGAAAATACAATTTTAACGAATAATATAAAATATTTTAAATAAAACCATGATTACACAATGAGAAATTGCAGGAGGCGACTCACCTTCTCAGATCTGATCTCGACTCTGTCCAGTTCCAATGAGTCCTAGTGACCCAGTCTCCCTTTTATTTCCTCTCTTTTTCCTTCGTTCTTCCTCTCAGATTTGGTGTGATTGTTTCTTTCAGGTAGGGGAGGTATTTATAGGAATCTCGACTCAGTTTTGGAGGTTCTGGAAAGTCCTAACGCACCGAGTTAACGCAGCTGGAATAATGTTAGGTTGACACGGTTCGCTTGCACAAACAGTTTTCTTGCTACGTTAGAAGAATCTATATTCTACATCTATTAGCGACGCACGGTCTTTGTAAAGACTATAGTGATTGGATGCTCATCAGATGGCCTATCTGATGAACGTCTTAGATTTCAGATCAGGGTCCATCAGTGATTGAACATTTCGGGTTTAAGTCGAGGAAGAAGGTTCGCCTTTAATGGGAAATTAGACTTCTCTCTGTATGTCTTCGAACTGACAACGTTGGACGGTCTAGATCGTTCCCTGGGATCTTGTGGGGCCTACAAATTTAAGGTCGGTGATGGTTTGTCCAGTGGGTTTGCACAAAACCCGTTGCAGCTGGTTTCTATGTATTACCACAAGAAAACTGAATTTCTCTGGATTCCGCTGCTGTGATTGGTTGGTTTTGGCTTCTTTAGTTTCCGTCTTGGATCTGGAGCTCTATTTGGAGTGAAATAGACGGTTTGGAATAAATTCCTCGACTCAATCAGCCGGCAATCAAGGATACACACAACGATGGCTGTCTCAAGGCAAGTTGAGGCCTTACACAGGGATCCAAATGATGCTTCTTTTTTTTCTTTTTCTTTTTTTCAAGGAGTTAAAATATTAATAAAAAATAATATTAATTAAAAATAATAATTATATATAATAAAAAAATACTAAAAAAAAGATAAATTAGAAAGAGAGAAGGTCTTTTTCCATAGCTATGGACCGTCAGATGAGCACATGGATACAAAGAAAATGGTATCAGAGCCCATGTCCTAAAATGAGCTGGAAAAACTTATGAAGGGCATAAATATGCAAAACATACATTAAGGTGCCAGGATGTGGATTGCCTACTAATACTTTCTAGCTCCATGGGCCTTACAATGATGTATGCATTTTATCCACACTTTTCATCCATTTAGGATCATTATTTTAGGGGCATGAGGCCACAAAATGAGGCAGATCCAAACTTAAGGTGGATCACACCATGAGAAAATGGTGGTGATTGAACGCCTACCATTTAAAACTTCCTACGGCCCAGTGTGATGTTTATTTGACATTCAACTTGTTGATAGACCTCGATGAAGGGAAAACACAAACATTGGCTTGATCTTAAACTTTTGTGGGCCTAGGAAAAAAATTAATGGTAGGCATTCATTCATTGATGTTTTGTCCACTTGAGATTTTGATCCCCTTTGTATTTGGGCTCGTGCCCTAAAATGAGCTGGCAAAATGGATGGATGGTGTGGATAACACACATGCATCACGATGAGCCTAAAAAGCAATGTTAGTAGGCACTCCGTCAAACAGATCAGGTGCGCCCTGACCATTCCCAACATAGTACGACTTGAACATGGGCCCACCGTATTTTATCTATTGTATATCCACACCGTAAGTTTGTTTTATCATACTATTTTAGGTTATGATCACATAAACAAATTCGATACATATTTTAGATGGACGACACATAAGGAAACAATGGTGATTAAATATTAAAAGCTTTTCCATGGGACAATTTTTTGATCAAGCTTATATTTGTTTTTTTGCCCCTCCATCCAGATTTGTGTGACTTTACCAACAATTTAGATGGAAAATAAAAATTTCGGTGGCCCTTAGGAATTTTTAATGCTGAGCATTCAATGGCCATTGCTTCCTCTGGTGTGGTGCACCTGGGATTTGGATCTCCTTTATTTTTGGCATCATGTGCTAAAGTGAGCTGGCAAAACAAATGAATGGCATGGATATGCAATACATATATCAAGGTGGGCCCACAGTCAAGGCCGCAACTAATCCACTCTCGCAATCCGCATCCACTGGGCCCACTGGAATTGAGTTGTGGCTGCCATCGGATCATGGAATTGGAATCAATACACTGCAGTGTATTGAGTAAACTCTATGGGGCTATTGTGTACACATGCGTCTTATCCGCGCTACCCATCTGTTTTAACTGCTTATTTTAGGGCATGACCCTAAAATTCAAGCATAGCTCAAGTGGGCCCCACCACCAAAAAACTGTGTGAATTGAACACCTACCGTTGAAAACTTCTTGGGGCCACATGAGGTTTGGATCAAGCTGATTTTTTTTTCCCTCCATCCATGTCTGTGTGAGCTTATGGGCAGGTTGGATGACAAATAAACATCATTGCGGGGCGTAGGAAGGTTTCATCGGTGGACATCATCATCCCAGCGTTTCCTGTGGTGTGTACACTTGAGCTTTGGATATGTTTCAGTTTTGCTCATCCCTTACAATGATTTAGAAAAATGGATACATGGTGTGGACAGGACATATACATCCATGATGGGCCCTAAAATATGAGGCCTCACTCCACTGGAGGCCTTTGGCGACCGCCTAAACTGCCTAGCGGTGGAGCCGGGCATCCACACAACGAGAGCCTTCTTGCCGTGAAACAACAATGGATGGTCGAGATTGCTTGCATGCAGCTAAGATTTACAGGAGATTTTCCCTCTTTGGATTCAGAATAAAATCGGACTTCAATCAAGAAAAAAACAACGAGTTTGCTGTTCGAAATTGCCTTCCTGCGCATGCACACGTGATGCACGCCTACAGCTCGGTTTAGTACAGGTGAACAGTTTAGGACGGTGTGAAGCATGGAAGCGGATTGTGTGGTGTACCACACACCACCAACTTAGCTGGTGTATTGATGTCAACAAGTTTTGTGGGCCCCACCAAGAGGTATGTGTTATATCTAGACTGTCTGTTCATTTTGAGAGATCGTTGTAAGGATTTATACAAAAAAATGAGATGAATCCAAAGTTCAAGTGGCCACATTGCAGAAAGCAGTGGAGAGTGAACGTCTACCATTGAAACCTTCTTAGAGTTCACAGAAGTTTTGTATCAATCTAATATTTGTTTCTATCCGTGTGAACTTATAAACGGTTTGGATGGCAAATAAACATCATGGTGGGCCCAGGGATGTTTTAACGGTGAGAATCGATGTCCCCCTGCTTTTGTAGTGTGGTCTACGGATGTGACTAATATTGGATATCATGCCCTAAAATGATCTCTCCGAATGGATGAATGGTGTGGATATACTAAATACATCACTGTGGTTCTTTAGATGGTTCGTAGATTCAGATTCTCGAGAACTGACACGCGAATCTGCACTCAATGTCACTGGTGTAATGTATACCAGCCAATCTGCTTCGGTGAAGCATGACCACCGGTTCCCTGTCCAATGGGTTCATTCGACGAGTGGTTTAGATTACTGTAGTTTGATTTCAATGCGACTCATGCAATATGGGTTGATTTTGATGTTTAATAACCGATTGAGAGATCCATCGGTCGAATAGGTGAATTTGCAAAATTCCTAAGTAGACTTGCAAAATTCCTAAGTAGATGTGATGTGAATCCAATTAATGGTGAATTTTTGTGAGTTAAGTCCTGAAGTTGATAATGCATCATTTAATTAGCCTAACAAAGAATTTTGTGAAATTTCATTGTGATGGCCTTTATAGAAATAGGTGGATTTTTCAATTAGCCTAACAAAAAAAAGGTTTCTTTCTTCTTCTTTTTTTCCTTTAACTCAATGTCAGAACATATACACCGTGGTATACTAAAGATGGTCAATATGGTATGTATGTAACATTAAGATTATATTTCAATGGTGTAAAACACTCATAAATGTATTAGGATAGTGATATACGGTGCAGATTTGTTGATGAGTGGTTTTTATTGTCTATTTTATGATGATGTGATAGTTATCTTAAAAATCAATGTTGGATAGTTTATCATACCCATATCGAATCATCTCAAAGGTTGATGGAGAAATAACCAGAGTATGATTTGTAAGCTCAGTGTGTATTTATCTACATAAATAAATATCTCTACAAACGTTATAAGTTATAACAAGAAAATTTCACTATAAATGCATGGGATATTACAATCTACCACCTTGGAAAGATTTTCGTACTTGAAATTCAAGTGCTTGTGCCATGCATACAGATCAGAATACTCTATTCGTAGTGTATCTTGGCTGCATCTGGGATTCATTTTGGAAAAGTGCTGGTTGGCTAGCAAAGAGCATAGAGAGTTTTGGTGGAATGTGGGTGCGGAGGTGAAACAGAGAAGAAAAAAAATCACGCCCAAATATTTTGGCCGACCTGATGGCTGGATCGGATATGCACAGGAGCGGCCATATTCTGACGTTTGGGGCAAGTGCAGATGCAATGCAGTAGTCAACATAGCAGGGCTTAAAAAGAGAAGTAAACAAGTCTAACCTTACTCGTCTGGCCACTACTTGCCCATCTCGTTTGATCTGTTGGTTGCCCATCCAGATATTAGGGATGTGTGACATCGCTTGTTGCTGATCGTCCTCGGCATATCCTCCACACTATTCTTCTAAATTTGGACAGTCAACGATCTTCAGTTCGCGAAGGTTACGGAGGTCTCTGAGCGCTTTAGGCAGATATGTCAATCTTCGGCAGTCTTTAATATGAAGCATCTGAAGCTGAAGATGGTCTTCTATCCCATAAAGAATCCTCAAATCTGGTGAATTTTCTATCACCAAGCACTAGAGATTGTGAAGGAGCATCATGTTGGTGAAAATCATCAAGTCTGCCATGCCTTTTAATTCCAAATGCTCGACGGAATCTGCAACAATCTTCTGCATCCAGAGGTACGTGCCTGATGATTCAAGATTTAATTTTCACAATTTACCATGATGGAAACTGGGCACCTTCACTAACATGGGGCAATCTGCAATAGTTAGTTCAAGGAGAGACGGCATTCATGGTTCTGCTGAGGACCCCATCATGTCCCACTCACGCAAATTAGACATTCTCTGCAAAACCAATTTCTCTAACTTAGGGAATGCTGCAGCTGCACCTGTTATGTTCCCATAGAAACTCCAGACCGATGGCTTCCACCCCATCCATTTCTACGATTGTAAGGTATTTGAGGGATGGTAGTGTCCCAAATGCCGGTAGTTTTGTGCACCCAGGGCAATTACGGAGAGTCACATTAGCTAGTTTGGAGAACGATGCATCATCCATCCATCCTGGGAACTTCAATCCAGTGTAATGCAATATTTTCAGGTCTTCCAGGTTTGCATGGGGTTGAAGGCCTTCAAACACACCCTCAATGCTCCTTACTTCATCATCTTTTAACACTCTCCCACAATTGCCATCAAAATACAATTCCAAAAGAAGATGTTCCTTATTCTTTAGTTCTGCTTTCTTGGCTTCAACCTCATTTAACACCCTCCCCAAATGGTATATTGCTAACTCTCCTTGGAGGAGATTGAGGTTTTTAAGTTCCTCAATGCTGGATTCCATCTCATCCCCTACAAGAAAATTTGACAAAGTTCTAAGGGAAATTAATCTACCAATCCCACGGGGTAAAGCCTCCAATTTGCTGATACCTTTAATTTCCATATGCCTTAGCCTCTCAAGTTCCCCTGTCTCTTTGGGAAGTTTAGACAGTTGGTGGCACTCATTAAGTTTCAAGGTTTGCAACAAATACAATCCGCATATGAATTCAGGCAGCACCGAAATTCTAGTGGTAGATAAGTCGAGGTATCTTAAAAGCTTGAAATTCTAGTGCGCCCGGCCATCAGACCGTCCGGGCGCCCAACCATGGTCTGGTGTGGCTGTCTCCACACTCAACAATCTCCCACTTGGAGACACATCACCACATGATCCTTCGTCTTCTATATCCGGAGTGCACCACCTCCCAGTCTTCAAGCCTGAAGACCAACCAAAGCTGAACAGAGCTTCAGCTTCTCCCGTGTGACCGCCTTAGTCAACATATCTGCAGGATTCTCACTTGTATGAATCTTCTCTAAAGCAATCGATCCATCTTCCAGTAACGAACGTATGAAGTGATATCTGATGTCAATATGCTTGGTACTCGAATGAAAGGCTGAATTCTTAGCTAAGTGTATTGCACTTTGACTGTTACTGTACAGCTTGCAATCTGCTTGCTCCTTTCCTAACTCTTCTATAAAACCTTGCATCCACACCATCTCCTTGTACGCTTCTGTAGCTGCAACATATTTTGCTTCCGTTGTACTGATGGATACTATCTTCTGTAACTGAGAGATCCAACTGACTGTAGCACTACCCAGGGTAAAGACATACCCTGTAGTGCTCCTTCTGTTGTTGATATCCCTTGCCAAATCTGAGTCGACGTAACCTTGTAGCTTAATTTTCGATCCTCCATAACACAGCCCTACATCCACAGTACCTACCAAGTATCTGAGGATCCACTTCACAACTTCCCAATGTTCCTTCCCGGGGTTGTTCATGTACCTGCTAACAACTCCCACTACTTGAGCAATATCTGGCCTCGTGCTAACCATAACATACATGAGGCTCCCTATGGCTGATGCATAAGGGACTTTAGCCATGTAGTCCTGTTCCTCCTGCGTTTTAGCTCCTTACTCCTTAGAAAGCTTAAAGTGGTTGGCTAATGGAGTGCTAACCGGCTTAGCACCTCCCATGCTGAATCGATCAAGTACCTTGGCTATGTACTCTGCCTGTGACAAAACTAGCTTCTTGTTTTTCCTGTCACGCTTTATCCTCATGCCTAGGATTTGTTTTGCAGCTCCTAAATTCTTCATGGCAAACTCTCTAGACAATTGTCTTTTGAGATCTGAGATGTCCTTCGTGCTTGATCCGGCCACAAGCATATCATCAACATACAGAAGAAGGATGATGTACGACGTATCAAACTTCTTTAAGTAACAACAGTGGTCTGCATGACATCTCCTGTACCCATTTCCCGACATGAAACTGTAGAACTTCTTTTACCACTGCCTCGGGGCCCGCTTCAGACCATATAGACTCTTCTTCAGTCTGCACACCTTGTTCTCCTTTCCTGATGCCACGTATCCTGTCGGATGATGAATATATATCTCTTCTTCAAGGTCTCCATGAAAAAAGGCTGTCTTAACATCTAGCCGCTCTAAATGTAAGTCCTCTGTAGCCACTATACTTAAGACCATGCGAATCGTAGACATCTTCACCACGGGTAAAAATATTTCTGTAAAATTGATACCTGCTTTTTGGTGGAACCCTTTCACAACTAGTCTAGCCTTGTACCGTTTCGAACCATCATGCTCCTCCTTCAGCCTGTAAACCCACTTGTTATGAAGAGCTTTCTTACCCTTAGGTAGAGTGACTAGCTCCCACGTACGATTAGACTCAAGAGAGTCAATCTCATCTTCTATGGCTTGCTCCCACTTAACCCGCATATCTGACCGTAACGCCTCTTCGAAACACTTTGGCTCACCATTATCTATCAGCAGTAGATAATGTAAAGAGTGTGAGTATCGGACCTTAGGTCTCCTCTCCCGAGTAGACCTCCTCACAACCGGTGTCTGCGGCTCTGCCTCGTTATGCTCCCGTGCATGCTCATCCTATGGCACTGTAACACCCGTGTCCGGTAACTCTTTCAACTCTACGAATTCCTTCTCATCGGCCTTATTCTGCTTTTGCTGCACACTGTCCTTATGCATCACTTTTTCATTGAAGACTACGTCCTTGCTTCTAATGATTTTTCGATTCTCAATATCTCAAAACCAGTAGCCAAAATCATTCTGTCCGTAGCCTATAAGCATGCACCTTCTAGACTTCGCATCCAGCTTGTTTCTGTGCTCTGCATCAATATGAACATAAGAGGTGTAACCAAACACTCTAAGATGTGCAAGGTTCACCTCTTTTTCAGTCCATGTTTCTTCTGGTAGCCCACCATCTAATGGTGCTGAGCGACTTCTATTGATGAGATATACGGTAGTATTCACAACATCTATCCAAAAGGTCTTGGGCAACCCTGCATGTAGCCTCATGCTCCTAACGCGCTCAAGGATGGTCTTGTTAATGCGCTCAGCCACACCGTTCTGCTGCGGTATCCCTGGAATCGTTTTCTGATATTTGATTCCATTTGCTGCACAATACTCCTCAAATCTTTTGTCACAGTATTCTCCCCCATTATCCGATCTGAGACACTTCACAGTTTTACCGGTCTCATTTTCTACCACAACATTCCACTTCTTAAATACATCGAATACATCTGATTTATGTTTTAAGAAGTAGACCCATAGTTTTCTACTAGCATCATCAATAAAAGAAACAAAGTAACGTGAGCCACCAAGAGATGATACCTATGCCAGTCCCTACACATCAATGTGTACAAGCTCCAATAGATGCGTTTTTGGAGCGCGTCCAGTCTTCTTGAAGCAACTTTCTTCTGCTTGCCATACACGCAGTCCTCGCAGAATTCCAGATCGATTGCTTTCAACCCTGGTAGCTTCCCCTTTGACAATAGCACTTTCATCCATTTCTCACTCATATGTCCCAACCTCTGATGCCATAACTGCCCGTTCACTCCAGTTGATGCGACTGCGAGTGAACTATACGATCAGGAAGTCACATACAAAGTACCTTCCTTCTTGCCTCGAGATATAACCAAGGCACCTTTTGTGACCTTCCATGCATCGCTCGTGAATGTCGTCACATATCCGGTATCGGCCAACTGCCCCACTGAGATCAAATTCCGTCTCAAACTCGGTATATGTCTGACATCCTTCAGCTTCAAGACCGTTCCGTCTTTCTGACTTAAATGAATGTCTCATTTGCCAACAATACTGCATGACTCATCATCACCCAGGTAGACTCTTTCAAAGTTACCTGAGACATAATTACGAAGAACTTCTTTTGATGAAGTGGCATGAAACGAAGCACCCGAGTCTATAAGCCAAGACTCATTCCGTGCATCAAGAGACAAGATCAACGCCTCTGTGTCACTCTCCTCGGATAGATTCACTGAATCCTTCCCACCTTGAGAGCTTCCTTCTTGTTTCTTAAGCGCCCTACAATCACGCTTCATGTGCCCCTTCTTCCCACAATGCCAACACCCGTTCTTGTCTTTCGGTCCCTTGGACTTATTCCTCGATTTAGAACGACGGTGTTTATTGCCTCCTTTGTTCGAAGATCTTCCTCTTCCTTCAACTTTTAGAGCATTTCCTGAATCCCCTGAAGTTCCTGATGCCTTCCTTCTAGATTCTTCGCTTAGAATTAAACCGGCCACATCATCGAATTTCAACTTTGTAGACCCTGAGGAATTGCTCACGGTAATTACCAAACCATCCCAACTGTCTGGCAAACTTGACAAGACCAATAGAACCCTGACCTCGTCATCAAAAGTGATGCCAACGGATTTCAATTGGCTCGTGACTATATTGAACTCGTTTAGATGTTCAGCCACACTCCCACCATCTGACATCTTCATATTGAATAGCCGTTTCATAAGATGAACCTTATTTGACGCCGAGGGTTTCTCATACATCGTAAGCAAAGCCTGCATCAATTCTTTTGTAGTCTTTACTTTGGATATATTGAAGGCGACGCTAGTAGACAAAGAGAGTCGGATCGTTCCTAAAGCCTTCCGATCCACGAAAGCCCATTCATCATCTGTCATCTTCTCTGGTTTCTTCTCTTTTCCTCCTAGAGGAATATAGAGGTCCTTCTGATACAGATAATCCTCCATCTGCATCTTCCAGAAGGCAAAGTTTGAACCATCAAACTTCTCAATTCTAGTTTTTCCATCTTCCGTCATCGCTCCCACTTGAACTAAACCAATAGCTCTGATATCAGTTGTTGCGCAGCACGCCAACAACGCCGGTGAACCGAGATCCAATCTCCGATCTCACCCACAAACGATAAACAGGAAGTAATAATAACTAGAAAAGGAATCACACAAACCAACAATTCACAAGACAGAGATTTACGTGGAAAAACCCCAACAAGGGTAAAAAACCACGGGTGCAAACTTCACTATGAAGAAAAACGAAGTTACAAGCAATACGCTTACCTTCTCCTATGCTCCTATGCACAGAGATGGCCCTTTTGCTAATCCTCTTGCCTTTTTTCTCACTTTGGATGTATAGAAGCCCTAATCCCCATATCTAATCCCGGTTTACACCCCTTTATATAGTAAACCCCGCAATTAGAACACTAAATAGGAAACCCGCACTTTGAGTCATCGGCCATTCAGGCACCCGGTCATAACTGGGTTGGGCGCCCGGCCATTACAAAATATGTCCAGCAACAAAAGGACTTAATTCAGGGTATTATCGGGCGCCCGGTCACTTTGACCGCCGGGTGCTCGGCTGCTCACAAAACAATCCAGTGAGCTGATGCTAAAAAAGGTATGAATATCAGGCACCCGACCATTAGACCGTCCGAGCGCCCGACAATGGTCTGGTGTGGCTGTCTCCACACTCAACAAGGTTTGTATCTGAGAGCTTCGTCCAGCAAGTCTTCCACGTCATAGGCTGCATCTTTGAGCTTCACCAACCAATCACTGAGAGTTTCATTCTCTCTCTGTTTCTTCTCAGCATCATGAAGAACGGCTTGGATGGCTGCGAATTCACTAGAAAGGTATTATAGATCTCGGCGACAGGACAACACCGATCCTAGCTCGGATTGGATGATGGAATTCAAGTAATTTAAAACCGATGAAACAAGTCCATCAGCCGTGAGGAAAGAATTTAAAGCTTGAAAGCAAGAAAGCTGAAAAGAAGTTTTTTATGATGATAGATCATCATGGGGGAAATTCAATGAAAAATGTGAAGTTTATGTGTATGGCTTTCAACTGTAGAATGGTAAAGTAGGGTACTGAATGGTGAGAGTAGACTCAGCGCAACCGAAGGGAACCCGAGGCTTGGCTGGACGCGTATTCCCTGCGAAAGTGAGGCTCACCATGATGTTTGTGAGAAATCATTCATTTTTTAGCTCATTTTAGTACGTGAGACCAAAAATGATCTGAATCAAAGACTCAAGTGGGCAGTACTAAAGGAAAAAATGAAAGGTGGGCTCAGGGAAATTCCTACCGTTTGAAACCTACCTAGGTCCAAAGTGATGTTTATATTCTATCCATACCGTTCATAATGTCATTCCTATTGGGATGAACTGAAAACACAAATATTAACCTGATTCAAAACTTCTGTAGCCTCATGAAAATTTCAACTGTGGATGTTCAATCCTCATGCTTTCAGCCCACTTAAGTCTTAAATCCGGATCAATTTTGGTCTCATGTCCGAAAATAAGCTCACAAAACAGATGGATGTAGTAGATTTCTCACAAACATAATAGGCCCCACCAAGGTTCCCAGCAGAGGAAGGGGCCTCGCAACGGGGGAGCGGATTAGCTATTACCTTAGGTAACACTACAGTTATTATTATTATTATTTATTATTTTTTTTTTCTGTCGATGGGCCGACCTTAATGTACATGTTGTATATCTACATGTTGTCCCACATGTTCAGAGAATCAGGACCGCCTACACTCTCTTTACAGCAATAAATAAACAACTGTATGGTAATCTTGCTTCAGTGATGATCCAAGTTTTCATTATATAGTTCTAAATTCATCTGCAAATAGTATCGGAGACCATGATCACTTAATATTGTTTTATGTGTTTTAGTCCATCTAAGATTTAGATCTTCAGGCTAGAATTCAAAATTTAAGCTGAAACAAGTTTTTAGATGCCAACCAAACGGGCCCTATTATTGTTTTGTGTTGTAGTCCATCTAAGATTTAGATCTACTTAATTGTTTGGCCATGCCCCATATTGATCTGGAAATATGGATGGATGGTGTGGAATATACAATACATACATTAAGGTGGGCCCCATAGGGCAGCACCGTGTATGGTGAGACTAGGGTCGCACCTAATCCAGTCCCTCCCATGGGACGCTGATTGCCACTCGAGGAGGCTACTCAGTGGTGTTGTATGGGCCCCACCATGATGTGTGTGTTTTATCATACCGTCCATCCATTTTGGATAATTATTTTATGGCATGAGAAAAAAATGAGGTATATCCTTGTCTCAGGTGGACCACACCGTAGGAAAACAATGGTAATTGAACACTCACCATTGAAAACATCCTAAGGCCCACTTAAGGTTTATTTGCCCTCAAACATATTAATTAGGTCACAAAGACCGAGATTAATGTGCGAAGCGGATTGCGTGGTGTGCCACACACTAACGACCTCCCTGGTGTGTTGACGTGGCAAAGTTATGTGGCCGCATCATGATGTATCGTGGCCACACTATGATGTATCCACACCGTCCATCCATTTTGTAAGGTAATTTTAGGGTACAAATCCACAAACGAGGCAGATCCAACTTCAAGTGGACCACACCACAGAAATTTATTTAAAAAACATAAAAAAAAAAAAAAAAAAGCAAGACCATGCGATGTACAGAGTAAGCCGTGTCGGTGTACACATTATCTTCTACTATTAGACAGCGGGAATCCCGCAAGTACTCCAAAATAAAATGTTTCCAAACACCCATTTTTTGCATTAAAAGCAATAGGCTAATAATTACAAAATGCAGCTTCCCGCATTGAATTATGATTATATCTACTAATATTTTCCTACGGTGCGCACGGTGCTTAATACGCACTCCGTGCTTTGACAAACTACCATCATGTGGGGTTATGATGGGCCCAAGACAACCCAAGTAGGCCCACCAATGGAGCGTTGATGTATGTTGTGGGCTCTGACTCTTGGAAAAAGGGCTGCGAGTCAGGGAAATCAACGGTGATGTTGGGCCCACCAATGACCGCACCCACAAGAATGTTAGGATTGGGTTTTGGGCTGACGTAGTAGCCTGATCCCACCATGCAGCCAATGTGGGCCAGACTAGATGCCACTGACGGAAGTGAGTTGGCCCGTGGTGTATGTGTAGAGGATAGCGATCACCATGTACGACATTTTCTTAGGATCAGCACGGAGAATGCAATTCACCTACAGACCATAGAGAAGAAACGATGATTGAACAAATCAGATGGTGGGCCACATGATGGATGGGCCCATGGTGCAAACGTCATATTGTAATTTTGCATTAGGTCCCTTGAATGAACACGATGGGCACAATTATGGTGAATGATGTCCCAGGGATTACAATTTGGGCTCAGGTTGCTAAATCGATTCTCAAAAAATTTATTGAGCCCCATAGAATGGAAGACTTAAATGGTACAAACAGTTGATTTGATGACCCCATCCTGAGTAGGTTGTGCCCTAAAAACCCACCAACATTGGAATATCCTGGCCAATCCAAATGAGACCATGAAGTCCAGACCACTTGTCATCCTTAAGAATTTTCAGAGCATGGTATATTTGGAGTGGAGCACATCAGCAGTATATGGATCACAAAATTACCACGGGCCCCACTTGTACGAACGGCTGGTGATGCATAGATCCATATGGACGCACTAGAGGTGAGCACCAAACTGTCCAAAGATGGTTGGTTAGAGTATTGGTGCGCTCCTGTTCTGCAACTTGGTGTGATATTTTGGGCCCTGGCCGGTTGTCTGCTTCAGGCCAGGTTTGAGCTGGACCAGAGCTGAGGCCAATAATATTAGTCGGGCAGGACCTGCACTTGATTCTGCAGATGTATTTAAGGCTTGATGACTCAGAACAACTCATCCGGTCTGTTGTCGAGTGAAAATTCCCCCGACTCACCTGAGTCAAGGACTGACTCATTGTACTGAACCTGATGGGGTCCAACTGTGTCCGAGTCAACTCAGACAATTCACACCTGACTTGTCCATTCTGCCTGAAGACCAATTACTTATTGTCATCTTCGTCACGTCCGATAGTTGAGCGAAGCTCCAGTCCAACTAGAATGGGCTCAATTTGGCCCAGTCCAAGCGACCCATCTCAAAGCACCAGCTGTGCATAGGGCTTCACACACGACTTTTTTTTTTTATGGTCACTGCAACTGCACCCTCCCTGTTAGCTGGGCAACACACCCACATAGTTAGTGACATGATGCACCCACCACCCACTGGTGGGATTAGTGTCTCCTTAGCACTTGAACGTGAGACCTGTTGTCGAAACGCAGAGGCATCTTCCAGCTGGGCTAGCAGGCGAGACACCACACACTGGCTTTCAGATGATGTGCCACTTCAGTGGAACTTTCTAACTATGAAACAGTCAGCCCATACCCGTGAATGGGCCACTACAACTAGAATTGATACAACCCATTTTGGCCCACAAACATACATAGGCAGTCCATTGATTAGAGCAGTGAAATAAAGCCTGCCTGATAAATGGGCCACCTTTTGTACGGCTCGTGCTATACACAAGCGACACATTGTCGGAAAAGTAAGTTGTCTGGGAGTTGTACGATACCTAGCTCGTGTCCTGATATATAAAGTACAAGGTGGCCCATTTATCAGGGAGGCTGCTTCACTTCATACAAGGGCTAGGTATCATGTTGATACACAGGAACTAAGAAATTGTAGACGGGACAGCTAATAACTCTTAGGACGGAATTGTAAATCCTAAGGTCGTTAACTTAGTTGTAAAATGGGATTTGATGAACAGTCCTGACATCTAATTCGCGGATGGTTGATAGTTGAAATTGGACCATTGATTACTGATGTAGAGCGGCCGCATATCTATTCTGGCACAGCTGGACCACAAGAAATCTGAACGGAAGCGAATGTAATCTGTCCGATCCGGACCCAGTTATAAGTAGGGTCTAAAGTAACTGGACTGTGAGCGCATTCAGATTGAAGAAATTCATTCATGATAGAGAGAAATTGTCATTAGAAGCGTAGATAGTAAATCAATCATAACTTTTGATCCGGGTAACATATGAATTCCTACTGTAAGGGACCATTCAGGATGAACTCGACTAGCATAGCGAGTCCCGTCGGTTCGTCTCTTAAAAAAAGACTCCTTCCAACTCAAAATTGCAGTTTTTGGCAAGTAACTTCTATTTTAGCTAGGCTTTGATTTAGACGTATCGCGTTCATTTTAGGGTCTTAGTAGATAGTGTATTCTTAGGAATTGCATCTAATCATGTCAAGGAATTATCTAGCGTGATTAAATTATAACTTCATGACTGTAGAACAAGACACCGACACATTCATGGCTCGGATGGAGTAGAGGAAAGATCCTGAAGAGAAGACAGCTGAAATCAGCATGGTTCGGTCGATCGAAAATATGCCAGAAAATTCAGATTGCTCTTTGGACACTTTTGCCGTATTCGGTCGATTGAAATTACTCTAGAAAATCAAGTTTGGTCGCTGGACTATTTGGGGCCTTTTCGGTCGATTGACCAGATTGATCGATCGACCAATTGGTCATCCGAAAGTGTAGGTCGATTCACTTACCACAATCAACGGATGAAGAAAACTTTGCGCATTTTTTAGTTTTGTTTCCTTATGTGCTTAGTAGCTTCTTAATTATGTTTTAGGGTTTACTTAGAGTATTTAAACATTTTTTATTTTAGTTGTTTGGATTAACTTTCATTATTATTCAATCAAAGCCGCCTTTTGTTATTTTTTCCTCATGGATTCAAGAAAGCTCTTGTGGACTCAAGGTAGTGTTGAGGTGTGGAGCCAGCACACCAGACTGCTGACCAAGAGGTGGTCGAGCGCGCGGACAGTCTAGTGGACCGGGCGCCCGATATTCAGATAATTGAGACAGAGGTCTCCGGACTGTTTTGTGAACAGTCGGGCGCCCGACGATCAAGTGGACCGGGCGCCCGAAATTTGGACAGTTTCTCTTGAATCTCACTGGACATATTCTACATTGGGCGGGAGCACCTGACCAAGCTTGACCAGGCACCCGACCAGCCGCGAACTGTTTTGCGGGCTTTCCTACTTTGGATTCTAATTCCATGTTTTACTATAAAAAGGGGTGTGACTCGGGATTAGATGATGCAATTAGTTTTTCTATACGTCCAAGGTGAGAAAGAGAGAAGGGGTTAGCAAAAATGGCCATCTCTGTGCATGTGAGCATCGGAGAAGGTAAGTGTATTGTTTGTAACTTTCTTTATAGTGGAAGTTTGCACCCATGGTTTTTTACTCTTGTTGGATTTTTTTCCACGTAAATTCTGTCTTATGGATTGCTGGTTTGCTTAGATTTTACTTCTAGATTATATTTCTTCTTGTTTATCGTTTGTGGGTGAGACTAGAGATGGGATCTCGATTCACTGGTGTTGTTGGCGTGCTGCGCAACAACTAGTATCAGAGCTATTGGTTTAGTTCAAGTGGGAGCGATGACGGAAGAAGGAAAAACTAGAATTGAGAAGTTTGATAGTATAAATTTTACCTTCTGAAAGATGCAGATGGAGGATTATCTGTATCATAGCTACGATGTATGAGAAACCCTAGGCGTCCAACAAGGTTCATCTTATGAAATGGCTATTCAACATGAAGATGTCAGATGGTAGAGGCGTGGCTGAACATCTAAACGAGTTCAATACAGTCACAAGCCAATTGAAATCCGTTGACATCACTTTTAATGATGACGTCAGGGCGCTATTGATCTTGTCCAGTTTGCCAGACAGTTTGGATGGTTTGGTGATTGTCATGAGCAATTCCTCAGGAACAACGAAGTTGAAATTTGATGATGTGGTCGATCTAATTCTCAGCGAAGAATCTAGAAGGAAGATATTGGGAATTTTAGGGAATTCTGGGAATGCTCTAAACGTTGAAGGAAGAGGAAGATCTTCGAACAAAGGTAGCAATAAACACGGGTGTTCTAAGTCGAGGAATAAGTCCAAGGGATCGAATTAGACAAGGACGGGTGTTGGCATTACGGAAAGAAGGAGCACATGAAGCGTGATTGCAGGGCACTTAAGAAACAAGAAGGAAGCTCTCAAGGTGGGAATGATTCAGTGAATCTATCTGAGGAGAGTGATACAGAGGCGTTGATCTTGTCTCTTGATATGCAGAATGAGTCTTGGGTTATAGACTCGGGTGCTTCGTTTCATGCCACTTTGTCGAAAGAAGTTCTTCATGATTATGTGTCAGATGACTTTGGGAGAGTCTACCTGGGTGATGATGAGCCATGCAGTATTGTTGGCAAGGGAGATGTTCACTTAAGTCAGAAAGATGGAACGGTCTTGAAGTTGAAGGATGTCAGACATGTATCGAGTTTGAGACGGAACTTGATTTCAGTGGGGCAGTTGGCCGATACTAGATATATGACGACATTCACTTGTGATTCCTAGAAGGTCACAAAATGTTCTTTGGTGATATCTCGAGGCAAGAAAGAAGGTACCTTGTACGTGACTTCAGGATCATACAGTTCACTCGCAGTTGCATCAACTGGAGTGAACGGGCAGTTATCAAAAGGGAAGCTACCAGGGTTGAAGGCAATCGATCTGGAATTCTATAAGGATTGTGTGTATAGCAAGCAGAAGAGAGTAAGCTTCAAGAAAACAGGACGCGCTCTAAAGATGCATCTGTTGGAGCTTGTACACACTGATGTATAGGGACCGGCACATGTATCATCTCTTGGTGGTTCACATTACTTTATTTCCTTTATTGATGATGCTAGTTGAAAACTGTGGATTTATTTCTTAAAGCACAAATCTGATTTATTCGATGTATTTAAGAAGTGGAAAGTAATGGTAAAAAATGAGACAGGTAAAACTGTAGAGTTTCTCAGATCTAATAATGGGAGAGAGTATTATGATAAGAGATTTGAGGAGTATTGTGCAACATATAGAATCAAACATCAGAAAATGATTCCAGGGACATCACAACAGAATGGTGTCGCTGAGCGCATTAACATGATCATTCTTGAGTGCGCCAGAAGCATGAGGTTGCATGCAGACTTGCCCAAGACGTTTTGAGCAGATGCTATGAATACTGTCGTATATCTCATCAATAGAAAGCCCCTCAGCACCATTGGATGGTGGGTTACCAGAAGAAACATGGACTGGGAAAGAAGTGTACCTTGCACATCTCAAAGTGTTCGGTTGCACTTCGTACGTTCACATTGATGCAGAGCACAGAAACAAGCTGGATGCGAAGTCCAGGAGGTGCACGTTTATAGGCTACAGGCAGCATAATTTTGGCTACCGATTTTGGGATACAGAGAACCGAAAAATCATCAAAAGCAATGACGTAGTCTTTAATAAAAAAAAGTGATGCATAAGGACATTTTGCAGCAAAAGCAAAATAAGACCGATGAGAAAGAATTCGTAGAGTTGGGAGAGTTACCAGACATGGGTGTTACAGTGCCACATGATGAGCATGCACAGGACCATTGTGAGGAAGAGCCGCAAACACCAGTTGTGAAGAGGTTAACTCGAGAGAGGAGACCCAAGGTCTGATACTCACCCTCCTTACATTATCTATTGCTGACAGATAATGGTGAACCAAAATGTTTTGAAGAGGCACTACGGTCAGATACACGGGTTAAGTGGGAGTAAGCTATGAATGATGAGATGAACTCTCTTGAGTCCAATCTATGTGGGAGCTTGTCACTTTACCTAAGGGTAAGAAAGCTCTTCATAATAAGTGGGTTTACAGACTGAAAGAGGAGCACGATGGTTCGAAGTGGTACAAGGCCAGATTGGTTGTGAAAGGGTTCCAACAAAAGACAGGTATCGATTTCACTGAAATATTTTCACCAGTGGATGAAAATGTCTACGATTCGCATGGTCTTGAGTATAGTGGTTACAGAGGATCTACATCTAGAGCAGCTAGATGTTAAAACAACCTTTCTTCATAGGGACCTTAAAGAAGAGATATATATGCATCAGCCGACAGGATATGTGGCACCAGGAAAGGAAAACAAGGTGTGTAGACTGACAAAGAGCCTATATGGCCTGAAAAAGGCCCCGAGGCAGTGGTACAAGAAGTTCGACAGTTTCATGTCGGGAAAATGGGTTTAGGAGATGTCATGCAGACCACTATTACTACTTGAAGAAGTTTGATACGTCATACATCATTCTTCTTCTATATGTTGATGATATGCTTGTAGCTGGATCAAGCATGAAGAACATCTCAGATTTCAAAAGACAATTATCTAGAGAATTTTCCATTAAGGATTTAGGAGCTGTAAAATAAATCCTAAACATGAGGATAAAGCGTGACAGAGAAATTAAGAAACTAGTTTTGTCACAAGTAGAGGACATAGCCAAGGTACTTGATCGATTCAGCATGGGAGGTGCTAAGCCCGTTAGCACTCCATTAGCCAACTACTTCAATCTTTCTAAGGAGCAAGGAGCGAAGACGCAATCCCATACGCGTCAGCTATAGGGAGCCTCATGTATGCTATGGTTAGCACGAGGCCAGATATTGCTCAAGCAGTGGGAGTTGTTAGCAGGTTTATGAACAACCCTGGGAAGGAACATTGGGAAGCTGTGAAGTGGATCCTCAGATACCTAATAGGTACTGTAGATGTAGGGTTGTGTTATGGAGGATCGAAAATTGAGCTACAAGGCTACGTCGATTCAGATTTGGCAGGGGATATTGGCAGCAGAAGGAGCACTACAGGGTATGTCTTTACTCTGGGCAGTGCTGTAGCCAGTTTGGTCTCTCAGTTACAGAAGATAGTGTCCATTAGTACAACGAAAGCAGAATATGTTGCAGCTATAGAAGCGTGCAAGGAGATGGTGTTGATGCAAGGTTTTATAAAAGAGTTGGGAAAGAAGCAAGCAAATTACAAGCTGTACAGTAACAGTTAGAGTGTAATACACTTGGTCAAGAATTTAACTTTTCATTTAAGGACCAAGCATATTGACATCAGATATCACTTCATACGTTCGTTACTGGAAGATTGATCGATTACTCTGGAGAAGATCCATATAAGTGAGAACCCTGCGATATGTTGACCAAGGCGGTCACATGGGAGAAGCTGAGTTCTGTTCAGCTTTGATTGGTCTTCAGGCTTGAAGACGGGGAGGTGGTGCACTCCGGTTGTAAAAGATGAAGGACTATGGTGATGTGTCTCCAAGTGGGAGATTGTTGTGGTGTGAAGTCAGAGCTCCGACGATCAGTGGACCGAGCGCCCTGTGCCTAGGGTGAGCGCCCGACCAAGTTTGGTCAGACGCCCAAAATTCAGGGCAGTTTCTCTTGAATCTCACTGGACATATTCTACATTGGGCAAGCACCCGACCAAGACTGACCAGGGCTTCCGACCGGCAGCAAACTGTTTTGGGGGCTTTCCTATTTTGGGTTCTAATTCCGTGTTTTACTATAAAAAGGGGTGTAACTCAGGATTAGATGATGCAATTAGGTTTTCTATATGTCCAATTTGAGAAAGAGAGAAGGAGTTAGCAAAAAGGGTCATCTCTAGTGCATGGGAGCATCGGAGAAGGTAAGTGTATTACTTGTAACTTCATTTTCTTCAGAATGGAAGTTTGCACCTGTGGTTTTTTACCATTGTTGGGGTTTTTTCCATGTAAATTCTTTCTTGTGAATTGTTGATTTGCTTGGATTCTACTTCTAGATTATATTTCTTCTTGTTTATCGTTTGTGGGTGAGACTAGAGATTGGATCTCGGTTCACCGGCGTTGTTGGCGTGCTGCGCAGCAGGTAGTTATCCTCCAAGGAAGACGATGATACCAAAATATATACAAAAGACAGAGAACAAAATAACCACATTGCAAATAGAAATTAAAACAAATGAAGTCAAATTAGATTATCAAAAAATAATCCTGCAGAATAAGTACGACAGACCAATAAAACACAATGACAAGAAGGAAGGCATCTAAGTCTCATTTGGAGACAAAAATAATATATTACAATCATCAAAAGATGAAACTTTCTCATAAAACTATCATAATAGGGATAACAAGAGCAAGAACTACAACCTAGCAAGCTATGAGAGGAGATAGCCTTTTATTGCGAAAATGTGTCACTTGATTGCTCTTGCAAAAAAAAAAAAAAAGGTGGCACTGCAAAAATAACTTTGATTGCTCTTGCCTTTTGAAAATAACTCTGATTCGTATGACCCTTTTAACTAGTGGACCATGCCAAATGTATGCTTTGGTGGTGGCTTGGCCCACAACTATTCAGGTGGACCCAACGTTTGGTGATCAAGACTGTTCAGCTAATGTGTCGTACCATATATGATATATGTTACCAAAATATTCCCCTGTTGGACAATCTTACATGTCCAACTTGTGGATTGCAAGTGGATGGTTTATAATCCACTTTAATACTAAGGAATTTCAATGGGGGTCCTGGGAAGATAACTGACGGCCTCTGGTAGTGGGTGGCACAAGAGTGCATGGTCTAGATCGAGAAAAGATGGGGCCTACCATACTGTTGGTTGTAGAACAATACATGTCATTTTGTCTAATTGCATGCTATGGATTTACACTTTTGAGTAATTGACATGCATAAAATAAGTGTTAATTGATATGCATAGAATAAGTGTGATGCACGATTGTACACTAAGGTCAGCTGCATGTTGTGGACACATATTTGAAATATGTGGTGTTCATTAGTGGGCTTTTCTTTGTATTTATGGTGACCTAAAAATAATCCTTTTAAAGTTATAAGGTGGACCAGCCATGAGTGTGGCTCACCTTTATGATAATGTGGTTGCACATGAGGAATATTGGGTATACTACATTGTACTTCATAAGGATGGAGGATATATATTTTCGTCGGTCATATGCTGACCTAGGACATGTGCATCAGATCTAATCAGATCCAATCGATTCTTATGATGGTTCCAACAGTGGATTTTTCTTAGCCAGAAGGTTTAGTTGATTGGTTTATCAGATGGGGCATAGATGTATCTTTCAAGGCAAGATCTGAAATTATGAGGGTATAATTGGATACACTCAGATAACCCACTTACCCCAATTGAACAGAGGAACATAAAAGTAGCTTTGTTTTGCCAAGTGGTCTGAGTTAGTATTGTACACACCTTAATTAGCAAGTGAATTAGTAGGAGTCATGGACTAGTGCATCATCCACACACTCTAATCCTACTAATGGACAGATTAGATGACTCATTGTAACCTAGAACATCAGGCTGCATATGACTCTTTATATACAGACACTTAGAAAATGTATTCTATGTACTATAGAAAAATCGCATTTCTAATCATGAAAATTTTAAATTGTGAGAGTGTACTTGTATGCACTTAGATAAACAACTTAACCCATGGAGTCCAAGTTTAGTCAATATGCATTTAATAAATGTAAGGAAATCATATGATGTATGTTATGGATCAATATGCACATGCGCTATGTTGGTGTTTAGATCTTAGAGACAAAATGTCTCAAAATAGCAATGCTATGAGGTGGAGAGAGACTAATGTACGTAATTGAAAAATCTAACTAATTGTCTGTTTTAATGGCAAATCAATAGTTATCATATGAATGGCTGAATTCAACAAATGATTGTTTGATCAAGGGATTTGTAGGTAATGTTCTATAATAAAGGTCAGGTTTCTGATGAGCAGACTTCTGCACCTATGAGGCCCGTTGTTTAATGAACAATCCGCCGATCAAGATACTTCATGAATGGAGAATGAAGGATTTGGACATTTTCCCTTCATTTTCAATTGCCAAAAATCAATTGATATATATATATATATATATATATATATATATATATATATATATATATATATATATATATATATATATTGAATTCTGATCACTAGTCAATAAATTGGCCAGCCTCTCCATTTTAGTTTTGATATGTGTTTGCATGACAAATTACTTCAGCCTCTTTATATTGCAGATACAATATGCATGCCTGATTTTTATTGCCAATTGAATGATAAGAATGTATTCAGGGTTGGTAAAATTTGTTGTATTAAGAGCGGTTGCTACAACAATTATTAGAATAAAAAAATGATGGATGGTATCTATTCTATTATGGAGTCGTAGCCTTTAACTATGTGAGGTTCGACCAACGAAAACTTTATAACTCATTAATGTTGCAAGGTGGAGGGATGTTGATAATGACCCTGATCATCGGTTGAATCTACTAGATGCTAATACCTCGTAGGCTGATGAACAAAAGGAGGAATTTTCCCAAGGAAGGGCTTAGGTCTAATTAAGTAGTTGGTGAAAGAATATTTTACCAAAGGTGATGATTAGTAGCTGATTTGAAAGAATGATAAACTATATTGGGACTGAAACATGGCTGAGACTCCTATGAGAGGCAGCAGTAGAGAATTTTCTGCAAAGGGTGAAAGCTTGATTGAGTAATGTCGCGTGGAAATAGAAGAATCATGGGTCCGTTAGTATCTGGATCTTTTGACCAAAGGACTATATAAAAAATTAGTCAATGATACATCGAAGGAATGAGGCTGAGCCTAATATATGAGCTACCAGTGTTGGTAACCCAACCTATATGAGTGGAGATCCCATGAGATAGGTTCAATGGGTAAACAAGAAGACATGAGGTATACGATTGCACTGATAGAAATGAGCCCCTTCTATGGTGTAGCAGTGTGAGCAGCAATAAAGGAGAATGAGTTTTTGAACTCTTAATGAATCAATAACCATATATTTGGTGGTATATCTAGTTGTTGCATACACTTGATGAATTCACCTATATGGGGGAGGCCACTTCCTATGAGAATTTAAGTGAATTCTCTAGAGCACTTATGAAATCTAGATAATGGTGCATGATCAAAAAGCACTGAACTGCAGAATCACTTGTGGTGGAAAAGTTGTGTGAGTGGCATGTACTTATGATTTACACAAAAAAAAGTCAGGTTCAAGACTATGGTGTCACCTAATTTCTATAAACCTGTCTTGCTTACTCTAATGTGAGTTCAAGTCTATGATGACAACGACACCATTGCACAACTTTCAATCTTAAGCCGAAATGTCATAAATTTTGAAACATGTGGGGGTTGTTATATTTAAGTTATTTTAAAATAAATTAGTGTTTCAAAATTTTCATCAGGTCGGGCCATGGTCATGGCCACGGTTGTATGTAATGTGCACGGGTGGACGTGTCTTTACATGTAACTCTCAAGGGTTGTATCCCTTCATTTTTTATTTTAAAAGGTTGTGTCCTTTCGAACCCAAGAGTCGCACCATTTGGGTTTAAACCCAATAGTCACAACTCTTTTTGAAAGGATGTCTCTACACCCTTAAGGGTGTCCACTCAAAGTCTATAGACTTTCTTTATCTCGTTTTAAAAGTGTGAAAAATGATTTCAAAAATGGTTTAAGTATTTTCTTGTTCGAGTTAAGGCTACAAGTGATTCGAGCCCATGTACAGTGAGTGCACCGCTGGGATTGGGTGATAGTCGTTGCATCCTGGAGATCGAGTGCGCAGAGAATCTGGTTGTACTTGGGATGCGGTCCAAGGAGGACAAATTTGATTTCAAGCTGAGTGATTCCAAATCACGCCTCGACTTATTCAAACCGATAAGTTTTTCTCAATTTCTTATTTTAATTTTATTTAATTCAAGTAGTTTTCTAAACCACATTCTAACATTATTTTGAGGATTCTTAGCATATTGGTGGTCGGTTAGGGGTTAGACACGTTCTATGGTGGGGTCCACTAGGTCAGATCGAGATTTGATTCACACCACACACCACACATCAAATAGTCAAGTTTTGTATAATATACAATTTACAATTTTTGTCAACTTTGGAGGGTCATTGCGACCAACATAAGCAATGGATGGAGAAGATTTTTGGCATAAGGGTAGGCGTGGTCAACACGATGATCGTAGTGAAACATCAAGGTGGGGTCCACAGGTGGGGCAACACATGCATAAAGTGAGCCTCTTGGAACGCTTGAGTGTTGATTCATATTAGCGAGAAACCACGCTGGTGATTATCGCATGTACGGGACCACGTTAGAAGACGTGTTCATCAATTACAGAAATTGCTCGTTTTGAATTGATTTTGAGTGGGGTCAACATGGTGGTTCTCCTATGAGATCCACCCCCAGCAGTAGGTCGGTCTCGCTAATTTAACCGTACAGAAACTTGGTTTACACCGATTCAGAACTCGGGTGGGCCATAAAGGGCTAATTTGCGATCGGGGCATTTCTTAGATGATCCAACTGGTGAAATTCATCGTGGATAGTTAAAATGTGGTATAGATACTTCATTTAAAGTTTAAATTCATATGGAACGCGAAAAACAAATTTTCTTAAAAATGAGAGTTTTCTTAGTGGCATTTTTGTAATTAATCCAAAATATCAAGTTTGACGAAATCTAAGTCACCCATCTTACTCTAGAAATTATTTTAGGCAACTTTAATAAAGGGGTTCACCTAAAAACACTTACGGTTAGACAGTTATTTACAACACAAGATAAAAATCTCATAAATTCAACTTAATTAAATAAATATTAAAAATTTGGGGCGTTACAACTCCCCGCCCTTAAAATTAAACTTCGTCCTCAAAGTTACCTAAGTATACGTGAAAAGATGTGAATAGGCTTTCTTCATTTCCTGTTTTTCCCAAGTGGACTTCTCCTCTTCGTGAAACGACCATAGAACATTTCCCAATGGAATCACTTTCGTACGAAGAACTTGATCTTTCCAATCTAGGATACGCAATGACTCATTGATGTATGACTCATCATTACGCACTTCAATCTTCTATCAAGGGCCCTATTGTAGATGCGTTTTGCTTTAAAAGGAAATGTGAGGAATCGCGGTCGCATCTCCAGAATGGGAGCAGCTCGGCCCGTGCTCGACAGAAGGGGTCGCATCTCCAGAATGCGAGCAGCTTGGCTCGTGCTCGACAGAAGGGGTCGCATATCCAGAATGCGAGCAGCTTGGCTCGTGCTCGACAGAAGGAGTCGCACTTCCAGAATGCGAGTAGCTTGGTTCGTGCTCGACAGAAAGGGTCGCATTCCGTATGCTAAATGCGAGCACTCTTGATATGAGCAGCTCCCGGCATCTGAGTGATCGTGGTTTCTAGTTTCTAGCATGGACGGCCTTCGTTTCATAGTACCAGCAGCCCGTATAGGCCGGTTTCGGTTTATATCTATTCTTAGCTCCGAATATCCAGAGACGTAATCAGCTAGACGTCTAGGATGTTTTGACTACATCTTTATCCAAGGATTAACGAGATAAGCTTCTTATCCCATGAAATCAGTGATAATCTTAACAGCTTGCGTAGCGGATTGGATCATTGAGATCTGTATAAATAGATGACTATATTGATGATAAAGGTATACAATACTCAATCTTTAAACCCCGGTTGATTATTCCTTCTCTTAACAACCTCATCCTATCTAATTTAAGCATCGGGGGGCCAACGGCTGGACGCCAGCCACCCTTAGCTGCTTTCTGTTTCTTTTCAGGTTCAAGGAGGAAATCGCTTGGGGAGAAGGTGAACGTTCAGTGGACCCTGTTACAAAATTCGACATAAACAGTTTGGCGCCGTCTATGGGAACGATTTGATCATTACAGTCAATCGTTCTACCACTGATCAAAATCCTTCCACCATGCCTCCTAAGAAGACAGTTCATCCTTCCACATCAAGGCAAACATTACCTCCACCTGACGTTACGAAATCAGTTCCTGTTCCTCAAACCGCTTCAATAAACATCCCTCAAGGAGCTCCAAACGTGCCATCGGCGAACCCGTTACTTGAGGCTTCCGGAAGTCAAGAAGATGTTATGCGTTTCCTGGGAAACACACTTCTAACTATCAATGCTGGGTTTCAAGCCTTGTCTAACCGACTTGATCAACATTTCCTGGAGCCTCAGAAGCCACCTTCCGGGGGGTTGCCGGCACAGCCCATACCGATGGCTTCCAGACACTCTGCGGATGAACCACAGGTTCAACCAAATCATCCTCCATCGAACCAAGTGCCAATTGGCAACCCACCCCCCGTATTATCCCCACATTCCGTACATTCCAGTACTTCTCGCCAACCACAATCTCATGGGTCCACCATTGAAGCATCCGGTTATACTCTACCATGGGAAGGAGATCTCAAGAAGATCCATGATCGTTTTGATGATATGGAGCAACGATATCAGGCGAATCGACCATCAGCCGCTGTGGCGTCGATACATCGATCCGAGTCCCCTTTCACCAGCGAAGTCATGGAAGCACCTCTACCAAGAAAGTATCGTACACCCGTCATCACCCCATATACAGGTACCGGCGATCCTCTCGAACATCTGGAAACTTATAGGTCTCTTATGGAGCTGGAGGGACATGGGTCGGAAATCATGTATAGGGCCTTTCCCCTAACCTTAAAAGAAGCAGCCCGTACTTGGTTCAGGGGGTTGAAACTCGATCTATCGGATCCTTTTCGCAGCTATCGGAGCTGTTCCTTTCCCAATTCATGGGAAGCATCCGTACCAAAAAACCGGCGTCTCACCTAATGGATTTGAAACAACAGCATGGGGAAACAATAAAGGAGTTTACAGTGCGGTTTACAATCGAAGCAGTCCAAACTGAAGGTTATACTGAAGAGAAAGGCCTCACCGCCCTAATAGCTGGGATCACCAGCGAAAAATTCAGATTCGCTTTGGATAAGAATCCTTCCAAAACTATGACAGAATTCCAAGCTAAAGCTCAGAAGTATATCAATGCTGAAGAGGTAACATTAGCACGTCATGGTGTACAAGGCAAGAAACGCAAGCCGGAGGAAGTCTCTTCTTCGGATAAGAGGTATAGGCGCGATCGGCGAGATCACTCTCCCAAGAAAGTTTTCTCTAGTAAGTACCATAACTACACCTCCCCTTAATCGGCCTCCAGAAAAGGTACTAATGGAGATTAAGCATAAACCATATGTGAAATGGCGCGTAAAAATAAAATCTGACCCTGAGAAAAGAGACAAGAGCAAGTTTTGTTATTTTTATAAAGATCATGGGCACACTACCCAAGACTGTATAACTTTGCGTGACCACATCGAGGCTCTTATTCGAAAAGGCCATCTTTAAGATTATGTTGTCCGGCAAGGTCGTTGCCGAAAAGGGGGGAAGCCTCGTCACAACAGAAGAAGTCACCTCATCGACATACTCCGCAAGAAGACGCTGAGCCCACCGGGGAGATACTGACCATCGCTAGGGGACCAGCTTGCGGGGGAGATTCTCAAGCTTCAAGAAAAGCATACGCTCATAAGGCGTCCAAGAAGCCCCAGCATATCTATTGGCTAGAACAGACGCCCAACGCATCAAAAACCAATCATCCTCCAATTTCCTTCTCCTTCGAAAATGCTGAGGGAATTCACTTCCCTCACGAAGACTCCATCATGGTCGCACTAAAGGTATCAAATTATTTGACTCATCGTATTATGGTGGATACAGGTAGCTCTGCTGATATTCTTACCTGGAGGCTTTCAACAAAATGGCACTCGCCAGAAGCCTACTCAAGCCAGTCTCAACTCCCCTCGTCAGTTTCGGAGGCGAAGTGGTGACACCTGAAGGAAGCATTGACCTTCCGGCCACTTTTGGAGAGAGTCCAGCGAAGACGACTATCTTCATAAATTTCCTCGTGGTGGACCGAAGATCAGCATACAACGTCATTTTGGGGTGGCCATCTCTTAATAAGATTGGGGCAGCTTTACATCCTTTGTATTTGTGCGTCAAATTTCCTACATCGAATGGAGTTGGGGTTGTACGAGGAAACCAGAAAGAGGCTCGGTCTTGTTATGAGATAGCCCTACAAGATCGGAAGAAAGCACAAGCGATGCCAGTTATGATGGTAGCACAAGGTTCATCCAACTCCCCAGTGGATACCTCGCTGGACCCAAGGGAGGATGCTCTCCAATCAGGAACTCCCGAGGAAGAGACAGTAGCGATTCGCTTGAATGGAGATGACCCATCCAAAGTTGTCTGCGTGGGATCCTCTTTGAGAAATGTCATTCGAGCAAATTTGATCTGCCTCCTCACTGAATATCAAGGTGTGTTTGCCTGGTCTCACCGAGACATGCCTGGCATTGACCCTAGTGTCATTGCACACCATCTGAACATCGACCCGAAGTATAAGCCTGTCCACCAGTGCCGACGTGCCTTCACTGCAGAAAGGCAAATGGCGATCAAGGCCGAAGTCGAGAAGCTGCTTACGGTCAATTTCATAAAAGAAGCTGACTACCCAGAATGGGTCGCGAACGTAGTTCTCGTTCGGAAATCCAATGGCAAATGGAGAATGTGCGTCGATTATTCAGATCTGAACAAAGTGTGCCCCAAAGATAGCTTCCCGACGCCGCGAATCGACCAGTTGGTTGATTCAACAGCTGGGCATGCTCTGCTCAGTTTTATGGACGCTTATTCTGGTTATAACCAGATCATGATGCATCCGCCCGATAGCCAGCATATTGCCTTCATCACTGACCGAGGTCTATACTGCTACCAGGTAATGCCGTTTGGTCTTAAAAATGCAGGGGCCACCTATCAGCGTCTCGTCAATAAGATATTCGCCGCGTAAATTAGCAGGAATATGAAAGTATATG
The DNA here is from genome assembly GCA_003013855.2 of Liriodendron chinense. Lineage (NCBI taxonomy): Eukaryota > Viridiplantae > Streptophyta > Magnoliopsida > Magnoliales > Magnoliaceae > Liriodendron > Liriodendron chinense. The sequence goes on from ML058335.1 coordinate 8,994,766, forward strand.
TGGATGACATGCTCGTGAAAAGTGTCGTAGAAGACGATCACCTTTCAGATCTTCGAGAAGCCTTCGACCTGATGAGGAAATATCAGATGAAGCTAAACCTAGAAAAATGTGCGTTCGGAGTGTCTGCTGGAAAATTTCTTGGCTTTATGGTTGGCCAGCGAGGAATTGAAGCCAATCCTGAAAAAATAAAAGCGTTGATAGAGATAAAAACCCCGACCACTCGTAAGGACGTCCAACGTCTGGCTGGTCGCATTGCGTCGTTGAATAGGTTTATCTCGCGAGTATCTGACAAGTGCTTACCCTTCTTCAAGCTCCTCCGTGCCATAGCCAAGTCTGATTGGGAGTGGACATCACAATGCGAAGAAGCTTCAGAAACCTGAGGCTTCCGGACGATTAACTAAATGGGCGGTCGAGCTCAATGAGCACGACATATCGTTCTGCCCCAGGACTGCAATCAAGGGCCAGGCCATAGCTGACTTTATCGCCGAATTCACATATTCCTCTTCCGATGAAAACACCGCGATCAAGCACCAGCCTTCCTGGTCACTCTTCGTGGACGGGTCCTCATGGGTCACTGGTAGTGGAGCGGGCCTTATTCTAGTCACCTCAGACGGGTCGCATTTTCAATACGCCTTACGATTCAACTCTCACATCTCGAAATAATGAGGCAGAATATGAGGCTCTGATTGTTGGTCTCGAACTAGCCAGCGTCCTCTCCATTCAGAATCTACATATCCACAGTGACTCTCAACTTATTGTCAATCAGGTACTCGGCGAATTCGAAGCAAAAGAAGAAAGAATGGCATTATATAAATCTCAAGTACTCATCCTACTCGCAAAAATGAAAAATTATGAAATAAATCACATCCCTCGCAAAAAAGAATAAACTCGCAGATTCTTTAGCAAAGCTAGCCTCCGCATCAGAATCTGAGTTATCTCGTTCCATTCCTATCGAGCACCTCGAGACGTTAAGCATCAATCAAATAACACCTGAGGAAACAGACGAGGTCCATCCCTCTCCAAGTTGGATGGATCCCATCATTCTTTATCTCAGAGATGGAGGTCTTCCAGACGACAAGAAAACCGCTCGACAAATCCGATACCGCTCTGCCAGGTACACTTTACAGAATGGGATCCTATTACGTAAGAGTTTTTCGTTGCCTTATTTAAGGTGTCTTCACCCAGAAGAAGCACATCGTGTTCTAGATGAAATACACCAGGGGGCATGTGGCAACCACCCAAGGGGGTGATCCCTAGCGTATAAAGCGATGAGGCAAGGATATTATTGGCCCACTATGAAGGCAGACGCAATTGCACTCTTTAAAAAATGTGACAAGTGCCAGTGATACTCTCATATACCTCATGTACCGTCCGAGCAAATGACTCCAGTTGATAGCCCTTGGTCTTTCGCGCAATGGGGGGTCGATATCATCGGGCCTCTGCCTACCGGGAAAGGACAAAATAGGTTCGCAATCGTGGCGGTCGATTATTTCACCAAATGGGCCGAGGCAGAACCATTAGCCAAAATCACTGAGAAACAGACTACTAAGTTCATATGAAAAAATATCATATGCCGTTATGGACTCCCCCACACTATAATTATCGACAACGGAATGCAATTCGACAACGCAGCTTTCGATGAATTTTGTGAAAAGTGGAAGATACGCAACCTCTGCACCTCTCCGTATCATCCTCAGGCAAATGGGCAAGTTGAGGCAGTGAATAAAATCATGAAGCACCATTTGAAAACCAAGCTCGATGAGTGTAAGGGCATGTGGCCAGAACTCCTGCTAGAAGTCTTATGGGCGTATAGGACTACGACTCGTACGTCTACAGGTGAAACTCCCTTCTCCTTGGCGTTCGGTACCGACGCGATAGTACCAATTGAAATTTAAGTACCCTCGTACCAGGTCGAGCAGTACGATCCCACGTGTAATCAGGAAAATCTTTGACTTCACCTCGATCTCTCGGAAGAACGGAGAATTGCCTCTCAGATGTGAGCAGCAGCGTATCAGCAACGCATTGCTCGCTACCGTAACGCTAAAGTTCGGCCTAGAGCTTTCCAGCTTGGCGATTTAGTTCTCAGACAGAACCTCGGGGTTCCTGCTCGATCACTTGATCCAAATTGGGAAGGCCCGTATCGAGTCAACAAAATTGTGCAACCCGGCACTTACTATCTTGAAGATATGCAGAGAAGACCCGTACGACGCCCCTGGTACGTGGAACACTTGCTACAATATTTTTCTTGATTCGATGTAACTCTTACCGACATTCGAATGAATTAAAAATTGAAGAAATCTTTTGGTCGCTACTCCATTTACTTGGATTCGAATAGCCCCGAAGAGAATACATACATTCTCTTGGCCAATTGCCTACCTTTGGTAGGGTTAAAACCATCTTTTGGTTGCTACTCCATTTACTTGGACTCGAATAGCCCCGAAGAGAATACATACATTCTCTTGGCCAATTGCCTACCTTTGGGAGGGTTAAAATCATCCTTGTTGGTCGCTTTTTCATTTTATGGATAAAAAATAGCCCTGAAGAGAACATGCGTGTTCTCTTGACCAATCTTCTACCCTTGGTGGAATCAAATCTCAATCGATAGACCAGTCTATCTCAACGCGGACATGGTCATATGACCCCCGGATTGAATCTAAATTCACTTTTTCATGAGTTAGAATGCGAGCAGTCAGTATATGATCGACACAGGACGAAAAAGCTAGGGAACGAATACAACATTAAAGAAAAGAGAAGTTTCCATTACTATTGATTGAAAAGTCTGTTACATGGGCAATTTCCTTTCAAAAAAAATATATATATATACAATGTAGAAGAAGGATAGCACGAAGTTAAGGTTGGTCATCCCTGTCTTGAGCGGGCTCGCGGCTCTCAGCTTCAGGACCAGCCTCAGGAGCAGGTGCAGCATCGGTAGCTCCAGTGACTTCGTTCTCAGCAGCAGCTCGCTCTCTGGCCGCAACCTCGAAAGCCACCCTTTCGAACTCCTCAAAATTAAAAGTCGGAGTGATCTGCTGCATAACTCTGACCGCAAAATCGCGACCAGCGATATACGCTTCATATCGCTCCTCGTCATAAAGTTGAGAGGTTCGAAATTCCTGGACCACGCGAGGGCCTTCGTCATATACCATCTAGACGAGAGCCACCCGCTCCTCTTCCCAATGGATGGAATCATCCTTTAACTGGTGGAGTCTCTGCTGGGCCTCCTCGAGCTTAGACCGAGCATCCTTAAGCTGCTCTTTGAGCTAGATCTTGTCTTGGCGGAATATCTCCTTCTCTTTCTCGCTTTTGGTATGGAGTTCTTGAAGCTTTGTGAGTTGGAGGTGCAATGATTGAAAGCGATCAGTCATGGCTTGAATCTTGACCAGGAGAATCCGCTTTTCTTCATCCAACTTGGCGATTTGGGCTTCCAAAGCCTTCACCAGACGGTCCCTCCCTTGGACCTCTGCTTCCATCGTCTTCTTCTTCTTTTCCGCATCTTCCACGCTACGGCGGGCTGCTTCGATGTCACGTCTGACACGAAGCGTGAGATCCAGACTTTGATAAAAAAAAAAGGAGAGAGAAGAAAAAATTAGAGTGGCCCGCTATATTGTCAATAAAGAAAGAATGAAAGATGGTAGAAGGTTGGTTACCTGAAGCAATCTCACCCCGATATCGGTAGAGAGAGCTTCTGGGCTTGGTTCGGGGAGGCCTCCGAAGGAGTTAGGAGATATCTTGTCAAACATGAACTTGCATATTGGATGCAAGTGAGGTGGGATGACAAAAGCTCCTGACCCAGAAGGTTGGGCTACAACCATCTCCTTAGAGCCCGCCTCGCGAGCACTCGCTGTACCCGAGGCGGGTGTCAGCAATTCACGAGCAGTAGTAGGCTCGCATGTAGCCCCCTTTGGAGGGAGTCCTCCTCCTCTTCGATCGTCTTTCGGCGAGTTATCGACAACTTCAATAATTGGCTGACCGCGAATGTCAGCCGGAGGGGTCGCAGGTGTTGAAGGGGTCGCATTGACCGGAGGGGTCGCGGTCGTACGAGAGGTCGTAGCGACCCCTCCTGGTGCAGCCACACGCGATTGTGGGCCTCGAGCAGACCCCTCTGCTGGAGCAGGCGCACTTGAAGGACCCCCCGTAGTCTTCTTTTGCCTCTTCGAGGCCGTACCCTTCAGACGGGGAAGTACCCCTAGTGCGCCCCTTTTATCTCCAACGTTCGTCATCTCTTCTCGGAAGATGAGACCCGCCGCACAGAGACAACGAGGTTCTAGAGCAACGTTGACGTGGCGTGCAGCCGCTGAGAGCTTGTAGACTCTAACTAACTTCTCGTTGAGTCCTCCTCGCAAATTCGGCTTCACACCAGTTGGGATCCCTACAAGAAAAGAAGAAGGCACATTAAATCGTTATGGAGCAAAGGCATTGTTTCTTTCAGACAGATAAACAAACATTTAACCCACCTTCGCCAAAATTGCGATTAACGTTATGGCCTTTGGGGTCGAAGCCCATTTCGGACTCCCAGTTGCCGGAGACATAAAACCACTTTTTTCTCCACCCCAGGCAGTTGGAAGAAGGGTTTCCCAAAATGAAGTTATTCCTGTGCCAGAAGCAGAGGTAATACCAACCCTCGCTAGCTGGTGCCTTCTTCAGCTGGAATAACCTTAAAAACTCCTCAGCGGTTAACTCATCGTTACCCGCTTGCTTCCAGAGGACAAAACTACTTAGAAGCACCCGCCAGCCATTAACGATTAGTTGGCCCAGGGCAATCTTATAGATACGAAGAAAATTTCGTATGAATGGATGGAGGGGAAGACGCATGCCCACTTTGAAAAAATATTCATAAAAAGCTATGCAGCCTGGTGGTGGTGCATCGGCTGTCTCCCCTCTCCCAGGCAATCTGAATGAAACAGAGTCTGGGACCCGATCTGTTTCTCTAAGGCTAGAAAGCCTTTCCTCCGTCAATATAATGGAATAACCGGTGGCAGAATATCTCCCAGCCGGTACTCTGGCGTTGTTGGATTCAGAAGAATCGGGGGTTTCATCTCCCAAAGGAACAATCTCTTCATCAGAAACCTCCGCCATTATAAAGAAAAAGTGAGATGGGAGAAGTAAATAGGAAGGAAGAATACCTCTGCAAAGAGGTTTGCAACGAAAACAAAGAAGAAGAAGAAAGAAGAAAACTCCGCAGCAGACAGAATTCGAAAATGGAAGAAATTCTGCAGGGTTTGATATTTATACGCAATCATTCCGTTTGATTTGGTGGACACGCGGTAGCCTCTCATCCGGCACGACAGACGAACGGGCACTAGCATTAAATACGGAGACACGTGGCGACCGACGCCTCATTTCTTACGGCAGAAAAGGCTGCGTAAAGCTGGCTATCATAAATGCGGAATCATGCGCACTGTCTCCCAGCAGCCAGCTACACATACAAACAAAACCCTTGGCATAGCTCCTCAATGCCAAGGGTTTGGGGGGCATCTGTTGTAGATGAGTTTTGCTTTAAAAGGAAATGTGAGGAATCGCGGTCGCATCTCCAGAATGCGAGCAGCTTGGCTCGTGCTCGACAGAAGGGGTCGCATCTCCAGAATGCGAGCAGCTTGGCTCGTGCTCGACAGAAGGGGTCGCACTTCCAGAATGCGAGCAGCTCGGCTCGTGCTCGACAGAAGGGGTCGCATTCCGTATGCTAAATGCGAGCACTCTTGATATGAGCAGCTCCCGGCATCTGAGTGATCGTGGTTTCTGGTTTCTGGCATGGACGGCCTTCGTTTCATAGTACTAGCAGCCCGTATAGGCCGGTTTCGGTTTATATCTATTTTTAGCTCCGAATATCCAGAGACGTAATCAGCTAGACGTCTAGGATGTTTTGACTACATCTTTATCCAATGATTAACGAGATAAGCTTATTATCCCATGAAATCAGTGCTAATCTTAACAGCTTGCGTAGCGGATTGGATCATTGAGATCTGTATAAATAGATGACTCTATTGATGATAAAGGTACACAATACTCAATCTTTAAACCCCGGTTGATTATTCCTTCTCTTGACAACCTCATCCTATCTAATTTAAGCATCGGGGGGCCAATGGCTAGACGCCGGCCACTCTTAGCTGCTTTCTATTTCCTTTCAGGTTCAAGGAGGAAATCGCTTGGGGAGAAGGTGAACATTCGGAGGACCCTGTTACAAAATTCGACGTAAACAGGCCCTAAGTTTGGTGTTTCTATGTTCAATGTCTTAGCCTATGATTCAAGGGAACCTCAATGTGGGTTTTCATGTCCAAGTAACACAAACAAGCAATCCGGGACGTACCTAGGTGTTTTAATTTCTAATTCTCCGGGATCTAAGTCCTAGGGTGAATCCATTATTGAAAAGGTTAGTTACTGAGTCCTAAAGTCTCGTTTTACACTCTGATACTAACTTGTAATGCCCTGAGATTTCGGCTCTCATGTATAACACGACTGTCGAATTTTCAAAAGTTACTTAGAATGTGTAAAAGGTATACCCACTACATATCTACTGAAAAAATCGCATTCCACAATAATTGGCATTCATGAGTAAAATGGTAGAAACATGTATATTATTCAATTATATCTAAACTAAGTTGTCAATTGATACTACCATATCCAAAAAGTCAAATATCATATTGTACTTAACTATGTCCACCACTAGGACTTATTACAAAAGTATATCTTCTAACTAATGAAATTTCAAATCGACTTTAGGCTGCATCGGTCTCGTCCTCCGCCATTTGTTCCCACGAGTCATTGTAGTCATCTCCCTATGGCTCGAGCTCCTGTAGATCGTCATCTGCATGTTCTAAATTGTTTTTCAACAAAAATCGTCAAAAGTGATCTAGTGAAGAATTCTTCAAAGTTAGCACAATAATTACATATAAATATATCAAAACAACCATAATACTTATTTAATACAATGCATGTTCTCCATGACTTAACATAGGATTCTTTAATTAGTCATCCCTAACCAAATGCCACCGAGGTTTCTGGGACATGCAAGCCCATAAAGTTTTTCCAACCAAGTTAGAAGTGGGACGCTCATAGCCTAAAACTCACGAGACAGTGTACAGGAGAAATAGGTCGCTCTAGCCTATTTCCAATTTCATACAACTACATGGAGCCAAGTGTATGCATGAATTAGCCAACCTTTTATTATTTCTATTTATACACAGTTGATTAATGTACAATCAACCCTAGGCATCACCATAATCATCCCTATAGTTCATCATTCACCAAAGAAATTGAACCCATCACATCTTCACCAAGGATGGCTAGCCGCACTACTAAAGTTCATGGTAACACATGTTACCCCTTAGCCTTATGAAGATTCACAAACAAAATTAAAGAATAGAAAATAAGAGATTTACTCACTACTTAATCGAGTAGTCTGATATCACCACCACAGGTTAGAGTGACCACTTAACCGGACAGTCTAATAGCATCATCTCAGGTTAAGGTAACCACTTAGCCGGGCAATCCTAATATACACCACCACAGATCAAGGTTCATCCACATCACGTTCAGTACTGAAATACACAAAAACAAAATCTTTATTAAGCCTTACAAAATTAACTTTCAATACTATATGGAATGGATGGTGTTTCCTTCGAAGGAGATTATACTACCCTATGTCTATAACAACATTACATCATCGCATCCGTTCTCCATGTCCAATATACATCCACATCACCAAGTGATGAGAATAAGGTGTCCTAAAGCATCTGTTTAATATCCAACTCCACTTTTATTGATTTGAGTTTATTAGTATATAACATCATAAATATACCATCATGTGAAAATAAAAAAAACATCTAAGAGCAATAATATATATAGTAACACATGAGACATAACATTTACAATCAAATTCATGTAAAAATCATGTCAAACTTAAAGGGGCTCTTACCTTACTCTAGAAAAAATCTTAACTTAGAGAAGAATGATGAAACTGTAGCAAGCTTTGTGCGGAAGATGGAAGAAGGATGATGAAAGAGTGGTGGACTATCTCTCTCTATATATATAGTTGAGGGTGAATAGAGGGGGTTTGGATGTGTCCTATTAGCCCTGAAGGATGCTTAAATAAGAGTGTTAAACACGGATTAGCACAAGGGTGCACCTAATACCACTCAGATTGGAAGTCAGTTCGAAGTTAGTCTCTTGAATGGACTAACTTCCAATGCTTCTCACGGCCTCATTACCCATCGGAATTGCATGAAACATGGAGATCTACTAAAGTACTTCTAAGACTATCAAATTGATGGAATAGATCCTTGGATGGAGTCCTAGAGATATCATAATACACAAAATACAGCAAAGCTACGAATTTGCCCATTTTTGCAAAACAATGAAATCGGTCATTTTTTAGCTAAGACTACGGATTACACACAAGTTATATTGTAGAGATATTTGGGGTATAAGCAGATGGCCATGTTGGGAACAAGATGGTTGGTTTGAATTTTTTAGATAGGACATTATATTGGAGAGATATTTGAGATATAAGCAGATGGCCATGCTGGGAACAGATGGTTGGTTTGGATTTTTTAGATGGGACCCATATTGGAATGTGCGGAAGGCCAAAGTGGTTACTTTGCGCGATACCACCAAATTAAAATTTATTAAAGACAAGATTTGTGGGGAATGGAAACCTTATTTTGAAGATTCTCAGCATGATAGTAGTCGGTTAGGGGTTAGACATGCCCTATAGTGGTGTCTACTAGGTCAGATTAAGGTTTAATTTACACCACACATCAAACGGTCAAGTTTTGTATAATGTACAGTTTACAATTTTTGTTAACTTTGGAGGGACGTTGCGACCAACACACGTGGAGTCCACAAGTGGGGTGGACACACGAACAGAGTGGAAAATCAAGGTGGGGTCCACAAATGGGGCAGCACACGCACAAAGTGAGCCCTCAGAATGCTTAGACGTTGATTCATAACAGCGTGAAACCACTCTGGTGATTACAGGAACACGTTAGAAGACGTGTTCATCAATTATGAAAATTGTCCATTTTGAGCTGATTTTGAGTGAGGTCCGCATGGTGGTTCTCCTATAAGATCCACCCCCACCATTAGTTCGGTCTCGCTACTTTAACCGTACAGAAACTTGGTTTGCACTGATTCGAAACTTAAGTGAGCCATAAAGGGTTAATTTGCGATCGAGGCCTTTCTAGGACAATCCAACTGGTGAAATTCGTCGAGGATGGTTAAAATGTGGTATAGATGCTTCATTTAAGGTTTGAATTTGTACGGAATACGAAAAATGAATTTTCTTAAAAATAGAAGTTTTCTTAGTGGCATTTTTGTAATTAATCCAAAATATCAAGTTTGACGAAATCTAAGTCATCCATCTTACTCTAAAAAATATTTTAGGCAACTTTAATAAAGTGATTCACCTAAAAACAGCTACAGTTAGACAGTTATTCACAACGCAAGATAAAAATCTTATAAATTTAGCTTAATTAAATAAATACTAAAAATTTGGGGCGTTACAAGCTTCAGCTTTGGGTGTGTCACTTTTTGGCTCATGCTCTAATACGATCCAGAAAAATTGTTGGACATTGTGCATCTAACACATAAATCATGGTGGGGGCAAAGAAGTTCCACATGTTAAGTTGTGTTGTGTAGTATACAATTTATACAGTTGAGAGAAAATAGGCGCGCTTTGAGAGCTGGTGTCACCGAAAATGATGTGGAACAATGAGAAGCAAAAGCATAGGAATTTCCTCTGACCTCAACACAAACGATCCGCACTCCACATGTGAATATTTTGTTAGGGCTGTCAACGGGCTAGACCGGGTAGGTATCGGCCCAGATTTTGAACTGTTTTGGGCCGGGCCATCGAGCCAGGCCTATTGAAAATTTTGGTTTTAGGCCCGAGTCCAGCCCATTGACACCCCTATATTTTGGCCAACCTGAAGACCGGATTGGATATGCATCGGAATTCACTACAAGAAAAAAAGGCTTTTCGCCTCAGTTTAAAACAGTGGGTAAAAAGTTGAAAAAAATGAGGCTAAAGGTTTTAGCCTCAGTTTTGCTTGAATTAGCCTCCATTACTATAACCGGGGCTGCAAGTCCCGTGGTTAAAGGCTTTAGCCTTGGTTTTGACAACCAAGGCAAAATTAAAAAAAAAAAATAAAATAAAAAAAAAAAAAATTATAGCCTCAATTCTCCAACTGAGGCTAAAAGAAACTTTTTACTACCATTGCCTCAAATTGAGGCTAATCAAGTTGTCAGCCTCCATTGTTTCCAACTGAGACTAAATCTAAATTTTAGCCTTGGTTGTCTCCAATTGAGGCTAAATCTATTTTTAGATTCAGTTCTTAATAACTGAGGCTAAAGCTTTTAGCCACAGGAGTTGTAGCCTTGGTTTGGGTAACTAAGACAAAACCGAGGCTAAAGATAGATTTACCCTCCGTTGGCATCAACCGAGGCTAAATTCATTTTTTAACCTTGTTTCTCAACAACTGAGGCTAAATATAGTTTTTCACCTCAATTGATGCTAACAAAGACTAAATCCATCTTTAGCCTCATTTTCTTTCAATCGAGGCTAACAATATATTTTAGCCTCAATTATAAACTATGGCTAAAAATGTTTAATTTTTTTTTAAATATTTGCTTAAATAAACCTGTGCATGCTTAAATAAACTTATGCATGTTTCACCTAATTAAATATTTGCTTAAATAAACCTGTGCATGCTTAAATATTTGCATATCCTATAAGAAATTCAGTTGGCAAGGTGTCACATGCAGTGGTCGTCGGCATCCTCAAAGGGTCACCACCTTGAACCTCACAAACTAGAACTTTGTGGGTCCCATATCTCCCTTCATAGGGAACCTCACCTTCGTCAGGAGAATCGATCTCTCAAACAACAGCTTCAACAGACCGATTCTTGAAGAGATTGGCCGTTTTTTTCCGCTTGCGGTTTCTCAGTCTGAACAATAACACATTCACAGGAGAAATTCCAGCAAATCTGACCCACTGTTTGGAACTCCAACTCCTCTATCTTCACCGGAACCGGCTTGTAGGGAGGGTTCCAACTGAGATTGGCTCTCTGTTGAAACTCACCTATTTGAGCCTTGGTTACAATAATCTTACAGGAAGCATCCCACCTTCACTTGGAAACCTTTTGTCTCTCACACCCCTTTATCTCTCAATAAACAGTCTGGAGGGCAGCATCCCAGACAACCTTGGTCGGTTGTCAAGCTTAGAGTTGCTTGCCATTCATGAAAATTAACTGTCAGGTAGGATTCCGCCCCTGTTTAACAGAAAAAAGGCGTCAAGAAACAGTTCACGCATTCAAATTCCTATATTTCAGTTGAAATGTTAGCAATTCAAACCAAATCCAGAAGGCAAAGTTCAAAATTTGAGATGAAAAGGTTAATTTGTAATGTTTCTTGTTGCTGTAAGTTGATGATTTTTTACCTTTTTTCTATTGGGTAAATATATCTGGTTAGGTGATGACGGCTTTGAACTATCATTTTCTTGGACAGATCTTCTACGTCCAACCTACAAACACCACAAGATTCAGCCCAAGAATGAAAAAAAAAAAAAAAGGATTATTTTACAAACATTCAAAACCATATCAATAAGCCTACCTTCTTAATGCATAAGGATATAAGTTGTTGTGTAGATTCTCCCAAACCAACTGAAAGACATCAATGGAGTGGCCGCTGAAACATTTCTCGTCTGAAGTCGATTTGCATTTCACGCTCACGAACTTAGATTTGCATTTTAGCATAAATGCCAACCTGGCAATTGTACGGGACATCTTTAAGGTGACTGCCAATGTGAAGATGAACATATGCCAAAACAAGGCTGATCCACACACATCAGGTGGGCCACCTCTATACAAAAAGAATTACACTGTTTAAACAAACTCACCAATTGTCCATGTTCAAAGTTCACAGATGGTCCTCCTCATGAGTGGACCATCTTTTGGTGAGTTCCAACTGCAAAGCAGGGGGAAGTTATGCACCAGTCAGATGTCCCTCCCACAAATGTTCGGTCTGGTTTTAAAACATTGCTAGAAGAGACTCATGGATTGATCAAACCAAAGAATGTGGCACCATCACTGTGCAACTAACAATAGACAAGACCATTTGCTATGTCTCAGATTACGTGTTACTGTTATGAGGTTTATTACCATTTTCTATGTCCCAGATTATATGTTACAGTCTTGAGGTTTATCCATTTGGGTCTCATGTACTGGTTATGTGACAGATTGTGTTTAGTGTTATGAGGTTATGTGTTAGTGCTATGTCTCGAAGGAAAACTTTCGGATTACTGCAGCAAGCCTATAAAATGGAATCCAAATTCTTCTTCTATAAAAAGTATTAATTGAAGATTTACATTGCAAGGAGTTTTCGATCAGCTGAAACATTCAAGGCAGATATAGGGTCATGGACTATTTTCTTTCATCCAACTCTCCTCCATGATATGGTGTTCCAAGAGAGAATGCTTCCATGCTGGCCTGTGAAACAGTTTCAAAATCAGCAACACATGAAACAATAGCACTCAAGAAGAACCTGTTATCCGAATTAGGAATTTCACCTTGCATTGCAGTCACATACAGGGATTGATTATCATCACTGTTATGAGAAAAACGGCAGAACGCGAAAATCTCACCCTGAATTTGACAGGAGTAGTCCAGCTTAGATTCACAGAGGCATGGGCATCAGGCTGATCAAGGAGGACTTCCATACTAGGCCACTTGAAAACTCTCAAATGGCCATCCTGCACTCATCAAAGCTGAAGTGTTAAATACCACTTTGAAGATCAATCTCATTCAACTTAATTTATGCATTCAGACTAAAACCACTGGCATGATGATTTTGCATACACATACACACAACCAGCTTGGTACATGCTTAAATGTGAGATTGGACACAAAAGTAAACTGGCCAAAGAATTGACCTTGTGTTCAAAAGAATGGCATGGTAAACTGTTCTCTCTTTTTTCCTAAAGTAAACTGGCCAAAGAATTGACCTTGATTTTCTCACATCAGAGGCAAAATGGTAGCCTTTTAGCTTCAGTTTCTGACCAACCGAGGCAAAATGGTAGACTTTTAGCCTCAGTTTTTGACCAACTGAAGTAAAATGTTAGACTTTTAGTCTCATTTTCTTACCAACTGAGGCAAAATGGTGCACCTTTAACCTTAGTTTTTCACCAACTGAGGCGAAATAGCGGACTTTTAGCCTCCATTCCATTACAACCAAGGCAAAAAACGAACTTTTAGCCTCAATTCCTTAGCAACTGAGGCTAAAAGGCACATTTAGACTCTGTTTTTTGAATTGAGGCTAAACAAAGTGTCGCTAAAGGCCTGTTTTCTTGTAGTGATTGTCATATTTTCACATGGAATTTGGATCGTCTGCTCGGCTTTAGCAGGGTTTTCCTGTTTGCCGACGCTTGATTGGTCCAGCTCAGCTCACATTAGCACTGACAGCATTAAATGCAGCAGTGCTGACAATATAGTGCTGAGCTGGATCAATGCAGGCAAGTAAAGATGGAATGCAGGAGTAGAATACATAACAGGGCTCGAAAAGAAAAGTAAACGACTCTTACCTAACTAGTCAAGCGACTTCTTGCCCATCTCTCTTGATCTCTTGATTGCCGATCCAGATATTAGGGATGTGTGACATGACTTGTTGCTGATCGTCGTCGGCATATTTTTTACACCAGGTTGCTAAAAATGGACAGTCCACGATCTTCAGTTGGCGGAGGTTACGGAGGTCTTTGAGATCTTTAGGCAGACAGTTTCAGTTTTCGGCAGCCTGTAATGTGGAGTATCTGGAGCCCGCAGAGTTTTTGTATCCCAATGGGAAACACAAAGTATGGTGAGTTTTTAATCACCAAGTATTTGAGGTTGCAAGATAACGGCAGGTGAATCAGATGGATATCTCTGCTGTGGAGCACATTATTGATGCCACGGCGGTGGAATTTGAACATATCACTGTCTCCGGCAATGCCTGTTAGAGCTACTACCAAACACTCAACAGATTCTACCATGAACGATTTCCAGAACATGCTTCCTGATACCCAGCTGTCCCTTGGTATGTCTATATCTACTTTCCACAGTTTACCATGAAGGAATACGGGTATTTTCATTAAGCAGGGGCATTTTGCAATACGTAATTCAAGGAGAGACGGCATTCCTCCATCTGGTCTCCCAACCCACTCTATCAAATTATCCATGCTCTCCAACATGAGTGTCTCCAATTTAGGGAATGCTGCCGCTGCACTGGCTACATCTCCACTATCATTGTTCCCATAGAACTCTGGACCGATGGATTTCACCCCATTCATTCCTTCTAAAGTAAGGTATTTGAGGGATGGTAGTGTACCAAGTGCTGGTAGTTTTATGCAGCCATGGCATTTACGAAGAGTCACATTAACTAGGTTGGAGAACAATGCATCTTCCATCCATCCCGGGAACTTCAATCCTATGTAATCTGATATTTCCAGTTCTTCTAGGTTTGTGTGAGGTCGAAGGCCTTCAAGCACACCCTCAATCTCAATCCTCTTTACTTGATCATGTTTCCTCCTATAATTGTCTTCAAAATACAATTCCAAAAGGCGAAGGTGTTTCTTATTCATTAGTTCTGCTTCCTTGGCTTCGCCCTCATTTAACACCCTCTCCAAATGGTATATTGCTAACTCTCCTTGGAGGAGATTGAGGTTTTTAAGTTCCCCTAATCCTGCATTCCATCTTTTCCCCAACAATAAACTTTGACAATGTTCTAAGGGAAGTTAATCTCCCAATCCCATCGGGTAAAGCCTTCAAATCCTCTGTACCTTTAATTTCCAGATGTCTTAGCCTCACAAGTTTCCACATCTCTTTGGGAAGTTCATACAGTTGGCGGCACTCGTTAAGTTTCAAGGTTTGCAACAAATACAGTCCACATATGAATTCAGGCAGCGTCGATAGTACAGTGGTAGATAAGTTGAGGTATCTTAAAAGCTTCAAGTTCTTCAAGGACGTTGGAAGATGATGAAACCTTACACCACTCAAATCTAATGCTCTGAGGCACCTGAAATTTTCAAAAAAATCATCAGCCACCACATTGATTCGTGACCACCCTATGAGTAGGAGCGTACGCAGATTCTTGGCTTTGCACAAGTTTGCTGGAATTAATGATAAATCTTCACTACATTTCAATGAGACATGGCGCACATGCAGTGGGATGTTGTTTGACAATTCCATGTTCATGGTATAGCATTCTCTCATGACAGTTTGAAAGAAGTCATGAACAATATCTATCATCTTACAGTGCATTATGTTGCCAAAGAAATCTGGTATTGGAGCATCAAACAAGGATCGCCCTAGTAAATCGTAAAAATACCCATCGCCTATACTTTCCATCTCTGACGCTGCACTTTCCTCTGAAAGAATGAAACCCTGGGCCATCCACAACTTGATTAATGTCTCCCTCTCTATAACATGATCCTTAGGAAATACCAAACAAAATGCAAAGCAACGCTTCAAGTAAGGCGGCATATTTTCATAGCTTAATTGAAGGTCAAGTACGATGCCTCTTGTAACACTTGGTAAATCCCATGTTTCACTCTTCAACACAAGCTCCCAATCCCTTCTCATCCTCTTCAAACACAATTCATTTGCTATTCTTTTTATAATAAGAGGTAGTCCCTCACACTTTCTTGCAATTGCTTCGCCAATTTCTTCCAATTCTGCACGTTTATCTTTAGTCATTTTCCCAAAAGCAATGTGACTGAACAATGACCAAGAATCACTTTCGAATAGGGGCTCCAGTTCATGCCATTTCGTGGTGCCCACAGTTTTTAGCACGTTTTCATTGCGAGTCGTGATCAAAATTCTACTCCCACTAACTCCGCCTTTCAAAGGAAGTCTCAATCTATCCCACTGTTCTTGACTTTCATTCCAGATATCATCAAGTACAAGTAAAAATTGCTGCTCTTTCAAGACATTCCATAGATGATTTTGCACCATTTCCCATTCAGAGTAACTAGGGGCAGGTTGACCCTCTGCTGCTTCAGCGATTGCTTTGCAAATCCTAGTCACATTAAAATCATCAGAAACATGGACCCACATCCTTTTCGGAAAGTGTTGAGTAACTCGCTCATCATTGTATATTAATTGAGCGAGAGCAGTCTTTCCTACTCCCCCCAAACCAACTATAGAAATGACGGAAATCTCATTACTGACATTACTACTATCGCTTAGCAACCAGGGTATGATCCTTTCCTTATCTGGAGTCCTACCAATAATCTCTGATTCATCAATCAAGGAACTAGTTTTCCTCTCCGGCACCGTCTCTATCCTGCTATCTATGCTTTCTTCCAAATAGAGTTTAGACTTCTCACTACATACAGCATCGAGCCTTTCTCTAACATTTTTTAATCTACGCCCCAAATCCATTCCCAATTTAACATGAAAGCCCAGTTCATAAACTGTTTCATCAACATTAAGAACACGTAAGATGGAGTTGCATACCCGCTTTGCGAGATGTGGGGCTCTGCTGTCTTCATTTTCATATCTGAGGGATTCGGCTCTGCATTCGTCCAGCAAGTCTTCCAAGTCGTAGGCCACATCTTTGATCTTCTCTAGCCAGTCACTCAGAGTTTCTTCCTTTCTCCTTCTCCTCTCAGCATCACGAAGAACGGCTTGGATGGCTGTGAATAAACTAGAAAGGTCTTGTAGCTCTTGGCGACAGGACAACACCGATCCTAGCTCGGATTCGATGGCGGAATTCAAGTATCGTAGAACTGAGGGAACAAGTCCATCCGCCATGAGAAAAGAAATTAGAGCTTGAAAGCAAGAAAGCTAAAAAGAAGTATGTTATGATGATAGATCATAATGGGGAAATTCAGAGGCAAATATGAAGTATGTGGGCATGGTTTACAATTGAGGAATGGTCAAGCCACGAGGAAGAGATGTTAAAGGAAGATGACAAATATCTACGACATTTTTAAAATATCACGAGATTTATATATAACGAAAAAACTAAGAAGATTTTATAAGATATGGCATTTTTATCATTATATTATCTAAAAGATTAGTAAAAACATCAAGAGATTGTTATAGAAACATATATTTAAATTTTAGATTTATTTAAGTATTTTAAGAGATTTTTATTTTCTAGGAGATTCCCCTATAATATCCCGAGAAAAACCTCCAGTTTACAAAATCTGAGAACGAGATTCGTCACTATGGTGATAAACTCTGGTAGCCGAGCTAATAATCAAACGATCAAATAGCCATACATGTGTCTCACATGCATAAGATCCTTAGCACTCTTCAGTTGGCTCCTACCTTGGATTGGCCACATGTCCGAAATCACAATGATTTTTCTCTTTGGAGATGCACATTGTAAGGTTTTAACCCCATGGAATGGTGATGGCTAGTTACGTCTTAGTTACTGTCTATTTTAACTCACTAGAAGTTCTCCAATTATTTTATAAGATATTCTGACTGGTATGATGTTTTGGACATAAATCATCCATGGTAGAGCCCAGAGCATGAAAGGTTAGGATTTCATACCAGTAGATCACAAGTAAGGAGGCAGTATGCATGTGTAACAAACTTAGCTATAAACTGATAGTATCATACTTTTAAGCAAAATAATGCATGAGGTGGGCTTAGACTATCACAGTGCTCTGCGCAGACTTGGCAGGTACATGTCACGTAAGTATACGCGGAGAACAAGCTATGGGCCCGCAACATTTATTTCTTGATGTGACAGGTCTTTTCTAATAACTCACTTTCCACCAATGCCATGTTCCACGTACTAACCTATCTCAAGCTTTGCAAAGGTTATACTTAGTCTGAACTCGCATGAGGGTGAACTAGAATGTGCTGTGTCTGGACTCACTGTACAACATCCGTGGCCACACCATTTTCCATGGGTGCGGATTAGCTGGGTAATAAGTTAGTGGGTGTTACGCTTACAAAGGGCCCACCATGATGATATGTTGTATTTCCACTCCGTGCATTCATTCTTTCATCTCATTTTAAGGATGTGGTGAACCACACCTACTAGAAAAAGTGATGATTGAAAGCTCACCATTAAAAGCTTCTCAAGGCCCACTGTAGGCAAATCTAATGTTTATTTGCCATCCAACTCATTGATAAGGTCAACCAGGATGAATGAAAAATTACAAAGATTAGCTTGATCCAAAACTTTTGCAGCCTATCAGAAGCTTTTAAAGGTCATTCACCACCTTTTTCAGTGGTAATGGTCCCTCGGAGATTTGTAACTGCTTAAGTTTTGGGATAACGTCTGAAATGAGCTGCAAAAACGGATGGGCAGTATGGATGCGAAACACATTCATCAAGATGGGCCCTACACAAGAAGGGTAACACCCACTGAGCGGTTACCCGAGTAATAGCTAAACCTACGCCCTTCTTCCACATCACGAGGAAATAAGGATGAAACTTTGACTAAGACTATAATAAACAGGGTTTTTTTTCCTCAGTAGACCTGCAGCTGCATTGAGAATCAAAATAGCTGCACTTTTAAAAACTTATTTTTTAAACTGAAAAGGTGTTCTTTTTTTTACGAAAATATCCTTTCATTTTCTTCTTCATACCATCTTCGTTTATTACTATTCTTCCCTTATCTCTTCTTTTTACTATTGTACTTTGGCAATCATCTGCACTTTCCAACTATTTTTTTATAATTTTTTATGCTTTTCAACTACTTTCACCGGCAAAAACTCCAATATTAAAAACATAGGTTACAAGCTTGTTTGAGAAGAAGATAAGAGGAAATGAAATTAAAAAAATGTTGCAAAATTTTCACGTTTACAATATAGTTTCTTCTTCTTTCTTTAAAATATTCTATTTAAATGAATTTTTTGCCAAGAAATAAATAAAATGAAAGAAATAAATACCAAAATCTCCTCTTTTAGAAACGAAAGGAAATGTAAGATAGACTTTGGGCTCACTTTTGAAAGGCCACACAGTGTCCAAATAAAATAATTCACATCCTATTTAAAAGGTCGTCAGATTATCTTTCCAACAAGTATAAGATTGCCCCAATCTAACTTATAATAAAGGAGTTATGTGTATTGTGGTGAGATCACGTGCCATGGGAATAACATCAATCGCTCCCATGCACTCCCATCTAAAAATAATGGTCGCTCTTTGTTACAACAACGATTTCCCCTATGTAATAATTGTAACAACCTGAGATTTTCGACTCTCGTGTATAACACGACGGCCGAATTCCCAAATAATTTATGAAATAACTAATTTGTCAAATAATAAAATATAGCATTCAAGCACAATGGCGGAAACAATTATCATCTTATTCTATCAAACTTACTACGTCATCATCAATGTTTAAATAAGAGAAGTAACCAATATACATACTGATTAATTAAAATACAAAACAATGTCTTCTCTTGAAGACTTATTACAATTCCATAAATGTATCAACTACTCAAAAGAAATATTTAATAAATGATAACATCAATTAAGTTTCTCTAACATCGACATCCGCCATGTGATCGTACGAACCATTAAACTCTTTTCCTTAAAAATCGGGTTCAATACCTGGATCTTCACCTGCATCATCTAAATTGTGTTTGGGATAGCGTTAAACGCTATCATAGTGGGGAATATTCCCTCCAAGACAATCAAAAATAATAATAACGGTACAGAGTAAACGCAAGCAGGATATTATCATTTAATCAAATCGA
The DNA here is from genome assembly GCA_003013855.2 of Liriodendron chinense. Lineage (NCBI taxonomy): Eukaryota > Viridiplantae > Streptophyta > Magnoliopsida > Magnoliales > Magnoliaceae > Liriodendron > Liriodendron chinense. Next base: position 9,014,453 of record ML058335.1, read on the forward strand.
AACAACCAAGTAAAAAATCTTTATTAATGCGATACATGGAATGCATGCTCTGGCTAAGGCACCCTGGCTAAAATCAATACATGAAGTGGGAGATTCCCTGTTACGACTTCATGCTAGCCACTAGTAAGTCAAAAATCCAAACATGGAATCGCATCATTATTTAATGATAATCACTGTAAATCCTACGTTAATCTTCATGTTATATGGATCAATAATTCAAAACAAATAATGTCATATGTCACAAAAGAAACTTATGATAATCGTGATATTATTAATGAAAGGCTTGAAGGAAAATCCTCACCTTAGGATAGACTTAGAAAAAGAGAGTGGTAGAAGATCCTAGCCGCTGGAAAAATATGAGAAAGAACTCTCTTCTCTCTCTCTCTATCTCTCTCTAGGGCATGGAGGCTAGGGTTAGGAGAAGGATTTGGAGGTGCGTAGTAGAAATATGGAGAGGGATGTGCACGTGAGGTCTTGTGTAACAACTTCTTGAGGTGGGTTTCTCAAATCTCAATATTCGGATGATCTATGATCAATTCCAATCCGTTCATCTTATCAAGCTCGAAGAGTAGAGTCAGAATACGTAAATTTCTTGATGATCCACATTCTAGATTGGCCGATCCTTAAAAATGGCCTAACGGGTGCTAAAATGGGCTTGATCTCAATTAACGGTCTACGCTTGATGATCAGGGTCCGAATTTTGAAAAAATATGTAGTCATGATAGGCAAACAATTGTACAAACTTTAGTGGTTAATTGATGGTAAGAAATGTCTAGATCTGAAATTTCAACTTTTGGCGGAAAAGGAAGGGGCTGGCTTTGTGGTTCAACGGTGTAGGATTATCGATCGGGGTCCAAATTTTGTGTAAACTCGTAGTCATATAAGTATAATAAGTGGTCCAAATTTGAGAAGCGATTGATGGTGAGAAGTGGGTAAATTGAAAGGTTCAGATTTAAAAAGAGTTGGTAACTCGTTAATTTCTAAAACGGGATAACTTCGCGCATAAAAAAGAGACTTATCAAGGTGGGGTACTCAAATCACACTATTGGTCCATGATAAAGACGATCCAAGTTACTCATATGAAGATAAATATTTGACTACGACTAACCATCTACTTTCCTCACTCGATGGACATGAAAATCAAGGGTTAAGGGGCTGATTTGACAATCGGACAACTTTTACTATGATTTAAGAGCTGAAATTTGACGTGTATGGTTAATATGTGGCCAAAAGCTTAAATCCAGAGTTTTACGTGAAAGTGATCGTAAAAAACTATAATACTTAAAAATGACATCTTAACTTAAGCTTAACTAATGGCATTTTCGTATAGTGATCACTCCTTTGTTACAACAATAATCACTCCTATGCACTCCTGTGCAATTGTTGTTATAACAATAATGATCCGTACTTTGTTACAACAATGATTGATGTTGTTGAACCCTATTTTTAGCCATTCCTAGAGGAACTAATCTATCTGCAAAAACACATGGAGTGGATTTTGCAAGACAGTAGCTGGAGTCGTCTGATTGGAACACGTCATACATATCATGTTGATGATGGGGTTTCCCTCCTCAAGTGTAGAGGAGAGATGGGTGCAGCTCGAGGGTGGTCGGGCGAAAATTCGGCAGAATTCTCTCTAAACTATCTTAATAGTTTTTTGGTTGGGTGGGCGCCCGACGGCTTAGGGCTGGGCGCCCGACCATGTGCGGACTGTGAATCCACAGTTTCCTATTCTAGCTTTAATTACTCTGGTGCCCTATTTAAGAGCTTCCAAATCGTAATTAGGAAATCCTAATAGGAGGTTTACACGTCCAAGAGGAGAGAGAGAGAGAGAGAGAGAGAGAGAGAGAGAGAGAGAGAGAGAGAGAGAGCTTATGGGAGGGGGATTTCTACTTCGTAGAGGTTATCTATTGCGCAATTGACATCTCGACGCTTCTACGTTCTTGTGTTCGGTGAGATCTCTCAGTTTTCATATTCGCTTATTGTTTATCCACTCCTGTGTGAATGAAGAAGGTTTGATTTAAGCGAGTTGTGCTTGTGATCGGTTGTAATAGTTCTCTTTCATAGTGGATTGTTGATCTGGACTAGGTCCCTTGGTTTTTTACCTCTTCGAAGGTTTTCCACGTAAAAATCTCTTGTGTCGTGTGGTTTGTGATTTGCTATAGTTTATTACATTATCATATCCCATAATCCAAGTAGTTTAGGAGGCGAGATCCTAAGGTTTTGTGAAACACACCCAACAAAAGTGGTATCAAAGTGTTCAGGTTGTTTGAACGGAAGTGGGATCGATTATGAATTATAGGAAGGTGGCTCATCAAGGATGATTAGCCTCAATGGGTCTAACTGGCCCATATGAAAGGCGAAGATGGAGGACTTACTTTATTGCAATGGCTTGTATGCTCCAATCCTAGGCATATCAGTGAAGATGAAAGATATGACAGATGGTGATTGGAAGAAGATGGACCGGAAGGCGGTGGGGTTTATTAGACAATAGTTGGACGATTCGGTGTTCCACATGTGTCTACGGAGACCTCAACCGCTAGCCTATGACAGAAATTGCAAGAGGAAGACGACCAGCAATAAGATCTTTCTGATTAGAAGACTTGTGAATCTCAAGTTCAAGGATAATGGTTCTGTGGTTAAGCACATGAATGAAGTCAGCAACTATTGTGAACCAGCTCTCCGCTATGAAGATAGTCCTGGACGATGAACTACAGGCATTGCTATTGCTTAGCTCATTGCTTGATAGTTGGGAGATATTAGTAGTATCTCTGAGTAACTCCGCCCCAAACGGAAAGATGTCCATGGAGTAGGTAACTAGTTGTCTCTTTAATGAGGAGACAAGAAGTAAGTCGCAGGGGTCTATGCAGCAAGAGGCCCTTGTGACACAAGATCGGGGGAGAGGAAAGAACAGGAAGGGCGGGAAGGCCCGAGATAAATCAAGAAGCAAGTCAAGTGTCAGAAGAGATGTAGAATATTGAAATTATGGCAAGAAAGGCCACTACAAGAGTGAATGTCATAAGAAGAAGAATGACAAGAAAGGAAAAGGAAAGGAAAGGAGAAGGAAGAAGAATCAGATTCTACTACAGTTGGCTCAAATGGTGACGTTGTGGTTATTCTTTCTGCGGATCACGATATTTGTCTCACGGTTGTGAGTCAAGACACCGACTGGGTGATAGACTTGGGAGCGTCGTTTCATGCGACTCCACGTAGAGATTTCTTCACAAGCTACAAGTTAGACGACTTTAGGACCGTGAAGATGGGAAACTGCTGGCATATCGAAGATCGTGAGAATCAGTGATATCTGTATAAGACCGATGTGGGTTGCACATTGATACTCAGAGATGTGAGGCACATTCCCGACCTTCACCTCAACTTGATGTTGATAGGAAGGTTGGATGATGATGATTTGGTGGGCACTTGGAAGCTCATCGAGGGTTCGTTGATCGCAGCCAGAGGGAAGAAGTGTTGTACCCTTTACAAGACAAGTGCCTAGTGTGTGCAAGGGTGGGTTGAACGGCAGCAGAAGATTCGGTTATGGACATGTGGACACAGGTGTCTCGATCCACATGAGTGAGAAATGACTTCAGTTACTATCTTAGAAGCAGCTCCTTCTAGATGTGGTAGGTATACCTCTCAAAACTTGCATTGATTGTTTATCAAAGAAACAACATAGAGTTTCATTTGTTAAAACTGTTTCTCATGTCAATAAAGTTCATGTATTATATTTGGTTTATTCAGATGTGTGTAGTCCTATGAGGACAAAATCTTTGGGTGGGGCATTGTATTTTGTCACGTTTATAGATGATGCATCTATAAGGGTTTGGGTTTATGCATTGAAATCTAAGGACGAGGGTCTTTGGTGTATTTAAAATGTTTCATGTCATAGGTCGAGAGAGAGACATGTAGAACATTAAAGTACATTCGCACTGACAATGGAGGTAAATACATTGGGGACTTCTATGAGTATTGTAAGTCCCTGAGTATATGGCATGAATAGACAGTGCCCAAGACCCCCCAACACAATAGTGTAGCTGAGCGCATGAATCACACCATTATAGAGAGAATCAGATGCATGTTATCCCATGCAAAGTTGCCTAGGACATTTTGGGGAGAAGCAATGCACACGGTAGTGTATTTGATAAACAGGTCTCTATTAGGCCCCATTGAATGGAGAAATACCTGAGAAGGTGTGGATTGCACATGATCCATCGTACAATCATCTCAGGGTATTTGGATGTCGGGCATCCGTTCACGTACCAAAGAACGAGAGGTCCAAGCTTGATACGAAAATCATGCAGTGTGTGTTCTAGGGGTACAGTGATGAGAAATTCAATTTCAAGTTGTGGGATCCGACCAAGAAGAAGCTCGTTAGGAGCAGAGATGTGGTTTTCTTTAAAGATCAATGTATAGAAGACATTCGAACGCTAGATAAGACTTAGCCTAGTTTAGGTGAGTTGAAAGACATGGATCATATTACTCCTTCCGTGGTGCCTGATGACGGGGGAGTACAGAAAGGTGCAGAGGACGTGGGAGTTCCTACTAAAGATGAGTCGGGGGAGAAGCCCTCACTTGATCCACCTATTGAGCCATATGTGAGGAGGACATCTAGGGACAGACACCCGTCTAAGAGGTACTCGTCGCATGAGTACATTATGCTTATAGATGAGGGAGAGTCAAAGGATTACTCTTAGGCCCTTGCCGACGTGCATAAGAGGGAGTAGTTGAAAGCTATGCAAGAGGAGATGGAATCCTTACATAAGAATCACACATTTGATCTGGTGAAATTACCTAAGGGCAAAAGAGCACTGAGCAACAAGTGGGTGTTCAAAAAAGTTAGAGCAAAAGAATTCACAGACAAGGTATAAGACCAGACTTGTGGTGAAAGGCTTTGGTCAGAGAAAATGTATAGACTTCAAAGAGATATTCTCACCAGTGGTGAAGATGACGTCCATTCGGATGTTGCTCGGGTTGGCGGCTAATATGGATCTGGAGATAGAGCAATTAGATAGTTAAAACTGCCTTTCTCCATGGTGACCTAGAAGAAGAGATCTATATGCACCAACTAAGAGGGGTTCGAGGTCAAGGGCAAGGAATTAATATATGGTGTGTAGGCTTAGGAAGAGCTTGTATGGGCTGAAATAAGCTCTGAGGCAATGGTACAAGAAGTTTGACTCGTTCATATTAAAGCATGAATATGACAGAACAGAGTCAGACCACTGTGTGTTCACGCGCGGGTTCTCAGATGATGATTTCTTACTTCTGCTGTTATATGTTGATGACATGCTCATCATGGGAAAAGACATCAAGAAGATTGACAGGATGAAATGAGAGTTGGGCAAGTCATTGGTAATAAAAGACTTGGGGCCAGGCCAGAAAAATCCTAAGAATGGTCCCGTGACAGAACCAATAGAAGGCTTCGGCTATCACAGGAGCGGTATATTGAGAAAATTCTAGAGCGGTTCAATGTGAATGCAGTGAAGCCGGTCAATACTCCATTAGATGGTCACTTCAAATTGAGCGACACGAAGTGTCCCAAGACGAAGGCAGAGGTGGATGAGATGTAAAAGATACCTTACGCTTCAACGATAAGAAGTTTGATGTATGATATGGTGTATACACGCCCAGACATAGCATATACGGTTCGAGTTGTCAGTCGGTTTCTTGCCAATCCTAGCAAAGAACATTGGGTAACAGTGAAGTGGATACTACTATATCTGAGGGGCTCATCCAGGTCAAGCTTATGCTATGGTGACGAAAAACCTGTGTTAGAAGGCTACACAGATGCATATATGGCAGGTGACATGGACTCCAAGAAGTCTACATCGGGGTTCATGTTCACGTTTGCAGGAGGAGCGGTATCTTAGTAGAGCAAGCTACAGAAGGTCGTAGCATTGTCGACGACAGAGGTGGAGTACATTGCAGGTCATAGAAGAATGCAATGAAATGCTTTGGATGAAGAGGTTCCTACAGGAACTTAGCCTGAAGAAGGAGAAGCACGTGTTCTATTGTGATAGCCAGAGTACGATACACTTGAACAAGAATCCAAGTCAGTATTCTAAGTTGAAGCACATAGAGATTCAGTATCACTGAATCAAGGATACTTTGGAACAGAAGGTGTTACTTCTTAAGAAGGTCCACACGGACAATAACGGGTCAGATATGATGACCAAGTCTTTGCTCAATGGTAAATTTGAGGCTTGTGGAATCCTGACTGGTTTGAATAAGGTGGATTCCTCCTGAGTCGGAAAGGGGGAGATTTGGTGGGGTTTTCCTCCTCAGGTGTAGAGGAGAGATTGGTTCAACCCGGGGGGTGGTTGGGCGCCCGGCTGGTTTGGGTTAGCCGACCGAAATTCGCCCGGAAGGACAGAATATCTCTCGACTATTTTTAAAACAGTCGGGCCCCCAATAGTCTGCTGATCGGGCGCCCGGTGCCCAAATCGTGTGCCCGAACATGCTGGGTCGGGCGACCGAAATTCGGCAGAATTCTCTGTAAACTCTCCAGACAGTTTTTTAGTTGGGAGAGCACCCGACCATGTGCGAACTGTGAATCCGTAGTTTCTTATTTTAGCTCTCTAATTCCTCCGGTGTTCTATTTAATAGCTTTCAAATCGTGATTAGGGAATCCTAATAGGAGGTTTACACATCCAAGGAGAGAGAGAGAGAGAGAGAGAGAGAGAGAGAGAGAGAGAGAGCTTGTGGGAGGGGGATTTATGCTTTGTAGAGGTGATCTACTGCGCAGTCGACATCTCGACGCTTCTACGTCCTCATGTTTGGTGAGATCTCTCAGTTTTCGTATTCTCTTATTGTTTATCTAGCTCCTATGTGAGTGAAGAAGGTTTGATCCAAGCGGGTTGTGCTTGTGATCATTTGTAACAATTCTCTTTCATAGTGGATTGTTGATTTGGACTAGGTCATGTGGTTTTTTACCTCTTCGAGGGTTTTCCACGTAAGAATCTCTTGTGTCGTGTGGGTTGTGATTTGCTTTAGTTCATTGCATTATCATATCCCATAATTCAAGTAGTTTGGGGGGCGAGATCCTAAGGTTTTGTGAAACGCACCCAACAGTTGATACATAGGTACTAAGAAATGGTATATGTGACACCTATTAACTCAACTTTAATGGACTGAATTGTAAATCCCAAGGTTGTTAAGTTAGTTGCAAAATGAGATTAGATGAACTAGTCTTGACATCCAATTCGCAGATGCTTGATAGTTGAAATAGGACCATTGAATACTTTTCATTTTTAACGGTCCAATATATGTCCACCCATCCATTAGGTGAAGTAGAAATTTTTAGTCCACAAGACATCTGAACTGTGAACCATAACTTGGATGGCTTGATGTGACTTAGTTGTACTACACAGCATTGAATTTTAAGTAATTTCATTAATCAAAGTCTAACTAGATAATCAAAGTAGGGTACCTAGCAGTTTGGCCAACCGTCTCAGCTGAGTTGGCGTGGCGGAGATCTTGTCGCATGGCACGAGCTACGTAGAGTGGCTTATGTAGTTGGAGTAAGCAATGACAGCTACGACAAATGTTGCATGTTACTTCCTCCAGCTTTAAAGTTCAGCCCAACTGATTTTTCCAGGAAAAAAGACACCATTATTTATAGTAGAAAAGGGGTGCCAATGAAAGATGGGCCCCACATGATGCCTACTATAGGTGTGGTCTATCCATCATGTGGGCCCTACCTTTCAATGTAGATTGCCCATCATGCAAGGCTCGCCTTATGTAGGTCATTCATCATTAGGGGCTGACCATTGATGTGTGTTGGGAATAGGGGCGTCGGCAGCGGAAGCGGAAGTCGAACAGCACCATAGCAAAATATACGATTAAACAAGAAACATAATGCAATCACACTACACAAGCATTCAACCAAAAGAGACAATCCGATTTTATGTGGAAAAACCCTCAACGGGTAAAAAACCATAGCACAAAACGATCCACTATAATTAACAGAAGATTACAGAGATTGACAGCCCACAAGCAAGGCAAAACAGAGAAAACCCAAGCTCTCTCCCTCTCAAAACACTCTCCCCTCTTCTTAACCCACTTAGGAAATCTTGGACACCTTAGGATTACTCCTAATCCCAGGATTCATGCCATATATTAGCAAGCAAGACAAAATTAGAAACATCTTACGCACAACCGCGTAATGTGTAAGAAAATGCATGCACAGTCGACCAGTCGGACCTTGCACAAAACAGTCCAGAGGAAAAACTATACGCAGGCGCCGTCACACTGCAGACCAGTCGGAGCCCCTAGCAGACCAGTCGGCCGACCGGTCTAGGTTGAGTGAAAACTGTCCAGCACCTCTGTGCATCTGGGCCATAACGCGCAGAACGGTCGCCCGACCGATCTGAGCACCCAAACATGCACCGTTTGAAGGCTCCTCCAACAATCTCCACCGAGGCTTCAAACGTCGAATAAAAAAAACAGCATCGCTTCGTCATCTCATCTTCATCAAGGTTAGGATTCAACCCTAACCTTGCACTTTCACGCCCTTTTCCGCTCTTCTCATGTGGCCCTTAGGCACTTGCTACATACGAGCAACCATGGATCTCACTGCCGATCCCTCAGCTCAACCGTGAATCGTGCTCCCGATCAACTTGTAAAGATGGCTACAATTCCGTGCCTTCATACACACGAATGCCCCCTTCATCACTTAACAACAACGATCGCAGCCAATGAACACGCACCCTTTCACCTCGAGTGCACCAAGAGAAATCACATTCTTCTTCATCTTGGGGACATGCTTCACATCTTCCAGGACTCGTTCAATTCAATCGAACATCCTGATGCGCACTGTACCAATACCCATCACCTTATGATTGTAGCCATCGCCCACAAACATCGATTCACCACCATACTCCCTATATATCCTGAATGAACTCCGGTTAGGACAAATGTGACATGAAGCCTCTGAATCTAGGATCTACTCTCTACCGTGAGATCCTTTACTAGATACAGTCAGAACTTCACAAAGATCACCACCGTCCTCTACGGTATTAGCTCACTCTCCAGAAGAATTTTCATACCTCTCTTGCTTCAATTTGGGATTCTGACAATCCCCTCTCATATGGCCTTCCTGACCACAACTCCAGCACTTCAACTTAGCTTTCCTCTTTATCCTTGGCCTTAGATCCCGATTTTGAATCTCCTGCCATACTCAGAACTTCTTCAGCTCATAATTAGTGCCTCTTAGGAAGAACGAAAACCCACGTCAACGCTTTTCTTTCTCACGCCTTCGACTAGATGGTTGAGATAACGGTCTCGACAGTTGATGGTCTCCCTCCCTGCGCACACAGAGTCTCTGAATGACTCATATGAATCTGGAAGAGAATTCAACAGGATGCATGCTTGATATTCATCATTCATCGACTCATCTATCTCCACCAACTTGTAAACTAGCCGATTGAACATGCTTACGTGGTCCTCTACATCTGTCCCCTCAGCCATCCTCAAGGTGAACAACTGTATTAACAGATACATGCGATTCTCTAGAGACTTCTTGGCATAGACCTTCTCTAAATTCGTCATCGTATCAACCGCAATATTCTCCTTTGTGACGTGATAGAGGACATCATCCTGTAAGGCATAACAGGATCGAGGTTTTAGCCTTCTTGTCAAGCTTCGTCCACTCATCATCTTTTATAACCTAAGGTCGCTTTCCAAGAGCTTCATCAAGCCCTTGCTGAACTAGAAAGGGTTCGATCTTCACCTTCCATAGCTCAAAGTTATTTTTGCAGGAGAACTTCTCTACATCGAACCTTGTGCTTGATCCCATCTTCTCGTCTCAAATCCAAATTCTACTCCACCCCAACTTTATCTCTGATACCACTTGTTGGGAATAGGGGCACCGACAGCTGGAAGCGGAAGCTAAACAACACCACAGCAAAATATACGATCAAACAAGAAGCACAATGCAATCACACCACACAAGCATTTAACCACAAGAGACTAATTCGATTTTACATGGAAAAAGCCCTCAACGGGTAAAAAACTACGGCACAAAGTGATCCACTATGATTAACAGAAGATTACAGAGATTGACAGTCCACTGAGCAAGGAAAAACAGAGAAAACCCAAGCTCTCTCCCTCTCAAAACACTCTTCCCCTCTTCCTAACCCACTTAGGAAACCTTGAACACCTTAGGATTACTCCTAATCCCGGATTCATGCCATATATATAGCAAGCAAGCTGGAATTAGAAACATCTTATGCACAACCGCGTAATGTGTAAGAAAACACGTGCACAGTCAACCGGTAACCTAACCGGTCTGACCTTGCACAAAACAGTCAAGAGGAAAAAACATATGCAGACCCGTCACACTGCCTCACTGCCGACCGGTCGCCCGACCGGTCAGAGCCCCCTACAGACCGGTCGCCCTATCGGTCTAGGTTGAGTGAAAATTGTCCAGTGCCCTCTGTGCATCTGGGTCATAACGTGCAGACCGGTCGCCAGACCGGTCTGAGCACCCAAATCGTGCACCGTTTGAAGGCTACTCCAACAATGTGACCATCCATCATGATATGGGGCTACCTTAATGTGGGTCACCCATTATGTGGGGTCTAGTTTCAATGTCCACTGCCCATAATGTGGAGCCTACCTTTAATGTGGACCATCCATCATGTAATTATGTAGGCCTCACCTTTGAAGTGAGTCATCCGTTGTACCAGCCCGCTTTGGATGTTGCCTATTCATCATGGGTTGGCCTTTGATGTGGACCATCCATTATGTGGGCCCACCTTTGATGTGAATCATCGATTGTGTGAGCACGCCTCTCAATGATGCTTACCAAACTAACTTAAGTGAAGAAAGTAACTTCATAACTAAACATAAGTTTAAAAGTGGTATCCAAATAGGCTCTTATGGATTTTTCAGTTAATATCATGATTTTAAAATTTGCTAATATTAGTGTTTAAATGATAAGTTACTTTAGATAAGCTACTTATGCCATAAGTAGCTTATCTTATAAGCCAAACAGTTGAAAAACATGCTCAGTTTCGGAACATCATAAGTATTTATCCCTTGAGTCTGTTTGGTCCCCCTCACATCCACATTTCATCATGAAGGGCCAACTTTGATATGGACGGTGCATTGTAGGCCCCTACTTTGATTTGGGTTGTCCATCATGCAGGACCCACCTTGATTGTGGGCAATTCATCATTAAGGGCCGACCTTTAATGTGCACCGTCCATTATGTAGGCCCCACCTTTGACGTTGGTCATCCATTGTGTGAGATCCACCATCAATGTTATTGTCCATCATGTGGGGCTCACCTTTGATGTTAGTCATCCATCATGTGAGGTCCACCAACAATGTTATTGTCCATCATGCAGGGCCCACCTTCAATATCCATTGCCCATCATGTGCCATCCATCTTTGATGTGGATTGTCCATCATGTGGGCCCCACCTCTAACATGGGCTATCTATCACGTGAGGCCCACCTTGGATATGGCCCACTCATCATTAGGGCCAACCTTTGATGTGGAACGTCCATCATGTGGGGTCCACTATTATTAATTTGACTATCATGTAGAGCCCACCTTTGATGTGGATTGTCCATCATGTGGACCCCACCTTTAATGTGGGTTACCCATAATGCAGGGTTCACCTTGGGTGTGGGCCATTGATCATTAGGGGCCGACCTTTGATGTGGACCATCCATCTTACGAGGCCACCTCAATATGGGCCATTCATCATATGGGCCCCGACTTCAATGTCCACTGCCCATCATGTGAAGATCAACTTTGATGTGGACTGTCCATCGTGTAGGCCCCACCTTTGAGGCCATGTGGGTTATTTATCATTATGGGCCGACCTTTGATATGGACCATCCATATGCGGGTCCACATTAATATGGGGTTATCCATCACGTGGGGCCCACCTTTGTTGTGGACCGTTCATTATGTGAACCCCACCTTCAATGTAGACAGTCCATCATATTAGGCCTAAAAATTATGGACCATGAAAGACAGCCTCATTTTACAATGGACGAGAGAGAGAGAGAGAGAGAGAGAGAGAGAGAGAGAAGTAGAAAGGCAGTAGCTTGAAAAGCTTTAAAAAACACTCAGTGAGATAAGTAGCTTTTAGCACATAAGTTACTTTATACCTATGCTTACCAAACTAATTAAAGTGAAAAAAAGTAACTTAAACCTAACATGTGACAACTTATTTGGTGGTATCCAAACAGGCCCTTAGTGTTTGTGTAATATTATAGTCGGATTTCAAAATCTCAGGGATAATTGTCACAATACTTGTGTTCTTAATCCACATTCCACCCGTTGTGACAATGCTTTCATATTCTTGATCTACGATCTATCCTGCCATGTAAACTGAAGGATGGCAAAATCTTTCTTTTTCTTTTCTTCTTCTTTTTTTCATATGCACTCTCATTACTTTCTTAAGACGTTTTGGTTTCCTCGTGCTTGAAGATTGGTTAGTTTGGGTTAGTATTTATGAGTGGCTCATCTAGCTGAACGGAAAATGATCTAGGTCATCCATATGATGAGTAAATTGTTTATGGGAGATTGAACAATTCCACACGATCTAAACAGATTGATTTTTTCCTGTTGAACATGGAGTGTTGACTATTTTTGCTTTTTAACCGTCCATAATGGGGCCTGCATGGCTGCTTGAACAAGTGAATCCAAACTGTTCATCTGATGGACCGTCAAAGTGATGTTTTAATAATTGGAATCTCCCACAAGTCCATCGGATGAACAGTTTAAATCTCCCACAAGTCAGTTGGCCTCGGATGGCCCGTTTTAAGCCAAAATTTATAGGTTGTGTGTCCAGTAAAAAGTTTTAGTTGATTTATGATTCGCACTCTGAACGATAATTTTTCTCAATCCGAAATGAATTTCTTCGATTCAAACGTACTTGAGCCCAATTATGTGATGCCCCGCGTAGGACTGGGCTTAGATTTGACGGACTACGTCCACTTCTGTTGAGGCTTGTTTCTGACCATTTGTGCCATAAATAGGTATGTGGCACGCTCTACATCAGTTTTAGTATTTCGAAGCATTTTTCTCATATGTCATGCATCGTGAGGCACACATAATGAACAGCCCAGATCTTGGTCAAATGTAGGTGGTAGGCTCGGGCTCCAGCTGAATTCATGCCTAGGCATGTATGATTATTATTATTATTATTATTATTATTATTATGGGCTGGGTCCTTTTTCTCATATAGATATTGAATAGAGCAATCTATTTTTAGTGTTACTGTAATTTTGAAACCCGTTTTTCGTCTGTAGTGATCTAGGTTAGGTTTGTCCAAGATTGAACCTTAGGGACCGAGTTTGGAAAGTCTCAGCTCGACCGAGCATGACCCGTTGACAGACTTCCGTCTTACATTGTTTTGGTGAGTGATTGTATATGCGCATGAGCCCTCAATCCAACTTGACTTGCTGCATGGGCTTCCGTGGCAAATTGGTTGGGCTGGGCCAGGCTAGGCACAGGTCAAATCACGGCCGAGAAGCCCTGGACAGCTTCTAAGCTAATGAAATGGGCCGAGGTTGGGGTGGGCAGAGTGAAATATTAAGGCCAACAATGTTGAAAAATGCAGGCCCAAATGGCCTACTTAATAGACTGATGGAAGCCCATTCAATTAATCATCAGACGTACTTGGCTAGATCTGCCTAACTGGCCTCATTCTGCAGCCCAAACCTGGCCAAAACGGGAAGGATCAGGCCAAGTGGGCCAGACCATCACAATTGCAACTCTAGCAGGCATATTGCTTTGCCCAAGCTCTGGCCAGTTAGCTATTGGGCTCAACCCAAAGCAGGTGGAGCCAGGGCAGCAAGGCCCACTTTCACCAATAGAGTGGATGATCCAATAGTCACAATATACGATTGAGTTTGCACAAGTATGATCAGATTTTGGGTCATCCTTACCATTGGTCCGATTGTCCTCATCATGGAAAAGTCTTCGCAGAAAGAAATAAACCCTAAATGCATGATATTTCAGTTTTATCCTTTGTTATATCCATGGGTTTGCAGCTTTTGCTAAAGTCCTTGTGAAAGAAAGCAACGTACCAAAAGATTCTACATGGCATGTGGGACGTCCAATCATCAATTTAGATGGTTCATTCGATATGATTGGGAGCAAGCCATGATGCAAGAATTACTCTGATTGGATGATCCTAGCTCTATAAATGTAGCCCATTTGTTACAACTGTTTTGTCTTTTGTAAGCCATAGATTGCATGGTTAGAATCATCAAATCAATGTGCTACTATGGAATTATAAGCAACGCAAAGTGAAATCTATTGGATAGATAGCTCAAGATGATGATTAGATGTATTTTGTTCGTCCACTCAATCTTGATAATCCCATTTCCATGCAATTGATCAGATGCTTATGATCATTTCATTGGTGTGATTTTTTGCACCATAGTTCTCTCTACTAGTATGAAAGAATGGACAGTTCAAATTAACTATTGGGCATACATATCATTCTAAACGTCCATCCAATTGAAGGTGAGGATGTTAGCAAAACTCCATATTTATTATTTAAAAATATTTTACAAAATCTAACAAGAGATCTTGGATATAGTAGAGTACCTGTACTTGGGCTGATCAACTTTTAGGCCTTGTTGGTTGCAAGTCCTTTGGAGTCCATTCTAATTAGTACCCGGATGTGGACGAGACAATATCGCCACAGTCCAAAGCTACAACTAACCTTGAGCCTGGGAGAGCCATAGGAAAATCAAGAGTACCAGAAGATGGGTTGGTATTAGAAGTCACCTCCCAAACAACAGCTTCCTCTTAGGAGCAAGACTGCAAATGGTTGCTATGCGTGCCTCCTTGGTGCTTGACAAGAGATATAGAAGGCTGATGGAACCAAATCTGTGGTTCTAGTCTCATATGTGACTGGAGCATATCTTCTCTGATGTAAAATGGGCTGCTGATTATTTCATGGCTCAAATGGACCAAAAGAAGACCGGTCGGGATTGAAAGTGATCAGGACCGTCAAGACCGTAAAACTGTCGTATCTCGCAATTCAGAATGAGTTTCTAGATATATAATATATGATTTTGGGGTAGCTCAAGCTACTTTAGCCACCCAACCCCGCTATGTCAGGTTGCCCATGCCGGAATTGTGAGATTCGACCGTATCGATGATCATTAGGCTAGTTTATTTTCAGTTTTATTATTTAGAGTAAGTTTTAATTCGATCACAACTTTTGATCCGTAGGGTTTTAGAGTTAGTGCCCAACATAAAAATGGCTTAGAATATTTAGTAGAACAACATGGTTGGAGCTGTTTGAAAACTTTTTTTATTTTTGGCCGAAAACCAAAGGTTCAAATAGGATTGAGCGACTTCTATAAATAGTAAGTTTACTATTTATACTAAGTTGTGTTTTCTAGGAGTTTGAGTTTGAGTTGGGGTCTGGAACTTTACCTAAGGTTTAGTTTCCTATTTATATGCATTGTAATTCCGTTTCTATTCATTTAATCTATCAAAAATAATTATTCAGAATTAATTTCGTCTTTTTATCCTTTTATTTATTCTCATGGATTCGAGAATTGAGAGAGGGTTATGCACAGACACCTTCGGAGCAACATGCAAACCAATCCCCCTCCGCTTGCTAGCTTGACTAAGCATTGTTCACATCACCTTTCTTAGGTTAGCCATGCTCATAGACTTTTCCTAGAGTGATCTCCATTATCTCCAGCTGACCATATCTACTAAGCATCATAACCTCTCCAAACATCTATCTAGCATTGATATCTGACGGTCTGAACAATTAGGTCCCCATGACCTATGAACCCTATTAACTCCAAGACCGCAAAGATCGGATTTGTAGTTGCGGGCTTCTCTTGACTTGCTCAAGAAACACGTTTTAGTTCGGCATAGATGGGGAAGGCAAGGCCCTCAACTCTTGCTCGAGCAAACATCATGAAAGATCCATCTAGATTGCACTTATTGAGTTCCACACCAAAACAAACCTCAAATTGATATCAATAATTACTGATTCACATCAGACATGGACAGGAATGCCTAAGATCCTAATCCAATCCAGGAGTTGCATCTAGTGCCCACCATTGAAGGATTCCACACTTCCATCTTGCCCAACAGTATAGCTTTATGAAGATCCCTGTTCGTACCAAATGATACCATCTCTTCCTTTTGGTTAAATGGTATGAGGAAAGAATTTGGAGTCAAATGCGAAATTGAGACCCTTGACTCTTCGAGCACACAGGTTCCTCGGGATGAAGATCTCAACAATCTTGCCAGAATGCCTAAACATGACTTCTAGTCATTTGGTAAGAAATTGAAGGGAATGTTTCCAATAAAAAGGCTGTAAGGCCCTTTCTTCTTCTTCTTCTTACCAACAACTGGAACCCATTTCTGTTCTTTTCCCTTCTCTATTTCCCAACAAGCTGGGATCTACTTCGTCCCAATTACATTACCCAAACATTATGAAAAGCTTACTATTGAATATCCATTAATAGACTCTGGTGCATCAATTGCAACATATTGAAATCCAATTTTGCTAGCTCAAGCAGCACATCATGACACCTCTTCATGTCTTGGTCGATTGAAATCAGTTAGTCTGCTGGGGCCAGCTAAACCTTCTCTTCATTGCTGAATCTGCTTTTCAGTCCACAACATCTGTATATTTTTTAACAAGTTTTTATAGTTCTTGGCCCACAACATACTGCATTACAAAACACAAAGATTACATTGACACACGCCTTAACATCCAAATTCAACATCCACACCACACAAATATTGCAGTCCTACTGTCTTTGGAATTGGGAGTTTCACACCATTACATGCCTCAAAAATCCAAAGTATTCCTTGGGAGTTTGGAGTTTCACACCAACACACATTGGCATACATGCCTTAAAATCCTAAATAAATGCGGGAGATGTGCGGAAACAAACCTATGGTTGCTGCACTTGAAGCCACACCTTCTCGGCTGATATGAGTATTGGGCGTCAGTGTTGGTTGGAAGTGTAGTATCATTTGATGGATGGTGTAGATTGATTCATGCAACTGCACAAGGGGACTGAATAAGGAGCTAAAACACGAAAACATGTTGACCTGCTTAAATCAACCACAAGTCAAGAGGATGAGCCTCTTTAGCCCACCATCTGAGGGCAATGATAGTAAGCCAGTAGTCAATGTCTGGATCAATCGAGTAAAACCCAACTTCTTTGTTCTCCTCTCCTCTGTTTCTTTCTTTCTTTATTGAGAGAGAGAGAGAGAGAGAGAGAGAGAGAGAGAGAGTTATGGGCAACGAGAGGGATGGTGTGTCCAGCCATCCCATGGCATGACCACGTAGATAACAGGAAGTATCTGTTGTTACCAAAAAATGGTCAACAGATGAGGATGTAGATTTAGGATCTGGATGGTTGGATGGAGTTTGAACCTCTCGTAGGGAACGATCGGGATGGAGGATTCCTCAAATTCTGCAAAAAATACGGAGAATAAGGGGAGTGGCTGGGAATCCAGTCGGTAACCCTCCGATGCCTAAGTCAGTGATCTTTGATAATAGAATATCTTAGTGTAGATCAATATCAGTTTTCATACCTCGATAATGGAGAGAACATCCTTATTTATAGACTTAGGTCGCGAAACTGCTTTCCTTTTGGAGAGTCATAATTCCAGCGGACTGCCAGCTGGGTTCCCGAGATCCTCGGATTTTCCCATAACGAACAAAGATCATTATCCCTAAAAGCTGGGGATGTCGATCTTTCCTCCTGATATCTCGGCGTGAGCCTAAGATCACGGATTTACAGTTTAGCTCGTTCAAGACGATCTTTATTACATCGGGCCGAGCCGACCAACTTTTATCGGGTTAATACGACCCGACTTGTATCTGGAGCCTGAAACGGGTCGGCTCGTCTTTCCCGGATCGGTACTATCAACTTTCTTTCAGGTCGGCTCTTTACCCACAACAGTATCTATGATATTGTGCTTAGATTGTGATCAACAGACCAGAAATTTTCTGTTCAAAAGACATTGTAATGAAGTGATTTTATCCAATTTCGTGGGGGAACGGGCAAGGAATCACAGATGCACTCTTGCAGCTTCTGTGGAGAGAAGGCCTCAATAGATATATGGCATGTGTCTTCGATGCCCTATCACACTCTAATCATAATGTCACAATATCATCACAGTATAACAGATATTTTCTATTAGTAGGCCCCACTAATGGCTGCTCCACCAACCATACGATCAATGTATTTGGTAGATTCACAAATCATTTGATAAAAAACTGAGGCTGTTCAATTATTAGGCTGGCTACATTTTTCAAAAAGCAATAGCCAGCAGCTAAAAAAACACTGAAAGGAGGAAAGAAATTTTATTAGGTGGTCCACTGCTTTGGAAGAAGAAAAAGTTCAGCAACCTGGTAACCAAACAACTTGAGTATTTTTGTCAAATGCTCCACTATGATATGTCCTATCCCATACATGGATAGGATGTCCCACACATTTGCCATTTTGACATGCCTGACTGTGTGCACGGGTCAGCACAGAAATGCGCCCACAAGGCTAAAAAAAAAAAAAAACGAATAGAAAAAAGTAAATAAAATTCCATACCCGACACACTATGGTTGAATCCTTAAGGTGTCATTCATCCTTCCGCCACGGCTCCATACCGTGGAAATCAAAACAGAGAAGTTTTAAATTAGATATAAGAGCTATCGAGTAGAAATGATATGGAGACTTACCCCCACAGGTGCCAACATGGCAAACATGTGCTGGACCTGGACTGTTTGTTAATCAGGACCCACTCTGGTCCAAGATCAGTCCTGTGGGCTAGGACACGCGTTTACTGTGAATGTGGCCCACGTATTACTTTTCACACATTTTTAAAAGCATTAGCAAAATCTGTCGGTGGGTGTATATCATTACCAAAATCGGTAATACATGATTATTGTTAACTAAAATTAGATGAACTCAACTTTTGGTGTTGGAACCTAATGGGGCCTTAGAACATAGATCTACCATTTGCTGCTGGATTTAAAGTATTTTCCTATTTTTGGGCCATTTTTTGGAACTTTTTCAATTTTTTTACTTTGCTCAAAAATTCCTTTTGGGGGAATGATAATGATAAATTTATGATGTTTAAACATAGATCGAAGTTCTTTGAACAGAGACATTTTTATATGTTTTAATGTTATTTTTAACATATTTTTTCTCCTTTTTTGAAACTGTTAAATTTTTTTCTTATTTTTATTCAAAACTTAGATTGGAAAAATGAATAATCAATACTATTTGAATATGGATATACTATACATGACTTGTAATCTTTTTTTATTTTATTATTATTATTGGCCTATTGGTGAATTGAATACTCATTTTCACTTCTTTTAAATTTTTTTTTTTTTTTTCAAATATCAATGTTGGTATTTTTTCTTTATTGACAAGGTAAAATACTTGGTCTTAATCTTCAACATATAAATACATGATAACGTATTTTTTTTTCCAGAAAATACATGATAGTGTATATCAATATATCTTATATATGTATTTTATACTTTTACTATTATGATTTAAATCATCTGATAGCCTAATAGTTGATAGACAATTGTACAAGTAATATACGATATCAATTTGTAACTTACATAAACAATTTATATCCAAAAGATTTGACATCATAATTTATAGTAGCTCAACTCGATATACATTCTTGAATATCTATTTTTTTCCTATTTTGCTAATATCTATTCATATTTTTTGGCTAAAAACTTCTTTCGGTCCAATACGGAGCCAATACCGATATTTGTTGCCGGACTGATACGCCCGCTGATACTGATATTTAGAATCATGATTGTATGGAAACAACAAAGGGTACTTAAAAAGGATGAAGAAAATTTCAAAGAGAGGGCGAGATCTAGCATGAAATGCTTATATCCAAGGCACAATGTATAAGATCCAGGCACATCAGGCTAGGAAACCTCCCACTGATCACAGAAACAGTTTTCAGAGTTAGATGTCACATTCAGTCAAGAAATTCCACTACAACACAACTATTACTTGGATACATTCCTTAAAAAATTCCAAACTGATGCAAAAACATTGATATAGTAGCCACAGATGCAGCCAACACAATGCAAACTGATACATCTGATCAAAATCAGTTTGCATACCGAGGGATCCGCCGTTTAAAATCATTTGATGAGAAAACTCACGCTACTTAATTATGAGTTGGTGTCACACATTTAGAAACGCAACGGAAAAACAGTTCCAAAAGGTTTGTTTTTAGTTGTCCATTGCTTTTGTAAATCGTGTGGCCTCCCTGATAATTGAACTCCCTGTGTTTTAGCCAGATGCTTTAGACGGTGTATCCCACCTGATACATGGCTAGGATGTTCTACCCACATGCCATTTTGACAGCTTGGATGCATCTGAGGTTCATTTTGTATAAAGTGTTTTGATGGAATGTGGGTGCAGAGCCCAGAAACAGAGAACAAAGAAAATCACAATCGTGTGTCACACCTTCGATATTTTGGCCAGCCTGATGACCAGATCAGATATGCACAGGAGTGGCCATATTTTGATTTGTGGGGAAAGTACAGATGCAATGCAGGAGTCGACATAGCAGGGCTCATAAAGAGAAATTATTCTTACCTTGCTTGTCCAGCCACTACTTGCCCATCTTGCTTCATCTCTATGTTGCTGATCCAGACATTAGGGATGTGTGACATAGCTTGTTGCTGATCATCCTTGGCATGTTTGTCACACCATTTTTCTAAAATCGGACAGCCCAAGATCTTCAGTTGGCATAGGTTGCGGAGGTCTTTGAGCTCCTTAGGCAGATGTTTCAGTCTTGGGAAGTCTCTAATGTGGAGTATCTGGAGCCCACAGAGTTTTTGTATCCCAAAGGGAAACTCTAAATGTGATGAATTTTTAATTACCAAGTACTTGAGGTTGCGAGGGAATGGCAGGTGCATGAACATGTCGATATCTTTGATGTGTTTTACTTCCAAATACTCGACGGATTCTGAAACGCATGATGTCCAGTACATGTTTGGTGATTCAAGATCTACTTCCCACAGCTTACCATGAAGGAACGAGGGCACTCTCATTAATCTGGGGCAATCTGCAATATGTAGTTCAAGGAGGGACGGCATTCTTCCGTCTGGTCTCCCAAACGTTGCCACTTCACCATCTTCTCTCCCAACCCACGCCATCAAACAATGCATTTTCCTCAAAACGAGTATCTCCAACTTAGGAAATGCTGCAGCTGCACCTGTTATGTCTCCACTACCGTTGTTCCCATAGAACTCCGGACCGATGAATTTCACCTCATGCATTCCTTCTATTGTAAGGTATTTGAGGGATGGTAGTGTCCCAAGTGCCGGTAGTTTTATGCACTCACGGCAATCACAAAGAGTCACATTAACTAGGTTAGAGAACGATGCATCTTCCATCCATCCTGGGAACTTCAGTCCCATGTAACGTGATATTTTCAGTTCTTCTAGGTTCGTGTGGGGTCGAAGGCCTTCAAACACACCTTCAATCCTCTTTTCTTTACCTTGTAACTCTCCCCTACAGGTGCCATACAATTCCAAAAGGCAAAGGTGTTTCTTATTCATTAGTTCTGCTTCCTTGGCTTCACCCTCACTTAACACCCTCTCTAAATGGTATATTGCTCACTCTCCTTGGAGACGATTGAGGTTTTTAAGTTCCCCAATCCTGCATTCCATCCCTTCCCCAACAATAAACTTTGACAATGTTCTAAGGGAAGTTAATCTCCCAATCCCATGTGGTAAATCCTTCAATACTCTGGTACCTTTAATTTCCAGATGTCTTAGCCTTGCAAGTTTCCACATCTCTTTGGGAAGTTCAAGCAGATTGACGCACTCATTGAGTTTCAAGGTTTGCAATAGATACAGTCCGCATATGAATTCAGGCAGCCTTTTTACTCGAGTGGTGGGTAAGTTGAGATGTCTTAAAAGTTTCAAGTTCTTCAAAGAACTTGGAAGCTGAAAACAATTTGTACCACTCAAATCTAATGCTCGGAGGAACCTGAAATTTTCAAAAAAATCATCAGCCACCACTGTGATTCTTGAACACCCAATAAATAGGAGTGTCCGCAGATTCTTGGCTTTGTGCAAGGTTTTCGAAATTGATGGAAAATCACGTTCCTTGCATTTCAATGAGACATGGCGCACATGTGAGGGGATATACTTCTGCAATTTGAAGTTTATCATATAGCATTCTCTCATGACAGTTTGGAAGAAGTCATGAACAATATCCATCATCGTACAGTGCATGATGTTTCCAAAGCAATCTGTTATTGGAGCATCAAACAAGGATCGCCCTAGTAAATCGTAAAAATACCCATCACCTATACTTTCCATTGCTGAACTTTCCTCAGGATTAATGAAATCATGAGCCATCCACAACTTGATTAATGTCTCCCTCTCTATAACATCATCCTTAGGAAATATAAAACAAAAGGCAAAACAAAAATTCAAGTACGGTGGCATATTTTCATAACTTAATAGAAGGTCAAGTACGATGCTTTTTGTAACATTTGGAAAATCCCATGTTTCACTCTCCAACACAAGTTCCCACTCCCTTCTCGTCCTCTTGAAATGCAACACATTTGCTATTCTCTTTATAATAGGAGGTATTGAGCCACACTTTCTGACGCAGGGAGGACATGGTAGGTCGATCACCGTCTTCCTAACCGAGAGTTTCTCAAATCCACGAGAAGAAATAAAAGGATAAAAAAGAGGAAATTAATTTCGAATAATGTTTTTGATAATCGAATGAATAATAAACGGAATTACAATGTATATAAATAGGAACTAAACCCTAGGTAAAGTATCAGACTCCAACTCCAACTCAAACTTCTAGAAAACGCAACTTACTATAAATAGTAAACTTACTATTTATAGAAGTCGTTCAATCCTACTAGAACTCTTGGTTTTCGGCCAAAATTAGAAAGTTATCAAACGGCCTCAACCATGTTGTTCTACTAAATATTCTAAGCCCTTTTCATGTTGGGCACTAACTCTAAAGCCCTACATATCCAAAGTTATGATCGAATTAAAACTTACTATAAATAGTAAAACTGAAAAGAAAGTAGCCTAATGACCGTCGATACGGTCGAATCTCGCGATTCCGGCATGGGCAACCTGGTGTAGCGGGGTTGGTTGGCTAAAGTAGCTCGAGCTACCCCAAATTGATATATTATGTCCCGAAACTCATTCGGGATTGCGAGATACGGCCGGTTTAAGGTCCTGACGGTCCGAATCACTTTTGACTCCGACCGGTCTTCTTTTGATCCATCTGGGCCATGACATAATCAGCGACCCGTTCTGACGCAGGGAGGACGTGGTAGGTCGATCACCGTCTCCCTAACCGAGTGTTCTCGAATCCACGAGAAGAAAATAAAAGAAAAAATAAAAGGAAATAAATTCCGAATAATTGATTTATTGATAATTGAATGAATAATCCGAAATTACAATGCATATAAATAGGAAACTAAACCCTAGGTAAAGTATCAGAATCCAACTCCAACTTAAACTCCTAGAAAACGCAACTTACTATAAATAGTAAACTTACTATTTATAGAAGTCGTTCAATCCTACTAGAACTCTTGGTTTTCGGCCAAAAATAGAAAGTTTTCAAACGGCCTCAACCACGTTGTTCTACTAAATATTCTAAGCCCTTTTCATGTTGGACACTAACTCTAAAGCCCTACAGATGCAAAGTTATGATCGAATTAAAACTTACTATAAATAGTAAAACTGAAAATAAACTAGCCTAATGACCGTCGATACGGTCGATTCTCGTGATTCCGGCTTGGGCAACCCGGCATAGCAGGGTTGGTTGGCTAAAGTAGCTCGAGCTACCCCAAATTGATATATTATACGTCCCGTAACTCATTCCGGATTGTGAGATACGACCGATTTACGGTCCTGACGGTCCGGATCACTTTCGACCCCGAACGGTCTTCTTTTGCTCCATCTGGGCCATGAAATAATCAGCGACCCGTTCTACATCACGTTCTACATCACTTTCTTGCAATTTCTTTGCCAATTTCTTCCAGCTCTGCACGTTCCTCTGCTTTTATTTCCCTAAAAGCAATGTGACTGAACAATGACCAAGAACCGCTTTCTAATAGGGGTGCTAGTTCACGTCATTTCGTGGCACCCATAGTTTTTAGCCCGGTTTCATTGTGAGTTGTGATCAAAATTCTACTTCCACTTGCTCTGCCTTTTAAAGGAAGCCTCAATTTATCCCACTTGTCTTGATTTTCATTCCAGATATCATCAAGTACAAGTAAAACTTGCTCCCCTTTCAAGACGTTCAATAGATGATTTTGCACCATTTCCCATTCAGAGTAACCAGGGGCAGGTCGATTCTCCGCAGCTTCAACGATTGCTTTACAAATCCTAATTGCATCAAACCGATCCGAAACATGAACCCACATCCTTTTTGGGAAGTGTCGAGTAACTCGCTCGTCATTGTATATTAATTGAGGGAGAGCAGTCTTTCCTACTCCCCCCAAACCACTTACATAAATGACAGGAATGCCATTACTGACATGACTACTATCACTTAGCAACCAGGGCATAATCCTTTCCTTATTTGAAGTCCTACCGATAATCTCCGATTCATCAATCAAGGAACTAGTTTTCCTCTCCACCATCTCAATCTTACTATCTATATGCTTTCTTCCAAATGGAAGTTAGACTTCTCACCACATATAGTATTGAGCCTTTCTCTAACATTTTTTAATCTACGACCCATCTCAATCCCCAATTTAACATGAAAGCCCAGCTCATCAACTGTTTCATCAACATTAAAAGTACGTAAGACAGAGTTGCATACCCGCTTAGCAAAAGGTGGGATTCCACTCTCTTCATTTTCATATCTGATGGATTCGGCTCTCCACTCATCCAGCAAGTCTTCAACGTCTTAGGCCACATCTTTGATCTTCTCCAGCCAGTCACTCAGAGCTTCTTCCTTTCTCTGTCTCCTCTCAGCATCGCGAAGAACGGCTTGGATGGCTTTGAATGCACTGGAAAGGTCTTGTAGCTCTTGGAGACAGGAGAATACCGATCCTAGCTCTGATTGAACGGCAGAATTCAAGTAACTCAGAACCGATCCAACAAGTCCATCGGCCATCAGAAAAGATTTTAGAGGTTGAAAGGAAGAAACCTAAAAAGAAGTTTGTTCTGATGATAGATCATAACGGGGGGAAATTCATAGACAAAGGTGAAGTATCTGTGCATGGCTTACAAATGAGGAATGGTCAAAAGCACTGAAGAAAAAATGTCAAACTAAGAAAAGGAAGCAAACATCTACGAGATTTTGAAAATATCGTCATAATATCATGACAAATGTATTAAACGAAAAATCTAAGAAGATTTTAAAATATCGCAGTTTTATCGCGATATTAACTTAAAGATTAGTAAAAACATTAAGGAAATTGTTTTAGAAACATATATTTAAATTTTACATTTACTTTAAAAAATTTGAAAGATTTTTATTTCCTGCTAGATTTTCCAATAATATCCCGAGAAAAACCTCTAGTTTTGAAAATCTCAAGAGTGAACGAGATTTGTCACTATGGTGCTAAACGCTTCTAGCTGAGCTAATCATCAAACGATTAGAATCGCCATACATTTAGCTCACACGCATAAGATCCTGACCACTCTTCAGTTGGGTCCTACATTTGATTGGCCACATGGACAGAGATGCACCTTGTAAGGTTTTGACCCCATGGAATTGTGAATGCTAGTTAAGTCTTAGTTAAGTCCTCCAATTATTTTATAAGATATTCTGACGTTTTGAATTTGACCCATCCATTGTAGGGCCCAGAGCATGAAGGGTTGCAATTATGTACAAGTAAACAACTGGTATGGAGGTGGCATACTTATGGGTGTCAACAGGATGGGTTAGGACCGGGCCAAGCTCTGTCCAAGCTTGGCCTGCATTATAAAACCTAAGCCCAAATCTAGCCTGAATGGCCTACTTACTAGACCGACGGAGCCTATTCCATTAATCATCAGACGTACTAGGGCCAGATCTGCCTAACTGGCCTCATACTGCAGCCCAAACCTGGCCAAATGGGAAGGATCAGGCCCAGGTGGGGCAGCCCATCACAAATGCAAGTCTCTAAGCTCTGCCCAGTTAGCTATTGGGCTCAGCCCAAATCTTGAGTCAGTGTAGCGAGGCCCACTTTCAGCTATAGATTCAGTGATCCAATAGTCACCGTATACGATTGAGTTTGTACGAGTATGATAAGATTTTGGATCATCCTTACCATTGGTTCAATTGTCCTTATCATGGATAAGCTTTCCTAGGAACCCCCCACACCAATATATGATATTTCGGCTTTATCCTTCGTTATATCCATGGGTTTGCAGAAGCAAAATCCCAAAAGATTTTACTCCAATCATCAATCAATTGGGACGATTCATTCAGTATGATTGGGAGCAAGCCATGATGCAAGAATTCATGATGATCCTAGCTCTATTTGTTACAACTATTTTGTCTTTTATAAGCCATAGATTGCACGATTAGAATCATCAAACCAATGTGCTACTTTGGAATCATAAGCAATGCAAAATGGGATCGATTGGATAGATAGCTTAAGATGATGATTAGACCTATTTTGTTCATCTGCTCAATCTTGATCATCCCATTTCCATGAACTGATCAGATGCTTAGAATCATTCAATTGGTGTGATTTTTGCACCATAGTTCAAATTAATTATTGGGCATACATATGTCATTCAAAACGTCCATCCACATGAAGTTAGCAAAACTCCATATTTATTATTTAAAAATATTATACAAAATCTAACAAGCGGTCTTGGATGAAGTAATAGAGATCAAGTCCATTCTTATGGTATTAAAGGCCACCTCCCAGGCAACAAATGGATTCATCCAAGGAGCAAAATTGCAATGGCTGCTTATGCCAACCTCCTTGGTGCTCGACAGGCGATAGGGAAAGCTAATGGAACCAAATCCTGGTTCCATTCCCATCCGTGACTGGCGCATACCCTTTTTGCTTAACAACCCTTGCATTAATTGAGAGAAGATTGTGCACAAACACCTGCGGAGCAATGTACAAACTATCCCCCTCTGCTTGCTAGTCTCAATGGGCATTGTTCACATCACCTTCCTTAGGTTGGTGATGCTCATTGGCTCTTCCTAGAGTGATCTCCATTATCTCCTGCTGACCATATCTACCAGCCATCCTAACCTCTCCCAACATCTATTTAGGCATTGATCTCTGACGGTCCAAACAATTGGATCCTCATGACCTATGAACCCTGTACCTCCCAAGACCTCAGAGCCAATATTTATAGTTGTGGGCTTCTCTTGATTGACACAAGAAATTTGTTTTAGTTTGGTGCAAATGGGGAAAGAGAGGCCCTCAACTCTCGCTCGAGCAAACATCATGAAAGATCCATCCATCTTGCCCTTACTGAGTACCACCACCAAACCAAACTTCAGACTGATATCCGTAATCACTGGTTCACATCAGACATTGGCCGGAATGACAAAGATCCTAATCCAAGAGTTTTGGCAAGCGCCCACATTATGATTCTACACTTTCATCTTGCTCAACAACATAGCTTTGTGAAGACCCTGCTGCAAGCCCTCAGGATGAACATTTCAAACTATCATGCCAGAACACCAAAAACATGACTTCGAAATCATTTCGTGCGAAAATTCAAGGGAATGCTGCTTATGAAGAGCCTTTAAGGCCCTTTCTTCTTCTTTTTACCGACCACTGGAAACCAATTTTGTTCTTTCCCCTTATTTATGTCCCAACAAGCTGAGATTTATTTAGCCGCAATTACATTACTCAATGCGCTCTGATGCATCTTACCGTGAAATATCGCTCAATGCGCTCTGATGCATCTTATTGCAACTTATTGAAATCCAATTTTGCAAGCTCAAGCAGCACATCATGACACACCTTGATGTCTTTGTCGATTGAAATCAGTTACCATGTTAGGGCCGAGTAACCTCCTCTTTATTTCTGAACCTGTTTTTCAGTTCATGGCACATAACATTCACATTCCAAGACTATCTTCTTTTTTTTTTTTTTTATAACATGTTTCATAGTTGTTGGTACACAAAATATTGCATTACAAAACATCCAAATGCAACATCCACACCACACGAATATTGCAGTCCTAATGTCCTTGGAGTTGAAAGTTTCATACCATTACATGCCTTAAAAATCCAAAGTTACTGTTCTTGGAGTTGAGAGTTTCACACCATTACATACCTTAAAAATCCAAAGTATACTGTCCTAGGAGTTGAGAGCTTCACACCATTACATGCCTTAAAAATCCAAAGTTACTGTTCTTGGAGTTGAGAGTTTCACACCAACACGCATTGTCATACATACCTTAAAAATCCAAAATAAAATGAGGGAGACGCAGAAACAAACCTATGTTGCTCCACCTGCAGCCACACCTTATCGACTGTTATGACTATTGGGCGTCGGTGTTTGTTGGAAGTGGAGTATCATTTCATAGCTGGTGTACACTGATAGGTGCAACTGCACAATGGGACTGAATCAGGACCAGCTTAAATCAACCACTAGTCCAGAGGATGAGCTTCGTAATTTAGCCCATCGTCTGAGGACAGCGATGGCTTATCATCCCGTAGTAAAGGTCTGGATCAATCATGAGTAAACCCAATCTTCTTCTCTCCTCTTCCCTGTTTTCTTTCTTCTCTGTTGTTGAGAGAGAGAGAGAGAGAGAGAGAGAGAGAGAGAGAGTTATGGGCAACGAGAGTGTGTCCAGCCATTCAATGGCATGGCCATGCAGATAACACACAGTATCCGTGATATATATTGTGATTAGATTGTGATCGACGGACCAGAAAATTTCTGTTCGAAAGACCTTGTAATGAAGCGTTTTCATCCAATTTAGTGGGGGAGCGGGCACTCACAGATGCACTCCTGCAGTTTCTTTGGAGAGAAGGCCTCAATGGATATATGGCATATGCGTCTTTGACACCCAATCACACTCTAATCACAATGTCACAATATCATCACAGTATAACGGAGTTTCTACTAGTAGGCCCACTAATGGTTGCTCCAACAATACGATCAATGCATTTGGTGGACCCCAAATCATTTGATCAAGTACTCTGGCTGTTTAATTATTAGGCAGCCCACCTATTTTGGGAAGATGGCCAGTGGCTAAAAATAGACGAAATTAATTTTATTGGGTGTCCACTGCTTTGGAAAAAGCAAAAGTCCGGCAACCTGATAACTAAACAGCCTGATTTTTTTGTCGAATGCTCCAAGATGATATGTCCCATTCCATACATGGCTAGGATGTCCTATACATGGTCCGCTCGTTCCATACCTGTTACACTGCTCCTCGAGGCCCCATGCGTCGTTCCGCCACTGCTCCTCGAGGAACTAAAATAAAAAGAGTTTTGCATTATGTATATATAAGAGAAAAGAGATGATATGCATGCTTACCTACTAGTACCAACATGGCAAGCATGTGTTGGATCTGGGCTGTTCGTTAATCAGGAACCACGGTGGTCCAATATCAGCCCCACTTTACTCATCTGTGGGCTAGGACACATGAAGACCGCCTACTACGTCTCACACATTTTTTAAACACGCATTGTCATAATAGTAGACATGCCTATGATGACATGCTGATACACACGAGTGGCATCTTGTGACGTGGGGCAAGAGTAGGCTTAGGAGGAAATAACTCTGGAATGAATTCGAGCATAAATTGTATCCATCTAAACATACAAATGATCAGAGTCATTCATTCCGCCCAAGTTTCCCCAGGTGGCTGATATGGTTAGGAATGCTGGCCTGACTATGCATGGTCATACAGAGCATGTGCCTACAACTCGTGCAGCCGTAGGCAGAACGAGATCGAACCCTCTCTCTCTCTCTCTCTCTCTCTCTCGTGGATAACTGATCAGAATAGATAACCGACCTTAATGTGGAAATCGTTCGAGTGCCCTTCCTTGCATCACAGCCACGCGTCTTTGAATTCTTCATCTTCAATGTACATGTCTTTGAGACACTCAAATCCAACTACGTCATTCGCCAAGGTGATAAGAAGTGCTACTCGGCAACTCAAGATGTCGGCAACCTTGTTTTGCTGACCCGACTTGTGCCTCAAAACAAATGTGAATTCTTGCAAAAATGAAATCCACCCGGCATGCACATAGCTAATGTTCGTCGGGTTGTTGATAAATTTAAGGGCTTGATGGTCCGTATACAGAACGAACTCTCTGTAAATGAGGTAATGTCGCCAATGCCATAAAGCCTGTACCACTACATAGAGCTCTATCTTAGAAGTGTATTGGGGTGTGGAGTCAAATCACACCATTCTGACCAGGAGGTGGTCGGGCGCTTGAACGGTTTGTGACCGGCCGTCCGATATTCAAATAATAAGACAGGAGGTCTCTGGACTGTTTCTCAAACAGTTGGGCGCCCGACGGTCAAGTGGACAGGGCGCCCGATATTCGGGCATTTTTCTCCTTTTGTCAGTGGACTGTTTTGACATTGGGTGGGCGCTCGACCAAGCTCGACCGGGCGCCCGACCGGCCGCGAACTGTTTTGCGGGCTTTCCTATTTTGAGTTCTATTTTCAGGTTTTCTTATATAAAGGGGTGTAACTCGGGATTAGGGCATGAGATTAGGGTTTCTATACGTCCAAGGTGAGAAAGAGGCGAGAGGTTAGCAAAAAGGGTTATCTTTGTGCATGGGAGCATCGAGGAGGTGAGTATATTGCTTGTAACTTTATCTTCTTTATAGTGAAAGTTTGCACCCGTGGTTTTTTACCCTTGTTGGGGTTTTTCTACATAAATTCTGTCTTGTGGATTGTTGGTTTGTTTGAATTCCTCTTCTAATTGTTATTTCTTCCTGTTTATTGTTTGTGGGTGAGACTGGAGATTAGATCTCGGTTCACCGACGTTGTTGGCGTGCTGCGCAACAACTGGTATCAGAGCTATTGGTTTAGTTCAAGTAGGAGCGATGACGAAAGAAGAGAAAACTAGAATTGAGAAGTTTGATGGTTCAAACTTTGCCTTCTGGAAGATGCAGATGGAGGATTATCTGTATCAGAAGGACCTCTATATTCCTCTAAAAGGAAAAGAGAAGAAACCAGAGAAGATGATAGATGATGAATGGGCTTTAGTAGATCGGAAGACTTTAGGAACGATTCGACTCTCTTTGTCTAAGAGCGTCGCCTTTAATATATCCAAGGTAAAGACCACAAAAGAACTAATGCAAGCTTTGGCTACGATATATGAGAAACCATCGGCGTCCAATAAGGTTCAGCTCAAGAAACGGCTATTTAACATGAAGATGTCAGATGGTGGGGGCGTGGCTGAACATCTAAATGAGTTCAATACAGTTACGAGCCAATTGGAATCCGTTGGCATCACTTTTGATGATGAGGTCATAGTGTTATTGATCATGTCTAGTTTGCCAGACAGTTGGGATGGTTTGGTGATTGCCGTGAGCAATTCCTCATGGTCTACGAAGTTGAAATTCGATAATGTGGTCGTTCTAATTCTCAGCGAAGAATCTAGAAGGAAGGCATCGAGAGCTTCAGGGGATTCAGGGAATGCTCTAAATGTTAAAGGAAAAAGAAGATCTTCGAATAAAGGTGGCAATAAACACGGACGTTCTAAGTCGAGGAATAAGTCCAAGGGACCGAAAGACAACGACCGGTGTTAGTATTGTGGGAAGAAGAGGCGCATGAAGCATGATTGCAGGGCGCTTAAGAAACAAAAAGGAAGCTCTCAAGGTGAGAAGGATTCAGTGAATCTATCTGAGGAGAGTGACACAGAAGCGTTGATCTTGTCTCTTGATGCGCGGAATGAGTCTTGGGTTATAGACTCGGGTGCCTCGTTTCATATCACTTCATCAAAATAAGTTCTTCATGATTATGTGTCAGGTGACTTCGAAAGAGCCTACTTGGGTGATGATGAGCCATGCAGTATTGTTGGCAAGGGAGACGTTCACTTAAGTCAGAAAGACGGAACGGTCTTGAAATTGAAGGATGTCAGACATGTACCGAGTTTGAGACGAAATTTGATCTCAGTGGGGCAGTTGGCCAATGCCGGATATGTGATGACATTCACTAGTGATTCCTAGAAGGTCACAAAAGGTGCCTTGGTGATATCTCGAGGCAAGAAGGAAGGTACTTTGTATGTGACTTCCGGATCGTATCGTTCACTCGCAGTCACATCAACTAGAGTGAACGGACAGTTATGGCATCAAAGGTTGGGACACATGAGTGAAAAAAGGAATGAAAGTGTTATTATCAAAGAGGAAGCTACCAGGGTTGAACGCAATCGATTTGAAATTCTGTGAGGATTGCGTGTATGGCAAGCAGAAGAGAGTAAGCTTCAAGAAGATAGGACGTGCTCTAAAGACGCATCTATTGGAGCTTGTACACACTGATGTGTGGGGACCGGCACAGGTATCATCCCTTGGTGGTTCAAGTTTCTTTGTTTCCTTTATTAATGATGATAGTAGAAAACTATGGGTCTACTTCTTAAAGCACAAATCAGATATATTTGATGTATTTAAAAAGTGGAAAGTAATGGTAGAAAATGAGACAGGTAAAATTGTAAAGTGTCTCAAATCTGATAATGAGGGAGAATACTGTGATAAGAGGTTTGAGCAGTATTGTGCAGCAAATGGGATCAAACATCAGAAAATGATTCCAAGGACACCGCACCAGAACGGCATGACCGAGTGCATTAACAAGACTATTCTTGAGCGCGCCAGGAGCATGAGGTTATATGCAGGGTTGCCTAAGACGTTTTGGGCAGATGCTGTGAATACTGCCGTATATCTCATCAATATAAGTACCTCAGCACTATTGGATGGTGGGCTACCAGAAGAAATGTGGACTGAAAAAGAGGTAAACCTTGCACATCTCAGAGTGTTTGGTTGAACTTCTTATGTTCACATTTATGTAGAGCATAGAAATAAGCTGGATGTGAAGTCTAGGAGGTGCACGTTTATAGGCTACAAGCAGCATGATTTTGGCTACCGGTTTTGAGACACAGAGAACCAGAAAATCATCAGAGGCAAGGACGTCATCTTCAATGAAAAAGTGATGCATAAGGACAATGTGCAGCAAAATCAGAATAAGGCCGATAAGAAGGAATTCGTAAAGTTAGAAGAGTTACCGGATACGGGTGTTACAGTGCCACAAGATGAGCATGCACAGGATCATGATGAGGCAAAGCCGCAGACACCGGTTGTGAGGAGGTCTACTCGGGAGAGAAGACCCAAGGTTCGATACTCATCATCCTTACATTATTTACTGCTGATAGATAATGGTGAGCCATAATGTTTTGAAGAGGTATTACGGTTAGATACACAGTTTAGGTGGGAGCAGGCCATGGATGATAAGATGGACTCTCTGAAGTCCAATCGTACGTGGGAGCTAGTCACTCTACCTAAGGATAAGAAAACTCTTCATAATAAGTGGGTTTACAGACTGAAGGAGGAGCATAATAGTTCGAAGCGATACAAGGCCAGACTGGTTGTGAAAGGTTTCCAACAAAAGGAAGGTATTGACTTCACTGAAATATTTTTACCAGTAGTGAAGATGTCTACGATTCACATGGTCTTGAGTATAGAGGCTACAGAGGACTTACATCTAAAGCAGCTAGATGTTAAGACAGTCTTTCTTCATGGGGACCTTGAAAAAAAATACATGCATCAGCCAACAGGATACGTGGCACCAAGAAAGAAGAACAAGGTGTGTAGACTGAAAAAGAGTCTATATGGCCTGAAGCAGGCCCCGAGGCAATGGTACAAGAAGTTCGACAGTTTCATGTCGGGAAACAGGTTCAGGAGATGTCATGCAGACCATTGTTGCTACTTGAAGAAGTTTGATCGTCGTATATCATCCTTCTTCTGTATGTTGATGATATGCTTGTGGCAGAATCAAGCATGAAGGACATCTCATATCTCAAAAAACAATTGTCTAGAGAGTTTGCCATGAAGGATTTAGGAGCTATAAAACAAATCCTAGGCATGAGAATAAAGCATGACAGGGAAAACAAGAAACTAGTTTTGTCACAGGCAGAGTAGATAGCCAAGGTACTTGATCGATTCAGTATGGGAGGTGCTAAGCCGGTTAGCACTCCATTAGCCAACCACTTCAAGCTTTCAAAGGAGCAAGGTACGAATATGCAGGAAGAATGGGACTACATGGCTAAAGTCCCTTATGCGTCAACTATAAGAAGCCTCATGTCTACTATGGTTAGTACAAGGCCAGATATTGCTCAAGCAGTGGGAGTCGTTAGCAGGTTCATGAACAACCTCGAGAAGAAACATTGGGAAGCTGTGAAGTGAATCCTCAGATACCTGGTAGGTATTGTGGATGTAGGGCTATGTTATGGAGGATCTAAAATCGAGCTACAGGGCAACGTCGATTCAGATTTGGTAGGGGATATTGACAGCAGAAGGAGCACAATAGTGTATGTCTTTACCCTGAGTAGCGCTGCAGTCAGTTGGGTCTCTCAGTTACAGAAGATAGTGTCCATTAGAACAAAGGAAGCAGAATATGTTGCAGCTATAGAAGCATGCAAGGAGATGGTGTGAATGCAAGGCTTTATGAAAGAGTTGGAGAAAAAGCAAGCAGATTGCAAACTATACAGTGACAGTTAGAGTGCAATACACTTGGCTAAGAATTCAGCATTTCATTCAAGGATCAAACATATTAACATCAGATATCACTTTATACGTTCGTTACTGGAAGATGAATCGATTACTCTAGAGAAGATCTATATAAGTGAGAATCCTACGGATATATTGACCAAGGCGGTCACACGGGAGAAGTGGAAGCTCTGTTCAGCTTTGATTGGTCTTCAGGCTTGAAGACGGGGAGGTGGTACACTCCGGATGTACAAGACGAAGGGCTACAGTGATGTGTCTCCAAGTAGGAGATTGTTGGGGTGTGGAGCCAAATCACACCATTCTGACCAGGAGGTGGTCGGGAGCCCGGACGGTCTGTGACCGGGCACCCGATATTCAGATATTGAGGCAGGAGGTCTCTGAACTGTTTCTCAAACAGTCAGGCGCCCGACGATCAAGTGGACCGAGCGCTCGATATTCGGGCATTTTTCTCCTTTTGTCGCTGGACTGTTTTGACATTGGGCGGACGCCCGACCAAGCATGACCGGGCGCCCGACCGAGCGCGAACTGTTTTGCGGGCTTTCCTATTTTGGGTTTTCTTATATAAAGGGGGTGAAACTCGGGATTAAGGCGTGGGATTAGGGTTTCTATACGTCCAAGGTGAGAAAGAGGCGAGAGGTTAGCAAAAAGGGCCATCTCTGTGCATGGGAGCATCGAGGAGGTAAGTATATTGTTTGTAACTTTATCTTCTTCATAGTGAAAGTTTGCACCCGTGATTTTTTACTCTTGATGGGGTTTTTCCAAATAAATTCTGCCTTGTGGATTGTTGGTTTGTTTGAATTCCTCTTCTAGTTGTCATTTCTTCTTGTTTATCATTTGTGGGTGAGACCGGAGATTGGATCTCGATTCACCGGTGTTGTTGGCGTGCTGCGCAACAAAGTGGACCATTTCTTCCTGGCATCACTGAGTTTCTTGCGAGAGAAGGCAATGAGCTTGCCTTCCTAAGACAATATTATACCAATTCTCACATATGAAGCGTCGCAATCTACCTCGAAGACTTTAACAAAATTGGGCAATACTAGGACCGGCATAGATGATAACTTGTGCTTGATCTCAGCAAAACTACGGTCAGCTTCCTCGGTCCATTGAAACGGGCCCTTCTTCATACAGTTTGTGATGGGGGCGACTATCGTACTTAAATTCTGGACAAAGCGATGATAGAAAGTAGCCAACCCATGAAATTTGCATACTTCGTCGATGTTGGTTGGGGTAGGCCACTCACGTATAGCCTTCACTTTATCTTCATCCACCCGGATGCCTATGGACAACACTACAAACCCCAAGAACAACAAGTGATCTGTGAGAAAGCCACACTTCTTCAGATTCAAGTACAGTTTATTGTCGTGAAGCACTTGAAAGACATCTCTGAGGTGCTCCATATGATCAGACTCACTCTGGTTGTATATCATTATATCATGAAAGTACACGACTATGAACCGGCCTATAAATAGCTCCAGTACTTGGTTCATGAGCCGCATGAAGGTGCTTGGTGCATTCGATAATCCAAACGGCATAACCAACCACTCATATAACCCTTCCTTGGTCTTGAGAACTATTTTCCACTCGTCCCCGGGACGGATGCGAATCTAATGATACCCACTGCGTAGATCCAACTTTGAGAACACTCTCGAGCCTTCGAGCATATCGAATATATCATCTAGTCGTCGTATAGGAAACCTGTACTTGATGGTGATTTTATGTATCGCCCGACTGTCCACACACATACGCCAACTTCCGTCCTTCTTTGGCATTAAAAAGAGCCGAGATGATGCACGGACTCATGCTCTCTCTCGACAACCCTTTCTTCAATAACCCCTCAACCTGACCTTACATGACTTCACTCTCCTTGGGACTCAACTGATAGTGTAGTCGGTTAGGTAGGCTCGGCTCAGGGATGAAATCGATGTGGTGTTGGATGTCCCTCATCGAGGGCGATCCTTGGGGAAGGTCCAAGTTTCTCTGAATTCATGTAGTAAGGGGTGAAGGTTCGAGGGAATGATATGGTTCCCGGAATCTTCACCCTTAACCATCATGGCGTATATCTCGCCAATTTCTTTTGACTCCTCCACGAACTCTCGTACGGCTAAGAGAGAATTCTCCTCCACTACAGAAGCTTTGGGGTCACTCTTTGGAGCCATAGGAGTAAAGATCCTCTTCCTTCCATCCTTGACAAAGGTGTAAGTATTGTCATGCCCTCGGTGGATCGCATCTCGATCTGATTGCCACGAACAACCGAGGAGCATGTGACATGCCTCCATGTTTACCATGTCATATAGTGCCTCGTCATTATAACTTCTACCAATAGAGAAGAAAATCAAATATTGTTCAGTTACCTTAGTGTCGCTGACTTTCTTAATCCAACTGATGGAGTACGGGGTTGGATGTATTGTTGTAGGCAATTGGAGTTTGTCCACCAACTTAGACACGATGTTTTCACTACTTCCACTGTAAATGATGACATTACACACCTTCACATTTACTGTGCAATGGGTGCGGAAGATGTTGTGGCACTGAGGATGAACTTCAAGCCTCGGGGCGTAACATAAACGCATCACTACCAAAGATTCACCATGGTCCCGATCTATCAAATCGATGTCATCACCGCAATCTTCACTGACTTGCTCAAACTCTTCGTTCTCAGCCTCTCCCTCATCAAGCTCCTCTTCGACCCTTCCTTCGTTCATGGTTAAGTTAACCGCGGGGCGCTGAGGCCACACATTGGACAGGTGTCCTGATTGGCCGCATTGCCAACAATGATTTGGCCTAGGATGGGCATATGGATTAGGTGCTCAGTTCAAGCCTGTTGTGGGAGAGGTATGTTGCGTTGGTGCCTTAATGGACCACTCCTCGGATCTCGGTTCACGATCGCTAAGGAATAAAGCTGGGCATCAAGTCAAGTTAGACCGAGTTAGGGCTAACCCGATTCCACCCGGTTTTGAAATAAGCCTGACCCAAACTCGACCCGACTCAGTATCGAGTCCAGCATGCCTAACCCGATCCGAGTTCAGGTCTAGCCTAGACTAACCCGGACCGAGTCTAACCCGGTTACAGGGACCGAGTCGGGTTGAGTCGTTGGAAAAAAAATCTCGTTGTTATTGTCCACGAGTAGATGAGAGAAAGAGAGAGAAGAAGAAGAAGAAGAAGAAGAAGAAGAAGAAGAAAACGTACTTAAAGAGATGCCCCTATTTCCCAATTTCTTCTCCTACTCTTTCTCTTCTTCTCTTATTTTTCTCTTCTTCTCCAATTTCTTCTCTTATTTTCTCTTCTTTAATTCCCGAGTGGTGAAACAACGTGCCGTAAGAGTTCACGACCCGCTTATCAAAGAGTTATTTCTTCTTCTTTCGACTCAATCAGGTGCGACGGGTAAGTTAGATTACATTTATGATTTTTTTTCATATATACTACTTGAACCTGAGTCGAGTCAGGTTTCAGATTGAGTCGAGTCAATACCGAATCGGATTTCGCGTCGAGTCGAGTCGAGGTATTGGGTGACTCGGACTCGACTCGGTTAAAGTTCAGATTGGGTGAAGTGTACTCAAATTGAATAGACTCACCCATCCGATTCAGGTTTGAACGAGTCGGCCGAGTCGAGTCTGTCGAGTTGACCCAACTCGTGCCTAGCTCTATTGAGGAAGGCTGAACACGTCCACCAACAAGTTCCTTCCCTTTAGCCTGGGGTGTTTCCTGAACCTCCACGGTAGTAGGAACGCGGGGTGAATGATATGGACGTGCAGGAACTCTAGCGAGCTGAGTTTCCGCACGTGTAGCGTATTATAGAGCGTCTTCCATTGTCCAAACCGGTTGCATCTATACCCAATCCTGGATGTTGATCCTTAGATCGCTAACGAACCTTGCGGCCTTCTGAGCATCCATTTCTGATAAATCATTACGAATGGCTAGCCGATTGAATTCGACTGCATATTCTTCGAAAGTCTAGTTGCCTTGACGACAATTCTGATATTGTTGGAATAAAACTTGCTCATAATCACAGGATAAGAAGCGCTATCAAAGTTGTCGTATCTTGGGCCACTACCGGATGAGCAACTTTTTCTGTCAGGTTCGGGAGAGTTGTAGTTGCTCCCACCATGCGGAGGCACTCGATTTCAACTTATATGCCACAAGTTTTACCTTCTTCTCTTTCAGGACGTCCATATAATCGAAGTTCTCTACTTCCGCTAACCAATCTAAGAACTCTTCTATACGCAATAGGCCATTGAAAGTGGGGAGTTTGACCTTACCTTTATAATCTAGCTCAGCGCGATCTCCGCAATCATTATCGCATACGTGCTATTGCGCAAAGAGATCCTCAACATCTTCGTCGCTGCCATCAAAATTTGCTGCATTAGGCCAACGGTTAGCAGCTGGAAGAGCCTACCGGAGCATTAGGTCGTTCTGAACTACAATCAAGGCGGCTGTACGCCACTCGGAGCCTGGCGCAGAACCAAAGCCGCCGCGATCTAATCGAGAGATGGTTGCAGCCCATACATAGACATCTCAAACGATCTCTAGAGAGTCTCCATCTTCTCCGTTAAATACTGCATCCTCTGATCATCATCAGGGAGATTGTTGCCACGTCCTTCGCTAGATGTCAGCTTCTCGAGATTATTCCTCACTCAGATACCAACTTGGTGCAGCCGTAGGCGGAACAAGATCGAACACCGTCTCTCTCGTGGATAACTGATCTGAATCCATGAACCTTCCGGGAATCCTCAACCAGAACTTCCTTGATTTGTCAAGGGGGACTCGAAGGACATGAGTAAACAAAGAATAATCTCAAGAGCAAAAGCTTAAAATTGTTTAATGAATGCATAATAACGAAAAACAATGTGTTTAAATAGTCTAGCAATCAACCTAAAACCCTAAAGACGAGATTAGGAAGAATCCTAATAAAAAACGAAATGCAAAAGTTCGAGAATAGAAAGTTTGTGCCTCTCTGTGCATCGAACGACCGGTCGGCAAGGGGCCATGACCGGTCGTCAAAAGACCCTGACAATCAAGCAAGTTAGGTCAAGGGACCGGTCGTCAGATTTCACAACCGATCGTCGGTGGTCTAGACAGTCCAGAAAGCTGGGTTGTCTTCCTACTGAAATTCGACAGGTCATGAAGACCGGTCGTCAGAGCGGCCGATCGGTCGAACGACCGGTCATTAGTTGATGTCGACTTGAGATTTTTTTAAATTCTCCGCTTCTTCCTTTGATCCTTTCTTTGGTCCATCTTCTCCATGTAGAGCTCAGCAACCCCCTCTACATCAACAACTAACCAAGTAACACATTGGGGAAAGTGTACATTAGATCCGCTCATTAGGCATGCTCAACATTTTCACTAATGGAGTAGGCACATCGTGGAACCA
The DNA here is from genome assembly GCA_003013855.2 of Liriodendron chinense. Classification (NCBI taxonomy): domain Eukaryota; kingdom Viridiplantae; phylum Streptophyta; class Magnoliopsida; order Magnoliales; family Magnoliaceae; genus Liriodendron; species Liriodendron chinense. The sequence continues at coordinate 9,054,476 of ML058335.1, forward strand.
CATAAATCCTCGTGCCTCATATCTCTTTTTTTTTTCCTTTTGACTTTTGTTTGGCCATTTTCTTGTGTTTTAGCATCGTTTACATTGATCACGTGTGAGCATTTTTCCACAACAATTAGTATCAAAGCTAAAGTTTGAGAAACCTTTTAGCACAAGATCCACGCTGGCATTTGTTTTTCAATTATAATTCAGATGACTGGATCAAGGTCTACCAGATTTGAAGTGCTAAACTTTGACGGATCCAATTCATAATTGTGAAAACTGAAGATGAACGCGGAAAGATGTGCAATTGTGATTCAAGTGAAAGAAAAGAAGCCTAAAGAGATTAAAAATAAGGTATTTGATGAGGAAAAAAATCAATTAGCCATGGCAAACCTTCTTCTTTCATTAGATAATTCGGTTTTGCTCAATGTATGTCCGATCAAACCATTGCAAAAGGCTTGTGGGACAAATTGGGAAACCTATATTAAGGGAAATTGATGTTGAAGACTCGAACAAGATATTTCTCCAATAGCAATTGTACAACTTGAAGATGAAGGAAGGTCCGCTTTGCAAGAATACTTTAATGGGTTTAACACCCTAATTAGCAGAATGGCAGCAGTCGATGTGAAAATTGATGACGAAGAGAAGGTCACACTTCTCCTCTATTTAATGCCAGATTCATGGGATGGTTTGATTATGAATCTCAGCAACGATCCAGATCTTACTATGGAGTCAGTCATGTGATGTAGGACAAGAACCCCTGGACAAAGGTCAGGGATTGAGCACTTTTCTATCTCACACGAGCTGAAAAAGAATTTAAAAAATCTACAATTTACAGCATATTTCAGTGCCACCGAAGTTGGAATTTGGTGTGAGCGAAGGTGCAAAAATCAGGACAGTGAGTTAGAGGGTTTTCAAAGATAATTCGGCTGCACCTTCGGTTAGTTTCAGTTCGAGCTAAGGTGACCTTCGGTCCCACCTAAGGTGCCACTGACAACCTATTACAATTTACACGATTTTTCAGTTTTTGTTTCCTTTTTTAATTAGGATTCTTTTCTTATGCAATTAGGGTTTTTTTAGGATTTTCTAGGTTAGTTAAGTACATGTTAATTGTTGCTAAAGACATCAATTCATTATTATTAATCAAAGTTTGACTTTTTCCTTCTTTCTTCTTGTGGATTTGAGAAATGTCTCGTGAAGTCAACATTTTCCCTCGTAGATTTGAGGAAGCCATTTTGAGGAGTCCAGGGAGCCTTGTGAATTTAAGGTAGTTATCTCATGAGGAAGACAATGATCGACCTCCCCCCCTCGCGTCAAGTGCTATCAGAGTGGGCTAATGTCTCTTTACAAAGGAATGGACAACAATCCCATTGACGGTGATAAAGGGATCTACCCTCCCACAGCGGCGGCTTTCGAGACGACGCTTAAGACTTTTGACAGGAGAATCGTCAAGCCATGCAAGAGCTGCAAGCTAGATTTGACCGTATAATGAAAACATTAGATCGAGTTATTGCTTGTGGTGACAATCTGCTTCCGGAATCCACTAGATATTACGATCAAATGGATCGAATGGATCATTCCTATAAGAGGACGATGGATCTTCCTAACTTCAATGGTCGGAGTCGTATCGACAAATAGCTCTTTGAAGTTAAACGCCTCTTTGATTACATTTAAATTCTAGAAGAGAAGAAGGTTCCAATAATGGCATATCATCTAAAGGGCGGCATTGCAGTTTGGTGAGAATACGTTGAAAGCGCCGATCCACAAGTGATCGTGGATGAAACAATGGGTACTATCACGTTTTCGATATGACAACGATGACCTGGATGCCAAATTCATTGGTGGCATCCAATCGGCCCCGGTAGAAGTAAACAATCAACCGAAACTTTTGAAATGGAGGGGCAATCTTCTATGCCTGTCCATGATTACATTGAAGAATCTCCCGAGTCAATAGAGGTCGAGGCCATGGAAGGGAAAACCGTCTTCGAGGTTGATTAAGCTTGTGAGATAGTGGAAGAGGTCAATACTTCGGACATGCAGGATAAGGAGGAAGAGCCCGTTGACATTCTAGAAGTCTTGAAGCTAGATTTGCTAGAATCTGTGAGCATCCTAGAAGATGTTGAGCCGACAATGTAGGAATTCGAGGCGATCGTGATTGCCGAACTTTCTGTTAATTTGCTCCTTGTGCAGGAAATTGCCCTTTCTCAGATTGAGCCTGTCTTCGCCAACAAGGATGACATGGCAAAGCAGGTTACGATTATTCATGTTGGCGTTGTGAAGCAATCGACAAAGTCTGCTGCAACATGTCAGGAAGAGACTAACAACCATCGACTTTTGAAGTTAAAAGCAGATCGTGGCCCTAACTTGAAGCGAAACTCGAGGACGAGTTTTTTTTCAAGTGGGGGAGTCTGATGTAGGACAAGAACCCCTGGAGGAAGGGCGTGGATCGAGAACTTTTCTATCTCACATGTGCCAAAAAAGAATTAAAGAAAATCGACGATTTACAGCATATTTTGGTGCCATCGAAGTTGTAATACGATGTGACTGAAGGTGGAAAAATCAGGGCAACGAGTTGGAGGGTTTTCAGAGCTAATTCGGCTGCACATTCGCTTGGTTTCGGTGCGACCTAAGCTGACATTCGGTCCCACCTAAGGTGTCACCGACAACCTATTACAATTTGCGCGATTTTTAGTTTTTGTTTTCTTTTTTAATTAGGATTCTTTTCTTATGCAATTAGAGTTTGTTTAAGGTTTTCTCGACTATTTAAGTACATAATAATCATTGTTAAAGGCATCAATTAATTATTATTAATCAAAGTTTGGCTTTTGTATTCTCTCTTCTCATGGAATCGAGAAACGTCTTGTGAATTCAAGGTAGTTATCGACCCCCCCCCCCCCCCCCCCCCCCCCCCCCCCCCCCGGGGTGTCACCATGACCACATTGTTTAATGAAGAGTACTCTTGTAGAAAAACGAATAGGAATCTGCTAGTGATGCTATGATGGTTAGAGGAAGATCTACTGAGAATAGTGGTGAGGGAGATCAGATGAGATCCAAGTCGAAAGGGCACAAAATAAGTAAGTGTTGAAATTGCGGAAAGAATGCTTACTTGCGCAAAAATCGTACACTCAAGAAAACAAATCAGAAAAATTACAAACCTGATTAGCATGGTCAAGCATTACATTCAATGGGTTTTCAAGAAAATATAATTAAAAAAGACAATTCATTTAAGGACAAGGAAGTGTTGTCGGTAGTGATTCCACGATGGAATTCTAACTATCAATGGAACTTACATTTGGACACTTCGTTCCATATGATTCCACACATAAATTATTTCTATATAAATCAATCATGTAATGGCAACACAGTTTACATGGGTGTTGATAGCACGTGTAAAATTGTGAGGATTGAAGATGTCAAAATTATTATGTTTAATGATATCGCAAGTAAAATTTTTGGTGTGCGACATGTGTCAAACCTGTGGATGAGTCTTTTGCCATTGGAAAAGTTCGATAAAGATAGCTATAAATTTTATGGTGAAAAGAGTTGACAGAAGATTGTAAATAGGGCGATGGTGGTGACAAAAGAAGAGTTAATGGGTGGTTTATATCGTTTGATTGGAAATACCATGGTTGACGATGCTCTTGTTATTAATGTTGTGACAAACTCTATTACAATTTGGCACAATCAGTTGGAAAGGGAAAACACAAATATCAGCTTGAATTCGTCCAAAACTTCAATGGCCCTAAGAAGTTTTCAACAGTAGGCGTTCAATTCCCACCAACCGTAGGCGTTCAATTCCCACCGTTTCCTGTGGTGTGGTCCACTTGTGCTTTGGATATGCTTCAAATTTGTGCTAATGCCCTGAAATGAGCCGAAAAAATAGATGGATAGGATGGATAAAACATGCATCATGGTGGGCCTCACAGAGTTTGCTCAGTAGGCTACTGAGGTACTCTGTACAATCCCCGTGGTGGTGTCACACAACGGAAAACAAGTTCCAAATAGTTGTACATAGCTTTTTGTAAACGTGTGGCTTCCTTGATAATTTAACAATATTGCTTTTGTAAACGTGTGAAATTGGAACAAGTTGGGTTTTCGCCAGATGCTTTAGATGGTGTGTCCCAGCTGAGACATGGCTAGGATGTTCTACCCACATGCCATTTTGACAGCTTGGCTGCGTCTGGGGTTCATGGTGGAAAGGTGCTGGTGAGGCTGGCAAAGGGCAACAAATAGTGAGTTTTGATGGAATCTGGAAGCTGAGCCCAGAAACAGAGGAGGAGGAAAATCCCAATCGTTGGTCATGCCTAGATACTTTGGCCAACCTGATGACCGGATCGAATATGCACGGGAGTGACCATATTTTGACGTGTGGGGGCCAAGTACAGATGCAATGCAGGAGTCACGTAGCAAGGTTCAAAAAGAGAAGTAAACAGACTCTTACCTTGCTTGTCCAGCGACTTCTCGCCCATCTCGCTTGATCTCTTTGTCGTCGATCCAGATATTAGGGATGTGTGACATTGCTTGTTGCTGATCGTCCTCAGCGTATTTTTCACACCATTTTTCTAAATTTGGACAGCCCATGATCTTCAGTTGGCGAAGGTTACGGAGGCCTTTGAGATCTTTAGGCAGATGTTTCAGTATTCGGCAGTCTTTAATGTGGAGCATCTGAAGACCAGAGAGTCCTTGAAGACGAACGGGAAACTCATAATATGGTGAGTTTATAATCACCAAGTACTTGAGGTTGTGAGCGAACGGCAGGTGGAACACGTCGGCATCTCTGATGTGCAAATCGCTGCTGCCTCTGACGATACCCAAATAAAAGGCTGCGGTGGGGTTGTCCATGCCTCTGAAGGGGAAGGGGTTTCTGATGACGTTTACTACCAAACTCTCGACAGATTCTGAAACACACGATGTCCAGTCAATATTGCTTGGTGCTTCAAGATCTACTTTCCACAGTTTACCATGAAGGAATGAGGGCACTTTCGTTAACTCGGGGCAATTTGCAATACGTAGTTCAAGGAGAGACGGCATTCCTGCATCTGGTCTCCCAACCCACTCTATCAAATTATCCATGCTCTCCAAAACAAGTGTCTCCAATTTAGGGAATGCTGCCGCTGCACCTGCTACATCTCCACTATCATTTTTCCCATAAAACTCTGGACCGATGAATTCCACCCCATTCATTCCTTCTAGAGTAAGGTATTTGAGGGATGGTAGTGTACCAAGTGCTGGTAATTTTATGCAGACATGGCATTTACGAAGAGTCACATCAACTAGGTTGGAGAACGATGCATCTTCCATCCATCCCGGGAACTTCAATCCTATGTAATCCGATATTTTCAGTTCTTCTAGGTTTTTGTGAGGTCGAAGGCCTTCAAGCACACCCTCGATCCTCTTTACTTGATCATGTTTTCTCCAATAATAGTCTTCAAAATACAATTCCAAAATGCGAAGGTGTTTCTTATTCATTAGTTCTGCTTCCTTGGCTTCGCCCTCATTTAACACCCTCTCGAAATGGTATATTGCTAACTCTCCTTGGAGGAGATTGAGGTTTTTAAGTTCCCCAATCCTGCATTCCATCCCATCCCCAACAATAAACTTTGCCAATGTTCTAAGGGAAGTTAATCTCCCAATCCCATGTGGTAAAGCCTTCAATACTCGGGTACCTTTAATTTCTAGATGTCTTAGCCTTGCAAGTTTCCACATCTCTTTGGGAAGTTCAGACAGTTGGCCGCACCCGTTCAGTTTCAAGGTTTGCAATAGATACAGTCCGCATATGAATTCAGGCAGCCTTCTTATTCGAGTGGTAGATAAGTTGAGGTATCTTAAAAGTTTCAAGTTCTTTAAAGAACTTGGAAGCTGAAGCTCAAAACATCTTGTACCACTTAAATCTAATGCCCGGAGGAACCTGAAATTTTCAAAAATATCATCAGCCACCACCATGATTCTTGAGCACCCAATGACCAGGAGTGTCCGCAGATTCTTGGCTTTGAACAAGCTTGGCGGAATTGATGATAAATCATCTGTACATTTCAATGAGACATGGCGCACATGCAGGGGGATGTTGTTCGACAATATCATGTTCACGGTCTGGCATTCTCTCATGACAGTTTGGAAGAAGTCATGAACAATATCCATCATCTTACAGTGCATGATATTGCCCAAGCAATCTGTTAGTGGAGCATCAAACAAAGATCGCCCTAGTAAATTGTAAAAATATGCATCGCCTGTACTTTCCATCGCTGCACTTTCCTCTGGAAGAAAACCCTGGGCCATCCACAACTTGATTAATGTCTCCCTCTCTATTACATGATCCTTCGGAAATACATAACAAAAGGCAAAGCAATGCTTCAAGTACGGTGGCATATTTTCATAGCTTAATTGAAGATCAAGTACAATGCCTCTTGAAACATTTGGAAAATCCCATGTTTCACTCTCCAACACAATCTCCCACTCCCTCCTTGTCCTCTTGAAACGCAATGCATTTGCTATTCGCTTTATAATAAGAGGTAGTCTGTCACACTTTCTTGCAATTTCTTTGCCAATTTCTTCTAACTCTGCACGTTCCTCTGTATTCATTTCCCCAAAAGCAATGTGGCTGAACAATGACCAAGAATCACTTTCTAATAGGGGCGCCAGTTCATGCCGTTTCGTGACTCCCATAGTTTTTACCACAGTTTCATTACGAGTCGTGATCAAAATTCTACTTCCAAGATCTCCATCTTTCAAAGGAAGCCTCAATTTATCCCACTTGTCTTCATTCTCATTCCAGATGTCATCAAGCACAAGTAAAAATTGCTCTCCTTTCAAGACATTCCGTAGATGACTTTGCACCATTTCCCATTCAAAGAAACTAGGGGGAGGTCGACCCTCCGCCACTTCAACAATTGCCTTACAAATCCTAGTTTCATCAAAATCATCCGAAACATGGACCCACATCCTTTTCGAGAAGTGCTGAGTAACTCGCTCGTCATTGTATATTAATTGAGCAAGAGCAGTCTTTCCTACTCCCCCTAAACCAATTATAGAAATGACAGGAATCACATTACTGACACGACCACTGTTAGTTATCAACCAGCGTATGATCCTTTCCTTATCTGGAGTCCTACCAATAATCTTCGTTTCATCAACCAAGGAACTAGTTTTCCTCTCTGCCGTTTCCATCCTGCTAACTATGCTTTCTTCCAAATGGAAGTTAGACTTCTCACTACATATAGCATCGAGCCTTTCTCTAACATTTTTTAATCTACGACCCATCTCAATCCCCAATTTAACATGAAAGCCCAGTTCATCAACTGTTTCATCAACACTAAGAGTACGTAAGATGGAGTTGCATACCCGCTTTGTGACATGTGGAGTTCCGCTGTCTTCATTTTCATGTCTGAGGGATTCGGCTCTCCACTCGTCCAGTAAGTCTTCAACGTCGTAGGCCACATCTTTGATCTTCTCCAGCCAGTCACTCAGAGCTTCATCCTTTCTGCGTCTCCTCTCAGCATCGCGAAGAACGGCTTGGATGGCTTTGAATGCACTAGAAAGGTCTTGTAGCTCTTGGCGACAGGACCACACCGATCCTAGCTCGGATTGGAGGAAGGAACTCAAGGAACTAAGAACCGATGGAACAAGTCCATCAGCCATGAGAAAAGATTTTAGAGGTTGAAAGGAAGAAACCTAAAAAGAAGTTTGTTCTGATGATAGAACATAATGGGGCAAATTCAGAGACGAAGGTAAAGTCTCTTTGTATGGCTTAAAAATGAGGTATTGTCAAGCACTGAAGAAGAAATGTCAATCGAAGATCTTAAGGAAGCAAATATCTACGAGATTTTGAAAATATAGCCATAATATTACGATAAGTTCGTTAAACGAAAAAATCTAAGAAGATTTTAAAATATCTCAGTTTTATAACGAGATTAACTAAAAGATTAGTAAAAACATTAAGGAAATTATTATAGAAACATATATTTAAATTTTAGATTTACTTAAAAAAATTTAAAGATTTTTTATTTTCTGCTAGATTTTTTAATAATATCCAGAGAAAAACCTCTAGTTTTGAAAATCTCAAAGCGAACGAGATTTGTCACTATGGTGCAAAACGCTCGTAGCTGAGCTAATTATCAAACGATTAGAATCGCCATACATTTAGCTCATACGTACAAGATCCTGACCACTCTTCAGTTGGGTCCTACCTTTGATTGGCCACATGTCATAAATCACAATGATTTTTGTCATTTGAGATGCACCTTGTAAGGTTTTGACCCCCCATAGAATGGTGAGTGCTAGATAAGTCTTAGTTAAGTTCTCCAATTACTTTATAAGATACTTTGAATGGTGTGATGTTTTGAATATGACCCATCCATGGTAGGGCCCAGAGCATGAAGGGTTACAATTATATACAAGTAGGGAGGCAGTATGTACGTGTAGCAACCATACTTTTCAGGAACATAATTAGAGGTGTCAGTAGGATGGGTTAGGGCCAAGTGAGCTCTATCCAAGCTCAGCCCACATTTTACAACCTAAGCCCAAATCCAGCCCAGATCGGTTGCGGGCTAAAATAGGCTAGCCTGAGACCAGCGCGAAGGGAAACAATTTGGAAGGTAAGTGTTGCCTTGGGTAATGTCTCTAATAATGTGGTGGTCTACATGAAACATGATTTTTGGGTCTTGAGCATAAAATGGGGTCGCACACCTCATGGTCAGGGTGGATTTCACATAAAAACTATGGTGGGGTGCACCCAAGCCGACCACCCATCTCCGTAAAATAATTTTCCCTTCCCATCAAACAAAGGGTCTTCAACTGTTTAAAAATTTTGAAATGCTCTTTTGAAGCCAAGTGGGTCGGCAGGTCAGGCCTACAGGCTTTTGGACTTAGCCTAAGCTTGGCCCAATTAGAAAGCGGGCTTACAATTTAAGCCTGAGCCTGACCCTCTGGCCTAATACTCCGGTCTGACATAGGCTAGGCCCAGAAGCCCAATAGGCCAACCTGACCCATTGACACCCCTAAACTTGATGCATCAGTCAACTTTAGGGTTGTCAATGGGCCGGCCTGTCTGTCTCACACAGGCTTGAGCTAGACTATCAAGTCCATATCCATAGGCTGGATTCAGGCTTAAAACATGAGCCCGTTTATCAAGCAGGCAGAGCTTGAATTTAGTAATCCAAAAGCTCGATCCGACCGGTCTTTAAAAAATGAATTTTAACTAAAAGTTTTCCTCCCAATGCTCTTAAAGCCTCTCTTTTCTTGAATCCATGGATTCTGTATCAGCTTGGCCTCCTAGAATTCCTGCAGCATGTCGCATAGTTAACCATGTCCTCTTCGGCTCCTTCAATTTCTTCATAGGTGTCATTATCTTGGTCATGTTGAAATAATGCACTTGAAGCTTTACATGTATTACATGTACATGTATTTTATGAGATACATGTATTTGTTTCAATACATATACTTTATGAAATACATATATTTGTTCCAATACATGCATGTATTCATGCTTAGAATTTTGTGAAAATGTACGTCTCTTTGTTGAAAAGGCACATGCCTCTTAATTTTTTTATACATCTATTTATTAAGTAGCTTTTATTTGTTGAATGTATTTAAAAGTCTATAAACATTAGTTTGTAATTCATTTTTTACTACAAAAAAGTAATACAACAAATTTCTAGCATCTTCTCCTTCTTTTCTAAATTATTCTTTCTCTATCAAAGGTTACAATAGCCAACGGGCCACTGCCTTGTCGGTCAAGGGCCACATAATGGCCACAGCCATCATCATAGTGACTGAAGCCATTTTCTTTAATGTCGGTTTTGTGCAGGTATGTTTTCTTCAATGTAGCCAACCTCAACCAGCAATCTTCAACCGTTTGTGGATGGATCACCATCATCACTGCAGTTTAATTTCTTATGGTTGGCCCTATACCATAGTGTCCACAACATGGACGGTTCTGATCATGTGGCCCCAGTAGGCGGTCGACATACGCTGGATCCCGAGTCCGTTGGTGGAGAAGACTGCCAACATCACTCGAGAGTGCACTTTGGAGGTGCACCCGCATCAAACTTGAAAGAGACACAAGTGTATACAACCAGAGCCTCTCATCAGTTGAACAGTATGCACCCTCTCTCCAGGGTCTAATCCTTCGGCAATTTGCTTCCAGCAATTCACCACCTAAATGTGCAAAGCGGGTTGCGTGTTGTGCCACACACCACCGACCTCCGTGGTATGCTGACGTGACAAAGTTCTGTGGGCCCAATCATGATATCCACACTGTCCATACATTTTGCCAGATCGGACATGAACCCACAAATGTGACAGATCCAAACCTTAAGTGGACCACACCACAAATTTATTAAAAAAAAAATTTAAAAAAAACGCGAGTAATCCAAAATAAAAATTTTCAAACACCCATTTTTGCATTAAAAGCAATAGGCTAGTAATTACAAAATGCAGCTTCCTACATTGAATTATGATTATATCTACTAATATTTTCCTACAGTAGGCACGGTGCTTAATACGCACTCTGTGCTTTTACAAACTACCATAATCATGTGGGGTTAGGATGGGCCCAGAAATACCCAAGTAGGCCCACCAATGGCTCATTGATGTAGGTTGTGGGCTCTGACTCCTGGAAGAAGGGCCTCGAGGCTGGAAAATCGTCCGTGATGTTGGGCCCACCAACGACCGCGCCCACAAGAATGTTAGGGTTGGGGTTTGGGCTGAGGTAGTAGCGTGATCCAGCCTTGCAGGCAATGTGGGCCGGGTGAGAGGCAACTGACGGAAGTGAGCTGGCCCGATGGTGTATGCATAGAGGGTAGCGGTTACCGTATCCCACCATGTATGACATTTGCTTAGGATTATCGCCGAGAATGTAATCCACCTACAGATCAAAAAGAAGAAACAATGTACAACCATGTTTGGCAATCAGAACAAATCAATTGGTGGGACACATCATGCATGGGCTCATGGTGAAAAATCAGATTGCGATTTTGCATTTGGTCCCTTGAATGAACTGCTTGGATTGATGATGGTGGGCCACAATTATGGTGAACGTCCCTGGGATTACAATTTGGGCTCAGGTTGCTAAATCGGTTCTCAAAATTTCTACTGAGCACCAGAGAATGGAGGAGTTATATGGTCAAAACCGTTGATCTGATGACCCCACTTTGAGTAGGTTGTGCCCTGAAAACCCATCAACATTGGAAGATCCTAAGCCAATCCAAATGGAACCATGAAGATCCAGACCAATCGTCATCGTCGGGAATTTTCAGAGCACATCAACAGTGGGGGGCATATTAACCGAAAATGGATCACAAAATTACCATGGGCCCCACTTGTACAAACGGCAGGTTATGCATAGATCCATATGGACGCACTAGAGGTGTGCACCAAAAAGTCCAAAGATGGTTGGGTAGAGGATTGGTGTGCAACGGTTCTGCAACTGGGTGTGATATTTTGGGCCTAGTCCGGTTGTCTGCTTCAGGCCCAGTATGAGTTGGACCAGAGCTGAGCCCAATAATAATAATTGGGCTGCACCTGCACTTTGATTCTATTTCCACCAATGGATTCAAGACTCGGTGACTCAAAACAATTCATCCAGTCTGTTGTCGAGTCAAAATTCCAAGTCGGAGGGGCGACTCATTGTATTGAACCGGATAAGGTCCTGCCATGTCCGAGTCAACTCAGACAATTCACACGGGACTCTCATCCAAGTTTCTGATATTTGGGCTGAGGCTCAATTTGAGCCATCTCAAAGTACAAAAACGACCCAGCTCGTGCATGACACGCTTCATAAAGCAAAAGGTGGCACATTCATCAGATAGCCTTCACTTCATAGATCGGCTAGGTGTCATACACAGGCTAGGTATCATGGTTGATACACAGGCAATCAAAATTTGTACACGTGGCACATAGCATATATTAACTCAACTTAAACGGACTTATTGTAATCCAACAACTGAATTGCATGTGTGGACTCATCTCAGCCATCGGTTTGCTTAGCATGAAGGGGCATACAGATGGCATCGTTCAATCACAAAGGCCCTCACTGAAAAGATGAGTCCATCCAACCAGCAGGTAAGTAACAAAATATCACTTGTATGTGACATCCAGCCTGTTCAATAAGTTCAACTCAGTGTTGATATCACCCGGTGCAAATTTCATTTGTTGTTGTAAGGATTTGGACAACGGATTTGGATGACTGAGATTAGTCACGTAGCCTTCAATCTAGCTGTGGGGCTTCTCGTGTTCCTTAAACCTACAAGAGGAAGATGAATAAGCAGGGGGGAGGAGTCGTTGACCGGCAAGGGGCTCTCTGATGCCTAAGTTAGGTCTAGGAACAAGGAGAGATAGGGTTTGAAGGTTAAGATCTTGGATCTCCACGAGTATTTCGGACCGACTCTGGGTGGTCGGCAGATCTCGAACTGATTCTAGGTAATCGGCAAATCTCAAACCGACTATGGGTGGTCGGTCGATCTCATTCAAGCCTCGGATCGACTCTAGGTGGTCGGCAGATCTCATTTGGGGAGCTCGGGCTGATTTTAGGTGGTCGGCCTGGGGTCTATTTCGGATAGCAGACCTTCCTCAAGAGGATAGAGGGTCTTCAGTAGCCTATTCCTCCTGGTGGAGTGTCATTGACAGGTCATTGGTCCTCCTAGGCGGAATTCTTGCTCTACTTGCTATAGTTGTTGTAGTCAATAGAGATCGCTATCGCATATCCTCGGAATATGGAGCTCAGTACCAGAACTCCTCCCTTGATCCTTTTGCCTAGATTGTAGATCTTGTACTTTGGGCCCTTGGACCTATGTGCTTCTTCTTGTTTGTGGGCTAATTCAGAATTTCCCCATAACATTTGTGGTTATATGTTTTGAGACCAAATGTAAGGAAAGCAACAGAACAACAATCCTCACCAGCAGTAAGAACCACTGAAAGAAGGCCCAGAAGAAACTGAAATCCAAAGTTCTGAAAATCGCAAACACTCGCTTCTTTACTAGCTTAGCTCCTTGTCGAGTATGAAAGTTGTTGATAAGGTGAGCAGTTGCAGTCCAACTTGGGTAGATCATCTCAAGAACCTCTAGGTGGTCGGTTGATCTCATTCAAGCCTCGGACCGACTCTAGGTGGTCGGCAGATCTCATTTGGGTAGCTCGGACCATTTTAAGTGGTCGCCCGATCTCATACTTGAGGTCCATTTCGAACAGTAGACCTTCCTTAGGGGATAGAGGTATTCGATAGCTCATTCCTCCTGGTGGAGTGTCATTGACAGGTCATCGGTCCTCCTGCGCAGAGTTCTTACTCTACTTTTTACAGTTGTCATAGTCAGTAGAGATCATCGTCGCATATCCTCGGGATATGGAGCTCAGTACCAGAACTCCTCCCTTAGGCCTTTTGCCCAGATTGTAGATCTTATACTTTAGGCCCTTAGGCCTATGGGCTTCTTCTTGTTTATGGGTCAGATCAAAATTTTCCCATAACATTTGTGGTTATAGGCTTTGAGACGGAATGTAGGGAAAATAGCAAAACCATAATCGTCGCCAGTGGTGAAAAACCACTAACAGAAAGCCCAGAAGAAACTAAAACCAAAAGTTAAAAATCGCACACTTGCTTATTTACTAGCTTAGCTCATTGTGGAATATGAAAGTTGATGAAGTGTACAATTACAATCCAACTCGGGTAGATTAGCTTATTTTTCTTAAGGGAACGATCGAGAAGAGGCCAACGAAGCTAATAACAAAGAAGAACCCATCTCCTGCTTGAGATGCAATGATTTCGCCCATCCCAAGCATGTAATCACAAAAGTCATCACTGAAAGCGATTCTAAAGGCTGCAATGACACAGGTTTGAATGACGGTGTTCTCCTACCTCAAGAAGGGCTGGTGCAATAGCCTTGTTTTCTTAAGAACCTTAGTCCACGTCATCATGAAGAAGAATACCAAGAGGCCAGCTGCCACTTTGAGAGAATGAATGATTTCAGTCGCCAGATTTAGCTTTGTCACAATAAAGCTGAAGACAAAGGCTAAAACAGCACTAACAACAAACACCCTAACCATCAGTTGGTTCCTCCATGAGGGTCCTCCTTCGACTTAAAGATCTACTCGATCGAGAGGTTGTCTTCATTCTCCTTCCCTGCGATCTTGGCCGTTGTGTCCCTTCTCCTCATTCTCTTAGAGCGTGAAAAGAAGAGACAAAGCGAGATTTGTCATCAGGTTGTTTTACCCTTCTTCTTCAATTTTATTGTAATGAAGCTGAAATTAATGACTGGGATCATTCCTTCTCTCAAAGTGGTCGCTAGCCTCTTGGGATTTTCTTCGTGAAGACATGAATGAAGGTTATTGAGAAAACGGGACTCTTGTGCCCACCTTTCATGAGATAAGAGAACACCATCATTCAAACCTGTGTCGTTGTAGCTTCTGAAATCGCTTCCAGTAGTGGCTTTGAGGGTTACATGTTTGCGATGAGCGAGATCATTGCATCTTAAGCAGGAGATAGTAATACCCCCATCAACATTAAGAATCCATCTCTGGGTTGGATGATTGGATTCTTATTTGTTGTTAGCTTCGTTGGCCCATTCTCGTTCATTCCCTTAAGAAAGATCATGATCATAGACCATCAACAATGGGACTATAACTACTCACCTCATCAACAGTTTTCATACTCCACAAGAAGTGAAGCTAGTAAAGAAGCAAGTGTCTACACTTTTCAAAACTGTTTGGTTTTAGTTTCTCTTGGCCCTTCTTTCAGTGGTCTTCATTGTTAACGACGTTTATGATTTTGTCGTCTTCCCTACATTTAGTCTCAAAGCATATGAGTACAAATGTTATAAGGAAACTCCAAGCTAACCCACAAACAAGAAGAAGCTCATAGGCCCAAGGGCTCAAAGTACAAGATTTACAATCTTCGCAAAATGCCCAAGGGAGGATTTTTGGTACCGAGCTCCACATTCTGAAGATATGCGATGGCGATCTCTATTGATTACAACAACTGCAACAAGTAGAGCAAGAACTCCACCTAAGAGGAATGCGCTACTGAAGACCTCTATCCCCCCGAGGAATGTCTATTATCTAAAATGGAACCCAAGTATGAGATTGGCCAACCACCTAGAGTCGGTCTGAGCTCCCCAAATGAGATTGGCCGACCACCCAAAGTCGGTTCAAGATCTACTGACCACCCAAAGTCAATCAGAGATACCCGCAGAGATCCAAATATTTCGGGATCTAACTCCATTCTTAGAAATATCTCTTCGATAAGATTAAGAGAGGGAATCTTTCCCCTAATGGGAAGTATCCCAAGAAGTCTTCGCTCCTGTTGCTCGCCTTGACACTGTGAGGATGATTATCTCACTTGCAGCACATCACAGTTGGATGATCTACCAACTTGATGTGAAATCTGCATTCTTTATTGGAATTCTGGAAGAAGAGGTCTATGTTGACCAACCTGAAGGGTTTGTTATGCAAGGGGAGGAACATAAGGTGTATCAGCTGAAGAAAGCCCTCTATGGGTTGAAGCAAGCTCCACGTGTTTGGAATGCACGTATCAACAACTATCTTCAAGAGAATGGCTTCGCCCAATGTCCATATGAGCATGTAGTCTACATCAAGAAAAATGCTCATGGCGATATGATCATAACATGCCTGTATGTTGATAATTTGTTGTTTACAGGGAACAGCCAACCGATGTTTGATGAATTTAAAAAGGACATGTTTAAGGATTTTGAGATGACCGATGGAGGTCTGATGTCTTTCTTTCTAGGCATCGAAGTGAAGCAATAACATGGTGGCATCTATATATCTCAGAAAAAGTATGCCAAGGAATTACTTGAAAAGTTCAACATGGCAGATTGCAATGCCGTGAACACACCTATAGCAACGGGCCTGAAGCTGACAAAAGAAGGAGAAGGAAGAATCGTGGACTCAACTCTGTTCAAGAGTCTGATTGGAAGCCTAAGGTACCTCACAATCACAAGGCCGGATATCATCTACAGTGTTGGGCTTCTAAGCAGATGCATGGAAGCGCCAAAAGAATCACATTGGCTAGCTACAAAAAGAATCCTCAGGTACGTTAAAGGAACAATGGAATTCGGTCTTTTCTATCCATACGATGATGAAGCGATACTGTATGGATACTCAGACAGTGATTGGGGAGGTGACCAAGATGAAAGAAAGAGTACCACTGGGTATGTATTCTATCTCGGAATCACTGCTTTCACATGGAATTCGAAGAAGCAGAGTATGTAGCAGCATCGTCTACAGTCTGTGTGAAGCAATTTGGTTGAGAAATCTGCTAAAGGAGTTGAAGCATCCGCAGGAAGAATCCACAGTCATATATGTGGATAATAAGTCAGCAATCGAGCTTGCCAAAAATCCGGTACAACATGGAAGAAGCAAGCACATTGATACCAGATATCATTTTCTAAGAAATCAAGTGAAGCAAAAAACGGTGAAATTGAAATATTGTCATACTACTGAACAAGTGGCAGATATTTTCACCAAGGCATTACCGACTGATACATTCAGACGACTAAGGTCATTGCTTGGGATAAATCCCGTTTTGGTTTGAAGGGGAGTGTTGGAACGCCCAAACCAATCGGACGGTCCAGATGGTCTAGCAATATCTAGAAGCTTCTTGGTATCTGAAAAGGCATACGTTACAACTGTTGGGATTTCCCACATGTTGTGACTGTTGGAGTTTCCATACGTTGGAAACTGCCACATTGAATCTACTCTTAATTTAGGTTGCTGTAGACTCTCTACATACAGATTGTTGCTGTATGTTTTTTAAGCATGAGATAAGCAAGAAATATAAGAAAGTTTTCAGATGTAAAACAGTAGCAGATTTGTAAATCTGTTGTTCTTGGTTCCTTGTTACAGATTAAAAAATCTGTTTTTCTTTTGGTGACTTTGAAAAGCCCATCTCCGAGCTCAGTTGCACTATCATCCAATCGCTGGTGAAGATCGTCCAGCCTTTGGTGAAAGATCAGTCAATTGCAAACTCAAACGTCCAACATTATCCAGGAATTGGTGGATATCGGTCAGCCACTAAGGCAGTTCCTCAACTGACGCCCAATGTTTCTGATTTGATCGCCCAGATTTTGTGGGAGATCGCCCGACTTCTTAGGCTATTGCCCAACATCATCAACACTAAAAGTACGTAAGACAGAGTTGCATACCCACTTTGCAAAAGGTGGATTCCACTCTCTTCATTTTCATATCTGATGGATTCGGCTCTCCACTCATCCAGCAAGTCTTCAACGTCGTAGGCCACATCTTTGATCTTCTCCAGCCAGTCACTCAGGGCTTCTTCCTTTCTCTGTCTCCTCTCAGCATCGCGAAGAACGGCTTGGATGGCTTTGAATGCACTGGAAAGGTCTTGTACCTCTTGGAGATAGGAGAATACCAATCCTAGCTCTGATTGAACGGCAGAATTCAAGTAACTCAGAACCGATCCAACAAGTCCATCGGCAATCAGAAAAGATTTTAGAGGCTGAAAGGAAGAAACCTAAAAGAAAGTTTGTTCTGATGATAGATCATAATGGGGGGAAATTCAGAGACAAAGAGGAACTATCATGGCTTACAAATGAGGAATGGTCAAAAGCACTGAAGAAAAAATGTCAAACTAAGAAAAGGAAGCAAACATCTACGAGATTTTGAAAATATCGTCATAATATCACGACAAATGCATTAAACGAAAAATCTAAGAAGATTTTAAAATATCGCAGTTTTATCGCAATATTAACTTAAAGATTAGTAAAAACATTAAGGAAATTGTTTTAGAAACATATATTTATATTTTGCATTTACTTTAAAAAATTTGAAAGATTTTTATTTTCTGCTAGATTTTCCAATATTATCCTGAGAAAAACCTCTAGTTTTGAGAATATCAAAGTGAACGAGATTTGTCACTATGGTGCTAAACACTTGTAGCTGAGCTAATCATCAAACGATTAGAATCGCCATACATTTAGCTCACACGGACAAGATCCTGACCACTCTTCAGTTGGGTCCTACCTTTGATTGCCCACATGTCAGAAATTACATTGATTTTGCCATTGGAGATGCACCTTGTAAGGTTTTGACCCCATGGAATTGTGAATGCTAGTTAAGTCTTACTTGAGTCCTCCAATTATTTTATAAGATATTCTGACGTTTTTGATGTAGGACGGGTCGCTGACTATTTCATGGGCCAGATGGACCAAAAGAAGACCGGACGGGGCCGAAAGTGATCCGGACCGTCAGGACCGTGAATCGGTCGTATCTCACAATCCGGAATGAGTTACGGGACGTATAATATATCAATTTGGGGTAGCTCGAGCTACTTTAGCCAACCAACCCCGCTACGCCGGGTTGCCCAATCCGGAATCGCGAGAATCGACCGTATCGACGGTCATTAGGCTAGTTTATTCTCGTTTTTACTATTTATAGTAAGTTTTAATTCGATCATAACTTTGCATCCGTATGGTTTTAGAGTTAGTGCCCAACATGAAAAGGGCTTAGAATATTTCGTAGAACAGCGTGGTTGAGGCCGTTTGAAAACTTTCTATTTTTGGCCGAAAACCAAGAGTTCTAGTAGGATTGAACGACTTCTATAAATAGTAAGTTTACTATTTATAGTAAGTTGCGTTTTCTAGGAGTTTTAGTTGGAGTTGGATTTTGATACTTTACCTAGGGTTTAGTTTCCTATTTATATGCATTGTAATTCCGTTTTTATTCATTCAATTATCAATTATTCAATTATTCGGAATTTATTTCCTCTTTTTATCTTTTATTTCTTCTCGTGGATTCGAGAAACTATCGGTTAGGGAGACGGTGATCGACCTACCACGTCCTCCCTGCGTCAGTTTTGAATATGACCCATCCATTGTAGAGCCCAGAGCATGAAGGGTTGCAATTATATACAAGTAAACCATTGGTAGGGAGGTGGCATACTTTTCAGGAACATAATTATGGGTGTCAACAGGACGGGTTAGGACCGGGCCAAGCTCTGTCCAAGCTCGGCCTGAATTATAAAACCTAAGCCCAAATCTAGCCTGAATGGCCTACTTACTATTAATACCAACAATGTTGAAAAACGCGAGCCTGAATGGCCTACTTACTAGACCAACGGAGCCCATTCCATTAATCATCAGACCTACTAGGGCCAGATCTGCCCAACTGGCCTCAAACTGCAGCCCAAACCTGGCCAAATGGGAAGGATCAGGCCCAGGTGGGGCAGCCCATTACAAATGCAAGTCCAGCAGGCTAAGCTCTGCCCAAAGCTTGAGTCGGGGTAGAGAGGCCCACTTTCAGCAATAGATTCAATGATCCAATAGTCACCGTATATACGATTGAGTTTGTACAAGTATGATCAGACTTTGGGTCATCCTTACCATTGGTCCAATTGTCCTCATCATGGATAGGCCTTCCCAGAAAAGAACATGTGTGTGTGATAACTAAAGTCCCCGTGAAAGCAACATCCCAAAAAAAAATTAGTGACTTGTGGGACATCCAATCATCAATTGGGACGGTTCATTCAGTATGATTGAGAGCAAGCCATGATGCAAGAATTCATGATGATCTTAGCTCTACTTGTTACAACTGTTTTCTCTTTTAGAAGCCATAGCTTGCGCAGTTAGAATCATCAAACCAATGTACTACTTTGGAATCATAAGCAATGCAAAATGGGATCGATTGGATAGATAGCTTAAGATGATACTTGGACCTATTTTGTTCATCTGCTCAATCTTGATAACCCCATTTCCATGCAATTGATCAGATGCTTAGAATCATTCAATTGGTGTGATTTTTGCACCATAGTTCAAATTAACTATTGGGCATACATATGTCATTCAAAACGTCCATCCACATGAAGTTAGCAAAACTCTATATTTATTATTTAAAAATATTATACAAAATCTAACAAGAGGTCTTGGATGAAGTAATAGAGATCAAGTCCATTCTCATGGTATTAAAGGCCACCTCCCAGGCAACAAATGGATTCATCTTAGGAGCAAAATTGCAATGGCTGCTTATGCCAACCTCCTTGCTCGACAGGGTATAGGGAAAGCTGATGGAACCGAATCTGTGGTTCCAGTCCCATCTGTGACCGGATCATACCCTCTATGCTTAATAACTTGCATTAATTGAGAGAGGATTGTGCACAAACACCTGCAGAGCAACGTACAAACTATCCCCCTCTGCTTGCTGGTCTGAATGAGCATTGTTCCCATCACCTTCCTTAGGTTGGTGATGCTCATTGGCTCTTCCTAGAGTGATCTACATTATCTCCTGCTGACCATATCTACTAGCCATCCTAACCTCTCCCAACATCTATCTAGGCATTGATCTCTGACGGTCCGAAAAATTGGATCCTCATGACCTATGAACCCTGTACCTCCCAAGACCTCAGAGCCAATATTTATAGTTGCGGGCTTTTCTTGATTAACACAGGAAATCTGTTTTAGTTTGTTGCAGATGGGGAAGGAGAGACCCTCAACTATCACTCGAGCAAACATCATGAAAGATCCATCCACCATGCCCTTAATGAGTACCACCACCAAACCGAACTTCAAACTGATATCGATAATCACTGGTTCACATCAGACATTGGCCGGAATGCCGAAGATCCTAATCCAAGAGTTGTGGCAAGTGCCCACATTCCAATTCTACACTTCCATCTTGCTCAACAACATAGCTTTGTGAAGATCCCTGCTGCAAGCCCTCAGGATGAACATTTCAAACTATCATGCCAGAACACCAAAAACATGACTTCTAAATCATTTGGTGTGAAAATTCAAGGGAATGCTGCTTATGAAGAGCCTTTAAGGCCCTTTCTTCTTCTTTTTACCGACCACTGGAAGTCAATTTTGTTCTTTCCCCCTTATTTATGTCCCAACAAGCTGAGATCTATTTAGCCACAATTACATTACTCGAAGGATAAAATGAAAGTCTTACCGTGAAATATCCCATAATGCGCTCTGATGTGTCTTATTGCAACATATTGAAATCCAATTTTGCAAGCTCAAGCAGCACATCATGACACACCTTGATGTCTTGGTCGATTGAAATCAGTTACCATGCTAGGGCGGGTAACCTCCCCTTTATTTCTGAACCTGTTTTTCAGTTCATGGCACATAACATTTACATTCCAAGACTCTTCTTTTATTTATTTTCTTTTTTTTTTTTAACATGTTTCATAGTTGTTGGCACACAAAATATTGCATTATGAAACATCCAAATGCAACATCCACACCACACAAATATTGCAGTCCTAATGTCCTTGGAGTTGAAAGTTTCATACCATTACATGCCTTAAAAATCCAAAGTTACTGTTCTTGGAGTTGAGAGTTTCACACCATTACATACCTTAAAAATCCAAAGTATACTGTCCTAGGAGTTGAGAGTTTCACACCATTACATGCCTTAAAAATCCAAAGTTACCGTTCTTGGAGTTGAGAGTTTCACACCAACACACATTGTCACACATGCCTTAAAAATCCAAAATAAAATGAGGGAGATGCAGAAACAAACCTATGTTGCTTCACCTGCAGCCACACCTTATCGACTGTTATGACTATTGGGCGTCGGTGTTTTTTGGAAGTGGAGTGTCATTTCATAGATGGTGTACACTGATAGGTGCAACTGCACAATGGGACTGAATCAGGAGCTAAAACACAGAAACTTGGTGACCAGCTTAAATCAACCACTAGTCCAGAGTGATGGTGTGTCCAGCCATTCAATGGCATGGCCATGTAGATAACACAGTATCCGTGATCTATATTGTGATTAGATTGTGATCGACGGACCAGAAAATTTCTGTTCAAAAGACCTTGTAATGAAGGGCTTTCATCCAATTTAGTGGGGGGGGGGGGGGGGGGCGGGCACTCACAGATGCACTCTTGCAGTTTCTTTGGAGAGAAGGCCTCAATGGATATATGGCATATGTGTCTTTGACACCCAATCACACTCTAATCACAATGTCACAATATCATCACAGTATAACGGAGTTTCTACTAGTAGGTCCCACTAATGGTTGCTCCAACAATACGATCAATGTATTTGGTGGACCCCAAATCATTTGATCAAATACTCTGGCTGTTTAATTATTGGGCAGCCCACCTATTTTGGGAAGATGGCCAGTGGCTAAAAATAGACGAAATTAATTTTATTGGGTGTCCACTGCCTTTGAAAAAGAAAAAGTCCGGCAACCTGATAACCAAACAGCCTGAATTTTTTTGTCAAATGCTCCAAGATGATATGTCCCATTCCATACATGGCTAGGATGTCCTATACAAGGTCCGCTCGTTCCATACCTGTTACACTGCTCCTCGAGGCCCCATGCGTCGTTCCGCCACTGCTCCTCGAGGAACTAAAATAAAAAAGAGTTTTGCATTATATATATAAGAGAAAAGAGATGATATGCATGCTTACCTACTAGTACCAACATGGCAAGCATGTGTTGGATCTGGGTGGTTCGTTAATCAGGAACCACGGTGGTCCAATATCAGCCCCACTTTATTCCTCTGTGGGCTAGGACACATGAAGACCACCTACTACGTCTCACACATTTTTTAAACACGCATTGTCATAATAGTAGACATGCCTATGATGACATGCTGATACACACGAGTGGCATCTTGTGACGTGGGGCAAGAGTAGGCTTAGGAGGAAATAACTCTGGAATGAATTTGAGCATATATTGTATCCATCTAAACATACAAATGATCAAGAGTCATTCATTCCGCCCAAGTTTCCTCAGGTGGCTGATATGGTTAGGAATGCTAGCCTAACTATGCATAGTTACATAGAGTACGTGCCTACAACTGGCGCAGCCGTAAGTAGAACGAGATCGAACCCTATCTCTCACGTGGATAACGGATCAGAATAGAAACCGGTCATTAATGTGGAAGTCGTTCAAGTGCCCTTCCTTGCATCACAGCCACGCATCTTTGACTTCTTTATCTTCAACGTTCATGTCCTTGAGACACTCAAATCCGACTACTTCATTGGCCAGGGTGACAAGAAGTGCTACTAGGCAACTCAAGATGTCGGCGACCATGTTTTCCTGACCCGACTTGTGCCTCAAAACAAATGTGAATTCTTGCAAAAACAAAATCCACCCGGCATGCACATAGCTAATGTTAGTCTCGTTGTTGATAAATTTAAGGGCTTAATGGTCCGTATACAGAATGAACTCTCTGTAAATGAGGTAATGTCACCAATGTCGTAAAGCCTGTACCACTACATAGAGCTCTATCTCAGAAGTGTATTAGGGTGTGGAGTCAAATCACATTATTCTGACTAGGAGGTGGTCGGGCGCTCGGACGGTCTGTGACCGGGCGCCTGATATTCAAATAATAAGATAGGAGGTCTCTGGACTGTTTCTCAAACAGTCGGGCTCCCAACGGTCAACTGGACTGGGTGCTCGATACTCGGGCATTTTTCTTCTTTTGTTGCTAGACTGTTTTGACATTGGGCGAGCGCCCAACCAAGCCTGACCGGGCGCCTGACCGACCACAAACTGTTTTGTGGGCTTTGCTATTTTGAGTTCTATTTTCAGGTTTTCTTATATAAAGGGGTGTAACTCGGAATTAGGGCATGGGATTAAGGTTTTTATACGTCCAAGGTGAGAAAGAGGCGAGAGGTTAGCAAAAAGGACCATCTCTATGCATGGGAGCATCGAGGAGGTGAGTATATTGCTTGTAACTTTATCTTCTTCATAATGAAAGTTTGCACTCGTGGTTTTTTACCCTTGTTGGGGTTTTTCCACGTAAATTCTGTCCTGTGAATTGTTGGTTTGTTTGAATTCCTCTTCTAATTGTTATTTCTTCTTGTTTATTGTTTGTGGGTGAGACTGGAGATTAGATCTTGGTTCACTGACGTTGTTGGCGTGCTGCGCAATAACTGGTATCAGAGCTATTAGTTTAGTTTAAGTGGGAGTGATGACGAAAGAAGGGAAAACTAGAATTGAGAAGTTTGATGGTTCAAACTTTGCCTTTTGAAAGATGCAGATTGAGGATTATCTGTATCAGAAGGACCTCTATATTCCTCTAGAAGGAAAAGAGAAGAAATCAGAGAAGATGACAAATGATGAATGGGCTTTAGTGGATCGGAAGGCTTTAGGAATGATCCGACTCTCTTTGTCTAAGAACGTCGCCTTTAATATATCCAAAGTAAAGACCATAAAAGAATTAATGCAAGCTTTGGCTACGATGTATGAGAAATCCTCGGCATCCAACAAGATTCATCTCATGAAACGGCTATTTAACATGAAGATGTCAGATGGTGGGGGCATGGCTGAACATCCAAATGAGTTCAATACAATCACGATCCAATTGGAATCCGTTGGCATCACTTTTGATGACGAGGTCATGGTGCTATTGATCTTATCCAGTTTTCCAGACAGTTGGGATGGTTTGGTGATTGCCATGAGCAATTTTTTAGGGTCTACGAAGTTGAAATTCGATGATGTGATCGGTTTAATTCTCAGCGAAGAATCTAGAAAAAAAGGCATTGGGAGCTTTTGGGGATTCAGGGAAATGTTCTAAATGTTGAAGGAAAAGAAAGATCTTCGAACAAATGCAGCAATAAACACGGGCGTTCTAAGTTGAGGAATAAGTCCAAGGGACTGAAAGACAATGACTGGTGTTGGCATTGTGGGAAGAAGGGGTACATGAAACGTGATTGCATGGCGCTTAGGAAACAAGAAGGAAGCTCTCAAGGTGAGAAGAATTCAGTGAATCTATCTAAGGAGAGTAACACAGAAGCGTTGATCTTGTCTCTTGATGCGCGGAATGAGTCTTGGGTTATAGACTCGGGCGCTTCGTTTCATGTCACTTCGTCAAAATAAGTTCTTCATGATTATGTGTCAGGTGACTTCGGAAGAGTCTACCTGGGTGATGATAAGCCATGCAGTATTGTTGGCAAGGGAGACGTCCACTTAAGTCAGAAAGACGGAACGGTCTTGAAATTAAAGGATGTCAGACATGTACTGAGTTTGAGACGAAATTTGATCGCAGTGGGTCAGTTGGCCGATACTGGATATGTGATGACATCCACTAGTGATTCTTAGAAGGTCACAAAAGGTGCCTTGGTGATATCTCGAGGCAAAAAGGAAGGTACTTTGTATGTGTATTCCGGATCGTATAGTTCACTCACAGTCGCATCAACTGGAATAAACAGGCAGTTATGGCATCAGAGGTTGGGACACATGAGTGAGAAAGGGATGAAAGTGCTATTGTTAAAGAGGAAGCTACTAGGGCTGAAGGCAATCGATTTGGAATTCTGTGAGGATTGTGTGTATGGCAAGCAGAAGAGAGTAAGTTTCAAGAAGACAGGACGCGCTCTAAATATGCATCTATTGGAGCTTGTACACACTGATGTGTGAGGACCGGCATAGGTATCATCCCTTGGTGGTTCACGTTAATTTGTTTCTTTCATTGATGATGATAGTAGAAAACCGTGAGTCTACTTCTTAAAGTACAAATCAGATATATTTGATGTATTTAAGAAGTGGAAAGTAATGGTAGAAAATGAGACAGGTAAAACTGTAAAGTGTCTTAAATCTGATAATAGGGGAGAATACTGTGATAAGAGGTTTAAGGAGTATTGTGCAGCATATGGGATCAAACATCAGAAAATGATTTCAGGGACACCGCAGCAGAACGGTGTGGCTGAGCGCATTAACAAGACTATTCTTGAGCACCCCAGGAGCATGAGGTTACATGCAGGGTTGCCTAAGACGTTTTGGGCAGATGCTGTCAATACTGTCATATATCTCATCAATAGAAGTACCTCAATACTATTGGATGGTGGGCTACCAAAAGAAACGTGGACTGAAAAAGATGTGAACCTTGCACATTTCAAAGTGTTTGGTTGCACTTCTTATGTTCACATTAATGCAGAGCACAGAAACAAGTTGGATGCGAAGTCCAGGAGGTACACGTTTATAGGCTACGAGCAACATGATTTTGGCTTCCGATTTTGAGACACAGAGAACCAAAAAAGCATCAGGAGCAAGGACGTAGTCTTCAATGAAAAAGTGATGCATTAGGACAGTGTGCAGCAAAAGCAGAATAAGGCCAATGAGAAGAAATTCGTAAAGTTGAAAGAGTTACCGGACACGGGTGTTACAGTGCCACAGGATGAGTATGCACAGGAGCATGATGAGGCAAAGCCGTAGACACCGGTTGTGAGGAGGTCTACTCGGGAGAGAAAACCCAAGGTTCGATACTCACCATCCTTACATTATCTACTGCTGACAGATAATGGTAAGCCAAAATGTTTTGAAGAGGTATTACGGTCAGATACACGGGTTAGGTGGGAGCAAGCCATGGATTATGAGATGGACTCTCTTGAGTCCAATCGTACGTAGGAGCTAGTCACTCTACCTAAGGGTAAGAAAGCTCTTTATAACAAGTGGGTTTACAGACTGAAAGAGGAGCACAATAGTTCGAAGCGATACAAGGCCAGACTGGTTGTGAAAGGTTTCCAACAAAAGGAAGGTATTGACTTCACTGAAATATTTTTACCAGTAGTGAAGATGTCTACGATTCACATGGTCTTAAGTATAGAGGCTACAGAGGACTTACAGCTAAAGCAGCTAGATGTTAAGACAGCCTTTCTTCATGAGGACCTTGAAGAAGAGATACATGCATCAGCCGACAGGATACGTGGCACCAAGAAAGGAGAACAAGGTGTGTAGACTGAAAAAGAGTCTATATGACCTGAAATAGGCCCTGAGGCAGTGGTACAACAAGTTCGACAGTTTCATGTCGGGAAACGAGTTCAGCAGATGTCACGCAGACCACTGTTGCTACTTGAAGAAGTTTGATACGTCGTATATCATCTTTCTTCTGTATGTTGATGATATGCTTGTGGCTGGATCAAGCACGAAGGACATCTCATATCTCAAAAGACAATTGTCTAGAGAGTTTGCCATGAAGGATTTAGGAGCTGCAAAACAAATCCTAAGCATAAGAATAAAGCGTGACAGGAAAAACGAGGAGCTAGTTTTATCACAGGCAAAGTACATAGCCAAGGTACTTGATCGATTTAGTATGGGAGGTGCTAAGCCGGTTAGCACTCCATTAGCCAACCACTTTAAGCTTTCAAAGGAGCAAGGTGCGAAGACGCAGGAAGAATGGGACTACATGGCTAAAGTCCCTTACGCGTCAGCTATAGGGAGCCTTATATGCTATGATTAGTACGAGGCCAGATATTGTTCAAGCAGTGGGAGTCGTTAGCAGGTTCATGAACAACCTCGAGAAGGAACATTGAAAAGTTGTGAAGTGAATCATCAGATACCTGGTAGGTACTGTGGATGTAGGGTTGCGTTATGGAGGATCGAAAATCGAGCTACAAGGCAACGTCGATTCAAATTTGGCAGGGGATATTGACAGCAGAAGGAGCACAATAGTGTATGTCTTTACCCTGGGTAGTGCTGCAGTCAGTTGGGTCTCTGAGTTACAGAAGATAGTGTTCATCAATACAAAGGAAGCAGAATCTGTTGCAGCTACAGAAGCGTGCAAGGAGATGGTGTGGATGCAAGGCTTTATGAAAGAGTTAGGGAAGAAGCAAGCAGATTATAAACTGTACAGTGACAGTCAGAGTATAATACACTTGGCTAAGAATTCAGCATTTCATTCAAGGACCAAGCATATTGACATCAGATATCACTTCATACGTTCATTACTGGAAGATGGATCGATTGATCTGGAGAAGATCCATATAAGTGAGAACCCTGCGGATATATTGACCAAGGCGATCACACTGGAGAAGCTAAAGCTCTATTCAGCTTTGATTGGTCTTCAGGCTTGAATATGGGGAGGTGGTGCACTCCGGATGTAGAAGACGAAGGATTACAGTAATGTGTCTCCAAGTGGAAGATTGTTGGGGTGTGGAGCTAAATCACACAATTCTGACTAGGAGGCGGTCGGGCGCCTGGACGGTCTGTGACAGAGTGCACGATATTTAGATAATGAGACAGGAGGCCTCTAGACTGTTTCTCAAACAGTCGGACGCCTGACGATCAAGTGGACCGAGCGCCCGATATTTGGGCATTTTTCTCCTTTTGTCGCTGGACTGTTTTGACATTGGGCGAGAGCCCGACAGGCCACAAACTGTTTTGCGGGCTTTCTTATTTTGGGTTTTCTTATATAAAGGGGTGTAACTCGGGATTAGGGCATGGGATTAAGGTTTCTATACGTCCAAGGTGAGAAAGAGGCGAGAGGTTATAAAAAAGGGTCATCTTTGTGCATGGGAGCATTGAGGAGGTGAGTATATTACTTGTAACTTTATCTTCTTCATAATGAAAGTTTGCACCCATGGTTTTTTACACTTGTTGGGGTTTTTCCAAGTAAATTCTGTCTTGTGGATTGTTGGTTTGTTTGAATTCCTCTTCTAGTTGTTATTTCTTCCTGTTTATCGTTTGTGGGTAAGACAGGAGATTGGATCTCGATTCACCGGTGTTGTTGGCGTGCTACGCAACAAAGTGAACCATTTCTTCCTGGCATCACTGAGTTTATTGCTAGAGAAGGCAATGGGCTTGCCTTCCTGAGACAATATTATGCCAATTCCCACATATGAAGCGTCGCAATCTACCGTGAAGACCTTATCAAAATTGGGCAATACTAGGACCGGCATAGATGATAACTTGTGCTTGATCTCAGCAAATCTACGATCAGCTTCCTCGGTCTATTGAAATGGGCCCTTCTTCATACAGTTTGTGATGGGGGCGACTATCGTACTTAAATTCTGGACAAAGCAACGATAGAAAGTGGCCAATCCATGAAAGTTGCATACTTCGTCAATGTTGGTTGGGATAGGCCACTCACGTATAGCCTTCACTTTATCTTCATCCACCCACATGCCTATGGAAAACACTACAAACCCCAAGAACAATAAGTGATCTGTAAGAAAGCCACACTTCTTCAGATTCAAGTACAATTTATTGTCGTGAAGCACTTGAAAGACATCTCTAAGGTGCTCCATATGATCAAACTCACTCTGGTTGTATATCAGTATATCATCAAAGTACACGACTACGAACCAGCCTATAAATAGCTTCAATGCTTGGTTCATGAGCCGCACGAAGGTGCTTGGTGCATTCGATAATCCAAACGGCATAACCAGCCACTCATATAACCCTTCCTTGGTCTTGAACGCTATTTTTCACTCGTCCCCGGGACGGGTGCGAATCTAATGATACCCACTGCGTAGATCCAACTTTGAAAACACTCTCGAGCCTTCAAGCATATCTAATATATCATCCAGTCGTGGCATAGAAAACTTATACTTGATGGTGATTTTATTTATCGCCTGACTGTCCACGCACATACACCAACTTCCGTCGTTCTTTGGCATTAAAAAGAGCCGAGATGATGCACGGACTCATGCTCTCTCTCAACAACCCTTTCTTCAATAACTCCTCAACTTGACCTTACAGGACTTCACTCTCCTTGGGACTCAACTGATAGTGTGGTCGGTTGGGTAGGCTCGGCTCAGGGATGAAATCGATGTGGTGTTGGATGTCCCTCATTGAGGGCGATCATTGGTGAAGGTCCAAGTTTCTCTGAATTCATGTAGTAAGGGGTGAAGGTTTGAGGGAATGATATGGTTTCCGAAATTTTCACCCTTAACGATCATGGCGTATATCTAGCCAATTTCTTTCGACTCCTCCAAAAACTCTCTTACGGCTAAGTGAGAATTCTCCTCCACTACAGAAGCTTTGGGGTCACTCTCTGGAGCCATAGGAGTAAAGATCCTCTTCCTTCCATCCTTGACAAAGGTGTAAGTATTGTCACACCCTCGGTGGATCACGTCTCAATCTGATTGCCACGGACAACCGAGAAGCATGTGACATGCCTCCATGTCTACCACCTCATATAGTGCCTCGTCATTATAACTTCTACCAATAGAGAAAAAAATCAAATATTGTTCAGTTACCTTAGTGTCGCTGACTTTCTTAATCCAACTGATGGAGTACGGTGTTGGATGTCTTGTTGTAGGCAATCGGAGCTTGTCCACCATCAACTTAGACACGATGTTTTCGCTACTTTCACTATCAATGATGAAATTACACACCTTCACATTTACTGTGCAATGGGTGCGGAAGATGTTGTGGCACTGAGGATGAACTTCAAGCCTCGGGGCATAACATAAACCCATCGCTACCAAGGATTCACCATGGTCTCGATCTATCAAATCGGTGTCATCACCACAATCTTCACTGACTTGCTCAAACTCTTCGTTCTCGGCCTCTCCCTCATCGAACTCCTCTTCAACCCTTCCTTCGTTCGTGGTTAAGTTGATCGCGGGGCGCTGAGGGCACACATTGGACAAGTGTCTTGGTTGGCCTCATTGCCAACAATGATTTGGCCTAGGATGGGCACATGGATTAGGTGCTCAGTTCGGGCCTGTTGTGGGAGGTACGTTGCGTTGGGGCCTTAATGGACCACTCCTCGGATCCCGGTTCGCGATCGTTAAGGAATAGAGCTGGGCATCAAATCGAGTCAGACCGTGTTAGGGCCGACCCGATTTGACCCGATTCTGAAATAAGCCTGACCCGAACTCGACCCGACGTAGTACCGAGTCCAGCATGCCTAACCCGATCCGAGTTCAGGTCTAGCCTAGACTAACCAGGACTGAGTCCAACCCGGTTACACGGACCGAGTCGGGTCGAGTCGTTGGAACAAAAATCTTGTTGTTATTGTCCAGCGAGTAGATGAGAGAAAGAGAGAGAGAGAGAAGAAGAAGAAGAAGAAGAAGAAGAAGAAGAAGAAGAAGAAAACGTACTTAAAGAGATGCCCCTATTTCCCAATTTCTTCTCCTATTCTTTCTCTTCTTCTCTTATTTTTTCTCTTCTTCTCCAATTTCTTCTCTTATTTTTTCCCTTCTTCAATTCCCGAGTGGTGAAACAACGTGCCATAAGAGTTCACGCCCTGCTTATCAAAGAGTTTTTATTTCTTCTTCTTTCGACTCAATCAGGTGCGGCAGGTAGGTTAGATTAGATTTAGGATTTTTTTTCATATATATTACTTGAACCTAAGTCGAGTCGGGTTTCAAATTGAGTTGAGTCAGCACCGAATCGGATTTCGGGTCGAGTCGAGTCAAGGTATTGGGTGACCCGGACTCGACTCAGTTGAAGTTTGGATTGGGTGAAGTGTACTCGAATCGAATAGACTCACCCATCCGATTCGGGTTTGAACAAGTCGGATGAGTCGAGTCTGTCGAGTTGACCCGACCCGTGCCCAGCTCTATTGAGGAAGGTTGAACACGTCCACCAACAAGTTCCTTCCCTTTAGCCTGGGGTGTTTCCTGAACCTCCACGGTGGTAGGAACGCGAGGTGAATGATATGGACGTGCAGGAACTCTAGCGAGCTGAGTTTTCGCACGTGTAGCGTATTGTAGAGCGTCTTCCATTGTCCAGACCGGTTGCATCTATACCCAATCCTGGATGTTGATCCTTAAATTGCCAACGAACCTAGCCGGTTGAATTCGGCTACATATTCTTCGAAAGTTCAGTTGCCTTGAAGACAATTCTGATATTGTTGGAATAAAACTTGCTCATAATCACAGGATAAGAAGCGCTATCGAAGTTGTCGCATCTTGGGCCACGACTGGATGGGCAACTTTTTCTGTTAGGTTCGGGAGAGTTGTAGTTGCTCCCACCGTGCGGAGGCACCCGATTTCAACTTATATGCCACAAGTTTTACCTTCTTCTCTTTCAGGACGTCCATATAATCGAAATTCTCTACTTCCGCTAACCAATCTAAGAACTCTTCTATACGCAATAGGCCATTGAAGATGGGGAGTTCAACCTTACCTTTATAATCCAGATCAGCGCGATCTTCGCAATCATTACCGTGTATGTGCTATTGCGCAAAGAGATCCTCAACATCTTCGTCGCTGCCATCGAAATTTACTGCATTAGGCCAACGATTAGCACCTGGAAGAGCCTGTCGGAACATTAGGTTGTTTTGAACTATGATCACAGGCGGCTGTGCGCCACTCGGAGCCTTGCGCAGAACAAAAGCCGTCGCGATCTGATCGAGAGATGCTTGCAGCCCATACATAGACATCTTAAACGATCTCTGGAGAGTCTCCATCTTCTTCGCTAAATACTGCATCCTCTGATCACCATCAGCGGGATTGTTGCCACGTCCTTTGCTAGATGTCAGCTTCTCGAGGTTATTCTTCACTCAGATACCAACTTAGCGCAGCCGTAGGTGGATGAAGATCGAATACCGTCTCTCTCATGGATAACTGATCTGAATCCACGAACCTTCCAGGAATCCTCAACCAGAACTTCCTTGATTTCTCAAGGAGGACTCGAAGGACATGAGTAAACAAAGAATAATCTCAAGGGCAAAAGCTTAAAATTGTTTAATGAATACATAATAATGAAAAACAATGTGTTTAAATAATCTAGCAATCAACCTAAAACTCTAAAGATGAGATTAGGAAGAATCCTAATAAAAAACGGAATGCAAAAGTTCGAGAATAGAAAGTTTGTGCCTCTTTGTGCATCGGATGATTGGTCGGCAAGGGGCCACGATCGGTTGTCAAAAGACCCAGACAATCCAACAAGTTAGGCTGTCTTCATGACAAAATTCGATCAGTCAAGGGACCGGCCGTCAGATTTCACAACCGATTAACCGACCGATCGTCGGTGGTGCAAACAGTACAGAAAGCTGGGTTGTTGGAGCGGCCGACCGGTTGGACGACCGGTCATTAGTTAATGTCGACTTGAGATTTTTTTGAATTCTCCACTTCTTCCTCTGATCCTTTCTTTGGTCCATCTTCTCCATGTAAAGCTCAGCAACCCCCTCTACATCAACAACTAACCAAGCAGCACATTGGGGAAAGTGTACATTAGATCCACCCATCAGGCATGCTCAACATTTTCACTAATGGAGTAGGCACATCGTGGAACCACGTAAATCCTCGTGCCTCTTATCTCTTTTTTTTCCTTTTGACTTTTGTTTGGCCCTTTTCTTGTGTTTTAGCATCGTTTACATTGATCACGTTTGAGCATTTTTCCACAACAATTAGTATCAAAGCTAAAGTTTAAGAAACCTTTTAGCACAAGATCCACGCTGGCGTTTGTTTTTCAATTATAATTCAGATGGCTGGATCGATGTCTACCAGATTTGAAGTGCTGAAGTTCGACGGATCCAATTCATAATTGTAAAAACTAAAGATGAACACGGTGTCGGTGAAGGAAAGATGTGCAATTGCGATTCAAGGGAAAGAAAAGAAGCCTAAAGAGATTAAAAATAAGGTATTTGATGAGGAAAAAAATCAATTAGTCATGGCAAACCTTCTTCTTTCATTAGATAATTCGGTTTTGTTCAATATGCCCAATCAAACCATTGCAAAAAGCTAATTGTGGGACAAATTGCGAAACCTATATTAAGGGAAATTGATGTCGAAGACTCGAACAAGATATTACTCCAACAACAATTGTACAACTTGAAGATGAAGGAAGGTCCTCTTTGCAAGAATACTTTAATGGGTTTAACACCTTGATTAGCAGAATGGCAGCAGTCGATGTGAAAATTGATGATGAAGAGAAGGTCACACTTCTTCTCTATTTAATGCCAGATTCATGGGATGGTTTGATTATGAATCTCAGCAATGGTCCAAATCTTACTATGGAGTCAGCTGTGTGATGTAGGACAAGAACCCCTGAACAAAGGGCGAGGATTGAGCACTTTTCTATCTCAAATGAGCTGAAAAAGAATTAAAAAATCGGCAATTTACAGCATCTTTTAGTGCCACCGAAGTTGGAAATTGGTGCGAGTGAAGGTGCAAAGATCAGGACAGCGGGTTAGAGGGTTTTTAAAGATAATTCGACTGAACCTTCAGTTGGTTTTGGTGCGAGCTAAGGTGACCTTCGGTCCCACCTAAGGTGCCACCGACAACCTATTACAATTTGCACGATTTTTCAATTTTTGTTTCCTTTTTTAATTAAGATTTTTTCTTATGCAATTAGGGTTTGTTTAGGATTTTCTAGGTTAGTTAAGTACATTCTAATTGTTGTTAAAGACATCAATTCATTATTATTAATCAAAGTTTGACTTTTTCCTTCTTTCTTCTCATGGATTTGAAAAATGTCTCGTGAAGTCAAGAATTTCCCTCATAGATTTAAGGAAGCCCTTTTGAGGAGTTCAGGGAGCCTTGTGAATTTAAGGTAGTTATCTCGTGAAGAAGACAATGATCGACCTCACCTCGTCCCCCCCACGCGTCAAGTGGTATCAGAATGGGCCAATGTCTCTTTACAAAGGTACTGACAACAATCTCATTTACGATGATAAAGGGATCTATCCTCTCACAGTGGCGGCTTTCGAGACAATGCTTAAGACTTCCGACGGGAGAATCGTCAAGCCATGCAAGAGCTGTAAGCTAGATTTGACCGTATAATGAAAAAATTAGATTGAGTTATTGCTTGTGGTGACAATCTGCTTTCGGAATCCACTAGATTTTACAATCAGATGGATCGTTCCTACAGGAGGACGATAGATCTCCCTAACTTCAATAGTCGGAGTCGTATCGACGAATAGCTCTTTGAAGTCAAATGCCTCTTTGATTACATTTAGATTCCAGAAGAGAGGAAGGTTCCAATCATGGCATATCATCTAAAGTTTGGCATTGCGGTTTAGTGGGAATACGTTTAGCATGGTCGAGAGAAGGAGATGAAAGCGTCGATCCACAAGTGATCGCGGATGAAACAATGGGTACTATCATGTTTTCGATATGATAACGATGACCTGGATGCCAAATTCATTGGTGGCATCGAATCGGCACCGGTGGAAGTACACAATCAACCTAAAACTTTTGAAATGGAGGAGCAATCTTTCGTGCCTGTCCAAGATTACTTCGAACAATTTGCTGAGTCAATAGAGGTTAAGGCCATGGAAGGGAAAACCGTCTCCAAGGTCGATTAAGCTTCTGAGAAAGCGGAAGAGGTTAATACTTCGGACGTGCAGGAGAAGGAAGAAGAGCCTGTAGACATTCTAGAAGTCCTGAAGCTGGATTTGCTAGAATCCGTGAGCATCCCAGAAGATGTCGAGCAGGCAATGTAGGAATTCGAGGCGATCGTGATCGCCGAACTTTCTGTTGATTTGTTCCTTGTGCAAGAAATTGCCCTTTCTCAGATTGAGCCTGTCTTCACCAACAGGGATGACATGGCAAAGCAGGTTGCGATTATTCATGTTGGTGTTGCGAAGCAATCAACGAAGTCTGCTACGGCATGCTAGGAAGAGACTAACAACCATCGACTTTCGAAGTTAAAAGAAGGTCATGGCCCTAACCTGAAGCGAAACTCGAGGACGAGTTTTTTTCAAGTGGGGGAGTTTGATGTAGGATAAGAACCCCTAGATGAAGGACATGGATTGAGAACTTTTCTATATCACATGGGCCAAAAAAGAATTAAAGAAAATCGACAATTTACAACATATTTCGATGCCACCGAAGTTGGAATACGATGTAACCAAAGGTGGAAAAATCAAGGCAACGAGTAGGAGGGTTTTCAAAGCTAATTTGACTGCACCTTCGGTTGGTTTCGGTGAGACCTAAGATGACCTTCGGTACCACCTATGGTGTCACCGACAGCCTATTACAATTTGCGCGATTTTCAGTTTTTGTTTCCTTTTTTAGTTAAGATTCTTTTCTTACGCAATTAGAGTTTGTTTAGGGTTTTTCTGACTATTTTAAGTACATTATAATCATTGTTAAAAACATCAATTCATTATTATTAATCAAAGTTTGGCTTTTGCCTTCTTTCTTCTCGTGGAATCGAGAAACATCTCGTGAATTCAAAATTTTTCCTCATGGATTTGAGGAAGATCTGTTGAGGAGTCCAGAGAGCCTTGTGGAAGAGCTACTAAGAATAGTGGTGAGAGAGATCAGATGAGATCCAAGTCGAAAGGGCACAAAATAGGTAAGTGATGAAATTGCGGAAAGAATGCTTACTTGCACAAAAATTGTACACTCAAGAAAACAAATCAGAAAAATTACAAACTTGATTAGCATGATCAAGCATTATATTCAATGGGTTTTCAAAAAAATCTAATTAAGAAAGACAATCATTTAAGGACGAGGAATTATTGTCGGTAGTGATTCCATGATGGAATTCTAGCTATCAATGGATCTTAGATTCAGACACTTCGTTCCATATGACTTTACACAGAAATTGTTTCTACACAAATCAATCATGTGATGGGAACACAGTTTATATGGGTGATGATAGCACGTGTAAAATTATGAGGATTAAAGATGTCAAAATAATTATGCTTGATGATATCGGACGTATAGTTTTTGTGTGCGACATGTATAGAACATGTGGAAGAGTCTTTTGCGATTGGAAAAGTTCAATAGAGATAGCTATAAATTTTTGGATGAAAAGAATTGATCGAAAATTGTAAATGGAGCAATGGTGGTGACAAAAAGAGAGTTAATGGACAGTTTATATCGTTTAATTGGAAATACCATGGTTGGCGATGCTCTTGTTATTAATGTTATGGCAAACTCTATTACAATTTGGCACAGGCAGTTGGAAAGGGAAAACACAAATATCAGCTTGAATTGATCCAAACTTCAACGGCCGTAAGAAGTTTTCAACAGTAGGCGTTCAATTCCCACCGTTTCGTGTGGTGTGGTACACTTGTGCTTTGGATATGCTTCAAATTTGTGCTAATGCCCCGAAATGAGCCAAAAAAAAACAGATGAATAGGATGGATAAAACATACATCATGGTGGGCCTCACAGAGTTTACTCAGTAGGCTATCCAGTACTGAGATACTCAGCACAATCCTCGTGGTGGTGTCACAACGGAAAAAAAGTTCCAAATAGTTGTACATAGCTTTTGTAAACGTGTGAAATTGGAACAAGTTGGGTTTTCACCAGATGCTTTAGTCGGTGTATCCCAGCTGACACATGGCTAGGATGTTATACCCACGTGCCATTTTGACAACTTGGCTGCGTCTGGGGTTCATGGTGGTAAGGTGCTGGTGAGGCTGGCAAAGGGCAACAAATAGAGAGTTTTTATGGAATCTGGTAGCAGAGCCCAGAACAGAGGAGGAGGAAAATCCCAATCGTTTGTCATGCCTAGATACTTTGGCCAACCTGATGACCGGATCGGATATGCACGGGAGTGACCATATTTTGATGTGTGGGGGCAAGTACAGATGCAATGCAGGAGTCACGTAGCAAGGTTCAAAAAGAGAAGTAAACAGACTCTTACCTTGCTTGTCCAGCGACTTCTCGCCCATCTCGCTTGATCTCTTTGTTGTTGATCCAGATGTTAGGGATGTGTGACATTGCTTGTTGTTGATCTTCCTCAGCGTATTTTTCACACCATTTTTCTAATTTTGGACAGCCCATGATCTTCAGTTGGCGAAGTTTACATAGGCCTCTGAGATCTTTGGGAAGATGTGTGAGTCTTGAGCAGTATCTAATGTGTAGCATCTGAAGCTCAGTGAGTCCTTGTATACGAATGGGAAACTTAGGATATGGTGAGTTTATAATCACCAAGTACTTGAGGTTGTGAGCGAATGGCAGGTGGAACTCATGGGTATCTGTGATGTGCATATCATTGCCTCTGACGTCGCCCAAATAAATGACTCTGGTGCGGCCGTACATGCTTCTGAAGGGGTTTCTGATGAAGTTTACTTCCAAACTCTCGACAGATTCTGAAACACACGATGTCCAGGCAATATTGCTTGGTGCTTCAATTTCTACTTTCCACAGTTTTCCATGAAGGAACGAGGGCACTTTCATTAATGAGGGACAATTTGCAATACGTAGTTCAAGGAGAGACGGCATTCCTGCATCTGGTCTCCCAACCCACTCTATCAAATTATCCATGCTCTCCAAAACAAGTGTCTCCAATTTAAGGAATGCTGCCGCTGCACCTGCCACATCTCCACTATCATTATTCCCGTAAAACTCTGGACCGATGAATTTCACCCCATTCATTCCTTCTAGAGTAAGGTATTTGAGGGATGGTAGTGTCCCAAGTGCTGGAAGTTTTATGCACTCACGGCAATCACGAAGAGTCACATTAACTAGGTTGGAGAACGATGCATCTTCCATCCATCCCGGAAACTTCAATCCGATGTAACCCAATATTTTCAGTTCTTCTAGGTTTGTGTGGGGTTGAAGGCCTTCAAATACACCTTCAATCCTCTTTGCTTCATCATCTTTTAACTGTACATTCTGACTAGTTCCATCATACAATTCCAAAAGGCGAAGGTGTTTCTTATTCATTAGTTCTGCTTCCTTGGCTTCACCCTCATTTAACACCCTCTCCAAATGGTATATTGCTAACTCTCCTTGGAGAAGATTGAGGTTTTTAAGTTCCCCAATCCTGCATTCCATCCCTTCCCCAACAATAAACTTTGACAATGTTCTAAGGGAAGTTAATCTCCCAATCCCATGGGGTAAAGCCCACAATGCCCGGGTATCTTTAATTTCCAGATGTCTTAGCCTCGCAAGTTTCCACATCTCTTTGGAAAGTTCAGACAGTTGGCTGCACCCGTTCAGTTTCAAGGTTTGCAATAGATACAGTCCGCATATGAATTCAGGCAGCCTTGTTATTCGAGCGGTAGATAAGTTGAGATATCTTAAAAGTTTCAAGTTCTTCAAAGAACTTGGAAGCTGAAAACAATCTGTACCACTCAAATCTAATGCTCGGAGGAACCTGAAATTTTCAAAAAAATCATCATCCACCACAGGGATTCTTGGACACCCAATGAACAGGAGTGTCCGTAGATTCTTGGCTTTGAACAAGCTTGGCAGAATTGATAATAAATCATCAGTATATTTCAATGAGACATGGCGCACATGCAGGGGGATGTTGTTCGACAATTTCATGTTCACGGTCTGGCATTCTCTCATGACAGTTTGGAAGAAGTCATGAACAATATCCATCATCTTACAGTGCATGATATTGCCCAAGCAATCTGTTATTGGAGCATCAAACAAGGATCGCCCTAGTAAATTGTAAAAATACGTATCACCTATACTTTCCATCGCTGCACTTTCCTCTGGAAGAAAACCCTGGGCCATCCACAACTTGATTAATGTCTCCCTCTCTATTACATGATCCTTCGGAAATACATAACAAAAGGCAAAGCAATGCTTCAAGTACGGTGGCATATTTTCATAGCTTAATTGAAGATCAAGTACAATGCCTCTTGTAACATTTGGAAAATCCCATGTTTCACTCTCCAACACAATCTCCCACTCCCTCCTTGTCCTCTTGAAACGCAATGCATTTGCTATTCTCTTTATAATAAGAGGTAGTCTGTCACACTTTCTTGCAATTTCTTTGCCAATTTCTTCTAACTCTGCACGTTCCTCTGTATTCATTTCCCCAAAAGCAATGTGGCTGAACAATGACCAAGAATCACTTTCTAATAGGGGCGCCAGTTCATGCCGTTTCGTGACTCCCATAGTTTTTACCACAGTTTCATTACGAGTCGTGATCAAAATTCTACTTCCAAGATCTCCATCTTTCAAAGGAAGCCTCAATTTATCCCACTTGTCTTCATTTTCATTCCAGATGTCATCAAGCACAAGTAAAAATTGTTCTCCTCTCAGGACATTCCGTAGATGATTTTGCACCATTTCCCATTCAAAGAAACTAGTGGGGGGTCGACCCTCCGCCGCTTCAACAATTGCCTTACAAAGCCTAGTCTCATCAAAATCATCCGAAACATGGACCCACATCCTTCTCGAGAAGTGATGAGTAACTCGATCGTCATTGTATATTAATTGAGCGAGAGCAGTCTTTCCTACTCCTCCTAAACCAATTATAGAAATGACAGGAATCACATTACTGACACGACCACTGTTAGTTATCAACCAGCGTATGATCCTTTCCTTATCTGGAGTCCTACCAATAATCTTCGTTTCATCAACCAAGGAACTAGTTTTCCTCTCTGCCGTTTCCACCCTGCTAACTATGCTTTCTTCCAAATGGAAGTTAGACTTCTCACTACATATAGCATCGAGCCTTTCTCTAACATTTTTTAATCTACGACCCATCTCAATCCCCAATTTAACATGAAAGCCCAGTTCATCAACTGTTTCATCAACACTAAGAGTACGTAAGATGGAGTTGCATACCCGCTTTGTGACATGTGGAGTTCCGCTGTCTTCATTTTCATATCTGAGGGATTCGGCTCTCCACTCGTCCAGTAAGTCTTCAACGTCGTAGGCCACATCTTTGATCTTCTCCAGCCAGTCACTCAGAGCTTCATCCTTTCTGCGTCTCCTCTCAGCATCGCGAAGAACGGCTTGGATGGCTTTGAATGCACTAGAAAGGTCTTGTAGCTCTTGGCGACAGGACCACACCGATCCTAGCTCGGATTGGAGGAAGGAACTCAAGGAACTAAGAACCGATGGAACAAGTCCATCAGCCATGAGAAAAGATTTTAGAGGTTGAAAGGAAGAAACCTAAAAAGAAGTTTGTTCTGATGATAGATCATAATGGGGGAAATTCACAGACAAAGGTAAAGTCTCTTTGTATAGTAAACAAATGAGGAATTGTCATGCACTGAAGAAGAAATGTCAAACGAAGATAAGGAAGCAAACATCTGCGAGATTTTGAAACTATCGTCATAATATTACGAAAAATTCATTAAACGAAAAAATCTAAGAAGATTTTAAAATATCGCAGTTTTATATCGCAGAAACATATATTTAAATTTTAGATTTACTTAAAAAATTTAAAAGATTTTTTTATTTTCTGCTAGATTTTTTAATAATATCCCGGCAAAAACCGGTTTTGAAAATCTTAAAGTGAACGAGATTTGGGAAGCGGATTGCGTAGTGAGTTACTCCGCAGCCCACCGTGATTTCATATTTTATCCACTCCGTCCATCCATCTTAACAGATAATTTTTAGTATGATGCCAAAATACGAAGCATATCAGAATCTAAAGTGGACCACACCATAGCAAAAGTGTGAACTGAATGTCTACCATTGAAAACAGAAGTTTTGGATCAAGCTCATATTTGTGTTTTCCCTTCATCCATGTCCATGTGATCTTATGAACAGGTTGGATGACAAATAAACATCACTGTAGGGCCTGGGAAGGTTTCAACGGTGGAAATAATTTTTCCCACTGTTTCCGTGGCATGGTCCACTTGAGATTTGGATATGCTTAAATTTTCGGCTCAACCACTAAAATGAGCTGAAAAAACATATGGACAGTACAGATAAAGCACATACATTGTAGGTGGGCCCAACTGAGTTTAGCATGCGGAG
Source organism: Liriodendron chinense (assembly GCA_003013855.2). Classification (NCBI taxonomy): domain Eukaryota; kingdom Viridiplantae; phylum Streptophyta; class Magnoliopsida; order Magnoliales; family Magnoliaceae; genus Liriodendron; species Liriodendron chinense. Next base: position 9,095,684 of record ML058335.1, read on the forward strand.
TTACCGCGCACGCAATCCGATTCCATTAGGGCCGAGTGAGCTATATCCAAGCTCAGCCTACATTTTACAACCTAAGCCCAAATCCAACCCAGACCCGTTGCGGGCTCAAATAGTCTTGCCTGAGACCAGCTCGAAGTGAAACAATTTGGAGGGTAAGTGTTGCCCTGGGTATTGTCTAGAATCATGTGGTACACATGAAACACGTAGGTATCTAATTTTTGGGTCTTGAGCATAAAATGGGGTCGCACACCTCATGGTCAGGGTGGATTTCACATAAAAACCATGGTGGGGTGCACCCGAGCCGACAACCCTTTTCCTAAAATAATTTTCCCTTCCCATCAAACAAAGGGTCTACAACTGTTTAAAAATTTTGAAATGCTCTTTTGAAGCCAGGTGGGTCGCCCAGGTCAGGCCTACCGGCTTTTGGACTTCTTAGCCTAAGCTTGGCCCAATTTGAAAACGGGCTTACAATTTAAGTCTGAGCCTGACCCTATGGCCTAATACTCCGGTCTGACAAAGGGTAGGCCCAGAAGCCCAATAGGCCAACCTGGCCCATTGACACCCCTAAACTTGATGCATCAGTCAACTTTAGGGTTCTCAATGGGCCGGGCTGGCTGTCTCAAACAGGCTTGAGCTAGACTATCAAGTCCATAGGCTGGATTCGGCTTAAAACTTGAGCCCGTTTATCAAGCAGGCGGGGCTTGAATTTAGTAATCCAAATGCTCGTTCCGACCGTCTTTAAAAAATGAATTTTAAAAAGTTTTCCTCCCAATGCTCTTAAAACCTCTCTTTTCTTGAATCCATAGATTCTGCATCAGCTTGGCCTCCTGGAATTCCTGCAGCATGGTGCATAGTCAACCATGTCTTCTTCAGCTCCTTCAATTTCTTCATAGGTGTCATTATCTTGGCCATGTTGAATTAATGCACTTGGAGCTTTACATGTATGTGTTCCAATGCATGTACATGTACTTTATGAGATACATGTATTTGCTTCAGTACATATACTTTATGAAATACATATATTTGTTCCAATAAATGTATGTATTCATGATTAGAATTTTATGAAAATGTACATGTCTCTTCGTTGAAAAGGCACACGCCTCTTAGTTTTTTTATGCACTTATTAAATAGCTTTTATTTGTTGAATGTATCTAAATGTCTATAAATATTAGTTTGCAATTCATTTTCTAATATGAAGAAGAATACAACAAATTTTCTAGCATCTTCTACTTCTTTTCTAAATTATTCTTTCTCTATCAAAGGCTATAATAGCCTGTGGGCCATTGCCTTGTCAATCAAGGGCCACATAATGGCCACAACCATCATCATAGTGACTGAAGCCATTTTCTTTAATGTCGGTTTTGTGCCGGTATGTTTTCTTCAACGTAGCCAACCTCAACCAGCAATCTTTAACACCGTTTGTGGATGGATGGCAATGGAGTTGCCCATAGTTTGAAGAATATGGGCCGGGCTGGGTGGGCAGAGCTTGGCCCAGCCCTAACCCGTCATGTATAATTAAAGAATTCTTTGTCTCTATCGCGACTCGCCATACAGTATGCGTCGCCGTACCACTGAGCTCCACATGTTCAGAGAATCAGAACCATCTATATTCTCATTACTACTCCAATCCACTTTATGTTGCTCTAAAATCATCTGCAAATATTATTGGACACCCTAGGTTCAGGTCCTTGCCTTGTTGGTGGACTCTGCGGAGTTTCAACAAAAGGGTCTCGAGTTCGAAACTCATCATGAGTGAAATATCCACGCTACTGACAGCACCATGTGTGCCTTGCATGACTGACAAAAAAAAAAAAATTATTGGACAGTTCTGATCATGTGGCCCCCAGTAGGCGGTCGACATACGCTGGATCCCGAGTCCGTTGGTGGAGAAGACTGCCAACATCACTCGAGAGTCCACTTTGGAGGTGCACCCGCATCAAACTTGACAGAGAAACAAGTGTATACAACCATAGCCTCTCATCAGTTGAACAGTATGCACCCTCTCTGCGGGTCTAATCCTTCTGCAATTTGCTTCCAGCGATTCACCACCTTAATGTGCGAAGCGGGCTGCGTGTTGTGCCCCACAACACCAACCTCCGTGCTATGCTGACATGGCAAAGTTCTGTGGACCCAACCATGATACCCACCATGATGTATGTGTTATACCCACACTGTCCATCCATTTTACCATATTATTTTAGGAAATAAACCCACAAATGTGACAGATCCAAACCTTAACTGGACCACACCACAAATTTATTTAAAAAAAAAAAAAAAAAGCAAGTAATCAAAAATAGAATTTCCAAACACCCATTTTTGCATTAAAAGCAATAGGCTAGTAATTACAAAATGCAGCTTCCTACATTGAATTATGATTATATCTACTAATATTTTCCTATGGTACGCACGGTGCTTAATACGCACTCTGTGCTTTTACAAACTACCATCATCATGTGGGGTTAGGATGGGCCCAGAAATACCCAAGTAGGCCACCAACGGCGCATTGATGTAGGTTGTGGGCTTGACTCCTGGAAGAAGGGCCTCGAGTCTGGAAAATCGTCCGTGATGTTGGGCCCACCAACGACTGCGCCCACAAGAATGTTAGGGTTGGGGTTTGGGCTGAGGTAGTAGCGTGATCCAGCCTTGCAGGCAATGTGGGCCGGGTGAGAGGCAACTGACAGAAGTGAGCTGGCCCGATGGTGTATGCGTAGAGGGTAGCGGTTACCGTATCCCACCATGTATGACATTTGCTTAGGATTATCGCCGAGAATGTAATCCACCTACAGATCAAAAAGAAGAAACAATGTACAACCATGTTTGGCAATCAGAACAACTCAATTGGTGGGCCACATCATGCATGGTCCCATGGTGAAAAAGTCAGATTGCGATTTTGCATTTGGTCCCTTGAATGAACTGCTTGGATTGATGATGGTGGGCCACAATTATGGTGAACGTCCCAGGGATTACAATTTGGGCTCAGGTTGCTAAACTGGTTCTCAAAATTTCCACTGAGCACCAGAGAATGGAGTTATATGGTCAAAACCGTTGATCTGATGACCCCACTTTGAGTAGGTTCTGCCCTGAAAACCCATCAACATTGGAAGATCCTAGCCAATCCAAATGTGACCATGAAGATCTAGACCAATCGTCATCGCCGGGAATTTTCAGAGCACATCAGCAGTGGGGGCACATCAACCGAAAATGGATCACAAAATTACCATGGGCCCCACTTGTACAAACGGCAGGTTATGCATAGATCCATATGGACGCACTAGAGGTGTGCACCAAAAAGTCCAAAGATGGTTGGGTAGAGTATTGGTGTGCAACGGTTCTGCAACTGGGTGTGGTATTTTGGGCCTAGTCCGGTTGTCTCCTTCAGGCCCAGTATGAGTTGGACCAGAGCTGAGCCCAATAATAATAATTGGGCTGGACCTGCACTTTGATTCTATTTCTACCAATGGATTTAAGACTCGGTGACTCGAAACAATTCATCCAGTCTGTTGTCGAGTCAAAATTCCGAGTCGGAGGGGTGACTCATTGTATTGAACCGGATAAGGTCCTGCCATGTCCGAGTCAACTCAGACAATTCACACGGGACTCTGGTCTTTCTGATATTTGGGCTGAGGCTCAATTTGAGCCATCTCAAAGTACAAAAACGACACAGCTCGTGCATGACACGCTTCATAAAGCAAAAGGTGGCACATTTATCAGATAGGCTTCACTTCATAAATCGGCTAGGTGTCATACACAGGCTAGGTATCATGGTTGATACACAGGCACACAAAAATTGTACACGTGGCACATAGCATATATTAACTCAACTTAAACGAACTTATTGTAATCCCACTGTCCTTAAGTTAGTCGCAAAATGAGATTAAATGAACAATCCTGACATCCTATTCACCGATACTTGATGGATGAAATAGGACCATCGAATCATTTCCATTTTTAACCGTCCAATATATGTGTCCGTCCACCCATCCAACGGTCAGATGACCAATTAAGTAAAAAAAATTGGTCCATGAGACATCTGGAATGAGAACCATAACTTGGACGGCTTAATGTCACGCAATGTTGAAGTAATTTCTAAGTGCCTGCGTATCATCATCAATCAAACTCTGACTAAATAATCAAAGTGGGGTACCTGGCGTTTAGCCAACCGTCTCAGCTGAGCTGGCGTGGCGGAGATCTTGCCACATGGCACGAGCTGCCTGGAGTGGCTTATACAGTTGGAGTAGGCCAGAAGCAAGAAAGACAGCGAGGTCATCAGCCCAACTGATTTTTCAAGGGAAAAAGGCACACCATTATTTAATTAAAAATATAAAAGGCGCCAATGATAGCTGGACCCCACATGATGCCGACCACTCGCATTGCTTTTCTCTTTATGAAATCTTGGCTTTTTACTTTAATAATTCCACAGAGACAAATCTCGTTTTCCAAAATTTCTAGGCCCAAAAACTTCCGGGGAGATAATTTTTACCAAAAAAGAATTCTAAATCAATAAATAAATTTAAATTTAAATTTATAATTTAATAGCAAATTCAAATGGTTTACAGACGGGAAAAAAATCATATTAGTAAAAACCTGGTGAATATTGAATTTGAGGGCGAGATGTTCCCGGCAACCGCGAACAGATGAAGCTATCAGCGTTTTGCTTGAACGACTGTAGGTAGTTAGCCTTTCCCATCGCCACTTCCTGTAAAATTATGAAAAATCCCCTGAGTTTCCATAATTGTAAATGAATATATTAAAGCCGCGTTTGGCAAGTGCACAAAATCATTTCTGTTTTTCAGAATTTGCCCCCCACTCTAGACAGTATACTCATAAGTAAGCCACACATGGACAATGAAATTGGACAGTTTAAGCACTTCTTTTTTAACATCCGTTCTTCTCAACCCAAGTTTGACCTGCCTAACTATCCTACCTGATGAATGGTTCAGATCTCTGGGCCTGAGATGGCTTTATGGGCCCCTTTAGAAACTTTACCAAGAGAAGAAATTATTAAGTCGGAGATTAGCTAAAACATTCAATTAGTGTATATGTTGCCAAACCAAAATAGTTGGGATAATACTTAGACTGGGATAAGACTTAGACGATGATGATCCAACAACTGAATTGGATGTGTGAACTCATCTCGGCCATCGGTTTGCATAGCATGAAGGGGCATACAGATGGCATCGTTCAATCACAAAGGCCCTCGCTGAAAAGATGAGTCCATCCAACCAGCAGGTAAGTACCAAAATATCATTTGTATGTGACATCCAGCCTATACAATAAGTTCAGCTCAGTGTCGAGATCACCCGGTGCAAATTTCATTTGTTATCGAGAGGATTTGGACAACGGATTTGAATGACTGAGATTAGTCACGTAGCCTTCAATCTACCCATGGGGCTTCTCTTGTTCGTTAAACCTACAAGAGGAAGATGAATAAGCAGGGGGAGGAGTCGTTGACCAGCAAGGGGCTCTCTGATGCCTAAGTTAGATCTAGGAACAAGGAGAGTAAGGGTTTGAACGCTAAGATCTCGGATCTCCACAAGTATTTCGAACCGACTCTAGGTGGTCGGCAAATCTCAAACCGACTCTAGGTAGTCGGCAAATCTCGAACCAACTATGGGTGGTTGGTTAATCTCATTCGAGCCTCGGACCGACTCTAGGTGGTCGGCAGATCTCATTTAGGGAGCTCGGGCTGATTTTAGGTGGTCGGCCGATCTCATACTTGTGGTCCATTTCGGATAGCAGACCTTCCTCAAGAGGATAGAGGGTCTTCAGTAGCCTATTCCTCCTAGCAGAGTGTCATTGATAGGTTATCGGTCCTCTTAGGTGGAATTCTTGCTCTACTTGCTATAGTTGTTGTAGTCAGTAGAGATCGTTGTCGCATATCCTCAGAATATGGAGCTCAGTACCAGAACTCCTTCCTTGGTCCTTTTGCCTAGATTGTAAATCTTGTACTTTGGGCCCTTGGACCTATGTGCTTCTTCTTGTTTGTGGGCTAGTTCAGAATTTTCCCATAACATTTGTGGTTATATGTTTTGAGATCAAATGTAAGGAAAGCAACAGAACAACAATCCTCGCCAACAGTGAAGAACCACTGAAAGAAGGCCCAGAAGAAACTAAAACTCTAAAGTTTTGAAAATCACAAACACTTGCTTCTTTACTAGCTTAGCTCCTTGTAGAGTATGAAAGTTGTTGATAAGGTGAGCAATTGCATTCCAACTTGGGTAGATCATCTCAAGAACCTCTAGGTAGTTAGTCGATCTCATTCGAGCCTCGGACCAACTCTAGGTGGTCGGCAGATCTCATTTGGGGAGCTCGGACCGTTTTAGGTGGTCGCCCGATCTCATACTTGAGGTCCATTTCGAACAGTATACCTTCCTTAGGGGATAGAGGTCTTCAATAGCTCATTCCTCCTGGTGGAGTGTCATTGACAGGTCATCGGTCCTCCTGGGCTGAGTACTTACTCTACTTGTTACAGTTATCATAGTCAGTAGAGATCGTCGTCGCATATCCTCGAGATATGGAGCTTAGTACTAGAACTCTTCCCTTGGGCCTTTTACCCAGATTTTAGATCTTGTACTTTAGGCCCTTGGGCTTACAGGCTTCTTCTTGTTTATGAGTCAGATCGAAATTTTCTCATAACATTTGTGGTTATAGGCTTTGAGACCAAATGTAAAGAAAGTAGCAGAACCACACTTGTCGTCAGCGGTGAAAAACCACTGATAGAAGGCCCAGAAGAAACTAAAACCAAAAGTTAAAAATCATACACTTGCTTATTTACTAGCTTGGCTCATTGTGGAATATGAAAGTTGTTGATGAGGTGTACAGTTACAGTCCAACTCGAGTAGATCAACTTATTTTTCTTAAGGGAACGATCGAGAAGAGGCCAACGAAGCTAATAACAAAGAAGAACTCATGTCCTGCTTGAGATGCAATGATCTCGCCCATCCCAAGCATGTAATCCCAAAAGCCACCACCGAAAGCGATTCCAGAGGCTGCAACGATGCAGGTTTGAATGACAGTGTTCTCCTGCCTCGTGAAGGGCTAGCGCAATAGCCTTGTTTTCTCAAGAACCTTGGTCCACATCTTCATGAAGAAGAATACCAAGAGGCCAACGGCCGCGTTGAGAGAATGAATGATTTCAGTCGTCAGATTTAGCTTTATCACAATAAAGCTGAAGACGAAGGCCAAAACAACACTGACAACAAAGGCCCTAACCATCAATTGGTTCCTCCATGAGGGTCCTCCTTCGACTTGAAGATCTGCTCGATCGAGAGGTTGTCATCGTTCTCCTTCCCTGCGATCTTGGTCATTGTGTCCCTTCTCCTCATTCTCTCAGAGCATGAAAAGCAGAGAAAAAGCGAGATTTGTCGTCAGGTTGTTTTACCCTTCTTCTTTAGTTTTATTGTGATGAAGCTGAAATTGACGACTGGGATCATTCCTTCTCTCAAAGTGGCTGCTGGCCTCTTGGGATTTTTCTTCGTGAAGACATAGATGAAGGTTATTGAGAAAACGGGACTCTTGCGCCCACCTTTCACGAGATAAGAGAACACTATCATTCAAACATGTGTCGTTGTAGCTTTTGAAATCGCTTTCAGTAGTGGCTTTGAGGATTACATGTTTGGGATGAGCGAGATCATTGAGATGGTAATGCCCCTATCAACATTAAGAATCCATCTCTGGGTTGGATGATTGGATTCTTATTTGTTGTTAACTTCGTCGGCCCATTCTCGTTCATTCCCTTAAGAAAGATCATGATCATAGACCATAAGCAATGGGACTATAACTACTCACCTCATCAACAGTTTCCATATTCCACAAGAAGTGAAGCTAGTAAAGAAGCAAGTGTCTATGCTTTTCAAACTTGTTTGGTTTTAGTTTCTCTTGAGCCTTCTTTCAGTGGTCTTCACTGTTAACGACGTTTATGGTTTTGCCGTCTTCCCTACATTTAGTCTCAAAGCATATGAGCACAAATATTCTAAGGAAACTCTGAGCTGACCCACAAACAAGAAAAAGCTCATAGGCCCAAGGGCCCAAAGTACAAGATCTACAATCTTAGCAAAATGCGCAAGGGAGGATTTTTTGTACCAAGCTCCTGTTCGCTTCCCCAAGTGTAGGGTTGCGATGTAGTAATAATCTCGGTAAGACCGAGGTCGATCCACAAGGACTTATGTAGGAATCCACAAAACACTTCCAATAGTTCTACTAAAGAGCTAACAAACAGATTTGTAGAAGATTGATGTAAATAGTAACGTGTAATTAAACTGAAGGTAAACAATTAATAAAAGGCACTAGGGGTTCAAGGATCCACTTAGTAGCAATCCTTGATGTTCAATTCGCTGTGGTTTCTCACTTTCTCAACTAGAATCGAAATTAAGTTCTATCTAGTCGGATGATAGAGCAGTTCAACCAAACAATCTGTCATATGTATGATCCATGTATATGATTCACTCAATGCAAGTTAGGACGAGCATACTCAATTGCATAGGTCAGTCCCAATTCCAATAAACTAAGATCACAATCATAACCATCATTAAATTCTGTCACAAGACAAAACTAGATTATGATTTGAACTTGATTCAAATCACATACATAGTCTCACATACTTCAGAATTTCCAGAAAAGCAGACTTTTGGTAAGAAGTTCCCACATGAAAATCATAAATCTAGAGTGTATTCCAATTCTTCAGATCATGCAGGTCTAGACTAGTTCACAACAATTAAGAACTCAAGCAATTCTTCCAAACATCCATGAGTCATCATAAGACTAAGAAAAACTACTTAGTACTTGAATTAAATTTCAAACCATTGTTCTTCAATAGAAATCCAACTTAAACCAAATCAAACGAATTGAAACATCTTAGATTCACTGCAAGCTTCACCTCTTAGCCCTAGCTAAGAGGTTTAGCCGTTCATGATCCAAGGAAACATGAAAACAACTAAAAAAACATAAAACTAGAAAACAAACTAGGAGGAGTTGTAGAACTCCAAAATCAACTTCCGCCACCTCCCACCGTGCTCAATCCCTCTAAGATGCCCTAGGAAGAGCCCCTAGGTGTCCTTTTATAGTGGGGAAGCTCGGTTGCTTCGGAAACATCTCGAATTTGCGTAAGGTTACGCAGTGCGCAGAGAAAATCGGAGCTTCACGGACAAGCTCTATTACGCAGACGATCGGTCGCACGACCGATTTGAGCTCCCGGACGACCGGTCACACGATCGGTCTCAAAATCACAAAAAATGTCCAGCGAGTTTTTGTAATTTTCGCACCCACAATTTTAATTCAAGGACCGGTCTCACGACCGGTCTGAGCAGTGCACGATCGGTCGCACGACCGGTCTTGGATGGTCCAGTGATATTCGCAGAGTGGCCTTTTCTGTTGAGTGGTCGGACCGATCGGACGACCAGTCTTGAGCTATGGACGACCAGTCTTGAACACATTCTTCTGCTTTCTTTCTTCTTTTCTCTGACTTCTTTCTTTCATCCTTTGATGCTTAGTCCTTTGATCTTCTTTGCTTGTAAATGACGTCTTTAAGTCTCCAATTGATGAATCCTCTCTCTCATCCCTACAATCACAAATCCATGCGTTAGATTAGTTTATAAATCATGAAAACCTTGCATAATGAGTGATGAATTGGGGTTAGAATATGAACAATTAAGAGCTCAACACACCCCCCAACCAGCATTTTGCTAGTCCCGAGCAAAACATGCATGAAATAAGTTTCATTCTCCAAAACCTAACTCTCCTTTAGAAACTATTCTTCTATACATCCCAAGACACACAAGTGTAAGAGTCAGAAAAATTAGGTGATAAATGTTGAAATCGTAAACTCTCAAGACATAATAAGTGTCCATATGAAATTCCCACTGATTGGTTGATAAATAGAAGAACTTGAACAAATTCAACCTAGTGTGCATAGTGAAAATTCATCTCATGAGTTTCCAGGATTATCTTCTTCATAGATCAACTAGACTATAGATCTCAAGGTCTATAGAGCAACAACAAGTTAATGACAGGAATTTTCCTTACTGTCCTTCCGACGGCTTTCACACTACGTCCAATTTCCAGCTTTGGTTACGGGTAGACCATCCCCTAGTTGGTAATAGGTAGCCCTAATCGAAATTTTCCACCATTTTTCCATCATTCCTAATTTCATCCTTCCTTTTCCTTTTTCTTTTAAATTAGATAGGATTTTTAGAAATCCATATCTTTCATTATTTTTCCATGGACAAGGATGGACAAAGTAGCCCGGATTAGTTTCTCAACACCTAAAAGCAAAGTCTAGCTAATCCACAAATCACATAATCCTTTCAACCCATGAAAGTCATATAATGTGAACTAGGTGTAAGAGTGTTCAAATTTTCTATCAATCACATAAATAGGGGAATTCACATATAAAACCATTATGTTAAGAGAAGTTCAAGACTTTCAACATCATACACTTCGTATCTCCTCCTCTTATGCTCGTATCATCTCGAATGCATAGCAGTAAGGTTTTCTAAAAGAGTTTTAAAATTTTAGAATATTCAAAAAAATTCCTACATAATTGCTCAAGATGTTACAAAACATTAGATTCATCCTAGTGATCCTACACCCCCCAACCAAATCTTGCATTGTCCTCAATGTAAAAGATGTTCAATGAGCAAAACATGAGAACAATTCTAAAAATAAAAGGGAGTGAGGAATGTACCTGAGAGAATGAAAAGTGGAATTCTACCTCATTCTAACAAACCTAAGAAAAAGTAAACAAAAGCAACAAAATCCTAATCCTAACTACTCTATACCTCCATCAGACTAGGAGATCAATTCCAACAAAAGCATAAAGTCAAGCAGAATCATTAGATGGATCAAAAGGTTTTGCAATAACGTCATCCAATATCCTACGTTATAATATATATGTGTGTGAGTGATCTAGATAAGCCACTGAAAATTTCAAAAAAAAATTTCAGCAGGTTCCTTAATGTTTTCACCACATGTATAAGAGGAGACAGCATCATATTTGTCAGAAAAAATATGTCTCCATTCAGATTTTTCTGGGCATTGATTTTGCAAGTATGGATCATCCCAGGGTTGGTAGAGTTTGGTATGCATGATCCATAAAGGTGTGGAAATATGAATTGATTTCTCAGCACAACAAAGTGTTGTTTCCACATCCTTCTCTTGGCTAATGTTATATGCCAATACCGACTCTAAAAGTGCGACTACATCCCCTATCACATCAACATTCTTATCAAGAGAGTAGGTCACATCTTCTTCTAAGTGATTGGAGTAAAGAGTTGAAAGGGACGCATCTTCCACAATAGAATTGATTATGTTTATTTCGTAGACCTTTTCATCTTCATCCTCTTGCTGGTTGTCAATATTGAAAGCATTCAACTCAATCGTCATATTTCCAAAAGACATTTGTATGACCCCACTCCTACAATTGATGATAGCATTCGATGTAGCTAGGAATGGGCGGCCAAGTGTAACAGGAATTTGAGGGCCAAGATTAACCATGGGTTGTGTGTCCAATACAATGAAACCCACCGGGTAGTAGACTTTGTCAACTTGGACAAGCATGTCCTCAATCACCCCTCTCGGAATACGAATTGATCAGTCAGCAAGTTGTAATGTGGCTTTGGTGGGTTTTAATTCACCTAAACCCAATTGTTCATAGACCGAAAAGGGTATTAAGTTCACACTTGCTCCTAGATCAAGTAAAGCATGCTTCACCCGGTAGTCTCTAATTATGCATGATATTGTCGGACTACTAGCATCTTTGTATTTCTTGGGCATCCCGTGATTTATAATAGCGCTTACATTTTCTATAAAAAATGCCTTCTTTTCACATGTATTTTTCTTTTTATCGTACAAAGATTCTTAAAAAATTTAGCATATGACGGTATTTGTTTAATGACATCCAACAATAGGATATTGATCTTGACTTGCTTAAAAACCTTCAAAAATTTCTGATTTTTGTCTAAAGGTTTGGGTGAAATCAACCTTTGGGGAAACGGGGCAACCGGCTTGTATTGCCTTTCCTGTTCTTTCTCTTGTGAAGTGTTGTTCGGGCTATCATCCTCTTTGAAAATTTTCGAATCATTAGGCTTTGGGGCCTTCACCGGATTAGATTTATCAATTATTTTACCACTTCGCAAAGTGGTGATAGCTTGAACATGCTCCATATGTTGGGAAGATGAGCTTGTGTCTTGTATCTCAAATTGGGTCCTTGGGTTAGGAAGAGGTTAGGTAGGAAGTATGCCTTTCTCCCTAACACTGAGGTGAGATTCAACCCTAGCCATTGAGGTTTTCAAGTCGTTGATGGCTTGAGTTGTATTTTGATTAAATTTCAATTGCTCTTGCATGAACCCATCTATTTTCAGAGAATTAGTTTTGTTATACTCAGCTTGAACCGATACAAATGCACCCAACATCTCCTCTAGCGTAGCTTTTGGTGTAATGACTAGGGATAGACCTAGTAAAGGTTGAGCTTGAGGGATATTGTTTGCATTCGCAGTGGGTCCATTCCTCCAACTGAAGTTGAGATGGTTCTTCCAACTAGAATTAAACGTGTTTGAGTTTGGAGCACCAAATTGCTGTTGATAACTGTTTATGGCATTTGATTGTTCTTGTAAGATGTCTTGAATTGCTGAAATTGTAGGACAATCTTGTGTTGCATGTTGATTTTCGAAACAAATTCCACAAACAGTTTCAACGTCCTTAGAGTTGATCGTCTCTCCTTTCCTTAATTCTATGGCCTCGACGTTTCTTGTGAGGCTAGCCACACGTGCACTTAAGCTATCCTCTTCTGATAGGACATAAATTCCTCCTTTTTTCCTTTTGTTGGCTAGTCTTGGAATTTGTTAGTTTAGATGTATCCCAAGACTGTGCATTCTCAGCCAATTCCTCCAAATAGTCCCTGCTTCCTCGGCTTCCTTATTCATGAACTCCCCATTACACATCATCTCTACGAATTGGCACATGGGTGAAGTCAGTCCTTCATAGAAAAAGCTTATAACCCACCAAATTTTATAGCCATGACGTGGGCATCCATTTAACAAGTCCTTGAACCTCTCCCAACATTGGAAGAAGGTCTCATCCTCCTTTTGGGCAAGATTCATGATAAGGAGCCTCAACATGTTCGTTTTGTGAGGAGGGAAGAACTTTTTAATGAACTCCCTATGCATATTAGTCCATGTGCCAATTGATCTTGGCCTTAATGCATGAAGCCAACCTTTAGCTTTATCTTTAAGGGTGAAAGGAATAATTTAAGCCTCACCACATCATCAGTTACATTTGCAAAGTGCATTGTGGTTATTACCTCATCAAATTCCTTAAGGTGTTGATAGGCACTTTCACTGTCTAATCCATGGAATCTCTGGAGGAGTTGGACTACTCCCTGCTTTAAATCTACGTTCCCTGCATTTTGTGGAAAAACTATGCATGAGGGAGTGCTCGCTCTTGCTGGTTGCAAGTAATCACGTAATGTTCTTAGTCGGGGAACATTCTCAATCACATTCTCTCCCGTTTCGGTTTGGTTTTTGCCTAGATTTTGATTGGCCATAGGATTAGGTTGATTTACAGCCATACTTTCAGACAAAATTGGAGAATTTAGATGTCTCCTAGTACGTGGTTCTCTGTCAATTCCTTCTACTATCCCCCCCCTTCACTAATGAGTCGGTTATTAGAATCCCAACCCCAATGTGGCATGCAAATCCTAAAAGAATGAAACAAAAAAGAATTATTTCTTCCTTCCTTTACTTCTCTTTAAGACCGAAGCACAAGGTGTCTTGCAATGGCTGAGCCAGAAGCAAGGATAGAGACGGATTTCTCCTGGTCAATAGGGGTTCAAAGAACTCCCCACCCACTCTTTGAATCTTTTGAGAAAAGTGCAGAAAAAGAAGAAAGGGGAGTAGAGGTGAGAAAAGAAATTTCTTAGCACAAGGTGATCCAAGACGGCAGTGCCGACCAACAGGAATCAAGGCAGCACAAGGCCTACCTATCAAAGATCCAAAAAGGAGTCTCCACCCACTCTACAAGAGATGAATATGATATGAATGAATAGGAGAAGAAGAAGAGTAAGGTTAGAAAGATAGAACCTGATTTGAGACTTTATGATTCCTAACTTCTTCTTCAACTTCCTAGAAACCCTTGCAAAAGAAAAAATCAAAATAAAACAAACTAAGTTAGTAATAGAATCCTAAAAATCCTAAATAGATACTACTTTCAGAAATTTTGTGAAAAATCGTCAAAGTCCCCGGCAGCGGCGCCAAAAACTTGTTCGCTTCCCCAAGTGTAGGGTTGCGATGTAGTAATAATCTCAGTAAGACCGAGGTTGATCCACATGGACTTATGTAGGAATCCACAAAACACTTCCAATAATTCTACTAAAGAGCTAACAAACAGATTTGTAAAAGATTGATGTAAATAGTAACGTGTAATTAAAATGAAGGTAAACAATTAATAAAAGGCACTAGGGGTTCAAGGATCCACTTGTAGTAATCCTTGATGTTCAATTCGCTGTGGTTTCTCACTTTCTCAACTAGAATCGAAATTAAGTTCTATCTAGTCGGATGATAGAGCAGTTAAACTAAACAATCTGTCATATGTATGATCCATGTATATGATTCACTCAATGCAAGCTAGGACGAGCATACTCAATTGCATAGGTCAGTCCCAATTCCAATAGACTAAGATCACAATCATAACCATCATTAAATCCTATCACAAGACAAAACTAGATTATGATTTGAACTTGATTCAAATCACATACACAGTCTCACATACTTCAGAATTTTCAGAAAAGCAGACTTTTGGTAAGAAGTTCCCATATGAAAATTGTTGTGGGTAAAGAGCCGACATGAAAGTATGAATTGGACTGGCCTGGTAGAATCGAGGCGATCACTACAAACCCTGAACACGATTCGGCTCCGACCTGATAAGGACCGTCGACTCCAACCGACCCGATAAGGACCATCTCGGGTAAAGCTCCGAGGATTTACCTCGGGCTTATGACGAGCTGAATGACAATCCCACGATCGTGGAGCCATGCCATGATATCAGGAGTAAAAATCGCCGGTCCCAATAAATCAGGACCAAGTTCCCCAATTGCTACCAGAAAATCCCAAGATCTCAGAAGCTCGGTTGGCGACTCGTGAAAATTACGTCTTCCCAAAAAGAAAGATAGCTCTGCGACCTAAGTCTATAAATAGATGCATCCTCCTCATTATCAAGGTACAAAATAAAATATGATCAAAAGAGAGATATTTAATCTTTCAAGATCCAACTAATTTAGGCATCGGAGAGCTAATGGCTGGATCCCAGCCACCTTCCATAGCTTTTCTCTGTTATTACAGGGACTAGAAGACTTCCAGTCCAGATCCAGACGACACACTTGCAAGAGATTTATTTCATCCATCTGTCCAGATTGGAATTCCCCCCCATCTCGTCCGTTGACCACTTTTCAGCATCAACAGATTGGCGCCGTCTGTGGGAACGCGTTTACTTTTCCTGTACCCAGGAAATTCGTGTTCTCGCCCAATCGCTCAAGACGATCTCAACATTTTTCACCATGGCTGGAAAAAGGAAGTATAAAGGGAAGGCGCCCGCAATCGCCGTACCATCAGACGATCAAATTTTCGAGAATGAAGGATCGTTCCCCGACACCCCCGCCATCCAGCTCGATGGGAACTCTCCTCGCTTTACTCAGCAGGGGGGGCAATAAAGGCCTCGCAATCGAGGAATCAGGTTGTCCCTTCTCGAAGAGTAAGTGGGAGGAGTTTCCCAAAGGCTAGGACGTGTTGACGAACGATTCGGCTACGTGGATCAAAGGCTGGACGAAATTAAAGCTCTGTTAACTGGTCTGGTCCTCCCGACAGCTTCAAATAACAGAGACCATGAAGAGCCTCGACATACTAACCCCCTGTCTCAACAATCCCGGCACTCTCATCAAACTCAGGCACCCCAACATTCTCGTCGGCCAACTTCGGTCGAACAACATGAAACTACCAGCCAGTCAACCGGGACAAGGTTCCGGCCAGCCGGGGACTTGCCCGCAAACGACCTGCGCCATAAGCTGGAGGAAAAAAGGACGGCTCGTCTCGAACATGAACGAACTGTCACGAATCCAACGACCGGATGGACGACAATATAAGCCCACTGGAAGCTGAGTTGAAAGAGCTCCCGGAACAAATGGGCGATATCCAAAGAGCACAACGAGCCCGGGCACCTATCGCAGTAGACACACTGGTCGACTCATCTGAATCGCCGTTCACCGACGAAGTTCGTGGAGAGCCCCTTCCCAAAGGATTTAAAATTCCTCAGTTGAAGCAGTATTCGGGGATAGGAGACCCGGCAGAACACTTAGAAAATTTCAAAGTCATAATGGAACTCCTCGGAGCCAGCGGACACATTATGTGCAAGGCCTTCCCATTGTCATTGACGAGCTCGGCATGGACTTGGTTTCGCAACTTAAAACCAAGGACAATCAGCTCGTTCTCCCAATTGAGCAGAGCCTTTGCCACTCAGTTCATTGGGAGCGCCGACCCAAGGAAACACTCAACCCATCTCGCTGCAGTCAAGCAAAAAGAGGACGAGTCATTAAAAGACTATCTCGCGTGCTTCAATTCCGAAGCCGTACAAGTCGAAAAATCTCTCACAAGACGTATTGTTACACACTATGATTGGAGGGATGCGGGACCGAAGATTCCTTTAGTCTGTCGAGGAAGAGCCACCTCAGTTCGTGGCCAAATTTTTGGATCGGGCAGCCTAGCACATCAATGCCGAAGAACTGGTTAATGCTCACCGAATGACATCCAAAAATAAAGAGCATGCAGATGTTTTTGCATGGTCCCATGAAGAGATGCCCGGAATCCGTCCAGAAGTAAGGTCCACTGGTTAAACGTCGACCCGACCACTAAACCGGTCCTTAAAAAAAGGCGTTCTTTCAACACGGAAAGATACATGGTGATCGAAGAAAAAGTATAGAAACTGCTCAAGGCGGGATTTGTCCAAGAAATACGTTATCCAGATTGGTTAGCAAACGTAATCTTCGTCAAGAAGGCCACTAGAAAATGGAGGGTCTGTGTGGATTACACAGACCTGAACAAAGCCTATCCTAAAGACAGCTTCCCGCTACCTAGAATAGATCAGCTTGTTGACGCAACTGCCGGGCACGAGCTCCTCAGCTTTATGGACTCCTACTCTGGGTATAACCAAATCCAGATGTATGCTCCCGATAGACAAAAGACCGCATTTATCACAGATCGGGGCCTTTACTGCTATAAGGTCATGCCCTTCAGGCTCAAGAATGCCGGAGCAACCTATCAACGGCTGGTAAACAAGACCTTCGCGGATCATTTGGGCAAGACTATGGAGGTATACGTGGACGATATGCTCGTCAAAAGAAGGCGGTCGGAAGACCATGTCAACGATCTCTGCACTGCGTTCCAAATATTAAGGAAGTATCAGATGAAGCCCAACCCTAGCAAATGCGCATTTGGAGTAAGCTCGAAAAAATTCCTCGGCTTCATGGTAAATCAGCGAAGGATTGAGGCCAATCTCGAAAAGATACAAGACCTTCTCAACATGAGCTCACCTCGCATAGTGAAAGAAATCCAGCGCCTCACTGGGAGGATCGCAGCACGTAACAGATTCGTCTCAAAAGCTATGGATCGGTGTTTTCCTTTCTTCAAGCAGTTGCGTAAATGTAAGGAGATGACCTAGACTTCAGAATGTGAGCAAGCCTTTGTCGAGCTAAAAGCCTACCTCGGTTCTCCACCCCTGTTGTCCAAACCGGTGCATAAAGAAGAATTGCTTTTGTATTTAGCGGTTTCATCGGCAGCGGTTAGTTCAACGCTAGTCCGGGACGACCAAGGAACGCAGAGACCCGTTTATTACATCAGCAAAGCTCTGCTCGACTCGGAAACACGATATCTTAAAATCGAAAAGCTGGCTCTGGCGTTAATCACCTCGGCCCGAAAGTTGAAGCCATACTTCCAAGCACACCCGATAGCTGTGCTGACTGATCAACCACTACGACAGGGGCTGTAAAATCCCTAAACCTCAGGTCGTCTTGTCAAATGGGTTGTTGAGCTCGGTGAATTTGACATACGGTATCGACCTCGTGCGGCAATCAAAGGTCAGGCCGTGGCTGACTTCATCGTCGAGCTAACCGAACCCCACGAAGCTCAGTGCAACAGCAAACTCAACCAAAATCCAGAGAATAATCGCGTCACCCATCTGGTTATTGCACGTCGATGGATCCTCCAATTCACAAGGTAGCGGAGCCGGCCTCGTCCAATCCTCGCTGGATGGGATAAAAATTCAATATGCACTTCGATTTGGATTACGAGCTTCAAACAATGAGGCTGAATATGAAGCCCTCTTGGCCACTCTTCGCCTCTCCTCCGAGATAGGAATCCGATCGGTAAGAATACACAGTGATTCGGAATTGGTGGTCGGACAAGTGACTGCGGAATACCAAGCAAAAGGAGGAAGAATGTCCGCATATCTGAAAAAAAATCAAGAGTTGCTGCCACGCTTCGACCATTATGAAATCATCTGAATCCCGAGAGATGAAAACACAAATGCAGACTCCCTCGCGAAGCTGGCGTCGTCAACAGACGACGAGCTTGATAGGATGGTACCCATCGAGTTCCTCCCGCAACGAAGCATATCGTCAAACGAACTCGCTGAGGTTTGTCCGGTCTCGACAACCCCAAGTTGGAGGGATCCCATCATCCAGTTTTTACAGTCAGGTGAATTACCCGACGATAAAAAAGAAGCTCGGCACATCCGCTATAGATCGGCTCGATATACATTGATTGATGGGGTCCTCTACAAGAAGGGGTTCTCTCTCCCGTGCCTATGCTGCCTAAAACCTGAAGAAGCCGACTACGTGCTACGTGAAATCCACTTTGGGTGCTGTGGAAATCATTCCGAGGCCCGAGCACTTGCGCAAAAAGTGATTCGGCAGGGATATTATTGGCCCACCATTCAGTAAGACGCCTAGAAGATCGTTAAAAGATGTGATAAATGCCAACGATTCGCCCCAAGTCCTCACCTGCCGCCCGAAGAACTCACTCCCATGGCCGGACCATGGCCGTTCGCTCAATGGGGAGTCGATATCATTGGCCCTCTCTCGATGGGGAAAGGGCAGGTAAAGTACGCAATTGTCATCGTCGACTACTTCACAAAGTAGGCGGAAGCAGAACCATTAGCTACCATCACGGAAAAGAAAACAATGGATTTCATTTGGAGGGCGATTGTGTGTCGTTTTGGGATCCCGAATATAATAATCACAGACAATGGGCGTCAGTTCGACAACAAAGGATTTCGTAAATTCTACAGAGGACTAGGCATTAAGAATGTGTATTCCTCTCCTCACCACCCACAAGCCAATGGTCAGGTCGAAGCAATCAACAAAATTATAAAAAACCATCTCAAGGCGAAACTCGGAGAGAAAAAAGGTAATTGGGTGGAGGAACTTCCCGAAGTGCTCTGGGCCTACCTCGATCCGCTACCAGGGAAACACCCTTCTCCTTAGCTTTCGGAGCCGAGGCCGTTGTACCGGTGGAAATCGGAATGCCTACAAACAGGACGAGTCGACATTGACCCGATCAAAACGAAGATCAGCTGCGGATGAACCTAGACCTACTCGACGAAGTAAGAGAAGCTTCCCAAGTATGGATGGCAGCGTATCAGCAAAGAGTTCGACGGTACTACGACTCCCAAGTGAAAGAAAGACGGTTCCGAGCTGGTGACCTCATCCTTAAAAAAGTGAATGTAAGCGACAAAGCCGGCGTGTTCGGCCCCAATTGGGAAGGACCATATAAGGTCGTCAGCTCGCGTCGTCTCGGCACCTACTGGCTCGAAAACATGGAGGGCAAACCCCTTCCCCATCCATGGAACGCCGAACATCTCAAAATCTACTATCCGTAAACAACAGGCGATATCCGATACAAAGTATGTATTTTGAGACGGTGGTTTAATAAAATCCTTTCCAAGACATTCTTTCAGTGCGACCTAATCCCGATCATGAAATCATGCATTTAAACTTGCTAAACCGCATGGGACAATAGGTCAGCCCGGTAAGACTTGTGCTTCAACCTGGTAGCTAAAGCATGTCAACTTCAGGTCAGCTCTTTAACACAAAAATCCAGTCATTATACCAGTGTGAACTCAGCCATAAGGTCGTACGTGCTCACAAACTTAATCACGAAAGTTGCTAAAAAGAAATCCTTGATTCATCCACACACAAAATGAAACCAACTCGAAGAAGGAATTATCAAAATCTGCCTCAGAAGGGCTTGTATTAAAACAAAATGTTTTATACATTTTTAAAAAAAAATATATAGAGAAAAGTCCCTCTCATTCCTTGCCAGCCTCAAACAGGCCTGCCCCAGTATCTCCGACCCGATCGTCGTCCTCCTCCTCGTCCTCATCTACGGCCGTAAGGTTAAGAGTTGGGAAATGCTTAAGCACAAGACGCCTGCATTCCTGGAAGCCGTCGTTGTACAACTCCTCAGAAACCGCAGATAGCTTCTCAAGCTCGGCTTTCGCGCCATTAACCTCGGCCAAAGAGTTCAGCTGGACCTCCTTTAAGAGCCTAGCCAGGTTCATCTTCTCCTCCTCGGCTGTCTTCAGAGCAGCTTCGAGAGATTCGGCCTTGTTTTCATCGGATCAGGCCTTGGCTGTTGCCTCCATCAGGGCCTCCTCTAGAGACTGGACCTGTGCCTGAGACACTTCCAGCTTCGATTGTGCGACCTTCAGCTCGGACTGAGCGTCCTTCAGTAAAAGGAAACATCTCTTCAGCTCAGCCTTCACAGCTTCGGTCTTCATCTTCCAGGAGGAAGCAGCAACCAGAGCCTTCTGCATCTGGCGATTCCACTTGGCCATTACCTGGAGGATCATGATCAACAAAGCCGAATCCTGTGAAAGTAATGATCACAGTTAGCATGTAAGTCGAGAGCATCATGGATACACAACAAAGAAAATATTAAAATTACCCTGAGGCTGCTCTCTATCGCAACCCCGACCATCTGGTCCGGATAGGAGGAAGCTATAGTGTTCAGGTCCTGGGGGATGCTATGGTTGACACGCATGTATGCGTTGACGCCATCGATCCAAGACGAGTACTGCTCTGTTAATGGAGGTATCTCGACTTGGTCCTCCCGTTGCTCAGCACCCCCAGCAGGAGTAACAGAAGAAGCACGTAGCTGAGGAGGACAAGACGTGCCGGCATCAGTAGCGGGCTGGTCGGGGCCAGCTTCAGCAGTTTGAGGAGTGTTGGAGGAGTTAGGCGGGGGCGCAGGACGGTGGACTGCCGGCTCGACTTGTGAATCGGAGTTATCCGGAACATTAATGACCGGATCTTCAGCGGATGGAGGCTGGGCGGTCAGCGGTTCGGCCCTGACCAAGGTAGAGTCCGAGCCGAGGGGCTGCCTAGATCCGCACACGAAAGACTGAGGCAATCGTGGTGGTCTCTGTGCCTCGGTAGTGGCCACCCTTTTTCTAGGGGACTCAGCGGAGCTCTACCCGCGATCGAGGAATCGGGCCGGAATTTTGCGAGTCTTGGAGACCGCCGCCTTCGGAGTCATCCCTGTCCAAGAAAAGAAGGAAAAAATGAGAAGGAGACAAGATGAAAAGAAGGAAAAATAAGTTATCATTTCAGTTGACCGACCTGATTCAAGAACGGAATTGAGGGTGATCAACCGACAAAAATCCCTCTCTTCAATAGAGAGAGCTCGGGCTTTGCAAATCTGTCTCTCTTGAGCAGCGGATAAAGCTACCCGGATGGTCGTCGAAACTATACAAGCAGACAAATATACGTTAAAAAAAAGGGAGGATGAAAAAAGTTTTGGGAAATTCAGTTAGGTCAGAATTTCATTCGACCTGGTAAAGCAAAGTCAGCTCGGACTTCGAAGCTCAAAGGTCGAGGTTCGTCCGGCGTACACTCCCAACTGCCCGACGCGAAGAACTATTTCCTTTTCCAAGTTTTGGTGGAGGAAGGCAAGCAGGTAACCAGCGAGCCATCCTGACCCGGTAGGGAGGAAAAATAATAGAGTCCTTGGCCGCCCAAAGACTTGAGAATATACATCGAGAAAAGCTCGTTTGAAGTTAACTCCTTATTTCCTAACCTCTGCCACAATATATAGCATCCGACCATACATCTCCATGCATTCGGTTGCAGTTGACTCGGAGAGAGGCCTAAGACGCTAAGGACTTCCCTCACAAAAGGGTGTAAGGGCAATCTTAGCCCAGCCTCTAAGTGCATCAAAGAGACTACTACCTCCCCAGCCCTAGGTTGGCTCGGCCTGTCAGCTCGGTCGAAAACCCTAAACTCTATGTAATCTGGGAGTTTGTATATCTCCCTCGCAGCATCCAGCTCGTCCTGGGTAATTTGCGAGACCATACAATCTAGTTCAAAGGGCTCCCTATGGGCTGTGGAACTACCAGCAGCTGATCCAGGAAGTTCGGACTCCCCCTCTTCAGCGGCCTCATCCGCCCTCACCCTAGAGTCCGATTCACCGGGATTCACCCCCTCGTGGCACAGAAAGGGCAAATCAGACTCACGGTCATCAAATCTCACTTTAAGAATCACCTCAGAGCACGAAGTTTCTGGCTCCGACATTCCCGAATAAAAAAAAGAGAGAGTTAAAAAGGAAATCCTTCGAAAAACAAGAGAGAGAGCGTACCAGAATGCTGGCACGCCGGTTGGAGGAGGAAAATCGAAGAAAGTAAAGAGGGAAGAAGAATGAGAGCACGGAAGCTTAGAGGAGCAAAGTACCAAAGAAAATGAGAAAAGGTTTCCAAAATTCGGCTACGTCCTAGGTTATATACTCAGGGAAGAGTCTGGGTCCTACTTGGGTCCCACCGCATTTAATACAAAAATGGCATGCGGCGAATCCCTACTTGGTAATTCGAAAAGTAATGCCTGTCAAGACACGTGGCGACACCCCGTTCGATTAAATCATATCGGCGCTGTCTCGCTGTACAAAGGAATGATGACTCCTCGGTATTTCAAACGATGCATTCAATGCCACTTTCCCGCCCATCGAAGCGACGGTGCTACAACTGCTAAGTGACAAAAAGTAACTAGGTCGGCAGCAATTCCTTCTTCTGTCTTTTATCCCCGAGCCAGGCAAGCTATACTCGAGGGTAAGGGGGGCTTCTGTTGTGGGTAAAGAGCCGACATGAAAGTACGAATTGGACTGGCCTGGTAGAATCGAGGCGATCACTACAAACCCTGAACACGATTCGGCTCCAACCGACCCGATAAGGACCATCTCGGGTAAAGCTCCAAGGATTTACCTCGGGCTTATGATGAGCTGAATGACAATCCCGCGATCGTGGAGCCATGCCATGATATCTGGAGTAAAAATCGTCGGTCCCAATAAATCAGGACTAAGATCCCCAATTGCTACCAGAAAATCCCAATATCTCGGAAGCTCGGTTGGCCACTCGCAAAAATCACGTCTTCCCAAAAAGAAAGATAGCTCTGCGACCTAAGTCTATAAATAGATGCATCCTCCTCATTATTAAGGTATGAAATAAAATCTGATCAAAAGAGAGATATTTAATCTTTCAAGATCCAACTAATTTAGGCATCAGAGGGCTAACGGCTGGATCCCAGCCACCTTTCATAGCTTTTCTCTGTGTATTACAGGGACTAGAAGACTTCCAGTCCAGATCCAGACAACACACTTGCAAGAGATTCATTTCATCCATCTGTCCAGATTGGAATTCCCCCCATCTCGTCCGTTGACCACTTTTCAGCATCAACAAAAATCATAAATCTAGAGCGTATTCCAATTCCTCAGATCATACAGGTCTAGACTAGTTCACAACAATTAAGAACTCAAGCAATTCTTCCAAACATCCATGAGTCATCATAAGACTAAGAAAAACTACTTGGTACTTGAATTAAACTTCAAACCATTGTTCTTCAACAGAAATCCAACTTAAACCAAATCAAACGAATTGAAACATCTTAGATTCACTACAAGCTTCACCTCTTAGCCCTAGCTAAGAGGTTTAGCCGTTCATGATCCAAGGAAACATGAAAACAACTAAAAAAAACATAAAACTAGAAAGCAAACTAGGAGGAGTTGTAGAACTCCGAAATCAACTTCCGCCGCCTCCCACTGTACTCAATCCCTCTAAGATGCCCTAGGAAGAGCCCCTAGGTGTCCTTTTATAGTGGGGAAGCTCAGTTGCTTCGGAAACATCTCGAATTTGCATAAGGTTACGCAGTGCGCAGAGAAAATCGGAGCTTCACGGACAAGCTCTGTTACGCATACGACCGGTCGCACGACCGGTCTGAGCTCCCGGACGACCGGTCGCACGACCGGCCTCAAAATTGCAAAAAACATCCAGCGATTTTTCATAATTTCCGCACCCACAATTTTAATTCAAGGACCGGTCTCACGACCGATCTGAGCAGTAGACGACCGGTCTTGGATGGTCCAGTGATATTCGCAAAGTGGCCTCTTCTGTTGAGTGGTCGAACCAGTCGGATGATAGGTCGGACGACCAGTCTTGGACACATTCTTCTGCTTTCTTTCTTCTTTTCTCTGACTTCTTTCTTTCATCCTTTGATGCTTAGTCCTTTGATTTTCTTTGCTTGTAAATGGCGTCTTTAAGTCTCCAATTGATGAATCCTCTCTCTCATCCCTACAATCACAAATCCATGCATTAGATTAGTCTATAAATAATGAAAACCTTGCATAATGAGTGATGAATTGGGGTTAGAATATGCACAATTAAGAGCTGAATAGCTCCACATTCCAAAGATATGCGATGTCGATCTCTACTGATTACAACAACTGCAACAAGTAGAGCAAGAACTCCACCCAAGAGGAATGCGCTACTGAAGACCTCTATCCCCCCGAGGAATGTCTGTTATCCGAAACGGAACCCAAGTATGAGATTGGCCAACTACCTAGAGTTGGTCTAAGCTCCCCAAATGAGATCGGCCGACCACCCAAAGTCGGTTCAAGATCTGCTAACCGCCCAGAGTCAATCCGAGATACCCGCGAAGATCCAAATATTTCGGGATCTAATCCATTCTTAGAAAGATCTCTTCAACACGATTAAGAGAGAGAATCTTTCCCCTAATGGGAAGTATCCCAAGAAGATCAAACTCACCAGAAGCTTTTCTCAGGTTCTATAAATAGGACCAGGATCTCCACCCCAAATATACGAAACATCTTAGCCTTCACACCCTTACTCTCCTTGTTTCTATACCTGACTTAGGCATTGGGAAGTCCCATGCTACTTAGCGGCTCCTTCCTTTTGCCTATGCATCTTCATCTTGCGTGTTCAGTGGACGACAAAAGCCCCACGTGGAGATTGAGGACTACGTGGCTAATCTCAGCCACCCAAATCCGTTGTCCAAAACCTTGCGACAACATCACTCATTAAGTGTGCCAACACAGAAAAATGAATTTCTATAATACAATATAAAAAATAGTGGTGTGGCCCACTTAATGAGTAGATTGAGCTAATTTTTGCCTGGTTGGTCCAAACCACTTACAGAAATGACAGGAATGTCGTTACTGACATGACTACTGTGACTTAGCAGCCAGGGCATAATCCTTTCCTTATCTGAAGTCCTACTGATAATCTCGGATTCAGGAACTAGTTTTCCTCTCCACCATCTCAATCGTACTGTCTATGCTTTCTTCCAAATGGAAGTTAGACTCCTCACCACATATAGTATTGAGCCTTTCTCTAACATTTTTTAATCTACGACCCATCTCAATCCCCAATTTAACATGAAAGCCTAGCTCATCGACTGTTTCATCAACACTAAAAGTACGTCAGACAGAGTTGCATACCCGCTTTGCGAAAGGTGGGATTCCACTCTCTTCATTTTCATATCTGATGGATTCGGCTCTCCACTCATCCAGCAAGTCTTCGACGTCGTAGGCCACATCTTTGATCTTCTCCAGCCAGTCACTCAGCGCTTCTTCCTTTCTCTGTCTCCTCTCAGCATCACGAAGAACGGCTTCGATGACTTTGAATGCACAGGAAAATTCTTGTAGCTCTTGGAGACAGGAGAATACCGATCCTAGCTCGGATTGAACGGCAGAATTCAAGTAACTCAGAACCGATCCAACAAGTGCATCGGCCATCAGAAAAAATTTTAGAGGTTGAAAGGAAGAAACCTAAAAAGAAGTTTGTTCTGATGATAGATCATAATGGGGGGAAATTCAGAGACAAAGGTGAAGTATCTGTGCATGGCTTACAAATGAGGAATGGTCAAAAGCGCTGAAGAAAAAATGTCAGACTAAGAAAAGGAAGCAAACATCTACGACATTTTGAAATATTGTTATAATATCAGGACAAATGCATTAAACGAAAATTCTCAGAAGATTTTAAAATATCGCAGTTTTATCACGATATTAACTTAAAGATTAGTAAAAACATTAAGGAAATTGTTTTAGAAACATATATTTAAATTTTAGATTTATTTAAAAAATTTGAAAGATTTTTATTTTCTGCTAGATTTTCCAATAATATCCTGAGAAAAACCTCTAGTTTTGACAATATCAGAGTGAACGAGATTTGTCACTATGGTGCTAAACGCTTGTAGCTGAGCTAATCATCAAACGATTAGAATCGCCATACATTTAGCTCACACGCACAAGATCCTGACCACTCTTCAGTTGGGTCCTACCTTTGATTGGCCACATGTCAGAAATCACAATGATTTTGCCGTTGGAGATGCACCTTGCAAGGTTTCGACCCCTTCGAAATTGTGAATGCTAGTTAAGTCTTAGTTAAGTCCTCCATTTATTTTATAAGGAATCCAGATCCTCTGTTGGCCTCCAAACCCTGCTTGGAGCCTTCGACCACGTCACACTGCATAACGTCAGTGTGACCAGGTTGCACTGATGATGTGACACGGTTGCAGCAGACCTATGTGATGACATGGACCAATGAAGCTCCAAGCAGGAAAACCCTGCTTGGAGCCAACAGAGGATCCGGACTCTTTTATAAGATATTTTCTGACTGGTGTGACGTTTTGAATATGACCCATCCATTGTAGGGCCCAGAGCATGAAGGGTTGCAATTATATACAATGAAACCACTGGTAGGGAGGTGGCATACTTATGGGTGTCAACAGGATGGGTTAGGACCGGGCCAAGCTCTGTCCAAGCTAGGCCTGCATTATAAAACCTAAGCCCAAATCTAGCCTGAATGGCCTACTTACTAGACCGACTGAGCCCATTCCATTAACCATCAGCCGTACTAGGGCCAGATCTGCCTAACTGGCCTCATACTGCAGCCCAAACCTGGCCAAATGGGAAGGATCAGGCCCAGGTGGGGCAGCCCATGACAAATGCAAGTCTGGCAGGCTAAGCTATGCCCAGTTAGCTATTGGGCTCAGCCCAAAGCTTGAGTCGGGGTTGCGAGGCCCACTTTCAGCTATAGATTCAATGATCCAATAGTCACCGTATACGATTGAGTTTGTACAAGTATGATCAGATTTTGGATCATCCTTACCATTGGTTCAATTGTCCTCATCATGGATAAGCTTTCCTAGGGGAAAAAAACCCCCCCAAAATATATGATATTTCGGCTTTATCCTTTTTGTTATATCCATGGGTTTGCAGAAGCAAAATCCCAAAAGATTTTACTCCAATCATCAATCCATTGGGACGGTTCATTCAGTATGATTGGGAGCAAGCCATGATGCAAGAATTCATGATGATCCTATATTTGTTACAACTGTTTTGTCTTTTATAAGCCATAGATTGTACGATTAGAATCATCAAACCAATGTGCTACTTTGGAATCATAAGCAATGCAAAATGGGATGGATTGGATAGATAGCTTAAGATGATGATTAGACCTATTTTGTTCATCCGCTCAATCTTGATCATCACATTTCCATGCAACTGATCAGATGCTTAGAATCATTCAATTGGTGTGATTTTTGCACCATAGTTCAAATTAACTATTGGGCATACATATGTCATTCAAAATGTCCATCCACATGAAGTCAGCAAAACTCTATATTTATTATTTAAAAATATTATACAAAATCTAACCAGAGGTCTTGGATGAAGTAATAGAGATCAAGTCCATTCTTATGGTATTAAAGGCCACCTCCCAGGCAACAAATGGATTCATCTTAGGAGCAAAATTGCAATGGCTGCTTATGCCAACCTCGTTGGTGCTCGACAGGGGATAGGGAAAGCTGATGGAACCGAATCTGTGGTTCCAGTCCCATCTGTGACTGGCGCATACCCTCTATGCTTAATAACCCTTGCATTAATTGAGAGAGGATTGTGCACAAACATCTGCCAAGCAACGTACAAAACGACCCCCCTCTGCTTGCTAGTCTGAATGGGCATTGTTCACATCACCTTCCGTAGGTTGGTGATGCTCATTGGCTCTTCCTAGAGCCATCTCCATTATCTCCCGCTGACCATATCTACTAGCCATCCTAACCTCTCCCAACATCTATCTAGCCATTGATCTCTGACGGTCCGAGCAATTGGGTCCTCATGACCTACGAACCCTGTACCTCCCAAGACCTCAGAGCCAATATTTATAGTTGCGGGCTTCTCTTGATTGACACATGAAATTTGTTTTAGTTTGGTGCAAATGGGGAAGGAGAGGCTCTCAACTCTCACTCGAGCAAACATCATGAAAGATCCATCCAGCTTGCCCTTAATGAGTACCACCACCAAACCGAACTTCAAACTGATATCTATAATCACTGGTTCACATCAGACATTGGCTGGAATGCTGAAGATCCTGATCCAAGAGTTGTGGCAAGTGCCCACATTATGATTCTACACTTCCATCTTGCTCAACAACATATCTTTGTGAAGATCCCTGCTGCAAGTCCTCAGGATGAACATTTCAAACTATCATGCCAGAACACCCAAACATGACTTCTAAATCAGTTGGTGTGAAATTCAAATGCTGCTTATGAAGAGGTCATAAGCAGCCTTAAGGCCCTTCCTTCTTCTTATTACTGACCACTGGAAGCCAATTTTGTTATTTCCCCTTATTTATGTCCCAACAAGATGGGATCTTTAGCCGCAATTACATTACTCGAGAAAGTTAAAATGAGAGTCTTACCGTGAAATATCCTTTAATGCGCTCTCTGATGCATCTTATTGCAACTTATTGAAATCCAACTTTGCAAGCTCAAGCAGCACACCATAGCACATCTTGATGTCTTGGTCGATTGGAATCAGTTACCATGTTAGGGCCAGGTAACGTCCTCTTTATTTCTGAACCTGTTTTTCAGTCCATGGCACATAACATCTACATTCCAAGACTATCTTCTTCTTTCTTTTCTTTTTTTTTTTTTAACATGTTTCATAGTTGTTGGCACACAAAATATTGGATTACAAAACATCCAAATGCAACATCCACACCACACAAATATTGCAGTCCTAATGTCCTTGGAGTTGAAAGTTTCATACCATTACATGCCTTAAAAATCCAAAGTTACTGTTCTTGGAGTTGAGAGTTTCCCACCATTACATGCCTTAAAAATCCAAAGTATACAGTCCTAGGAGTTGAGAGTTTCACACCATTACATGCCTTAAAAATCCAACGTTACTGTTCTTGGAGTTGAGAGTTTCACACCAACACACATTGTCATACATGCCTTAAAAATCCAAAATAAAATGAGGGAGATGCAGAAACAAACCTATGTTGCTCCACCTGCAGCCACACCTTATTGACTGTAATGACTATTGGGCGTTGGTGTTTGTTGGCAGTGGAGTATCATTTCATAGATGGTGTAGATTGATAGATGCAACTGCACAATGGGACTGAATCAGGAGCTAAAACACAGAAACTTGGTGACCCGCCTAAATCAACCACAAGTCAAGAGGATGAGCTTCTTAATTTAGCCCATCATCTGAGGACAGCAATGGCTTACCATCCAGTAGTCAAGGTCTGGATCAATCATGAGTAAACCCAATCTTCTCCTCTTCCCTGTTTTCTTTCTTCTCTGTTGTTGAGAGAGAGGGAGAGAGAGAGTTATGGGCAACGAGAGTGATGGTGTGTGTCCAGCCATTCAATGGCTTGGCCATGTAGATAACAGAGTGTCTGTGATATATATTGTGATTAGATTGTGATCGACGGACCAGAAAATTTCTGTTCGAAAGACCTTGTAATGAAGGGCTTTCATCCAATTCAGTGGGGGAACGGGCAGTCACAGATGCACTCTTGCAGTTTCTGTGGAGAGAGGGCCTCAATGGAAATACGGCATGTCTTCGACACCCAGTCACACTCTAATCACAATGTCACAATATCATCACTGTATAATGGTTGCTCCACCAACAATACGATCAATGAATTTGGTGGACCCCAAATCATTTGATGATCAAATACTCTGGCTGTTTAATTATTAGGCAGCTCACCTATTTTGGGAAGATGACCAGTGGCTAAAAATACACGAAATAAATTTTATTGGGTGTCCACTGCTTTGGGAAAAGAAAAAGTCCGGAAACCTGATAACCAAACAGCCTGATTTTCTTATCAAATGCTCCAAGATGATATGTCCCATTCCATACATGGCTAGGATGCCCTACACATGGTCCACTCGTTCCATACCTGTTACACTACAGTCGAATCCCTTGGCCCCCAAGCGTCGTTCCACCACTGCTCCTCGAGGAACTAAAATAAAAGAGCTTTGCATTATATATAAGAGAAAAGAGATGATATGCATGCTTTCCCTACTAGTACCAGCATGGCAAGCATATGTTGGATTTGAACTGTTCGTTAATCAGGAACCACTGTGGTCTAATATCAGTCCTACTTTATTCATCTGTGGGCTAGGACACATGAAGACCACCTACTCTAAGAATTCTGAAAAACTTTGTAGGAAAGGATGACCCAACTTGAGTCTTCAGTCATATGTGATTTGTATCTATAATCAAAGTTACAGATAGAGTATACATCCAAAAAACCAGAAAAAGATTATGATAAGGAACTTTTATGGTTGTAACAGATAATGATGAGAAGATTATGATAAGTCCACGTAACTGCTTTGACCCAATCTAGGTGTATCTTATCACCCCCCTTGCAAGTTGATGGGCCATTTATGGACGGTCAACTTGGAATGCAAAGATTGAAAACGTGATGAATGAAGTCCCTTGGTCATAATATCTGCGAGCTGATTGCCACTTGGTACAAAGACAATATGAAGTTGACCATTTTGCACCCATTCATGAACAAAGTGAACATAAACTTCAATGTGGCGAGTTCGTGCATGAAAAAGTGAATTGGCCGTAAGGTACATAGCGCCAAGATTGTCGCAATATAATATCGGGCAAGAAGGATGAGAAATGCCAAGCTCTGTGAGCAGAAATGTAAGCCATTGAAGTTCAGCACTAGTGGAGGAAAGAGAACGATACTGGCCTCAATGCTTGATTTCGAAATTGTAGTTTGTTTCTTGGTGGACCATGAAATTAAATTGGAACCAAGAAAAAAAGGTAGAACCAAATATGGAGCGTCGCTCATCAGGGCAACCTGCCCAATCTGCATCAGAGAAGGCATGTAGACTGAAATCGGAGGAAGGTATAAGATGGAGGCCATAATCAATGGTCCCTTTGAGATGACGTAGGATACACATAGCTGCTTCCAAATGTTTCTTGGTCGGTGAGTGTAGGAATTGACTCACTTGATTAATAGCATAGGTAAGATCAGGCAGAGTCATTCTGAGGTACTGAAGAGACCCCAACTAAGCTCTGAAAATCAATACCATCAGAGAGAGGTTCACTTGTAGTTTTGGAGAGTTTACTACCTGCAGCCACTGGTGTAGAAACAGGTTTGCAATCGTCCATCTAAAATTTGGACAAAAGATCCATCGAGTACTTCATTTGTTAGAAATAAACCTTGACTAGTGCGTCGGGGACCCAAATTCTTCATGTCAAAATTCCACGACAAAGCATCAATAACATATTGAATATGTGAGAATCAGTGCCAGTAATGATTATGTCATCCACGTAAACTAATAACACAACCATATGTGAGTTAAGGCGCTAAATGAACATAGAAGAATTAGCTTGACCATTGGTGAAACCAAGCTTGAATAAATAGGAGCTTAAACTATGGAACCAAGCACATGGAGCCTATTTGAGACCATATATGGCTTTTTGTAACTTGCAGACATGTGAGGGAAAAGATGGATCAATGAACCCCGGAGGTTGTTGCATAAAAACATCCTCATTTAAGGCAACATGTAGAAAAGCATTCTTGATGTCCAATTGCAATAAGGGCCAATGACGCGAAATAGCAATGGTTAAGACCATGCGAATAGTTTGAGGTTTGACCACCGCGATAAATGTCTCACCATAGTCAATGCCTAATTATTGATGAAACCCCTTTGCCACTAGGCGGGTTTTATAACGTTCAATACCACCATCAGCACGTTGTTTAATCTTATAAACCCATTTACAACCAACAATATTACCATGAGTAGGTGGAGGAACCAAACTCCATGTACCTTGTTTGAGTAAAGAGTTAAACTCATCAACCATGGCATAGCGCCATTTTTCATCTTTGCTAGTAACTTTATATGACGTTGGCTCCTCACGAAGCGAGGATGAAGTTTCTAATAGGCAATGAAGAGGATATGTGTGTTTTGTAGCCAAATATAGTTTGGGTTTGCGGGTCCCATCTTGAAGACGAGCGATCATGGGATGACGAGTGATACTGGAGTGATCGGGTGGTGGGGAGGGGCTAGGATGAAATGAGGATGAGGGTTCAAGGTTGGATGGCCGATTAAATGAGGGTGATGGGAGATGTAAGTTTGGCAAGTGGGTAATGGAGGGAGGAGCTGGTGAGGCCTGTGTGTCTGATGAGGTTAGATTGGACAGAATGGGAGATGATGAAGGAGATAGCGAGGGTAATTGAAGTAAAGGGGTTGGTGGCACAATAGTGAAAGGTATGGTAAGGGGAGATTTTATTACGGGTGATGGAGAATTGATGGCAAATGAAAAATGGATTTCATCAAAAGTCACATGACGAGATAGAAATACTTTGTTATCATGAAGACGCATACATCTGTATCCTTTATGAATTGGACTATATCCCAAGAAAACACACAAAACAGATTTAGGTGCCAATTTGTGTGCACCATGGTCCTAAAGAAAAGGAAAACATGCGCACCCAAAGACACGAAGATGATCATATTGTGGACACTTGTTGTAAAGAACTATATATGGACATTCGTTATTTAAAAGCGGTAGGGGGAGGCGATTAATAAGGTAGACACTAGTAAGAAACACCTTTGTCCATAGAAATGATGGTGATGAGCTAGTCAACAAGAGAGTGCTGCCCATATCAGCAATATGACGGTGTTTCCGTTCAGAAATATCATTTTTTTGAGGTGTGTGTGGACACGAAAGTTGACGAGCAATCCCACATTTACTAAGATGGGCCATAAATTTTCAAACACTTTTAAATTTTCCATCAAAGTAATTTTCAACCATATTTTGAAATCGAAGAAAACATTGAAAAACCTCAAATTTGGAATGTAATGGATATAGCCAAGTGTAATGGCTAAGAGAATAAATGAAAATCATGTAAAATCGGAACCCAAAAGTAAAAGTGACCGATGAAGGTCCCCAAACATCATTGTTGCCTGGTCCTTGATCACATAAGGAGTAAACTCAACAGAACAATTATTATCAGTAGTTAATTGACTCATGAAAAGAAGATTGTGACGAATTTTTGGAACAAAAAGGACGTCATTAAGAGTAAAGGACTGAGGAGTGTGCAAGACATGAGTACATGTATGTGTGATAGCCAAAGGTGTACCATCTCCCACAAGAAGAGTGTCAGGGCCATGATAAGGTGTCAAGTTTGATAGTTTTCCAGGATCACTGGAAGCATGGGCTGAGGCTCCAGAGTCAAGAACCCATGGACCATCACAAGAATCATGCACAGATAGGGCAGCAAGGGCTTGATGAGGAGGATCAACTGTGGTGTCCTCGTCATTGTAGCTATCATCATAGCGGTGCCAACAACGAAGAGCAGAATGGCCTCGAACACCACAAACTTGACAAGTTGGATGATAAGTGTTTGCTCCTTGTTGATATCTACCTCTATAAGAAGGATTTCCACAACCAGAAGGTAAGTGAGGATGGCCACGACCCCTGCCATTAGAGCGACCACCACGATAAATTCGACTTCTGCCATGACCAGAAAAATGACGAGTTGCTAGGTGGGCTATATATGCAGTGAGAGAAACAGGAGGTGCATCATCATAGGATTGTAAAAGGGATTCATGTGCAAGGAGTATAGACTGGACTTCCTTGAATGAGGGGTAAGGAATACATGTTTGAATCGTAGTTTGAACCACAGTATAATTCTGATCAAGACCTTTGAGAAGCGAAGAAACTTTATCTTCATTGAGCAATGGTTTGTGAAGTGCATCTTCGCTTAAGCGTTTGAACTCCTTAATATAGGTGGACATGGACGAGGTCCCCTTTCGACACGATTGTATCTTCTGTCGTAACTCAATCTTGCGCATTTTGTGATGGCAAGTGAACTGATCTTATAAGGAATCCCATACTTCTTTGGAACTTGATAGGCCCACAACATCAAAGAGAAGGCCTTCAGTAATAGTGGAAAAAATCCATGATACAAGAAGCTGATCAACTTGCTTCCAAAGCAAAAAATCTGGATTGGGTGTAGTGGTGGACAAACCATCCGCAGTAACAGTGACCAACGGTTTTAGAGGAGGGAGCGACCCATCAATGAAGCCAAGCAAGTCGTAACCAGACAACAATGGTGGAAACAGTAATAGTGGAAAAAAAATCCATGATACAAGAAGCTGATCAACTTGCTTCTAAAGCAAAAAATCCGGATTGGGTGTAGTGGTGGACGAACCATCCGCAGTAACAGTGACCAACGGTTCTAGAGGAGGGAGCGACCCATCAATGAAGCCAAGCAAGCCGTAACTAGACAACAATGGTGGAAACTGACGCTTCCACAGTAAGTAATTATTTTCATGGAGCTTGATGGTAATGAGATAAACCAAGGTAGGAAGAGACTTGGCGAGCTGAGTAATGTCGGGTATGGCAGCCATGGGAATTGGGCAGGGTGAGATGAAAGAGAAAAAAAAAAATAGCACATGAACGTGACTATCTCTGATACTATGTAAGAATTCTGAAAAACTTTGTATAAAAGGCTAACCCAACTTGAGTCTTCAGACATATGTGATTTGTAGTTATAATCAAAGTTACAGATAGAGTATACATCCAAAACATCTGGAAAAGATTATGATAAGGAATTTTTATGGTTGTAACAGAAAATGATGAGAAGATTATGACAAGTCTACGCAACTTCTTTGACCAAGTCTAGGTGTATCTATCACCTACTCTCACACATTTTTTAAACACGCATTTTCATTGTCATAGTAGACATGCTGTGATGACCAATTGATACACATGAGTGGCATCTTGGGATGTGGGGCAAGAGTAGCCTCAGGAGGAAATAACTCTGGAATGAATTTGAGCATATATTTTATCTATCTAAACATACTAATGATCAGAGTCATTCATTCCGCACAAGTTTCCTCAAGTGGTTGATATGGTTAGGAATGCTGGCCTGACTATGCATAGTCACAGAGGAGAGGACGTGCCTACAACTGGTGAAGCCGTAGGCGGAACAAGATCGAACACTGTCTCTCGTGGATAACTGATCAGAATAGATACTTGTCCTGAATGTGGAAATCGTTCGAGCGCCCTTCCTTGCATCGCAGCCACGCATCTTTGAATTATTCATCTTCAATGTACATGTCTTTGAGACACTCAAATCCAACTACTTCATTGGCCAGGTGATGTAGGACGCCCTAATTATGATGCATGCTCATGAACACATATAATCAAGTGGAAATAAAAGACAATAATAATCTAAAAATTCAACATCAACCATCATAAACTAGGAAAACCACAAAGAGACATGCAATGGAGCGGGCCATCATCACAATCACGAAGTAAGAAATTCAAATAATCCATAGTTAGATCCGGCGAGGGATGGAACCTCCCGATCTTGCATGGTTATAACCAAGCACCCAATGGGAATCACTAGTCCGAGGGATCAAAGGATTTCTCGGATTAGGATTTGAAAATCTGAGGAATTGGGGTTTTGAATCAATTCTCAGATTTAAGGTTCGAGATTTGTGAGAGAATAGAAATAGATAAGAAGGAAACATAAGTTTACCTTAGAAGAAGGTTGGAGGGGCATAAGAAGAAAAGAGAAGAAAAAGATTGGAGAAGAAGATGAAGTTCCATGAGAGTGAGAGGGGAAGGAGGCAACCCAAAAGGCTTTCTTTTCATTAATCAACAACTTAATGAAAAAGGTTTAGGGCAACACTCTTATAAAATTCAAAATTAACCTAATTACCAAAATACCCCTACTAACAAAATTTCAAAAAAAGACATTCGCACGAAAAAAACGTGCACACACTGACCCAAAACTCAAATAAGTAAAAATGCATATAATAAACGCAAATCTAAGATGCCCCGATAGCCTCCGATGATGGCACATTGAAAGTAGGCCACGACAAACCAACGGTCCAACCACATCATCATCGCAATCCAACGGTCCGATCGTCTCCTCCAAGCAACTTAAACATGTCTTCCCAATGTGGGGTCTTCTCAAATGTTTCGGACTACATGTGTAAGGTCTTTGATGCTCCTAAGTCGTCACAAACGATCCAGGCTCGTCATCATCGAACCATGAAGATATAGTCCTACGCTAATAAACCCTAATGGGCCCGATGTCCGCATCACCAGGGTGACAAGAAAGTGTTGCTCAGTGACTCAAGGCGTCGGCGACCTTGTTTTACGGACCCGACTTGTGCCTCAAAATAAATGTGAATTCCTGCAAAAACAAAATCCATCTGGCATGCACATGGCTAATATTAGTCTGTTGTTGATAAATTTAAGGGCTTAATGGTCCGTATACAGAACGAACACCCTGTGAATGAGGTAATGTCGTCAATGTCGTAAAGCCTGTATCACTGCATAGAGCTCCATCTCAGAAGTGGACCATTTCTTCCTGGCATCACTGAGTTTCTCGCTAGAGAAGGCAATGGGCTTGCCTTCCTGAGACAATACTGCACCAATTCCCACATATGAAGCGTCGTAATCTACCTCGAAGACCTTATTAAAATTGGGCAATACTAGGACCGGCGTAGATGAACTTGTGCTTGATCTCAGCAAAACTACAGTCAGCTTCCTCGGTCCATTAAAATGGGCCCTTCTTCATACAGTCGTGATGGGGACAACTATCGTACTGAAATTCTAGACAAAGCGACGATAGAAAGTGGCCAACCCAAGAAAGTTGCGTACTTCATGGATGTTGGTTGGGGTAGGCCACTCACGTATAGCCTTCACTTTACCTTCATCCACCCGGATGCTTGTGGACGACACTACAAACCCCAAGAACAACAAGTGATTTGTGAGAAAGTCACACTTCTTTAGATTCAAGTACAGTTTATTGTCGCGAAGCACATGAAGGACATCTTTGAGGTGCTCCATATGATCGGACTCACTCTGGTTGTATATCAGTATATCATCAAAGTACATGACTACAAACTGGACTATGAATAGCTTCAATACTTGGTTATGAGCCGCATGAAGGTGCTTGGTGCATTCGACAATCCAAACGGCATAACCAGCCACTCATATAACCCTTCCTTAGTCTTGAACTCTATTTTCCACTCGTCCCCAGGACGGATGTGAATCTGATGATACCCACTACGTAGATCCAACTTTGAAAACACTCTCGATCCCTCGAGCATATCTAACATATCATCCAGGGGGTATAGGGAACCTGTACTTGATGGTGATTTTATTTATCACCCGACTATCCACACACATACGCCAGCTTCCATTCTTTGCATTAAAAGACCCTTCAGCCAACGAAGCCTTTGTAGAGCTTAAACGCATTCCAATGCGTCACGCGTCTCTTTTAGCCTCGAAGTGCCTGTTCGAGATAATGCGTCTGCTAGCCAGCGTGCTGGCTAGAATCGAGGGCCTGCTGGCCAGTGTGCTGGCCAGAGTTTTAGTGTTTTTACAGGTCGCTCAAAAACATTAAAAAGCGTGGGTGTTAAAATTAAGTTCCTGGCCAGAGTGCTGGCCAGACTCGTCACGTGCTGGCCAGCGTGCTGGCCAGAACCTACCAGGTCACTATAAGCGTCTCACCGGAAAACAACTCACCAGCCTGGCTAGCCTGCTGGTCAGAACTCGATACCTGCTGGTCAGAACTTGTGTAAGAAGACGAAAGAAAGAAGAAAAGAGACTGAAGAAAGAAAGTAGGAAACTACGAATCAGGAAACTAGAAGAAACGAACATTTACTGCAGAAATTCAGAGGTTAACTACTTAGGAGAGAGAGTAGGGATGTTAGTGTTTAGGTACGCAATCTAATCAGATATTTAGTACTTTTGGAATGTATTACTCACTACTTAACCCCAATGATATACTTGTTAATTCTCGAGTTGTGTGGGGGTTGGTCGTAAAACGATCAGGGCTCGTTTTGTACGTACTTTATTCAAAGTAAGAGGTTTTGGGTTGAGAGGAAATTTTGATAAGAAGATATGTAGGGTTCTGTGTTCACATTCTCAGTCTTTTTAATCCACTATTTCCAACTTTAGCATTTGAGAGTTCTGTATTATTCACAGGTATACTTTAAGGGTGACTAACCAACTATTTATCTTCTTGAACTTGTTTAAGTTGGATCACACGTATCACTTTTAAGTAGAGTACTCAAATCTAATAGAAGAAGTATCTAGTTGATCTGATATCTAGAGTTCCAGATATCTCGTTGTTGTTCGGTTACTGTCATTAAAAGGAATGACAGGAAGGCTGCCGAAAGTGTGATGCAGGTTAAAGGTCGAAACCAATGCCCATCTGGTAGGGGGTCAACCATTATCCATCGGGATTAGACTTAAAAGGTGTTAAAAAGGTAGTAAGGGTTAAAGTAGGAAGAAAAAGGAAAAAGAAAATTTAATCTATCCTAAAAATCTTTAGGTATAGAAAGTAATAAAAGGGTACCTGTTCCTACCTGTTTCATCGGGCCTAACCAAAGAGTTGTGGATTTTCGTTTCAGATCGATTAGGTGTTTAGTGTATTAGGAAAGTTGGGTACTTTCAGTACATTACACTTGATCCACATTCTCACAAGTTTAAAAGATAGTTAGTGTATTTAT
This sequence comes from Liriodendron chinense, assembly GCA_003013855.2. Lineage (NCBI taxonomy): Eukaryota > Viridiplantae > Streptophyta > Magnoliopsida > Magnoliales > Magnoliaceae > Liriodendron > Liriodendron chinense. The sequence goes on from ML058335.1 coordinate 9,134,862, forward strand.
CCCCTTAAGTGTATATTTTGGTAATACAATTCTCTTCAAGTTCTGAAAGTTGTAGTATGTGAAGCATAGAGGAGGAGAATACGAGCATAGTAGAGCTTACGTATCGTCATTCCAAAAGATTTTCTCAAAATTTTAAAATCTTATAAGCTTTTTTAAGGATGTATTAACGAGTTCTACAATGTTTTGTGATCTAAGTAGGATCACTAGGATGTGGGGGGTTGGTTTAGAACGTAACAGGAGTTACATTTTCTACAAGTTACTCGTTTTGTACTCTTGTTAAGATTTTTATTTTCCCTCACTCCTTACATGGACTCTCTTACTTTTCACCTTAAGATGGAGAATGATTGTTTGGATTCTTTTTCATTTGTTTTCGTTGTTTTAGGATTAGGATTGATGAGATATGGAGGTAGTCTGATCCTCTAGTTAAGGTTGTTGAGAAGATTTTCGTATTTCAGTTCGTCTTAGTAATCTACCTAGTTTTCCAAAACGTTATTGCAGTAGGTTATAGGATGCAATATTATATATACACACACTCACTAGGTCTATTCGGTGACTTTTAAAGTTTTTTTTTAAAGTCGTCCAAGGAATTACAAAAGTGGTGTACATATTCTCCTCTGTCGTAGTATAAACAGTCTTTTTTATACAGAGGTAAGTCTAAAAAGACCCGTAACTAAAACGTTCATACCTAGTAGGGTCCCAACCATCTCAAACCATACGTACTAGGTATTTCCACACCTTTATACTTAACTAAAGAGTCGTGTTGTTTCACAACAAAGGTGTAGGAAGAGAACCGATTACAATATACGGCTATGGCTGAGATTTTCACGCTGATGTAGGGGATAGTGTAGTTGTAAGAATAGTTCTCTCATCCAGTGTAGAAGAAGATTCACTAACCTCATTTCTCAACTTTCCCTGCGTAGAAGGTGTTCTTAACTAATACAAATAAAGCACCTGGAAAAGTAGAAGTAGGAGAACGACCAACAGTTATAACTTTCGTAAGTTGAGTTAGCAGTATAAAGTTTTCTGTAAACATACTGGGGTGAGGATGTTAACTACTATCGTAAGCTACCTCGATCCTTACCCGCCGGTTCACATTGTCCTTAAACTCCCGGTTCTAATTGGTACCCAACACACAGGTTATGTTACTTTAGGTGGCCCATCATCTGAAACAGTTGAACCTGTTCGTGCAGGAGTTAGTGGGGAGAGCCTTATGCTTACTAGTCAGTCGTTCAACATTACACCGAAACCACCCAAAATTAAGTGGATTTGGGTTAACAAGTATCTGGCTTTTCCCATAATTCAAGTGTGAACGAGGATCTAGTTCATTTCGTACGAAGTGGGCCATCAGAGGTTAATACGTACTATAACAGCCTGATGATCGTAGAAACATAAAGAACCCGTAGGGCACTAAATATTATCGCGGTGTAAAAGACAGTTTTTACGGAAGAAAAGTGTACATAAAAAGAAAAATAGCATGTTTCTAAGAATTTTTAAATCGTATACTGCCATAAACAAATTACTGTAGGTTGTTATCCTATAACTAGAACTGAACGAATTTTTGGAAGTTTTTAAGGACTAAAAACAGATTTCCAAACCCACTTTAGTTGGAAACCCTTTGCCCCGTTGGCCGAACATAACGGAAAGGACAAGAAAGAACACTTCACAACAAGCCCGATAGAGAGAAACTTTTAAAAGCCTAGTAATCCGAAACCCCGGAAGTGGCTAATCTAAATAGTTAATAAAATGTTGAAGCGTTTCACCACTATCGAACTTGTACGAGGTATACAACCCTCCTACTCGAACACAGAACATAGAGTTTAACCCAGGAACCCAATCCTTCTCCAATCCGTCCTTCATACGGAAAGAGGGATTGTGACTCCACTCTAAGTTGGGATCGGTAACTCCAAAAGTTCAGCAACTACCGAACTCAACATAAAACTAATTTAAAGTTAACGAGAACGTACTTGGGTAGATAAAAGTCTCTTAATCAGAACAATATGAGTCGAACTTGGCTATGTTTACGTGGGTTGTAGAGGAGATCGCATCGAAAACCACATTACTGATCCCTAGCTGGATCATTTCCAACTCGAACTCCCTATAACAAACGTAAGCGTCACCCAGGTAAGGAGGTTGACTTCAACCCTACCAAGAAGGTTGATCTTAATTTGCACAAACTCAAACCTCGTGGTTTAACGACAACTATTGACAAATACCGTAAACTAACAAGAACATTCTACAGAACTTAACGACTTTAACATCCTGTTAGAACACAACGTACAACTAAAAGCCGTGTTTAAGTGTTTGTCTTTCAACGTCCTTAGAGTTGATCGTCTCTCCCTTTCCTTAATTCTATGGCTCTAACTTTTCTTGTGAGGCTAGCCACACGTGCACTTAAGCTTATCCTCTTCTGATAGGACATAAATTCCTCCTTTTTTTTCCTTTTGTTGGCTAGTCCTTGAAATTTTTAGTTAGATGTATCCCAGACTGTGCATTCTCAGCCAATTCCTCCAAATAGTCCCTGCTTCCTCGGCTTCCTTATTCATGAACTCCCCATTACACTCATCATCTCTAACGCATTGGGCACATGGGTGAGTCCGTCCCTGCATAGACAAAGCTTATAACCCCCCAAATTTTATAGCCATGACGTGGGCATGCAGTTAACAAGTCCTTGAACCTCTCCCAACATTGGAAGAAGGTCTCATCCTCCTTTTGGGCAAATTCCTGATAAGGCGCCCTCAACATGTTCGTTTTGTGAGTAGGGAAGAACTTTTTTAATGAACTTCCCTATGCATATTAGTCCATGTGCCAATTGATCTACCGGAATTACATACTTCGGTTGGAAATCGAAATAGAAATTCCCACTTTCCTTTATTAAATTCGGAGTGGTGTAGTAGTCAATGTAAACGTTTCACGTAACACCAATAATGGAGTAGTTTAAGGAATTCCACAACTATCCGTGAAAGTGACAGATTAGGTACCTTAGAGACCTCCTCAACCTAATGAGGGACGAAATTTAGATGCAAGGGACGTAAAACACCTTTTTGATACGTACTCCCTCACGAGCGAGAACGACCAACGTTCATTAGTGCATTACAAGAATCAGCCCCTTGTAATAGTTAGTGTAAAGAGGGCAAAGCCAAACCAAAAACGGATCTAAAACTAACCGGTATCCTAATCCAACTAAATGTCGGTATGAAAGTCTGTTTTAACCTCTTAAATCTACAGAGGATCATGCACCAAGAGACAGTTAAGGAAGATGATAGGGGGGAAGTGATTACTCAGCCAATAATCTTAGGGTTGGGGTTACACCGTACGTTTAGGATTTTCTTACTTTTTTTTCCTTAAGAAGAAGGAAGGAAATGAAGAGAAATTCTGGCTTCGTGTTCCACAGAACGTTACCGACTCGGTCTTCGTTCCTATCTCTGCCTAAAGAGGACCAGTTATCCCCAAGTTTCTTGAGGGGTGGTGAGAAACTTAGAAAACTCTTTTCACGTCTTTTTCTTCTTTCTCCTCATCTCCACTCTTTTCTTTAGAGAATCGTGTTCCACTAGGTTCTGCCGTCACGGCTGGTTGTCCTTAGTTCCGTCGTGTTCCGGATGGATAGTTTCTAGGTTTTTCCTCAGAGGTGGGTGAGATGTTCTCTACTTATACTATCCTTACTTATCCTCTTCTTCTTCTCATTCCAATCTTTCTATCTTGGACTAAACTCTGAAATACTAAGGATTGAAGAAGAAGTTGAAGGATCTTTGGGAACGTTTTCTTTTTTAGTTTTATTTTGTTTGATTCAATCATTATCTTAGGATTTTTAGGATTTATGATACTACTTTCAGAAATTGTTGTGAAAAATCGTCAAAGTCCCCGGCAGCGGCGCCAAAAAACATTGTTCGCTTCCCCAAGTTTAGGGTTGCGATGTAGTAATAAGCTCAGTAGACTGAGGTTGATCCACATGGACTTATGTAGGAATCCACAAAACACTTCCAATAGTTCTACTAAAGAGCTAACAAACAGATTTGTAGAAGATTGATGTAAATAGTACGTGTAATTAACTGAGGTAAACAATTAATAAAAGGCACTAGGGGTTTCAAGGATCCACTTGTAGTAATCCTTGATGTTCAATTCGCTGTGGTTTCTCACTTCTCAACTAGAATCGAAATTAAGTTCTATCTATTCGGATGAATAGAGCAGTTAAACCAAACCATCTGTCATATGTATGATCCATGTATATGATCACCATGCAAGCTAGGACGAGCATACTCATTGCATAGGTCAGTCCAATTCCAATAGACTAAGATCACAATCATAACCAGTCATTAATCCTATCACAAGACAAAACTAGATTATGATTTGAACTTGATTCAAATCACATACACAGTCTCACATTGAAGTCTTAAAAGTCTTTTCGTCTGAAAACCATTCTTCAAGGGTGTACTTTTAACAACACCCATTTCTCGGCTGTACTTTCATACTTAACCTGACCGGACCATCTTAGCTCCGCTAGTGATGTTTGGGACTTGTGCTAAGCCGAGGTTGGCTGGACTATTCCTGGCAGCTGAGGTTGGCTGGGCTATTCCTGGTAGAGCCCATTTCGAGGTTCCTAAATGGAGCCCGAATACTGCTCGACTTACTGTTAGGGCGCTAGCACCTCGGTACGGTACTATAGTCCTCATTTTTAGCACCAGGGTTTAGTCCTGGTTCTAGGGTTAACGATGGTCTTTTAGGGTTCTAGAGTCTTCGAGCCAACCGCTGAGCACTTTTAATGCAGAAGGGTTTTTCTTTCTATCGAGACGCTGGATTCAGATATTTATCTACGTAGGAGGAGTAATAGTTCCATGTTTATTTTATACTAGTTTTCTCTCTATAAATTAGAAAGTTCTAGGTTGATTAAATCCGTAGCCTCCCGATTACCGACCTAGGGTCGGTGGAAGGTATCGAAAAGAGACAATAAACAACTAACAGGGACTAGAAGACTTCCAGTCCAGATCCAGACGACACACTTGCAAGAGATTTATTTCATCCATCTGTCCGATTGGAATTCCCCCCATCTCGTCCGTTGACCACTTTTTCAGCATCAAACAGATTGGCGTCGTCTGTGGGAACGCATTTACTTTTCTTATACCCAGGAAATCCGTGTTCTCCGCCCAATCGCTTCAAGACGATCTCAACATTTTTCACCATGGCTGGAAAAAGGAAGTATAAAGGGAAGGCGCCCGCAATCGCCGGACCTTCAGACGATCAAATTTTCGAGAATGAAGGATCGTTCCCCAACACCCCCGCCATCCAGCTCGATGGAACTCTCCTCGCTTTACTCAGCCGGGGGGGCAACAGAGGCCTCGCAATCGAGGAATCAGGTTGTCCCTTCTCGAAGAGTAAGTGGGAGGAGTTTCCCAAAGGCTAGGACGTGTTAACGAACGATTCGGCTACGTGGATCAAAGGCTGGACGAAATTAAAGCTCTGTTAACTGGTCTGGTCCGCCCGACAGCTTCAAATAACAGAGACCATGAAGAGCCTCGACATACTAACCCCCTGCCTCAACAATTCCCGGCACTCTCATCAAACTCAGGCACCCCAACATTCTCGTCGGCCAACTTTGGTCGAACAACATGAAACTGCCCAGCCAGTCAACCGGGACAAGGTTCCGGCCAGCCGGGGACTTGCCCGCAAATGACCTGCGCCATAAGCTGGAGGAAAAAAGGACGGCTCGTCTCGAACATGAACGAACTGTCACGAATCCAACGACCGGATGGACGATAATATAAGCCCACTGGAAGCTAAGTTAAAAGAGCTCCCGAACAAATGGGCGATATCCAAAGAGCACAACGAGCCCGGGCACCTATCGCAGTAGACGCACTGGTCGACTCATCTGAATCGTCGTTCACCGACGAAGTTCATGGAGAGCCCCTTCCCAAAGGATTTAAAATTCCTCAGTTGAAGCAGTATTCGGGGATAGGAGACCCGGCAGAACACTTAGAAAATTTCAAAGTCATAATGGAACTCCTCGGAGCTAGCGGACACATTATGTGCAAGGCCTTCCCATTGTCATTGACGAGCTCGGCATGGACTTGGTTTCGCAACTTAAAACCAAGGACAATCAGCTCGTTCTCCCAATTGAGCAGAGCCTTCGCCACTCAGTTCATTGGGAGCACCGACCCAAGGAAACACTCAACCCATCTCGCTGTAGTCGAGCAAAAAGAGGACGAGTCATTAAAAGACTATCTCGCGCGCTTCAATTCCGAAGCCGTACAAGTCGAAAAATCTCTCACAAGACGTATTGTTACACACTATGATTGGAGGGCTGCGGGACCGAAGATTCCTTTAGTCTGTCGAGGAAGAGCCACCTCATTTCGTGGCCAAATTTTTGGATCGGGCAGCCAAGCACATCAATGCCAAAGAACTGGTTAACGCTCACCGAATGACATCCAAACATAAAGAGCATGCAGATGTTTTTGCATGGTCCCATGAAGAGATGCCCGAAATCCGTCCAGAAGTAATGGTCCATTGGTTAAACGTCGACCTGACCACTAAATCGGTCCTTAAAAAAGGCGTTCTTTCAACACGGAAAGATACATAGTGATCGAAGAAAAAGTATAGAAACTGCTCAAGGCCGAATTTGTCCAAGAAATACGTTATCCAGATTGGTTAGCAAACGTAATCTTCGTCAAGAAGGCCACTGAAAAATGGAGGGTCTATGTGGATTACACCGACCTGAACAAAGCCTGTCCTAAGATAGCTTCTCGCTACCTAGAATAGATCAGCTTGTTGACGCAACTACCCGGGCACGAGCTCCTCAGCTTTATGGACTCCTACTCTGGGTATAACCAAATCCAGATGTATGCTCCCGATAGACAAAAGACCGCATTTAATCACAGATCGGGGCCTTTACTGCTAAAAGGTCATGCCCTTCAGGCTCAAGAATGCCGGGGCAACCTATCAACGGCTGGTAAACAAGACCTTCGCGGATCATTTGGGGAAGACTATGGAGGTATACGTGGACGATATGCTCATAAAAAGCAGGCGGTCGGAAGACCATGTCAACAATCTCTGCACTGCGTTCCAAATATTAAGGAAGTATCACATGAAGCCCAACCCTAGCAAATGCGCATTTGGAGTAAGCTCAGAAAAATTCCTCGGCTTCATGGTAAATCAGCGAAGGATTGAGGCCAATCCCGAAAAGATACAGGACCTTCTCAACATGAGCTCACCTCGCACAGTGAAAGAATCCAGCGCCTCACTGGGAGGATCGCAGCACTTAACAGATTCGTCTCAAAAGCTACGGATCGGTGTTTTCCTTTCTTCAAGTAGTTGCGTAAATGTAAGGAGATGACCTAGACTTCAAATGTGAGCAAGCCTTTGTCGAGCTAAAAGCCTACCTCGGTTCTCCACCCCTGTTGTCCAAACCGGTGCATAAAGAAGAATTGCTTTTGTATTTAGCGGTTTCATCGGCAGCGGTTAGTTCGACGCTAGTCCGGGACGACCAAGGAACGCAGAGACCCGTTTATTACATCAGCAAAAGCTTTGCTCGACTCGGAAACACGATATCTTAAATCGAAAAGCTGGCTCTGGCGTTAATCACCTCAGCCCGAAAGTTGAGGCCATACTTCCAAGAACACCCGATAGCTGTGCTGACTGATCAACCACTACGACAGGGGCTGTAAAATCCCTAAACCTCAGGTCGTCTTGTCAAATGGGCTGTTGAGCTCGGTGAATTTGACATACGGTATCGACCTCGTGCGGCAATCAAAGGTCAGGCCGTGGCTGACTTCATCGTCGAGCTAACCGAACCCCACGAAGCTCAGTGCAATAGCAAACTCGACCAAAATCCAGAGAATAATCGCGCCACCCATCTGGTTATTGCACGTCGATGGATCCTCCAATTCACAAGGTAGCGGAGCCGGCCTCGTCCTATCCTCGCTGGATGGGATAAAAATTCAATATGCACTTCGATTTGGATTACGAGCTTCAAACAATGAGGCTGAATATGAAGCCCTCTTGGCCAGTCTTCGCCTCTCCTCCGAGATAGGAATCCGATCGGTAAGAATACACAGCGATTCGCAATTGGTGGTCGGACAAGTGACTGCGGAATACCAAGTGAAAGGAGGAAGAATGTCAGGATATCTGAAAAAAATTAAGAGCTGCTGTCACGCTTCGACCATTATGAAATCATCTGGATCCCGAGAGATGAAAACACAAATGCAGACTCCCTCGCGAAGCTGGCGTCGTCAACAGACGACGAGCTCAATAGGACGGTACCCATCGAGTTCCTCTCGCAACGAAGCATATCGTCAAACGAACTCGCTGAGGTTTGTCCGGTCTCGACAACCCCAAGTTGGAGGGATCCCATCATCCAGTTTTTACAGTCAGGTGAATTACCTGACGATAAAAAGAAGCTCGGCACATCCGCTATAGATCGGCTCGATATACATTGATCAATGGGGTCCTCTACAAGAAGGGGTTCTCTCTCCCGTGCCTATGCTGCCTAAAACCTGAAGAAGCCGACTACGTGCTACGTGAAATCCACTTTGGGTGCTGCGGAAATCATTCCGAGGCCCGAGCACTTGCGCAAAAAGTGATTCGGCAGGGATATTATTGGCCCACCATTCAGCAAGACGCCTAGGAGATCGTTAAAAGATGCGATAAATGCCAACGATTCGCCCCAATTCCTCACCTGCCGCCCGAAGAACTCACTCCCATGGCCGGACCATGGCCGTTCGCTCAATGGGGAGTCGATATCATTGGCCCTCTCCCGATGGGGAAAGGGCAGGTAAAGTACGCAATTGTCGTCGTCGACTACTTCACAAAGTGGGCGAAAGCAGAACCATTAGCTACCATCACGGAAAAGAAAACAACGGATTTCATTTGGAGGGCGATTGTGTGTCGTTTTGGGATCCCGAATATAATAATCACAGACAATGGGCGTCAGTTTGACAACAAAGGATTTCGCAAATTCTACAGAGGACTAGGCATTAAGAATGTGTATTCCTCTCCTCACCACCCACAAGCCAATGGTCAGGTCGAAGCAATCAACAAAATTATAAAAAACCATCTCAAGGCAAAACTCGGAGAGAAAAAAGGTAATTGGACAGAGGAACTTCCCGAAGTGCTCTGGGCCTACCTCGATCCGCTACCAAGGAAACACCCTTCTCCTTAGCTTTCAGAGCCAAGGCCATTGTACCGGTGGAAATCGGAATGCCTACAAACAGGACGAGTCGACATCGACCCGATCAAAACGAAGATCAGCTGCGGATGAACCTAGACCTACTCGACGAAGTAAGAGAAGCTTCCCAAGTACAGATGGCAGCGTATCAGCAAAGAGTTCGGCGGTACTACGACTCCCAAGTGAAAGAAAGACGGTTCCGAGCTGGTGACCTCGTCCTTAAAAAAGTGAATGTAAGCGACAAAGCCGGCGTGTTCGGCCCCAATTGGGAAGAACCATATAAGGTCGTCAGCTCGCGTCGTCTCGGCACCTACTGGCTCGAAAACATGGAGGGCAAATCCCTTCCCCATCCACGGAACGCCGAACATCTCAAAATCTACTATCCGTAAACAACAGGCGATATCCGATACAAAGTATGTATTTTGAGACGGTGGTTTAATAAAATCCTTTCCAAGACATTCTTTCAAGACGTTCTTTCAATGCGACCTAATCCCGATCATGAAATCATGCATTTAAACTTGCTAAACCGCATGGGACAATAGGTCAGCCCGGTAAGACTTGTGCTTCAACCTGGTAGCTAAAGCATGTCAACTTTAGGTCAGCTCTTTAACACAAAAATCCAGTCATTATACCAGTGTGAACTCAGCCATAAGGTCGTACGTGCTCACAAACTTAATCACGAAAGTTGCTAAAAGAAATCCTTGATTCATCCACACATAAAATGAAACCAACTCGAAGAAGGAATTATCAAAATCTGCCTCAGAAGGGCTTGTATTAAAACAAAATGTTTTATACGTTTTTAAAAAAATACATAGAGAAAAGTCCCTCTTATTCCTTGCCAGCCTCAAATGGGCCTGCCCCAGTATCTACGACCCGATCGTCGTCCTCCTCCTCGTCCTCATCTACGGCCGTAAGGTCAAGAGTTGGGAAATGCTTAAGCACAAGACGCCTGCATTCCTGGAAGAAGTCGTTGTACAACTCCTCAGAAACCGCAGACAGCTTCTCAAGCTCGGCTTTCGCGCCATTAACCTCGGCCAAAGAGTTCAGCTGGACCTCCTTTAAGAGCCCAGCCAGGTTCATCTTCTCCTCCTCGGCTGTCTTTAGAGCAGCTTCGAGAGATTCGGCCTTGTTTTCATCGGATCAGGCCTTGGCTGATGCCTCCATCAGGGCCTCCTCTAGAGACTGGACCTGTGCCTGAGACACTTCCAGCTTCGATTGTGCGACCTTCAGCTCCGACTGAGTGGACTTCAGCTCGGACTAAGCGTCCTTCAATAAAAGGAAACATCTCTTCAGCTCAGCCTTCACAGCTTCGGTCTTCGTCTTCCAGGAGGAAGCAGCAACTAGAGCCTTCTGCATCTGGCGATTCCGCTCGGACATTACCTGGAGGATCATGATCAGCAAAGCCGAATCCTGTGAAAGTAATGATCACAGTTAGCATGTAAGTCGAGAGCATCATGGATACACAACAAAGAAAATATTAAAATTACCCTGAGGCTGCTCTCTATCGCAACCCCGACCATTTGGTCCGGATAGGAGGAAGCTATGGTGTTCAGGTCCTGGGGGATGCTATGGTTGACACGCATGTATGCGTTGATGCCATCGATCCAAGACGAGTACTGCTCTGTTAATGGAGGCATCTCGACTTGGTCCTCCCGTTGCTCAGCACCCCCAGCAGGAGCAGCAGAAGAAGCACGTAGCTGAGGAGGACAAGACGTGCCTGCATCAGTAGCGGGCTGGTCGGGGCCAGCTTCAGCAGTTTGAGGAGTGTTGGAGGAGTTAGGCGGGGGCGCAGGACGGTGGACTGCCGACTCGACTTGTGAATCAGAGTTATCCGGAACATTAATGACCGGATCTTCAGCGGATGGAGGCTGGGCGGTCAGCGGTTCGGCCCTGACCAAGGTAGAGTCCGAGCCGAGGGGCTGCCTAGATCCGCACACGAAAGACTGAGGCAATCGTGCCGGTCTCTATGCCTCGGTAGTGGCCACCCTTTTTCTAGGGGACTCAGCGGAGCTCTACCCGCGATCGAGGAATCGGGCCGGAATTTTGCGAGTCTTGGAGACTGCCGCCTTCGGAGTCATCCCTGTCCAAGAAAAGAAGGAAAAATGAGAAGGAGACAAGATGAAAAGAAGGAAAAATAAGTTATCATTTCAGTTGACCGACCTGATTCAAGAACGGAATTGAGGGTGATCAACCGACGAAAATCCCTCTCTTCAACAGAGAGAGCTCGGGCTTTGCAGATCTGTCTCTCTTAAGCAGCGGATAAAGCTACCCGGATGGTCGTCGAAACTATACAAGCAGACAAATATACGTTAAAAAAAAAGGGAGGATGAAAACGTTTTGGGAAATTCAGTTAGGTCAGAATTTCATTCGACCTGGTAAAGCAAAGTCAGCTCGGACTCGGAAGCTCAAAGGTTGAGGTTCGTCCGGCGTACACTCCCAACTGCCCGACGAGAAGAACCATTTCCTCTTCCAAGTTTTGGTGGAGGAAGGCAAGCAGGTAACCAGTGAGCCACCCTGACCCGGTAGGGACGAAAAATAATAGAGTCCTTGGACACCCAAAGACTTGGGAATATACATCGAGAAAAGCTCGTTTGAAGTTAACTCCTTATTTCCTAACCTCTGCCACAATATATAGCATCCGACCATTCATCTCCATGCGTTCAGTTGCAGTTGACTCGGAGAGAGGCCTAAGACGCTAAGGACTTCCCTCACAAAAGGGTGTAAGGGCAATCTTAGCCCATCCTCTAAGTGCATCAAAGAGACTACTACCTCCCCAGCCCTAGGTTGGCTCGACCTGTCAGCTCGGTCGAAAACCCTAAACTCTATGTAATCTGGGAGTTCGTATATCTCCCTCGCAGCATCCAGCTTGTCCTGGGTAATTTGCAAGACCATACAATCTAGTTCAAAGGGCTCCCTATGGGCTGTGGAACTACCAGCAGCTGATCCAGGAAGTTCGGACTCCCCCTCTTCAGCGGCCTCATCCGCCCTCACCCTAGAGTTCGATTCACCGGGATTCACCCCCTCGTGGCACAGAAAGGGCAAATCAAACTCACGGTCATCAAATCTCACTTTAAGAATCGCCTCAGAGCACGAAGTTTCTGGCTCCGACATTCCCGAATAAAAAAAAAGAGAGCTAAAAAGAAAATCCTTCGAAAAATAAGAGAGGGAGCGTACCAGAATGCTGGCACGCCGGTTGGAGGAGGAAAATCGAAGAAAGTAAAGAGGGAAGAAGAATGAGAGCACGGAAGCTTAGAGGAGCAAAGTACCAAAGAAAACGAGAAAAGGTTTTCAAAATTCGGCTACGTCCTAGGTTATATACTCGGGGAAGAGTCTGGGTCCTACTTGGGTCCCACCGCATTTAATACAAAAACGGCATGTGGCAAATCCCTACTTGGTAATTCGAAAAGTAACACCTGTCAAGACACGTGGCGACACCCCGTTCGATTAAATCATATCGGCGCTGTCTCGCTGTACAAAGGAATGATGACTCCTCGGTATTTCAAACGATGCATTCAATGCCACTTTCCCGCCCATCGAAGCGACGGTGCTATAACTGCTAAGTGACAAAAAGTAACCAGGTCGGCAGCAATTCCTTCTTCTGTCTTTTATCCCCGAGCCAGGCAAGCTATACTCGAGGGTAAGGGGGGCTTCTGTTGTGGGTAAAGAGCCGACATGAAAGTACGAATTGGACTGGCCTGGTAGAATCGAGGCGATCACTACAAACCCTGAACACGAGTCGGCTCCAACCGACCCGATAAGGACCATCTCGGGTAAAGCTCCAAGGATTTACCTCGGGCTTATGATGAGCTGAATGACAATCCCGCGATCGTGGAGCCATGCCATGATATCAGGAGTAAAAATCGTCGGTCCCAATAAATCAGGACCAAGATCCCCAATTGCTACCAGAAAATCCCAATATCTCGGAAGCTCGGTTGGCGACTCGCGAAAATCACGTCTTCCCAAAAAGAAAGATAGCTCTGCGACCTAAGTTTATAAATAGATGCATCCTCCTCATTATTAAGGTACGAAATAAAATCTGATCAAAAGAGAGATATTTAATCTTTCAAGATCCAACTAATTTAGGCATCAGAGGGCTAACGGCTGGATCCCAGCCACCTTTCATAGCTTTTCTCTGTGTATTACAGGGACTAGAAGACTTCCAGTCCAGATCCAGACAACACACTTGCAAGAGATTCATTTCATCCATCTGTCCAGATTGGAATTCCCCCCATCTCGTCCGTTGACCACTTTTCAGCATCAACAAAAATCATAAATCTAGAGCGTATTCCAATTCCTCAGATCATACAGGTCTAGACTAGTTCACAACAATTAAGAACTCAAGCAATTCTTCCAAACATCCATGAGTCATCATAAGACTAAGAAAAACTACTTGGTACTTGAATTAAACTTCAAACCATTGTTCTTCAATAGAAATCCAACTTAAACCAAATCAAACGAATTGAAACATCTTAGATTCATTACAAGCTTCACCTCTTAGCCCTAGCTAAGAGGTTTAGCCGTTCATGATCCAAGGAAACATGAAAACAACTAAAAAAATATAAAACTAGAAAGCAAACTAGGAGGAGTTGTAGAACTCCGAAATCGACTTCCGCCGCCTCCCACCGTACTCAATCCCTCTAAGATGCCCTATGAAGAGCCCCTAGGTGTCCTTTTATAGTGGGGAAGCTCAGTTGCTTCGAATACATCTCGAATTTGCGTAAGGTTACGCAGTGCGCAGAGAAAATCGGAGCTTCACGGACAAGCTCTGTTACGCATACGACCGGTCTGAGCTCTCGGACAACCGGTCGCACGACCGGTCTCAAAATTGCAAAAAACATCCAGCGATTTTTCATAATTTTCGCACCCACAATTTTAATTCAAGGACCGGTCTCACGACCGATCTGAGCAGTAGACGACCGGTCTTGGATGGTCCAGTGATATTCGCAAAGTGGCCTCTTCTATTGAGTGGTCGGACTAGTCGGATGACAGGTCGGACGACCAGTCTTGGACACATTCTTCTGCTTTCTTTCTTCTTTTCTCTGACTTCTTTCTTTCATCCTTTAATGCTTAGTTATTTGATTTTCTTTGCTTGTAAATGGCGTCTTTAAGTCTCCAATTGATGAATCCTCTCTCTCATCCCTACAATCACAAATCCATGCATTAGATTAGTCTATAAATAATGAAAACCTTGCATAATGAGTGATGAATTGGGGTTAGAATATGGACAATTAAGAGCTGAATAGCTCCACATTCCAAAGATATGCGATGTCGATCTCTACTGATTACAACAACTGCAATAAGTAGAGCAAGAACTCCACCCAAGAGGAATGCGCTACTGAAGACCTCTATCCCCCCGAGGAATGTCTGTTATCCGAAACGGAACCCAAGTATGAGATTGGCCAACTACCTAGAGTCGGTCTAAGCTCCCCAAATGAGATCGGCCGACCACCCAAAGTCGGTTCAAGATCTGCTAACCGCCCAGAGTCAATCCGAGATACCCGCGGAGATCCAAATATTTCGGGATCTAATCCATTCTTAGAAAGATCTCTTCGACACGATTAAGAGAGAGAATCTTTCCCCTAATGGGAAGTATCCCAAGAAGATCAAACTCACCAGAAGCTTTTCTCAGGTTCTATAAATAGGACCAGGATCTCCACCCCAAATGTACGAAACATCTTAGCCTTCACACCCTTACTCTCCTTGTTTCTATACTTGACTTAGGCATTGGGAAGTCCCATGCTGCTTAGCGGCTCCTTCCCTTTGCCTATGCATCTTCATCTTGCGTGTTCAGTGGACGACAAAAGCCCCACGTGGAGATTGAGGACTACGTGGCTAATCTCGGCCACCCAAATCCGTTGTCCAAAACCTTGCGACAACATCACTCATTAAGTGTGCCAACACATAAAAATGAATTTCTATAATACAATATAAAAAATAGTGGTGTGGCCCACTTGATGAGTAGATTGAGCTAATTTTTGCATGGTTGGTCCAAACCACTTACAGAAATGACAGGAATGTCGTTACTGACATGACTACTGTGACTTAGCAACCAGGGCATAATCCTTTCCTTATCTGAAGTCCTACTGATAATCTCGGATTCAGGAACTAGTTTTCCTCTCCACCATCTCAATCGTACTGTCTATGCTTTCTTCCAAATGGAAGTTAGACTCCTCACCACATATAGTATTGAGCCTTTCTCTAACATTTTTTAATCTACGACCCATCTCAATCCCCAATTTAACATGAAAGCCTAGCTCATCGACTGTTTCATCAACACTAAAAGTACGTCAGACAGAGTTGCATACCCGCTTTGCGAAAGGTGGGATTCCACTCTCTTCATTTTCATATCTGATGGATTCGGCTCTCCACTCATCCAGCAAGTCTTCGACGTCGTAGGCCACATCTTTGATCTTCTCCAGCCAGTCACTCAGCGCTTCTTCCTTTCTCTGTCTCCTCTCAGCATCGCGAAGAACGGCTTCGATGACTTTGAATGCACAGGAAAATTCTTGTAGCTCTTGGAGACAGGAGAATACCGATCCTAGCTCGGATTGAACGGCAGAATTCAAGTAACTCAGAACCGATCCAACAAGTGCATCGGCCATCAGAAAAGATTGTAGAGGTTGAAAGGAAGAAACCTAAAAAGAAGTTTGTTCTGATGATAGATCATAATGGGGGGAAATTCAGAGACAAAGGTGAAGTATCGGTGCATGGCTTACAAATGAGGAATGGTCAAAAGTACTGAAGAAAAAATGTCAGACTAAGAAAAGGAAGCAAACATCTACGACATTTTGAAAATATTGTTATAATATCAGGACAAATGCATTAAACGAAAATTCTCAGAAGATTTTAAAATATCGCAGTTTTATCACGATATTAACTTAAAGATTAGTAAAAACATTAAGGAAATTGTTTTAGAAACATATATTTAAATTTTAGATTTATTTAAAAAATTTGAAAGATTTTTATTTTCTGCTAGATTTTCCAATAATATCCTGAGAAAAACCTCTAGTTTTGAAAATATCAGAGTGAACGAGATTTGTCACTATGGTGCTAAACGCTTGTAGCTGAGCTAATCATCAAACGATTAGAATCGCCATACATTTAGCTCACACGCACAAGATCCTGACCACTCTTCAGTTGGGTCCTACCTTTGATTGGCCACATGTCAGAAATCACAATGATTTTGCCGTTGGAGATGCACCTTGTAAGGTTTCGACCCCTTCGAATTGTGAATGCTAGTTAAGTCTTAGTTAAGTCCTCCATTTATTTTATAAGGAATCCAGATCCTCTGTTGGCCTCCAAACCCTGCTTGGAGCCTTCGACCACGTCACACTGCATAATATCAGTGTGACCAGGTTGCACTGATGATGTGACACGGTTGCAGACCTATGTGATGACATGGACCAATGAAAAGGCTCCAAGCAGGGTTTTCCTGCTTGGAGCCAACAGAGGATCCGGACTCTTTTATAAGATATTTTCTGACTGGTGTGACGTTTTGAATATGACCCATCCATTGTAGGGCCCAGAGCATGAAGGGTTGCAATTATATACAATGAAACCACTGTTAGGGAGGTGGCATACTTATGGGTGTCAACAGGATGGGTTAGGACCGGGCCAAGCTCTGTCCAAGCTCGGCCTGCATTATAAAACCTAAGCCCAAATCTAGCCTGAATGGCCTACTTACTAGACCGACTGAGCCCATTCCATTAACCATCAGACGTACTAGGGCCAGATCTGCCTAACTGGCCTCATACTGCAGCCCAAACCTGGCCAAATGGGAAGGATCAGGCCCAGGTGGGGCAGCCCATGACAAATGCAAGTCTGGCAGGCTAAGCTATGCCCAGTTAGCTATTGGGCTCAGCCCAAAGCTTGAGTCGGGGTAGCGAGGCCCACTTTCAGCTATAGATTCAATGATCCAATAGTCACCGTATACGATTGAGTTTGTACAAGTATGATCAGATTTTGGATCATCCTTACCATTGGTTCAATTGTCCTCATCATGGATAAGCTTTCCTAGGGGAAAAAACCCCCCCCAAAATATATGATATTTCGGCTTTATCCTTTTTGTTATATCCATGGGTTTGCAGAAGCAAAATCCCAAAAGATTTTACTCCAATCATCAATCAATTGGGACGGTTCATTCAGTATGATTGGACATCAATCAATTGGGACGGTTCATTCAGTATGATTGGGAGCAAGCCATGATGCAAGAATTCATGATGATCCTAGCTCTATTTGTTACAACTGTTTTGTCTTTTATAAGCCATAGATTGTACGATTAGAATCATCAAACCAATGTGCTACTTTGGAATCATAAGCAATACAAAATGGGATGGATTGGATAGATAGCTTAAGATGATGATTAGACCTATTTTGTTCATCCGCTCAATCTTGATCATCCCATTTCCATGCAACTGATCAGATGCTTAGAATCATTCAATTGGTGTGATTTTTGCACCATAGTTCAAATTAACTATTGGGCATACATATGTCATTCAAAATGTCCATCCACATGAAGTCAGCAAAACTCTATATTTATTATTTAAAAATATTATACAAAATCTAACCAGAGGTCTTGGATGAAGTAATAGAGATCAAGTCCATTCTTATGGTATTAAAGGCCACCTCCCAGGCAACAAATGGATTCATCTTAGGAGCAAAATTGCAATGGCTGCTTATGCCAACCTCGTTGGTGCTCGACAGGGGATAGGGAAAGCTGATGGAACCGAATCTGTGGTTCCAGTCCCATCTGTGACTGGCGCATACCCTCTATGCTTAATAACCCTTGCATTAATTGAGAGAGGATTGTGCACAAACATCCGCCAAGCAACGTACAAAACGACCCCCCTCTGCTTGCTAGTCTGAATGGGCATTGTTCACATCACCTTCCGTAGGTTGGTGATGCTCATTGGCTCTTCCTAGAGCGATCTCCATTATCTCCCGCTGACCATATCTACTAGCCATCCTAACCTCTCCCAACATCTATCTAGCCATTGATCTCTGACGGTCCGAGCAATTGGGTCCTCATGACCTACGAACCCTGTACCTCCCAAGACCTCAGAGCCAATATTTATAGTTGCGGGCTTCTCTTGATTGACACATGAAATTTGTTTTAGTTTGGTGCAAATGGGGAAGGAGAGGCTCTCAACTCTCACTCGAGCAAACATCATGAAAGATCCATCCAGCTTGCCCTTAATGAGTACCACCACCAAACCGAACTTCAAACTGATATCTATAATCACTGGTTCACATCAGACATTGGCTGGAATGCTGAAGATCCTAATCCAAGAGTTGTGGCAAGTGATTCTACACTTCCATCTTGCTCAACAACATATCTTTGTGAAGATCCCTGCTGCAAGTCCTCAGGATGAACATTTCAAACTATCATGCCAGAACACCCAAACATGACTTCTAAATCAGTTGGTGTGAAATTCAAATGCTGCTTATGAAGAGGTCATAAGCAGCCTTAAGGCCCTTTCTTCTTCTTATTACTGACCACTGGAAGCCAATTTTGTTATTTCCCCTTATTTATGTCCCAACAAGATGGGATCTTCAGCCGCAATTACATTACTCGAGAAAGTTAAAATGAGAGTCTTACCGTGAAATATCCTTTAATGCGCTCTCTGATGCATCTTATTGCAACTTATTGAAATCCAACTTTGCAAGCTCAAGCAGCACATCATAGCACATCTTGATGTCTTGGTCGATTGGAATCAGTTACCATGTTAGGGCCAGGTAACGTCCTCTTTATTTCTGAACCTGTTTTTCAGTCCATGGCACATAACATCTACATTCCAAGACTATCTTCTTCGTTCTTTTCTTTTCTTTTCTTTTCTTTTTTTAACATGTTTCATAGTTATTGGCACACAAAATATTGGATTACAAAACATCCAAATGCAACATCCACACCACACAAATATTGCAGTCCTAATGTCCTTGGAGTTGAAAGTTTCATACCATTACATGCCTTAAAAATCCAAAGTTACTGTTCTTGGAGTTGAGAGTTTCCCACCATTACATGCCTTAAAAATCCAAAGTATACAGTCCTAGGAGTTGAGAGTTTCACACCATTACATGCCTTAAAAATCCAACGTTACTGTTCTTGGAGTTGAGAGTTTCACACCAACACACATTGTCATACATGCCTTAAAAATCCAAAATAAAATGAGGGAGATGCAGAAACAAACCTATGTTGCTCCACCTGCAGCCACACCTTATCGACTGTAATGACTATTGGGCGTTGGTGTTTGTTGGCAGTGGAGTATCATTTCATAGATGGTGTAGATTGATAGATGCAACTGCACAATGGGACTGAATCAGGAGCTAAAACACAGAAACTTGGTGACCCGCCTAAATCAACCACAAGTCAAGAGGATGAGCTTCTTAATTTAGCCCATCATCTGAGGACAGCAATGGCTTACCATCCAGTAGTCAAGGTCTGGATCAATCATGAGTAAACCCAATCTTCTCCTCTTCCCTGTTTTCTTTCTTCTCTGTTGTTGAGAGAGAGGGAGAGAGAGAGTTATGGGCAACGAGAGTGATGGTGTGTGTCCAGCCATTCAATGGCTTGGCCATGTAGATAACAGAGTGTCTGTGATATATATTGTGATTAGATTGTGATCGACGGACCAGAAAATCTCTGTTCGAAAGACCTTGTAATGAAGGGCTTTCATCCAATTCAGTGGGGGAACGGGCAGTCACAGATGCACTCTTGCAGTTTCTGTGGAGAGAAGGCCTCAATGGAAATACGGCATGTCTTCGACACCCAGTCACACTCTAATCACAATGTCACAATATCATCACTGTATAATGGTTGCTCCACCAACAATACGATCAATGAATTTGGTGGACCCCAAATCATTTGATGATCAAATACTCTGGCTGTTTAATTATTAGGCAGCTCACCTATTTTGGGAAGATGACCAGTGGCTAAAAATACACGAAATAAATTTTATTGGGTGTCCACTGCTTTGGGAAAAGAAAAAGTCCGGAAACCTGATAACCAAACAGCCTGATTTTCTTATCAAATGCTCCAAGATGATATGTCCCATTCCATACATGGCTAGGATGCCCTACACATGGTCCACTCGTTCCATACCTGTTACACTACAGTCGAATCCCTTGGCCCCCAAGCGTCGTTCCACCACTGCTCCTCGAGGAACTAAAATAAAAGAGCTTTGCATTATATATAAGAGAAAAGAGATGATATGCATGCTTTCCCTACTAGTACCAGCATGGCAAGCATATGTTGGATTTGAACTGTTCGTTAATCAGGAACCACTGTGGTCTAATATCAGTCCTACTTTATTCATCTGTGGGCTAGGACACATGAAGACCACCTACTCTAAGAATTCTGAAAAACTTTGTAGAAAAGGATGACCCAACTTGAGTCTTCAGTCATATGTGATTTGTATCTATAATCAAAGTTACAGATAGCGTATACATCCAAAAAACTTGAAAAAGATTATGATAAGGAACCTTTATGGTTGTAACAGATAATGATGAGAAGATTATGATAAGTCTACGTAACTGCTTTGACCCAATCTAGGTGTATCTTATCACCCCCCTTGCAAGTTGATGGGCCATTTATGGACGGTCAACTTGGAATGCAAATATTGAAAACGTGATGAATGAAGTCCCTTGGTCATAATATCTGCGAGCTGATTGCCACTTGGTACAAAGACAATATGAAGTTGACCATTTTGCACCCATTCATGAACAAAGTGAACATAAACTTCAATGTGGCGAGTTCGTGCATGAAAAAGTGAATTGGCCGTAAGGTACGTAGCGCCAAGATTGTCGCAATATAATGTCGGGCAAGAAGGATGAGAAATGCCAAGCTCTGTGAGCAGAAATGTAAGCCATTGAAGTTCAGCGCTAGTGGAGGAAAGAGAACGATACTCGGCCTCAATGCTTGATTTCGAAATTGTAGTTTGTTTCTTGGTGGACCATGAAATTAAATTGGAACCAAGAAAAAAAGGTAGAACCAAATATGGAGCGTCGCTTATCAGGGCAACCTGCCCAATCTGCATCAGAGAAGGCATGTAGACTGAAATCGGAGGAAGGTATAAGATGGAGGCCATAATCAATGGTCCCTTTGAGATAACGTAGGATACACATAGCTGCTTCCAAATGTTTCTTGGTCGGTGAGTGTAGGAATTGACTCACTTGATTAATAGCATAGGTAAGATCAGGCTGAGTCATTCTGAGGTACTGAAGAGACCCAACTAAGCTCCGAAATTCAATAGCATCAGAGAGAGGTTCACTTGTAGTTTTGGAGAGTTTACTACCTGCAGCCACTGGTGTGGAAACAGGTTTGCAATCGTCCATCTAAAATTTGGACAAAAGATCCATAGAGTACTTCATTTGTTGAGAAATAAACCTTGACTAGTGCGTCGGGGACCCAAATTCTTCATGTCAAAATTCCACGACAAAGCATCAATAACATATTGAATACGTGAGAATCAGTGCCAGTAATGATTATGTCATCCACGTAAACTAATAACACAACCATATGTGAGTTAAGGCGCTAAATGAACATAGAAGAATTAGCTTGACTATTGGTGAAACCAAGCTTGAATAAATAGGAGCTTAAACTATGGAACCAAGCACATGGAGCCTATTTGAGACCATATATGGATTTTTGTAACTTGCAGACATGTGAGGGAAAAGATGGATCAATGAACCCTGGAGGTTGTTGCATAAAAACATCCTCATTTAAGGCAACATGTAGAAAAGCATTCTTGATGTCCAATTGCAATAAGGGCCAATGATGCGAAATAGCAATGGTTAAGACCATGCGAATAGTTTGAGGTTTGACCACCGGGATAAATGTCTCACCATAGTCAATGCCTAATTATTGATGAAACCCCTTTGCCACTAGGCGGGTTTTATAACGTTCAATAGCACCATCAGCACGTTGTTTAATCTTACAAACCCATTTACAACCAACAATATTACCATGAGTAGGTGGAGGGACCAAACTCCATGTACCTTGTTTGAGTAAAGAGTTAAACTCATCAACCATAGCATAGCGCCATTTTTCATCTTTGCAAGTAACTTTATATGACGTTGGCTCCTCAAGAAGCGAGGATGAAGTTTCTAATAGGCAATGAAGAGGATATGTGTGTTTTGTAGCCAAATATAGTTTGGGTTTGTGGGTCCCATCTTGAAGACGAGCGATCATGGGATGACGAGTGATACTGGAGTGATCGGGTGGTGGGGAGGGGCTAGGATGAAATGAGGATGAGGGTTCAAGGTTGGATGGCCGATTAAATGAGGGTGATGGGAGATGTAAGTTTGGCAAGTGGGTAATGGAGGGAGGAGCTGGTGAGGCCTGTGTGTCTGATGAGGTTAAATTGGACAGAATGGGAGATGATGAAGGAGATAGTGAGGGTAATTGAAGTAAAGGGGTTGGTGGCACAATAGTGAAAGGTATGGTAAGGGGAGATTTTATTATGGGTGATGGAGAATTGATGGCAAATGAAAAATGGATTTCATCAAAAGTCACATGACGAGATAGAAATACTTTGTTATCATGAAGACTCATACATCTGTATCCTTTATGAATTGGACTATATCCCAAGAAAACACACAAAACAGATTTAGGTGCCAATTTGTGTGCACCATGGTCCTAAAGAAAAGGAAAACATGTGCACCCAAAGACACGAAGATGATCATATTGTGGACATTTGTTGTAAAGAACTATATATGGACATTCGTTATTTAAAAGCGGTAGGGGGAGGCGATTAATAAGGTAGACACTAGTAAGAAACACCTTTGTCCATAGAAATGATGGTGATGAGCTAGTCAACAAGAGAGTGCTGCCCATGTCAGCAATATGACGGTGTTTCCGTTCAGAAATACCATTTTTTTGAGGTGTGTGTGGACACGAAAGTTGACGAGCAATCCCACATTTACTAAGATGGGCCATAAATTCTCAAACACTTTTAATTTTTCGATCAAAGTAATTTTCAACCATATTTTGAAATTGAAGAAAACATTGAAAAACCTCAAATTTGGAATGTAATGGATATAGCCAAGCGTAATGGCTAAGAGAATAAATGAAAATCATGTAAAATCGGAACCCAAAAGTAAAAGTGCCCGATGAAGGTCCCCAAACATCATTGTTGCCTGGTCCTTGATCACATAAGGAGTAAACTCAACAGAACAATTATTATCGATAGTTAATTGACACACGAAAAGAAGATTGTGACAAATTTTTGGAACAAAAAGGACGTCATTAAGAGTGAAGGACTGAGGAGTGTGCAAGACATGAGTACATGTATGTGTGATAGCCAAAGGTGTACCATCTCCCACAAGAAGAGTGTCAGAGCCATGATAAGGTGTCAAGTTTGATAGTTTTCCAGGATCACTGGAAGCATGGGCTGAGGCTCCAGAGTCAAGAACCCATGGACCATCACAAGAATCATGCACAGATAGGGCAGCAAGGGCTTGATGAGGAGGATCAACTGTGGTGTCCTCGTCATTGTAGCTATCATCATAGCGGTGCCAACAATGAAGAGCAGAATGGCCTCGAACACCACAAACTTGACAAGTTGGACGATAAGTGTTTGCTCCTTGTTGATATCTACCTCTATAAGAAGGATTTCCACGACCAGAAGGTGAGTTAGGATGGCCACTACCCCTGCCATTAGAGCGACCACCACGATAAATTCAACTTCTGCCATGACCAGAAAAACGACGAGTTGCTAGGTGGGCTATACATGCAGTGAGAGAAACAGGAGGTGCATCATCATAGGATTGTAAAAGGGATTCATGTGCAAGGAGTATAGACTGGACTTCCTTGAATGAGGGGTAAGGAATACATGTTTGAATCGTAGTTTGAACCACAGTATAATTCCGATCAAGACCTTTGAGAAGCGAAGAAACTTTATCTTCATCGAGCAATGGTTTGTGAAGTGCATCGAGTTCTTCGCTTAAGCGTTTGAACTCCTTAATATAGGTGGACATGGACGAGGTCCCCTTTCGACACGATTGTATCTTCTGTCGTAACTCAATCTTGCGCATTTTGTGATGGCGAGTGAACTGATCTTATATGGAATCCCATACTTCTTTGGAACTTGATAGGCCCACAACATCAAAGAGAAGGCCTTCAGTAATAGTGGAAAAAATCCATGATACAAGAAGCTGATCAACTTGCTTCCAAACGAAAAATCTGGATTGGGTGTAGTGGTGGACAAACCATCCGCAGTAACAGTGACCAATGGTTTTAGAGGAGGGAGCGGCCCATCAATGAAGCCAAGCAAGTCGTAACCAGACAACAATGGTGGAAACAGTAATAGTGGAAAAAAATCCATGATACAAGAAGCTGATCAACTTGCTTCTAAAGCAAAAAATCCGGATTGGGTGTAGTGGTGGACGAACCATCCGCTGACCAACGGTTCTAGAGGAGGGAGCGACCCATCAATGAAGCCAAGCAAGCCGTAACTAGACAACAATGGTGGAAACTGACGCTTCCACAGTAAGTAATTATTTTCATGGAGCTTGATGGTAATGAGATTAACCAAGGTAGGAAGAGACTTGGCGAGCTGAGTAATGTCGGGTATGGCAGCCATGGGAATTGGGCAGGGTGAGATGAAAGAGAAAAAAAAATTAGCACATGAACGTGACTATCTCTGATACTATGTAAGAATTCTGAAAAACTTTGTATAAAAGGCTAACCCAACTTGAGTCTTCAGACATATGTGATTTGTATTTATAATCAAAGTTACAGATAGAGTATACATCCAAAACATCTGGAAAAGATTATAATAAGGAATTTTTATGGTTGTAACAGAAAATGATGAGAAGATTATGACAAGTCTACGTAACTTCTTTGACCAAGTCTAGGTGTATCTATCACCTACCACGTCTCACACATTTTTTAAACACGCATTTTCATTGTCATAGTAGTAGACATGCCTATGATGACCAGTTGATACACATGAGTGGCATCTTGGGATGTGGGGCAAGAGTAGGCTCAGGAGGAAATAACTCTGGAATGAATTTGAGCATATATTGTATCTATCTAAACATACTAATGATCAGAGTCATTCATTCCGCACAAGTTTCCTCAAGTGGTTGATATGGTTAGGAATGCTGGCCTGACTATGCATAGTCACATAGAGGAGAGGACGTGCCTACAACTGGTGAAGCCGTAGGCGGAACAAGATCGAACACTGTCTCTCGTGGATAACTGATCAGAATAGATACTTGTCCTGAATGTGGAAATCGTTCGAGCGCCCTTCCTTGCATCGCAGCCACGCATCTTTGAATTCTTCATCTTCAATGTACATGTCTTTGAGACACTCAAATCCAACTACTTCATTGGCCAGGTGATGTAGGACGCCCTAATTATGATGCATGCTCATGAACACATATAATCAAGTGGAAATAAAAGACAATAATAATCTAAAAATTCAACATCAACCATCATAAACTAGGAAAACCACAAAGAGACATGCAATGGAGCGGGCCATCATCACAATCACGAAGTAAGAAATTCAAATAATCCATAGCTTAGATCCGGCGAGGGATGGAACCTCCCGATCTTGCATGGTTATAACCCAAGCACCCAATGGGAATCACTAGTCCGAGGGATCAAAGGATTTCTCGGATTAGAGATTTGAAAATCTGAGGAATTGGGGTTTTGAATCAATTCTCAGATTTAAGGTTCGAGATTTGTGACAGAATAGAAATAGATAATGAAGGAAAATTAAGTTTACCTCAGAAGAAGGTTGGAGGGGCATAAGAAGAAAAGAGAAGAAAAAGATTGGAGAAGAAGATGAAGTTCCATGAGAGTGAGAGGGGAAGGAGGCAACCCAAAAGGCTTTCTTTTCATTAATCAACAACTTAATGAAAAAGGTTTAGGGCAACACTCTTATAAAATTCAGAATTAACATAATTACCAAAATACCCCTACTAAAAAATTTCAAAAAAAAGACATTCGCAAGTAAAAAACGTGCACACACTGACCCAAAACTCAAATAAGTAAAAATGCATATAATAAACGCAAATCTAAGATGCCCCGATAGCCTCCGATGATGGCACAATGAAAGTGGGCCACGACGAACCAACGGTCCAACCACATCATCATCGCAATCCAACAGTCCGATCATCTCCTCCAAGCAACTTAAACATGTCTTCCCAATGTGGGGTCTTCTCAAATGTTTTGGACTACATGTGTAAGGTCTTTGATGCTCCTCAAGTCGTCACAAACGATCCAGGCTCGTCATCATCGAACCATGAAGATATAGACCTCCTACGCTAATAAACCCTAATGGGCCCGATGTCCGCATCACCAGGGTGACAAGAAGTGTTGCTCAGTGACTCAAGGCGTCGGCGACCTTGTTTTACGGACCCGACTTGTGCCTCAAAATAAATGTGAATTCCTGCAAAAACAAAATCCATCTGGCATGCACATGGCTAATATTAGTCTGATTGTTGATAAATTTAAGGGCTTAATGGTCCGTATACAGAACGAACACCCTGTGAATGAGGTAATGTCGTCAATGTCGTAAAGCCTGTATCACTGCATAGAGCTCCATCTCAGAAGTGGACCATTTCTTCCTGGCATCACTGAGTTTCTCGCTAGAGAAGGCAATGGGCTTGCCTTCCTGAGACAATACTGCACCAATTCCCACATATGAAGCGTCGTAATCTACCTCGAAGACCTTATTAAAATTGGGCAATACTAGGACCGGCGTAGATGATAACTTGTGCTTGATCTCAGCAAAACTACAGTCAGCTTCCTCGGTCCATTAAAATGGGCCCTTCTTCATACAGTCTGTGATGGGGACAACTATCGTACTGAAATTCTAGACAAAGTGACGATAGAAAGTGGCCAACCCAAGAAAGTTGCGTACTTCATGGATGTTGGTTGGGGTAGGCCACTCACGTATAGCCTTCACTTTATCTTCATCCACCCGGATGCTTGTGGAAGACACTACAAACCCCAAGAACAACAAGTGATTTGTGAGAAAGTCACACTTCTTTAGATTCAAGTACAGTTTATTATCGCGAAGCACATGAAGGACATCTTTGAGGTGCTCCATATGATCGGACTCACTCTGGTTGTATATCAGTATATCATCAAAGTACATGACTACAAACTGGACTATGAATAGCTTCAATACTTCGTTGATGAGCCGCATGAAGGTGCTTGGTGCATTCGACAATCCAAACGGCATAACCAGCCACTCATATAACCCTTCCTTAGTCTTGAACTCTATTTTCCACTCGTCCCCAGGACGGATGTGAATCTGATGATACCCACTACGTAGATCCAACTTTGAAAACACTCTCGATCCCTCGAGCATATCTAACATATCATCCAGCTGGGGTATAGGGAACCTGTACTTGATGGTGATTTTATTTATCACCCGACTATCCACACACATACGCCAGCTTCCATCCTTCTTTGTCATTAAAAGAGCCGGGACGACGCACGGACTCGTGCTCTCTCGCTCTCTCTTAACAACCCTTTCTTCAACAACTCCAACCTGACCCTGCAAGAATTCACTCTCCTTGGGACTCTACTGATAGTGCGGTCGGTTGGGTAGGCTCGGCCCAGGGATAAAATCGATGTCGTGTTGGATGTCCCTCAACGGGGGCAATCCTTGGGGAATCTCGTTAGGCCAAGTTTCTCTGAATTCATGTAGTAAGGGGCGAAGGTTCGGGGGAATGATATGGTTCCCAGAATCTTCTCCCTTAACCATCATGGCATACATCTCGCCAGTTTCTTTCGACTCCTCCACAAACTCTCTTATGGCTAAGAAAGAATTCTCCTCCACTACGGAAGCTTTGGGGTCACTCTCTGGAGCCATAGGAGTAAGGATCCTCTTCCTTTCATCCTTAACAAAGGTGTAAGTATTGTCACGCCCTCGGTGGATCGCGTCTCGATCTGATTGCCACGGACGACCAAGGAGCATGTGACATGCCTCCATGTCTACCACGTCACATAGTGCCTCGTCATTATAACTTCTACCAATAGAGATGGAAATCAAACATTGTTTGCTTACCTTAGTGTCGCTGACTTTCTTAATCCAATTGATAGAGTACAGGGTTGGACGTCTTGTTGTAGGCAATCGGAGCTTGTTCACCATCAACTTGGACATGATGTTTTCGCTACTTCCACTATCAATGATGACATTACACACCTTCACGTTCACTGTGCAATTGGTGAGGAAGATGTTGTGGCGCTGAGGATGAACTTCAAGCCGCAGGGAGTAACATAAACACCTCACTACCAAGCATTTAGCATGGTCCTAATCTATCAAATCGATGTCATCACCACAATCTTCACTGATTTTCTCGAACTCTTCATTCTCAGCCTCTCCCTCATCGAACTCCTCTTTGACCCCTCCATTTGTGGTTAAGTTGATCGCGGGATGCTGAGGGCACACATTGGACAGATGTCCTAGTTGGCCACATTGCTAACAATGATTTGGCCTAAGATGGGCATATGAATTAGGTGCTCGGTTCAGGCCTGCTATGAGAGGTATGTTGTGTTGGGGCCTTGATGGACCGCTCCCCGGATCCCAATTCGCAATCGTAGAGGAATAGAGCTGGGCATCGAGTCGAGTCAAACCGAGTTAGGGCTGACCCGATCCGACCCGATTCTGAAATAAGCCTGACCCGAACTCGACCCGCTCGGTACCGAGTCCAGCATGCCTAACCCGATCCGAGTTCGGGTCTAGCCTAGACTAACCCAGACCGAGTCTGACCCGGTTACAGGGACCGAGTCAGGTCAAGTCAACTCTGAGTCGAGTCGTTGGAAAAAAAAATCTTGTTGTTATTGTGTAGCGAGTGGATGAGAGAGAGAGAGAGAGAGAGAGAGAGAGAGAGAAAAGAAGAAGAAGAAGAAGAAGTACCTAAAGAGGTGCCCCTATTTCCTAATTTCTTCTACTATTTTTTCTCTTCTTCAATTCCCAAGTGGTGAAACAACGTACCGTAGGAGTTCACGACCCACTTATCAAAGATTTTATATTTATTCTTCTTTCGACTTAGTCAGGTGCGGCGGGTAGGTTAGATTAGATTTAGGATTTTTTTTCATATATACTACTCGAACCCGAGTCGAGTCGAGTTTCGGATTGAGTCGAGTTAGCACCGAGTCAGATTTCGGGTTGAGTTGAGTTGAGGTATTGGGTGACCCGGACTCGACTCGGTTGAAGTTCGGATTTGGTGAAGTGTACTAGAATCGGATCGACTCAGCCATCCAATTCGGATCGAGTCAGGTTTGAACGAGTCGGATGAGTCGAGTCTGCCGAGTTGACCTAACCAGTGCCCAGCTCTATTGCGGAAGGCTGAACACGTCCACCAACAGGTTCCTTCCCTTTAACCTGGGGTGTTTCCTGAACCTGCACGGTAGTAGGAACACGGGGTGAAGGATATGGACGTACAGGAACTCTAGCGAGCTGAGTTTCCGCACGTGTAGCGTATTGTAGAGCGTCTTCCACTGTCCAGACCGGTTGCATCTATACCCAATCCTGGATGTTGATCCTTAGACCGTTAACGAACCTTGCGGCCTTCAGAGCATCCATTTCTGATAAATCATTATGAATTGCTAGCCGGTTGAATTCGGCTGCATATTCTGCGACAGTCTGGTTGCCTTGACAACAATTCTAATATTGTTGGAATAGAATTTGCTCATAATCATGGGATAAGAAGCGCTATCGAAGTTGTCGCATCTTAGGCCATGACTGGATGGGCAACTTATTATGTCGAGTTCGGGAGAGTTGTAATTGCTCCCACCATGCGGAGGCACCCGATTTTAACTTGTATGCCACAAGTTTTACCTTCTTCTCTTTTGAGACGTCCATATAGTCGAAGTTATCTACTTTTGCTAACCAATATAAGAACTCTTCTGTAGGCAATAGGCCATTGAAGCTAGGGAGTTCAACCTTACCTCTATAATCCCGCTCAGCGCGATCTCTGCGATCATTACCGCGTATGTGCTATTCCGCAAAGAGATCCTCAATGTCTTCGTCGCTGCTATCAAAATCTGCTGCATTAGGCCAATGGTTAGTGGCTGGAAGAGCCTGTCGGAACACTGGGTTGTTCCAAACTGCGATCACAGGCGATTGCGCACCACTCAGAGCCTGGCGCGGAACCAAAGCCGTCGTGATCTGATCGAGAGATGCTTGCAGCCCTTACATAGACATCTCAAACGATCTTTGGAAAATCTCCATCTTCTCCAATAAATGTTGCATCTCCTGATCACCATCAGTGGGATTGTTGCAATGTCCTTCACTAGATGTCATCTTTCAGAGGTTGTTCCTCGCTTAGATACCAACTTGGCATAACCGAAGGCGGAACGAGATCGAACACCATCTCTCTCGTGGATAACTTATCCGAGTCCACACACTACAAGAAAACGGATTTTTACCGACGAAAGTATTACCGACGAAATAATTTTCGTTGGAAAAAATCATTTTTCCCGACGAAATGGGCAAATCGTCGGTAAAAATCTCCCGCCACCACCAAATTCATTCCCGCCGTACACTTTTACCGACAAAATAAAAATTTTGTCGGTAAAAAGATTATTGCCGACGAAGTAACCCGTCGCTAAAAAAAAAAAAACTGAAAACTTCACTTTTACCGACGAAATATTTTGTCGGTAAAGGTGTCACTTTTACCGACGAAGAATTTCGTCGGTAAAAGTGTTATTTCCTGATTCCCGCCAAGAAGTGAGAAGGAATTTTACCGACGAAAGTTGTTACTTTTACCGACGAAAAATTTCGTCGGTAAAAGTCTTTTAACTTAATGTCCAGCGCGCGACCCCTCATTTCTTCCTCTCTCTCTCTCTCTCACTCTCTCGCTCGCTATCTCTCTCTCTAGAACGAACCCCACCCCACCGTCCGCGGCCGTCTCTCTCATCGCCGACCACCGGCGTCCGGCGTTCGGTCACCGGCGTCGCACCATCTCTGCCGACCACCCATCTCAGCCGTCCATCTGTTACCGGCGTCCCACCGCCGCTTGCCAAGATCCTCCGCCGGCCTCCGTACGCCGCCGCCACTCTCCCCCTTCCTTCTTCCTCCATTTCCCCTCTCTCCCTCTCTCCTCGTTGTTCATTGTGGGGCCCACTTCCAAAATCCAATGCATGTGGGTCCCACCGTCGTTGTCCAATACATGTGGCCGGGTGGGTCCCACCGTCATTGCATGTGGGTCCCACCGTCGATTTCCATCGTCCATTGCATGTGGGGTCTGCCTTAGCTGTCCATTATTTGGTGGGGCCCACTGATTTAGGGATTTCGAAATTAAAATCCCTAATTAGGGATTTTAAATTTTAAAATCCAAATTGTGATTTAGAAATTAAAGAAAAAATGAAATTGTGGGGCCCACCGTCGCTGTCCACTGGCTGTGGGGCCCACGTCGATGTCCACTGGCTGTGGGGCCCACCGTCGCTGTCCACTGGCTGTGGGGCCCACGTCTCTGTCCACTGCCTGTACAGACCTTCCGGGAATCCTTGTTGAGCCTCCAATTTATACATTTGCCGACCCATTACATCACATTATATGCATGGTTTTCATATTTAAAGACTAATCTAATACATGTTTTTGTGATTATAGGAATGAGAGAAGATTTCACCAATTCATGGTTAAAAGAGTCACCTTGTATGCATTGAAGATCAATAGAACAAGTGTCAAAGAATGGTGAAGAAAGAGAGGAGGAAGAGGAAGAAAGAAAGAAGGAAAAATCAGCCATATAGAGGTCCGACCGGTCAAGACCAGTCGGCCAACCATGTTGCCCCTTTGTTGTTACGTTGGACAAAGGATCGGGTGAGTCCAACTGGTCAAGACCGGTCGGCCAACAGGTCGGCCCCCCCTCTGCACTGCCTGGACACTTTCCCAAATAGGTCCCACCGGTCAAGACCGGTCGGCCAGCCCAGTCCGACCAGTCAAGACTGGTCGGCCACATGCAAACAGCAAGTTGTACTTTCCTATTCCGATTTTTGGGTTTCCTAAGTGCGGGAGGACTCCGTAGTTTCGCGATTCTTCCAAGTAGGTGACGCCTCTAAACTATAAAAGCACACCTACAGCCTCTTCCTAACCCATCTAACAACGTGGGGAGCAAACAGATCAAGACCTAGGAGGCTTCCTAACCTCCCACAACTAGTTTTCTTCTTCTTCTAGTTCTAGTTTCTAGTTTTTAATGCTTTCTTTTAGCTAACCTCTTAGCTAAAGCTAAGAGATGAAGTTTGTAGTTTGTTTTAATGCTTTAATTCGTTTCTTCAAGTATCATTTACTTTAATTATGGATTTTCAAGTTCTAGCTTGAATAAAGGTTGGATTTTTAGAAGTTTTATGAGAGTTTGTGTACTCCGGACATGAGTTCCTTGCAATTCTCTAAGATTATCATGATTGGGTTGTTTGAATTCGAATTGTAGTAACCCTTGAGCATGTCATAGTCTCTTGGCATGGCTGTTACTCCGAAGGCTACAAGTTCAAGTTCTATGTGCTTCATTAGAACTAGAAATCTGATTTCCAGATTTAAGTGGGATTGTTTGTGCTTGACTGTTATATCCTCCAATTAGATGAGAGATAGGACTTTGATTCTAATTGTGTTGTGCTTGGATGAATGGATTGGCATTAGACTACTACAAGTGGATCATTGATGCTCTAGTTCTTTTTATTTTCAGATTTTTCTATTTCATGTGAAAAACTATCTTCCTAAACTTCTTAGATTCTAGTTATTAGATTAGTTGGAATTGTTTACCTCTTTCCCTGTGGATCGACCTCGGTCTTACCGATAATTAATACTACATTGCAGCCTTGCACTTGAGGCGAGCGAACAATCCTCAACCGGAACTTCCTTAATTTCTCAAGGAGCACTCGAAGGACACAAGTAAACAGAGAATAATCTCAAGAGCAAAAGCTTAAAATTGTTTAATGAATGCGTATTAACGAAAAACAAAGTGTTTAAATAGTCTAGCAATCAACCCAAAACCCTTAAGACAAGATTAGGAAGAATCCTAATCGAAAATGGAATGCAAAAGTTTGAAAATAGAAAGTTTACGCGTCTCTTTGTGCATCGGGCGACTGGTCGGCAGGGAGCCATGACCGGTCGTCAAAAGACCTAGACAGTCTAACAAGTTAGGCTGTCTTCATGACGAAATTTGACTGGTCAAGGGACCGATTGTCAGATTTCATGACCGATCGGCCGACCGGTCGTCGGTGGTCTAGACAGTCCAACAAGCTAGGTTGTCTTCCTACTGAAATTCGACCGATCATGAGGACCGGTCGGCCGACCGGTCATCAATTAATGTCGACTTGAGATTTTTTTAAATTCTCCACTCCTTCCTCTGATCCTTTCTTTGGTCCGTCTTCTCCATGTAGAGCTTAGCAACCCCCTCTACATCAACAACTAACCAAGTAACACATTGGGGAAAGTGTACATCAGATCCACCCATCAAGCATGCTCAACATTTTCACTAATGGAGTAGGCACATCGTGGAACCACGTAAATTCTCATGCCTCTTATCTCTTTTTTTCCTTTTAACTTTTGTTTGGCCATTTTCTTTTGTGTTTTAGCATCGTTTACATTGATCACGTGTGAGCATTTTTCCATAACAATTGGTATCAAAGCTAATGTTTGATAAACCTTTTAGCACAAGATCCATGCTGGCGTTTTTTTTTAATTATAATTCAGATGGCTGGATCGAGTTCTACCAGATTTGAAGTGCTGAAGTTTGACGGATCCAATTCATAAATGTGAAAACTGAAGATAAACGCGGTGTCAGTGAAGGAAAGATGTGCAATTGCGATTTAAGGAAAAGAAAAGAAGCCTAAAGAGATTAAAGATAAGGTATTTGATGAGGAGAAAAATCAATTAGTCATGGCAAACCTTCTTCTTTCATTAGATAATTCGGTTTTGTTCAATGTGTCCGATCAAACCATTGCAAAAAGCTTGTGGGAAAATTGCAAAACCTATATTGAGAGAAATAGATGTCGAAAACTTGAACAAGATATTTCTCCAACAGCAATTGTACAACTTGAAGATGAAGGAAGGTCTGCTTTGCAAGAATACTTTAATGGGCTTAACACCCTGATTAGCATAATGGCAGCAGTCGATGTGAAGATTGATGATGAAGAGAAGGTCACACTTCGCATTTATTTAATGCCAGATTTGTGGGATGGTTTGATTATGAATCTCAGCAACGGTCCAAATCTTACTATGAAGTCAGTCGTGTGATGTAGGACAAGAACCCTTGGACAAAGGGCGGGGATCGAGCACTTTTCTATCTCACATGAGCTGATAAAGAATAAAAAAAATCGGCAATTTACAGCATATTTCAGTGCCACCAAAGTTGGAATTTGGTGCGACCGAAGGTGCAAAAATCAGGACAGCGAGTTAAATGGTTTTCAAAGATAATTTAGCTGCACCTTTGATTGGTTTCGATGCGAGTTAAGGTGACCTTCGGTCCCACCTAAAGTGCCACCGACAGCCTATTACAATTTGCACGATTTTTTTATTTTTATTTCCTTTTTAAATTAAGATTCTTTTCTTACGCTATTAGGGTTTGTTTAGGGTTTTCTAGGTTATTTAAGTACATTCTAATTTTTGTTAAAGACATCAATTCATTATTATTAATCAAAGTTTGACTTTTTCCTTTTTTCTTCTCGTGGATTCGAGAAATGTCTCATAAAGCCAAGATTTTCCCTCGTAGATTTAAGGAAGCCCTTTTGAGGAGTCCAGGGAGCCTTGTGGTCTTTAGGTAGTTATCTCATGTGGAAGACAATGATCGACCCCACCATGTCCTCGTCCCCCCACCCCCCCCCCCCCCCCCCCCCCCCGTACCACTGCATAGAGCTCCATCTCAGGAGTGTGTTGGGGTGTGGAGCCAAATCACACCATTCTGACCAAGAGGTGGCCGGGCGCCCGGACAGACCGTCCGGGCGCCTGATATTCAGATAATGAGACAAGAGGTCTCTGGACTGTTTCTCAAACAGTCGGGCGTCCGACGGTCAAGTGGATCAGGCGCCCGATATTCGGGCATTTTTCTCCTTTTATCGCTGGACTGTTTTGACATTGGGTGGGCGCCCGACCAAGCCTGACCGGGTGCCCGATCGGCCGCGAACTGTTTTGCGGGCTTTCCTATTTTGGGTTCTATTTTCGAGTTTTCTTATATAAAGGGGTGTAACTCGGGATTAGGGTTTCTATACGTCCAAGGTGAGAAAGAGGCGAGAAGTTAGTAAAAAGGGTCATCTCTGTGCATGGGAGCATCGAGGAGGTGAGTATATTGCATGTAACTTTATCTTCTTCATAGTGAAAGTTTACACCCATGGTTTTTTACCCTTGCTCGGGTTTTTCCACGTAAATTCTATCTTGTGGATTGTTGGTTTATTTGAATTCCTCTTCTAGTTGTTATTTCTTCATGTTTATCGTTTGTGGGTGAGACCGGAGATTGGATCTCAGTTCACCGGCATTATTGGCGTGCTGCGTAACAAAGTGGACCATTTCTTCCTGGCATCACTGAGTTTCTTGCTAGAGAAGGCAATGGGCTTGCCTTCCTGAGACAATATTGCACCAATTCCCACATATGAAGCGTCGCAATCTACCTCGAAGACCTTGTCAAAATTGGACAATACTAGGACCAGTTTAGATGATAACTTGTGCTTGATCTCAGCAAAACTACGGTCAGATTCCTTGGTCCATTGAAACGGGCCCTTCTTCATACAGTCTGTGATGGGGGCAACTATCGTACTTAAATTCTGGACAAAGCGACGATAGAAAGTGGCCAACCCATGAAAGTTGCATACTTCATCGATGTTGGTTGGGGTAGGCCACTCACGTATAGCCTTCACTTTATCTTCATCCACTCGAATGCCTATGGACAACACTACATACCCCAAGAACAACACGTGATCTGTGAGAAAGCCACACTTCTTCAGATTTAAGTACATTTTATTGTCGTGAAGCACTTGAAAGACATTTCTGAGGTGCTCCATATGATCAAACTCACTCTGGTTGTATATCAATATATCATCAAAGTACACGACTATGAACCAGCCTATGAATAGCTTCAGTACTTGGTTTATGAGCCGCATGAAGGTGCTTGGTGCATTCGACAATCCAAACGGCATAACCAGCCACTCATATAACCCTTCCTTGGTCTTGAACACTATTTCTCACTCGTCCCCGGGACAGATGCGAATCTAATGATACCCACCGCGTAGATCCAACTTTGAAAACACTCTTGAGCCTTCGAGCATATCTAATATATCATCCCGTCGGGATATAAGAAACTTGTACTTGATGCTGATTTTATTTATCACCTGATTGTCCACGCAAATACGCCAACTTCCGTCCTTCTTTGGCTTTAAAAAGAGTCAGGATGGCGCACGAACTCATGCTCTCTCAACAACCCTTTCTTCAATAACTCCTCAACCTGAACCTACAGAACTTTACTCTCCTTGGGATCAATTGATAGTGCGGTCGGTTGGGTAGGCTCGGCCCAGGGATAAAATCGATGTGGTGTTGGATGTCCCTCATCGAGGGCAATCCTCGGGGAAGGTCCAAGTTTCTCTGAATTCATGTAGTAAGGGGCGAAGGTTCGGGGGAATGATATGGTTCCTGGAATCTTCTCCCTTAACCATCTTGGCGTATATCTCTCCAATTTCTTTCGACTCCTCCACAAACTCTCTTACGGCTAAGAGAGAATTCTCCTATACTACGGAAACTTTGGAGTCACCCTCTGGAGCCATAGGAGTAAAGATCCTCTTCCTTCCATCCTTAACAAAGGTGTAAGTATTGTCACGCCCTCGGTGGATCGCATCTCGATCTGATTGCCACAGACAACCGAGGAGCATGTGACATGCCTCCATGTCTACCACGTCATATAGTGCCTCATCATTATAACTTTTACCAATAGAGAAGAAAATCAAACATTGTTTAGTTACCTTAGTGTCGCTGACTTTCTTAATCCAACTGATGGAGTATGGGATTGGATGTCTTGTTATAGGCAATCGGAGCTTGTCCACCATCAACTTAAACACGATATTTTTCACTACTTCCACTGTCAATGATGACATTACACACCTTCACATTTACTGTGCAATGGGTGCGGAAGATGTTGTGGCACTGAGGATGAACTTCAAGCCTCGGGGCGTAACATAAATGCATCACTACCAAGGATTCACCATGGTCCTGATCTATCAGATCGGTGTCATCACCGCAATCTTCACTGACTTGCTCAAACTCTTCGTTCTCAGCCTCTCCCTCGTCGAACTCCTCTTCGACCCTTCCTTCGTTCATGGTTAAGTTGATCGCGGGGCGCTGAGGGCACACATTGGATAGGTGTCCTGGTTGGCCGCATTGCCAACAATGATTTGACCTAAGATGGCCATTAGATTAGGTACTCGGTTCAGGCCTGTTGTGGGAAGTACGTTGCGTTGGGGCCTTGATGGACCACTCCTCGGATCCCGGTTCGCGATCGTTAAGGAATATAGCTGGGCACCAAGTCGAGTCAGACCGAGTTAGGGCTGACCCAATTCAACCCGGTTCTGAAATAAGCCTGACCCGAACTCGACCCGACTCAGTACCGAGTCCAGCATGCCTAACCCGATCCGAGTTCGAGTCTAACCTAGACTAACCTAGACCGAGTCCAACCCAGTTACAGGGACTGAGTCGGGTCGAGTCAGTACTAAGTCGAGTCGTTAGAAAAAAAATCTTATTGTTATTGTCCAACAAGTATATGAGAGAGAGAGAGAGAAGAAGAAGAAGAAGAAGAAGAAAATGTGCTTAAAGAGATGCCCCTATTTCCCAATTTCTTCTCCTATTCTTTCTCTTCTTCTCCAATTTCTTCTCCTATTTTTTCTCTTCTTCAATTCTCGAGTGGTGAAACAATGTACCATAAGAGTTCACGACCCGCTTATCAAAGATTTTTTTTTATTTCTTCTTCTTTCGACTCAGTCAGGTGCGGCATGTAGGTTAGATTAGATTTATGATTTTTTTTCATATATACTATTCAAACCTGAGTCGAGTCATGTTTCAGATTGAGTCGAGTTAGCACCGAATCGAATTCCGGGTCAAGTCGAATCGAGGTATTGGGTGACCCGGACTCGCCTTCGTTGAAGTTCGGATTTGGTGAAGTGTACTCGAATCGAATAGACTCACCCATTCGATTTGGGTTTGAACGAGTAGGACGAGTCGAGTCTGTCAAGTTGACCCGACCCGTGCCCAACTCTATTGAGGAAGGCTGAAAACATCCACCAACAAGTTCCTTCCCTTTAGCCTGGGGTGTTTCCTGAACCTCCACGGTAGTAGGAACGCAGGGTGAATTATATGAACATGCAGGAACTCTAGCGAGCTAAGTTTCCGCACATGTAGCGTATTGTAGAGCATCTTCTATTGTCCAGACCAGTTGCATCTATGCCCAATCCTGGATGTTGATCCTTAGATTGCCAATGAACCTTGCGGCCTTCTGAGCATCCATTTTTTATAAATCATTATGAGTGGCTAGCCGGTTGAATTCGGCTGCATATTCTTCGAAAGTCCAGTTGCCTTGACGGCAATTTTGATATTGTTGGAATAAAACTTGCTCATAATCACGGGGTAAGAAGCACTATCGAAGTTGTCGCATCTTGGGCCACGACTGGATGGGCAACTTTTCCTGTCAGGTTTGGGAGAGTTGTAATTGTTCCCACCATGCGGAGGCACCCGATTTCAACTTGTATGCCACAAGTTTTACCTCTTCTCTTTCAGGACGTTCATATAATCGAAGTTCTCTACTTCCGCTAACCAATCTAAGAACTCTTCTATACGCAATAGGCCATTGAATGTGGAGAGTTCGACCTTACCTCTATAATCCAGCTCAGTGCGATCTCCGCGATCATTACCGTGCTATTGCGCAAAGAGATCCTCAACATCTTTGTCGCTGCCATCGACATTTGCTGCATTAGGCCAACGGTTAGAGGCTAGAAGAGCCTGTCAAAACATTAGGTTGTTCCGAACTGCGATCACAGGCGGCTGTGCGCCACTCAGAGCGTGGCGCAGAACCAAAATTGCCGCGATCTGATCAAGAGACATCTCAAATGATCTCTGGAGTGTCTCCATCTTCTCCGCTAAATACTGCATCCTTTGATCACCATCAGCGGGATTGTTGCCACGTCCTTCGCTAGATGTCATCTTCTCGAGGTTATTCCTAACTCAGATACCAACTTGGCGCAGCCGTAGGCGGAACAAGATCGAACACCGTCTCTCTCATGGATAACTGATCTGAATCCACGGACCTTTTGGGAATCCTTAACCAGAACTTCCTTGATTTCTCAAGGGGCACTCGAAGGACATGAGTAAACAAAGAATAATCTCAAGAGCAAAAGCTTAAAATTGTTTAATGAATGCGTAATAACGAAAAATAATGTGTTTAAATAGTCTTGCAATCAACCTAAAACCCTAAAGACGAGATTAGGAAGAATCCTAATAAAAACGGAATGCAAAAGTTTGAGAATAGAAAGTTTGCGCCTCTCCGTGCATCGGATGACTAGTCAGCAAGGGGCCACAACCGGTCGTCAAAAGACCCAGACAATCCAGCAAGTTAGGCTGTCTTCATGACAAAATTCGATCAGTCAAGGGACCGGTCTTCAGATTTCACAACCGATCGACCGACTGATCATCGGTGGTCCAGACAGTCTAGAAAGCTGGGTTGTCTTCCTACTGAAATTCGACCAAGCGGCCGACCGGTCGGACGACCGGTCATTAGTTGATGTCGACTTGAGATTTTTTTGAATTCTCCGCTTCTTCCTCTGATCCTTTCTTTGGTCCATCTTCTCCATGTAGAGCTCAGCAACCCGCTCTACATCAACAACTAACCAAGCAGCACATTGGGGAAAATGTACATCAGATCCACCCATCAGGCATGCTCAACATTTTCACTAATGGAGTAGGCACATCGTAGAACCACGTAAATCCTCGTGCCTCTTATCTCTTTTTTTTTCCTTCTGACTTTTGTTTGGCCCTTTTCTTTTGTGTTTTAGCATTGTTTACATTGATCACGTGTGAGCATTTTTCCACAACAATTGGTATGAAAGCTAAAGTTTGAGAAACCTTTTAGCACAAGATCCATGTTGGCGTTTGTTTTTCAATTATAATTCAGATGGCTGGATCGAGGTCTACCAGATTTGAAGTGTTGAAGTTTGACGGATCCAATTCATAATTGTGAAAACTAAAGATGAACACGGTGTCGGTGAAGGAAAGATGTGCAATTGTGATTCAAGGGAAAGAAAAGAAGCCTAAGGAGATTTAAAATAAGGTATTTGATGAGGAAAAAAATCAATTAGTCATGGCAAACCTTCTTCTTTCATTAGATAATTCGGTTTTGTTCAATATGTCTAATCAAACCATTGCAAAAAGCTTGTGGGACAAATTGCGAAACCTATATTAAGGGAAATTGATGTCGAAGACTTGAACAAGATATTTCTCCAGCAGCAATTGTACAACTTGAAGATGAAGGAAGGTCTGCTTTGCAAGAATACTTTAATGGGTTTAACACCTTGATTAGCAGAATGGCAGCAGTCGATGTGAACATTGATGATGAAGAGAAGGTCACACTTCTCCTCTATTTAATGCCAGATTCGTGGGATGGTTTGATTATGAATCTCAGCAATGGTCCAGATCTTACTATGGAGTCAGTCGTGTGATGTAGGGCAAGAACCCCTGGACAAAGGGTGGGGATTGAGCACTTTTCTATCTCAAATGAGCTAAAAAAGAATTAAAAAAATTGGCAATTTACAGCATATTTTAGTGCAATTTCGGTGCGAGCGAAGGTGCAAAAATCAGGACAGCAAGTTAGAGGGTTTTCTAAGATAATTCGGCTGCACCTTCGGTTGGTTTTGGTGCGAGCTAAGGTGACCTTCGGTCCCACCTAAGGTGCCATCGACAACCTATTACAATTTGCACGATTTTTCAATTTTTATTTCTTTTTATAATTAGGATTCTTTTCTTACGCAATTAGGGTTTGTTTAGGATTTTCTAGGTTAGTTAAGTACATTCTAATTGTTGTTAAAGACATCAATTCATTATTATTAATCAAAGTTTGACTTTTTCCTTCTTTCTTCTTGTGGATTTGAGAAATGTCTCGTGAAGTCAAGATTTTCCCTCATAGATTTGAGGAAGCCCTTTCGAGGAGTTCAAGGAGCCTTGTGAATTTAAGGTAGTTATCTTGTGAAGAAGACAATGATCGACCTCACCTCGTCCCCCCCATGCATCAAGTGGTATCAGAGTGGGCCAATGTCTCTTTACAAAGGTACGGACAACAATCCCATTGACGGTGATAAAGGGATCTATCCTCTCACAACGACGGCTTTCAAGACGACACTTAAGACTTCCGACGGGAGAATCGTTAAGCCATGCAAGAGCTGTAAGCTAGATTTGACCGTATAATGAAAAAATTAGATCTAGTTATTTATTGTGGTGACGATCTGCTTCCAGAATCCACTAGATTTTACAATCAGATAGATCGTTCCTACAGGAGGACGACAGATCTCCCTAATTCAATGGTCGGAGTCGTATCGACGAATAGCTCTTTGAAGTCAACCACCTCTTTGATTACATTTAGATTCCAAAAGAGAGGAAGGTTCCAATCATGGCATATCATCTAAAGTTCGGCATTGCGGTTTGGTGAGAATACTTTCAACATGGTCGGGAGAAGGAGATGAAAGTGCCGATCCACAAGTGATCGCAGATGAAACAACGAGCACTATCACATTTTCGATATGATAACGATGACCTGGATGCCAAATTCATTGGTGGCATCCAATCAGCCCCGGTGGAAGTAGACAATCAACCCAAAACTTTTGAAATGGAGGGGCAATCTTCTATGCCTGTCCAAGATTGCTTCGAAGAATCTGCTGAGTCAATAGAGGTCGAGGCCATGGAAGGGAAAACCGTCTCCGAGGTCGATCAAGCTTCTGAGAAAGCGGAAGAGGTCAATACTTCGGATGTGCAGGACAAGGAGGAAGAGCCCGTAGACATTCTAGAAGTCCTAAAGCTGGATTTGCTAGAATCCGTTAGCATCCCAGAAGATGTCGAGCCGGCAATGTAGGAATTCGAGGCGATGAACCCACAAATGTGACAGATCCAAACCTTAACTGGACCACACCACAAATTTATTATTAAAAAAAAGAGCAAGTAATCCAAAATGAGAATTTCCAAACACCCATTTCTGCATTAAAAGCAATAGGCTAGTAATTACAAAATGCAGCTTCCTACATTGAATTATGATTATATCTACTAATATTTTCCTACCGTACGCACGGTGCTTAATACGCACTCTGTGCTTTTACAAACTACCATCATCATGTGGGGTTAGGATGGGCCCAGAAATACCCAAGTAGGCCCACTAACGGCGCATTGATGTAGGTTGTGGGCTCTGACTCCTAGAAGAAGGGCCTCGAGTCTGGAAAATCGTCCGTGATGTTGGGCCCACCAACGACTGCGCCCATGAGAATGTTAGGGTTGGGGTTTGGGCTGAGGTAGTAGCGTGATCCAGCCTTGCAGGCAATGTGGGCCAGGTGAGAGGCAACTGACGAAAGTGAGCTGGCCTGATGGTGTATGCGTAGAGGGTAGCGGTTACCGTATCCCACCATGTATGACATTTGCTTAGGATTATCGTTGAGAA
The DNA here is from genome assembly GCA_003013855.2 of Liriodendron chinense. Classification (NCBI taxonomy): domain Eukaryota; kingdom Viridiplantae; phylum Streptophyta; class Magnoliopsida; order Magnoliales; family Magnoliaceae; genus Liriodendron; species Liriodendron chinense. Next base: position 9,177,631 of record ML058335.1, read on the forward strand.
TGTAATCCACCTACAGATCAAAAAGAAGAAGCAATGTACAACCATGTTTGGCAATCAGAACAAATCAATTGGTGGGACACATCATGCATGGGCCCATGGTGAAAAAGTCAGATTGCGATTTTGCATTTGGTCCCTTGAATGAACTGCTTGGATTGATGATGGTGGGCCACAATTATGGTGAAAGTCCTAGGGATTACAATTTGGGCTCAGGTTGCTAAACTGGTTCTCAAAATTTCTACTGAGCACCAGAGAATGGAGGAGTTATATGGTCAAAACCGTTGATCTGATGACCCCATTTTGAGTAGTTTGTGCCCTGAAAACCCATCAACATTGGAAGATCCTAGCCAATCCAAATGGGACCATGAAGATCCAGACCAATCGGCATCGTCGGGAATTTTCAGAGCACATCAGCAGTGGGGGCACATCAACCGAAAATGGATCACAAAATTACCATGGGCCCCACTTGTACAAACGGCAGGTTATGCATAGATCCTTAGGAACACACTGGAGGTGTGCACTAAAGTCCAAAGATGGTTGGGTAGAGTATTGGTGTGCAATGGTTCTGCAACTGGGTGTGATATTTTGGGCCTAGGCCCAGTATGAGTTGGACCAGAGCTGAGCCCAATAATAATAATTAGGCTGGACCTGCACTTTGATTCTATTTCTACCAATGGATTTAAGACTCGGTGACTCAAAACAATTCATCCAGTCTGTTGTCGAGTCAAAATTCCAAGTCAGAGGGGTGACTCATTGTATTGAACCGGATAAGGTCCTGCCATGTCCGAGCCAACTCAGACAATTTACAAGGGACTCTCGTCCAAGTTTCTGATATTTGGGCTGAGGCTCAATTTGAGCCATCTCAAAGTACATAAACGACCCAGCTCGTGCATGACACGCTTTATAAAACAAAAGGTGGCACATTTATCAGATAGGCTTCACTTCATGGATCGGCTAGGTATCATACACAGGCTAGGTATCATGGTTGATACACAGGAAATCAAAAATTGTACACGTGGCTTATTGTAATCCCACTGTCCTTAAGTTAGTCGCAAAATGAGATTAAATGAACAATCCTGACATCCTATTCACCGATACTTGATGGATGAAATAGGACCATTAAATCATTTCCATTTTTAACCGTCCAATATATGTCCGTCCACCCATCCAACGGTCAGATGACCAATTAAGTAGAAATTTTTGGTCCATGAGACATCTGGAATGGGAACAATAACTTGGACGGCTTAATGTCATGCAATGTTGAAGTAATTTCTAACTGCTTGCGTATCATCATCAATCAAACTCTGACTAAATAATCAAAGTGGGGTACCTGGCGTTTAGCCAACCGTCTCAGCTGAGCTGGCGTGGCGGAGATCTTGCCACATGGCACGAGCTGCCTGGAGTGGCTTATGTAGTTGGAGTAGGCCAGAAGCAAGAAAGACAGCGAGGTCATCAGCCCACCTGATTTTTCAAGGGAAAAAGGCACACCATTATTTAATTAAAAATATAAAAGGCGCCAATGAGAGCTGGACCCCACATGATGCCGACCAATGGTGATATGAATTGTGAATGGGTCCACCAATTGCATTGCTTTTCTCTTTATGAAATCTTGGCTTTTTTACTTTAATAATTTCAAGGAAACAAATCTCGTTTTCCAAAAATTTTCGGCTCAAAAAACTTACGGGGAGATATTCAATTTTTACTAAAAAAGAATTCTAAATCAATAAATAAATTTAAATTTAAATATATAATTTAATAGCAAATTCAAATGGTTTACGGACAGGGAAAAGAATATCATATTAGTAAAAACCTGGTGAATATTGAATTTGAGGGCGAGATGTTCCCGGCAATAGCGAACAGATGAAGCTATCAGCGTTTTGCTTGAACGACTGTAGGTAGTTAGCATTTCCCATCGCCACTTCCTGTAAAATTATGAAAAATCCCCTGAGTTTCCATAATTGTAAATAAACATATTAAAGCCGCTGTTTGGCAGGTGCACCAAATCATTTCTGTTTTTCAGAATTTGCCCCCCACTCTAGACAGTGTACTCATAAGTAAGTCACACATGGACAATGAAATTGGACAGTCTAAGCACTTCTTTTTTAACATCCGTTCTTCTCAACCCAAGTTTGACCTGCCTAACTACCCTACCTGATGAATGGTTCAGATCTCTGAGCCAGAGATGGCTTTACGGGCCCCTTCAGAAATTTTACCAAGAGAAGAAATTATGTAAGTCGGAGATTAGCTAAAACATTCAATTAGTGTATATGTTGCCCAACCAAAATACTTGGGATAAGGCTTAGATGATGATGATCCAACACCTGAGATGGATGTGTGAACTCATCTCAGCCATCGGTTTGCATAGCATGAAGGGGCATAAAGATGGCATCGTTCAATCAGAAAGGCCCTCATTGAAAAGATGAGTCCATCCAACCAGCAGGTAAGTACCAAAATATCATTTGTGTGTGACATCTAGCCTGTCCAATAAGTTCAGCACAGTGCGAGATCACCCGGCTCAAATTTTATTTGTTGTCGTAAGGATTTGGACAACGGATTTGGATGACTGAGATTAGTCACATAGCCTTCAATCTACCCGTGGGGCTTCTCTCGTTCGTTAAACCTACAAGAGGAAAATGAATAAGCAGGCGGAGGAGTTGTTGACCGGCAAGGGGCTCTCTGATGCCTAAGTTAGGTCTAAGAATAAGGAAAGTAAGGGTTTGAAGGCTAAGATCTCCGATCTCCACGAGTGTAACACCCCAAGATTTCGGCTCTCGTGTACATCACGACGGCCGAATTCCTAAGGTTATTTGGAATGTGTGAGGGTTATACCCCTTACATAATTGTCACACAAACATGCACATTTCATACTATTTGGAAAACCATGAGCAAGACGGTGGAACCAAACTTATATATCATTTCATTAACTAAACTAAATCATCAAACCACGTAACCGTCATTCAATCAATCACCATGTTCATAACTACATCCTCCCATTAGGACTTATTACAATTCAAATACTTAATAAATGCTAAAACTATGAATGACTATGCGGTCTCATCTTCCTCCATCTGCTCCCACGAGCCATCATAATCGTCTCCTTGAGGCTCGGGCTCCTAAGGATCGTTACCTACATGTTCTAAATTATTTTCACAAAACACCGTCAAAAGCGGCATAGTGAAAAACTACTTTAAGGTTAGAAATAATAATTGCATAAAAATCATAACAAAACATTCATTACTCTTTCTTAATGCAATGCATGATAATGCAAGACCCAGCGTAAGAATCCTTAGACATGCCGTCAGGGCTTTTGGGATATACAAGCCCATAATTTTGCCCGACCACATGAGAAACGAGACACTCATAGCCCAAATCTACACGTGATAATGTATGGGAAAAGTAGGACGTTCTAGCCTATTCTCAATTCTATATACCCACATGGAGCCACGTGCATGCATGAGTTAATCATTCTTTATTATTATTACCAATTTACACCAAGCTACTTAACATCTAACCAACCTTTGGTACCACCACATCCTTCCTTATGGTTCGTCACTCATCAAAACAGTCATAACCGACGCATCACATCCCAAGATGGCGGCCCGTACTACTAAAGTTCATAACAACCATGCTCAACTATAGTCTTATGGAGATCCTTAACAACTTGAGGAATAATAATAATAATAATAAATGGATTTAACAACCACTTAATCGGGTGATCTTGATACCACCACCACAGATCAGGGTGACCACTCAACCGGACAAGTTAAAAGCACTGTCTCAGGTTAGGGCAACCTCTTAACCGGGTGTTCCGATATTCATCACCACAGATCAAAGTCCATCCATATATATAAAAGGAATATAACAATATAAGAATCTCCATTAGACAATCACAACTATTCTTTATATAATATGGAAGAAAAGGTGGTCCCTTTAAAGATGGTTACACAAATCTCACATGTGCAACAAACATAATTCTATTCCTTACTAGTTCTCTAACTCCAATGAATGTCCTCATCACCATGATATGGAAAAAGTATCTAAAAGCATTCATATATAGCTAACTAAGGAGAGAACAAAGAAACACATGTAAACAAAAACATATAAGAATTATCAACCTACAAAACATGAAATGATTAACCGAATCTTAAAGGAGTTCTCACCTTATGATCTTCGACTTATTAGAGATATAAGATGATGAAATAATTGCAAGATGATACTCCTCACTCTCTCACTCTCTCTCAAAGTCGTGGGTGGGGGTCACCTCTGGTTAAGAGAGACCCTATATATAGAGGTAGGGTCAGAATTAGGGTTTAAGGAAGCTACACCACCTTCGGATGAACGGTTGCGATTTAAAGTAGAAATACATCATCTTTCGAGCCATTTTGGAAAGTGTACATAACATGGTTTGAGGAGATATTCCACATGTTTGTTAAGTCAAGTATGGGCTACAACATGGTAGTAACAGATTTTGGAATGAGGCCCACTAAGTGATGAACGGTCCACGAGAAGAAAATAGGAAATAATGAGTTTAGAATTAGAAACTTTTAAACGGGCGGTTTATCTGACAATCGGACACCTAGGGTGGGTTTAGATGGGTCCAATGAGGCAGGTAGGGTCCACAAACTAAGGGTCCACAGCCGTTTGATAGGGTTTTAGTGTAAAAGGAGGTTCTAGAGAATTCCTACACAAGGTGAGAGAGACTTCCGTTTTTGAGGTGATTCTCCGCGTTTGTTAGCGAGAAAGGATCCTTAGGATCTTCTAGAAACTTTCCTAAGATCCCATGCTGAAAGGTTTTCAGGATTGAAAGATCCAAGTTTCCAACGGTTGGAAGGGAAGATGAGATCGGATTGGATTCGGGATGGAATGAGATGAAATTTGGTAAGAGGGGGTTTTGAAGGGTAATGAAGAAGATGGACGGCTTGGATTTCCAAACCGAGGTCCACATGATGGACCGTGGAGAGGGCAGCGAACGTACAGCGTATGTGCTGTAAAAAGCCACCGCCGGGCCTGACGCGGGCCAGTAGGCCTGGTCGGTGGGTTTGGCCACGGTGGGTCCCACTGTGATGTATATATTAAATCCACTCTATCCAACAGGTGAGCCATATGATTTTAGGTGTTGACACAAAAATCGGGACAAATCCGAGATCGGGTGGCCCACTTATTATCCATTTTCTGATTAGGGCATTTGTAGGATGATTGGAGGGCTGAAATTTGACGTGTACGGTTAAAATGTATCCAAATGCTAAAGTCAAAGGCTTTGTGTCATTATGATTGCTGGAAGTTAGTATACTTAAAAATGGCAGTTTAACTGTAGACACCCCACCTTCGGCTACACTGTTGGTAGAGATAGCTGGTTGAATGGAGGACCATACCCCCAAATCCCAAGTCCCAACTCAGCCAAACTCACCCTTGTAAGCCCCATTCCATAGCCCAGTTCAAGCCTGAACCCAGTCAACCCAGTCCTAAATATCAGCCTGAAAAACCCCCCATAAGAAAAGCCAGTCAAAAAAATCCTAAAAAAGTCAAACTCACTGAGTCAACCCACTAAGTCAACCCGCTGAGTTAACCCACTGAGTCAACCCGCTAAGTTAACCCGCTGAGTCAACCCACTGAGTCAACCCGTCAAGTCAAAACACCGAGTCAACCCGTCGAGTCAACCCGTCGAGTCAAATCACCGAGTCGACCCGCTGAGTCAACTCACTGAGTTGACCCAGCGAGTCAAACAGCAGGCCCGAGGGTGCGACCGTACCTCGCTGGAAATCGAGGAACGGCCGTACGGGCGGCCCATAGCAGGCCGCCCAAAATAAATTACGAAAAATGCCACTCCTTGCTGCTATAAATACCCCCCTCCCCTTCTCATTTCAGCATCCCTTCGAGTCTAGTGAAGTCCTGTCTGTCCCGAGCCCCTCTCCAATCCTTAGCCCATTTTTCCACCAAGGAGAGCCCGAGTGAGGAGAGCCTAACCTTGGTCCAGCCTAGCCTGACCACTGGTCCAAGCCTCTCAAGCCACCCAAGTCTTAACCCAGCCACTCGAAGCCAACCCTTGCGACACCTCCGTCCATCCAGCTACTCTTTTCCAGCATCATCTCATTTGCATCTAGCATAAGTGCAACATTTACTCTTCTTCCAACCCCCCTGCTTCACCATAAAGTATCTTGATTATTCAAGCACACTGCATATGTCTTTATATTAAGCACCTGTCAGTTCGAGCGTATGCTCTGGGCTTGCCCGTTGTTGGAACCTGCCCATCAGAAACTCTTACTGTTCAGACCTGCATTCACGTACATATCACTATAAGCACTTTGAATATTCAAGCACACAGCATGCATCATCTCGCATAAAGCGCCTGTCAGTTCGAGCGTATGCTCTGGGCTTGCCCGTTGTTGGAACCTGCCCATCAGAAACTCTTACTGTTCAGACCCGCATTCATGCATCATGTCATTTATGAGAATGTACGAGGATTAAATTAGACTTTCAAGTATTCGATCGATTCTGTGAAGTAGAGACCGTACTTCGGTACGGGCAGTGTGTGGGGTGCTTAACCTCTTCCCACCCTGTAACCGTGATCCCTTACCTCGAATCTCTGGCCGCGGATCAAAAGGAGTCATTTTAGAGGAAGGAATCTTCAGATCCCCTTCTCTAACGTTTCTACGGGGTCTAGCCGACTGTAGATTCGAAGTAATTGGCTAGTGGCGACTCTGGTCTTATATAAACTCACTTAAACACATCCAGCTTAACACGACTACCAAACAAAGCCCTCGAGAACGAGGCAAGCCAGTGGCACAAACGGCGATTTCGCACTCACGCATCCTCGTCTCCATCTTTTCCCGAAAGGGAAAGGGGCGAGAAGAACGTCGTGTGGGAGCGCGGAAAACGGCGAGGGTCCACAGAATGGCGACTTCGCTGGAGATGAGCTAGTCCCACTAGTCGTGATCTGACTTGAAAAACAGAATCCTTCCCGTACTTGAAAGTCATTAATCCTCATACAATCTCATCTGCATAGCATTCTACCCAAACCCAAACAAAAAAAAATAGAAAATCCCAAAACGTACCAAAAAAATATATATATATATATATAGAAAATCCTAAAACCCAAAAAGAGTAGAGTACAGTCCTCACCATTGCGCCTCCTCGGGCTCAACGTACGCGGAGACAATTTTCCTACCGCAGCATAATCCGCACTCGGGCTCAACAAGCCATGTTCGACCATGAAGAAGAAACTCATCTACTTCCCGCTCTTGAGATGACCGAAGCGCAACCTCCAGCGCAACAGCCCATTGATAATACGCCAATCATACAAGAATTGGCACAAGGAGTGAGAGCAATGCAAGAAATGCTCTTGCAATTCATGCAAGCACAAGCCACCGCAGCAGCCAACAATCAGGTTGGCCCAGTTCAGCAATCTCAGTAGCCATGCCGGGTCCTTCCGGCCTCCAGTTCAAATCAAGCGCAACCATCAGAGTCTGCCCAAGACTACCGACAGCAGCCATCTCAGCCCTTCGCTATGGGGCATCCTTCTCAATATCTTCCTGCGACGACAAGGTCATCTCAGAGCACTTCCGTTGCAGGAACATCCAGTCAGCTTCCAGTCAATCTTGCAAACAACAATCTCCGTAGATCTCAGCATGTCCCCGCCGATGGGACACCTTTTCAATTCCAGCACATCCCCGTCGATGGGATTTCAATTCAATTTTCAACAACAGGGACAGCACTAGCGAATGCCCACAATGGGGGTCAGTTTCAAACCCACATTAATCAGCGGACAGTGGCGAATACCCAACAAGGGGGTCACTTCCCAGCATCTCAGCCTCCTGCAAACAGGAGCACTTTTCAATTCTAGCACATCCCCGCCGATGGGATTCCAGTTAATTTCCAGCAATCTTCAATTCAGCAAAATCCAGTTAATTTCCAGCAATCTTCAATTCAGCAATCTCCAGTTAATTTTCAGCAAGTTCCTTCAGCACAGTCTCCAGTTCAGTTACCATCATTTCAAGCACAAGTTCATCAGAATCCAGTTCAGTCATCAAACCAATTTCAGCAACCCGCGGTTGCTTTTCAGCAAGCCCATAGGGTCGAAGACATCGACCACTATGCCGAAGAAGAACGTGCCTTACTCCAGGAGGCACCAGTCGCTCGAATAGATCACTCAAGACTGGACGAGTTACGGGAGCAGTTCCAGATCTTGCAAAATCAGCTTCAGCGACAGCAAGGAATCGACTTACCTTCGACCAAGTTCAGGGACTTGTGTCCTTTCCCAGATGCTCAAGTGCCTCAAAACTTTGAGGTACCAAAATTCAAAGGATACAATGGCAGCGGTTGTCCCACAGCACATCTTAAGGCCTTCTGTGGAGAACTGAGTGCAATCTCAGGAAATGAAGGGGCCCTCATTCGTTTGTTCCAAAAATCTCTGAAGGGCGATGCCCTAGATTGGTACACTTCATTGGACTGCCACCGCATCGGACTTGGGAACAACTTTCCCAAGCTTTCGTTGACAGATTCGCATACAATCTCAACATGGCACCCAGAAGAGCCAACCTCGCGGCTCTCAGGCAAAGGAGTGATGAAACACTATCAGCTTATGTGGGACGTTGGCGAGCTATGGCAGCTCGAATGCGAACGCCTATCGACGACGAAGAACAAATCTCCATGATTGTTCATTCAACATATCCAAGCATATCTGGGTATCTCATCTCGCATGCATATGTGAATTTCTCACAGTTGATCCGTGCTGGAGAGCAAGTCGAAGCAGGAATCCGGGCCGGGACGATCTCCCCATGGCCTCATCAAGCCACTCCAATCAAAAGGAACAGAGTGGAAGGAAGACCTATCGGGCACGGAAATGGAAACCGCAGTGGTTCTCCTCCCCGCCCAACAGAGGTAAACAACATCAACACCACTGCTCAAGGAAATCAACATGCTCCCCCACAGGGACGTCAACAGTATCAGCAGAATCAAGTTCAACATCAGCCTCAGCGGTATCAGCCACAACCGAATCCTCAGCCACAACCACCTCGACAACAGCAGCAGTTCAGAGGAAATGGTCAATACTCATATCGAAATAGGCAAAACTACAGGGAGTTCAGGAAATTTACTCCCCTCTCTCAACCACTCAGTCAAGTCATGGCTACGCTGGTGCAGAAGCAATTACTTACTTTAATGGCACCTCGGCCTCCGCCTCATCCTCTGCCACCGAACTACCGAGAAAATGAGTATTGTGCCTACCATCAAGGACGTGGCCACGCCACTGATCGATGCTATACTTTGAAGAATGCCATACAGGATTTGATCGACGACCGAAAGATCGTCATCTCGGTCCCTGGAACTTCTCCAGCAGCTTCCACCAACATCCTTCAGAATCCTTTGCCTCAGCATCCAACGAACCCCAGTTCGTCTCGTGGCCCTGCAGTCAATAGTATAGAAGAAGGGGACCATCTCGATCGCTTCTTCTCCCCTATCCAGTCCATTCATGCTTACACTTACGGGCCGACAAGTTCTCCTCCGATCATGCAAGGGGCAAGTCCCTTTCCTCCTCCAGTCCTCGAGCCAGTAGTACTCGAAGGAGCACTTCCATACGATGTGCCAGTTGTGCAAGGGGCATCTTACGACCCCTCATGTTGGGAACCAGTCGTCCTAGAAGGAGCACAGTCATACATCGAGCCCACATACGAACCTGTCGTCGTGTAAGGGGCACTTCCAGTTCAAGAACAGTCCAATCAGCAATGGAGAAACCATACTCATCAACAGTGTTAGAACTAGAGAATGAACATTCTCTGGAATGATGGGTTTTGCTGCTCTGGGGTTCTGAATAATAGAAACATTCGTAGACAATCACAAACATTCACAAAAATACACAAGAGAAGAGATATCGCAAGGCGAACTTTATTTCAGAGATTCTGAGATCTTGCACATTCCAGGCCGTGATCTGGCACGAGCCCTTAATTACATCGAATGATTGATGACCCTTGATTAAAAGGCGAAAGACTAGTCAGCGGGGACCATGGTTTCAGAGTTCATGGTCGCGGAGACCTGTGTTTTGGTGGTCGGAGAGACCTGTATTTGTATGGTCGCAAGGACCTGTATTTGTATGGTCGTGGGGACCTGTATTTGTGATGTTCTGTCATAGACTGAATCGTCTTTGTACGAGTCAGATGTCTATGTCCCATGTTTTGACCGGAGATCCGGGCTGAGACTGTCAGGGTTTATGGCCGGGAAGGACGACTCTGGGCCAGCGCCTGTCAATGTGGGGACAGGTGACCTCGGGAAGTCCATTCCACTGTTGTATGTACCTGCGCAGCTCAACCAGCGGATGCCGTTTGGATGGGTAGGGCATCGACTGTTCTTGAAGTATCAGCCTTTAACAAATTGTGTGTGATAGTTTAGAACTCTCTTGGTCTAGTTTATCGTGTTAACCATAGTCCCTTTTGCTTAATCCGGGCCTGAATCCGAGTCATATTATGGTAGTACATGTAATGATGATGCATCAGTATGGCTCCGGGCACTGGCGGCTTCTCTTCGGGAGGATTGCTCCATTCGTTTCGTCGGATCGGGTCGAATCTCGAAGGCTCCCGTTCTGCTCATTGGGTGGCCCGGATGGGTCATTTGACCGCTCCATTGTGTCCGGAATGCTCGAAATACCCAAAATAGGCTCAAACGGGGATTGAAAACGTTATAAAATGAGGATTTAAGGGTGCTGAGATGAACGCTCAAGGTGCTGATTTTTGCGATCCGCTGGCCTGATTTTACTGATGCGCTGGGGCCAGCGCGTCCAAAAATGTATTTTCCTGATCCGCTGGCCTATTTTGCGATGTGCTGGGGCCAGTGCGCCCGAAAAATGAATTGGTTTATGATTGTGTATTTATCCGATCCGCTAGCCTATTTTGCGATGCACTGGGGCCAGTGCGCCCGAAAAATGACTATGTTCATGATTGCTTTGATCCGCCGAGGGTTTTTCTGATGCGCCGAATCACTTTTATGATGCGCTGGGATCAGCGCGTCGAAAAGGGTGACTTAAGTTATTTCATCTTCGGACTTGTTATGGTCGGAGGTGCGATTTCCGACAAGGGGATCCGGTGATCGGAAAAGGATTCCGGCGATCGAAAAAAGGTTTTCCGGCGACGAGGTTCTCTCGCTCTCTCGCTTAATCGTCCGAATGAGGTGGTGGTGGGGGGGGGGTATTTATAGGTAAAGTCGCCCAATAGGCGATCGACACGTGTAGCGCATCGAGAAATCGGGTCGGCGCGTTGATTAAAGTCACTCGGCGCGTCTCAAAATGGCTGAGTTCGGAGGCTGATTTACAGGACGCGCCAGCTGCCAGTGCGTCCTGAAATTGGCTGATTTTTTGGATGCGCCGGGTGAATTTTTGGGCGCGCTGGAAGCAGTGCGTCCTTAAATTCAATATGATTGAATTACGTGATGCGCCGGGTGAATTTATAGATGCGCTGGAAGCAGTGCTTCCTTAAATTCAATATGATTGAATTACGTGATGCGCCGGGTGAATTTATGGATGCGCTGGAAGCAGTGCGTCCTTAAATTCAATATGATTGAATTACGTGATGCGCCGGGTGAATTTATAGATGCGCTGGAAGCAGTGCGTCCTTAAATTCATTTCTGAATGCGCTGGACGTATTCGTGTCCCTCCAATCTTGGGTTTTACAAATTGGAGGATTTGTGGGGTCCGCCTTGCGATGAATGCCGATGCACTGCTCCTATCTCTTCATAATTGAGGTAATCCTCTCAAATTTGGACAGTTTTGGTCACGATGACCGGTGGGGTCCACCACTGGCCCAATTTCATGCTTTTGGTCAAGTCTGGTGTGTGTGTCGCGATTCGTGCCGCGATTTTCGATGCACTGGCCCTAAATTTGACCAAGTAATGGTTTGGGCACTCGGAATCATCGTTTCGGGGATCCTCACTTTTGGGACCCCAACAGATGCCCTTCCGATGCGTTGGGATGGACGAGCGGCGATTCATTGCGACGCATCGGATTTTCCGGGTCCCACTATAAATAGGGAAATCCAGGTCATTTCGTCATTTCACTGTTCATTTTCGACAACCAGAGCTTTCGGCTAGCGCATCGAATTTTTTGCCAGCGCATCGAATTAATATCTCCAGCGCATCGAAAAATAAGGTAGCGCGTCGAGTTATTCGTACTTGTGCATTTTGTCGACGCGCTACGCATAGCGCGGCTATCAATTTGGACTTGTGAATTTTCGACTTTCTGAACGCGCCATAGGGCAGCGCATACAATAAGTGGTCACGCTGGACTCAGCGCATTGGTTTAACTTGAAATCTTCCATCTTATCGACGCGCTAGGGTCAGCGCGTCCTCTCGTGCCTTGTGGAAACCCATTCATGACGCGTTGAGCTCTGCGCGGTTTCACTAACTCATTAATCGATGCGCTAGCCCCAGCGCGTACCCGCGTGCCTGGGAAACCTTACTTAATTGACGCGCTAAGGTGTGGCGCTCGTCAAAATTCTTGACTTTAGTGAATTTACCATTTCCTGGACGCGCTGGGCCCGGCGCGTCATGTTCTTTTGGACTTGTGAGTTTGCATGATTTTTCGCGACGCGCATGCGATTTTGGGACTTGTTGAAATCTATTGAATTGTCACGTAAACCGGCTCCCGCACATATTTCCAGACTTGGTTAATTGGCCCAATTGTTGAGCGTATTAAAGCCGGCGAGCACTGATTTCTGAGTTTGAGAAGTTGTCCAATTCCAGTGTCCTACTTTAGTGTGCTCATCGTGGCTTAACACACTCATCTGCGGGTTCATTTGACCATTGCTCACGATATCTGGGACTTGTTCCGGGTACGTGGGGTCTCACGCACCCTCTTTATTAAACCAGATTTGCTTTGAGCATCACCAGGGTATGTGAAACCTCGCGCACCTAGCCCGTGGGCCTCGGTGGAGTGTGGTTTCCGCAAATTTTGTGCCGGCGGTCCGTCGTGTCTTCAAAGGGTGTGAATCCCTATGCCTCTGTTTCGTATTCGCGTATGCGTGCCAGTTGTCCTATGAAGGCGTAGGGTCTCACACACTTGGGAGACTTCCTGGCTGCCTTAGTTTAACGGGCAATTCTAGTGGTGATTTAAAATGATGTTTCGAGCATACCTTTGCATGTCGTTCCTCGGCTTCTCTGACTTTACGCGAGTGGCTTTGCGCGCTTTTCTTTTGTCGGACTGCCTTATTTGGTTCATCCGTCTTGTTTTTAGCAGACAATGGTCATAACCCGTGCTTCCCTCCGCGCGGCTCGGGACTGCATGGGGCGGCTCCTAAACGACCTAGACCACCCCGAGGCTTGGTCATCTCTTGCCGGTCAATGCAATGAGATGGCCGAAGCCCTGACTCTTCTCGGTGTTGAATCTCGCCCCATTCTCCGAGCTCTTCAGAATATCTCGGCGATGGCTTCTATCTCCGACAAACGCAAGGAGGCTATCTCTGGTTTCATCGGTGATTCTTCCCTCCTGGAGGAATTGGCGGTTCTGGAGGCGGCGGAGCCTTCTCTGGCTGCTTCCTTCCTATCCCTCTCAAAGCGTCTCAGCTTCCTAAAGGATAAGAAGAGGGAGAGCAGGAGGTTCCTGGCTTGGCTTATCCCCTTGGAGGAGGCCGAGTACCCGGATCGTCGCGTCGGCATTTGGAGAATGGTCAGAGCGGCTATCCGGGAGCACGACGACCTGGCGATTGACTTGTCTGCGATAAGGAACTACGCCAATGCTGAGCACTTGAACTTCGATCTTGTGCAACAATGCATCTCCATCCTGGTGGATTTGGTCTTCAAGGAGGCCCAGATTCAAGCGAAGGTCGATGAGCTGAGGGCTCGAGTTCTTCCTCTGGTGCAGGACTGAAATCTTCATTTTCTGGCTTCGAGGAGGGGTCCCCACAATTTTGAGTCATTTCATATTGACTGTCGATTTTTATCGTTTTTGAACAATTGACATTTAACGATTTGGGCTTTGGCATAGCCCTCGTGGTTTAATGAATGCTAATTATACTTTTTCCGCTTTACTTCTGCCTCTCGAAAGCTTGTGTGTTTGTGATGATGTTGTTGCGGATGTTGTCATTTCATTTCTTTTCATTGGTTGATGATGTCGCGTAGTGGCCTGGATCGGCGCTCGTTCTTTGTTTGCTTGTTGCCCAGTACGCCTTCGAATTTTGTGAACGTTTGATTGGTCTTTATGGGGATATTTTCATTTGCTTTTCATTTACGCTCGAATTTTGTGAACGTTTGATTGGCCTTTCTATGCCGTTGTAGATTATAATGGCCAGCAATCCTTCGCAAGCCAGTCCTTCGGGTCTGCCTCAAACTTCATCCAAGCGTAAACGTGCTGCCATCAAGCAGGCTTCCAGACCGTCAGCTGAGAATCCGCAGTGGTTTATCCCGCCTGAGACATTCAACTTTTACGAATGTATTCTGACCCTTCCGAAGAATGTTCAACGGAAGATACTCTGTGACAAGGCCTTACCGCCCCCTCCTGACGAGGGTACCCAGGAGGAATGGGATGCGTGGTACGCTCCCTTACAAGGTTTCCGGACTGATGAGGCTGTCGGGTCTGAAGAGGGCGAAGCGAGCCCGATTGTGCCCGCCCAGTCTGCTAAGCGAGGTCGTCCAAAGACGACTGGGAAGAGCGCTAAGCAGGTCTATATGGAGAACCAGACTAGGTCGAAGTCTGATAGGATGAGGGTTGTCTGGTCTTCTGTGAAGCTGCCAGTATCATCTCTCGTGATTCGCAACCCTTACACGAAGCAATTCATCCGCTTTCCTAAAAGCTTCCAGAGATATCGTTCTCTGCCAAGCATTGAGCCCTCTGATGTATGCCTCGCAAATTCTTTCTACAGCGTCGACTCCTGGACGTCCATTCCGGAGACGTTCGTTAACTGTGCTATATCTAAGAACAGCACGTTACAGTTTGTCCTCGGGGAGAAGGACATGATATTTTTGGAGCCAAACCACGACCCTCATCTGCCATTTCCAACACACTACTACGAGACCCTGCGCCAAAGGTTTCGTCCTCTGTCTGATGCAGAAATTTGGCCGATCGGGGGTTTCAGGACCCGAGGACATTTAAGCCCTCACCCCGGTTATGAAGCTTGGGCCAATCGGATAGTCGTTCAGCATGAAGAGACCTTGAAGCAAGTAGGTCTCCTTCGGGCCATCCAAGCGACGTCGAGTTACTTCCATCGGGAACCTTGCATCTATAAGGGGTTCCTGAACTATTGGAGTTCCATCACCAACTCCTTCCATCTGCCTTGCGGAGAAATGAGTATCTCCCTCTGGGATCTGTATCGGATAGCAGGTCTCCCTATCCGTGGCAGAATCTACGATGAATGGACTCCTAGTGATGAGGAGCTGTCCAAGAAGAAGAAGGGTGCTAATGAAGGCTTTTATTCAGAAGCCTACTACGAACTATTCGCGGAGCTTCCGCAATTTTTGGGTTCCAAGGATAAGGTGCCCTTTGAGGACTAGCTGGTTTACTTTAGTCACGGTCTGAAGTGAGTTTCTTCTCTTGTCTTGCACTATTCGTGTCCTATTTCATTCCTTTCTTCCGCTGATGGTTTTCTTCCTGTCTCAACTTAAATTACGGACCGTACGATGAAGGTCGCAAGGACAAGTTGATTCTGGAGGCCAAAATGAAAAAGAAGTTCCCATAGCCAAACAAGCTCTCTCCCACCTGCGAACTCGCTGGGTTTTTAGCCTACTGGCTGTGCTGTGTGGCCCTCCCGAGCTCCAAGCAGGCGGATAGTGTGAGGGTCTCCTGCTTTGCTGTTGCAGGGAGTCTGGCTAACGGCCATCGCTACGCATTGGCCCCGGTGGTATTGTGCTCCATATATCGGGCCTTTGGCGGCGTCATCAGTAATAAGGGTTCAGCTTCCTTTGGATTAAATTCTTCTTATTGTGGGTGGCATTTCTTCTCGGGATGGCTTGGGGTCTATTTCCCATGGGTCTATGGCATGGAGCTTAAGGACTTCATCCAGAGGGGATCTGTTCCGCTACACGCTTTTCAGAAACAGAAGATGATAAGCGGAAACTTGGTGTTCATTCGTCATGATGACGTCGACTTCTTCCTCTTCTCGGGGACCAACAGCGAGGATCCAGACCTGCTCGATGATGACGAGAGCCTTAGTTCTTATCACCGCTCGTTCTTGGTGTTCATTCGCCCAAGCTCGTTGCCTTTAAGAGAGGGCGCTAAGTTTTGGAGAGAGCCATACTACCCGAACCGATTTGCCAGGCAGTTCGGTTATGATCAAGGGGTACCGGAGTCACTCGAACCAGTGACGAGAGAGCAGCGGGCATACGGCACAGGACCGATCCATTGGAAGTGGATATGGCGACAGCTTCTGCTTACCAGGTCGGGTTGTTCTTTCATTGTCCCTGGCACAGAGTATGTCCCCGGCGCCACATATGGATGGATGCGGTGGTGGGCTCACCAATATTCCTTGATCCGCAACAACCGACACGTAACCGATCCTGTCTTCGTCTCCCCTCCGATTGTCAATCCTACTCCCGCCGACGGCTTAGGTTATGTGGCAGAGCCGCTCCGTCAATTGGCTACTCCGGGCGTGCAGAAGTTCATAACCTCTCTGAACGTTATAATAGATCATGAGAAACCTGAGCACACACTCGAAGGGTGGGTCACTCATGGCCAAAGGATCACGCTACAAGGGAACCCGGATTCCCCACTCGTCGGTCCCATGGCAGAGGGGCAGAGGGAACGTTATGATATTGGCAATGATGATGATGGCGAGGCCGCCGGTGATGAGGACGGTGACGAGGAAGATGCTGCTGATGACGGCGGAGGAGACGAAAATGATGATGACGCTGGTGATGGCAATGATGGAGGGGGTGATATTGGTGAGGAGGTCACTAGAGAGGGTGGAGAGGGTGGCGACGAGGGAGATATTGTTGCGACCGTAGGTACTCCTCCGTCCGGTGGTCAGGGAGGTCGCGGCCAGAGCCCAGCAGGTCGGACGAGCCTGTCCAGACGTTCTGTTCCCGGGGATAGTGATTTTGAACCGTCTCCTGAACGTTCTGGGCCTCGCATAAAGACTGCTCATCGCGTCTCTGTTTCTGACGGAGGCAAGAAAATAAAGGACCTATTGAGGCTTTACAGGGATGAGAAGGCACGGAGTCGACTCCCCCATACCGCCGGCAGCGTCCCGACCGATGATGCGAGCGGACCAAGTGCAGAAGGGGAGATGAGCTCGCAGGTGGGCCTCAGCGGAGATCGTCCTGTGGAGGGAGGTGAAGGTAGCGAGCCAGTATATGAGAGATCTGTTCCTGAGGCAGACATAGAACCCGTCCCCATGGACATCGATGATGAGCCGCGAGCTGAAGACCCCCCTCTTACTGATCCACCCAGTGCCGAGGCTGTAGCGAACCCTAGCCCCACTCCTGAGGCGAGACCTGTTATTTCTATAGAAGAGGCATCACTCCTACCCCAAGGAACCATGCTTGCAGATGTCGCTAGCGCACCAGAGCCTATTGCCGAAGTGCCCCTGACTGCTGAACCAGCCCGAGCTATCTCTGCCCCTGAGGTCGTTGTTCTTCCTTCCCTTGAAATGCTTGAGCCGGCAGCGGAAGTCGCGGCTGGATGTGCCCCTAGCTCGTCGATACCTGTTGCCTCAACTAGTGCACCGGATGATGAAATCCCTGCTGGTATACTACTTTCCTTTATCACTTTGCTTGCTTCTCTTCTTTCTCTAGTGTGCTAATGTTTACCATTTCTTTTACCAGCCACTGCCCCTGCCAGCGTCTCGGCTCCTGTAGTCTTGCCCGAGGCATTCCTCTCATCTCTCCGAGGCTTATCAAGGACCAAGGCGAACCTTCTGAAGAGCTTACTGTCCGACATCGTCGATTCTCTTAGGAAAGGAGATGAAGGGTCTATTTTGGACGAGGCACTGCAGGCGTTGGAACTCACTGCTACATGGCTTGGAGTTGACATTTCTTCGATAGTCAGGCACGTGTCCCAGTTCAAGGATGGAATGGCTCAAGTGAACGAGGCGAGGCACCTTAAGACTAACCCCTCTGTTGAAGAAAAACGCAGTCAGTTGCGGTCCCTTCTTCCGAAGCTAGAGTTGCACGAGGCGGATGTGGCCACAGTACAGAAGGATTGGCGGGCTGTAGATACTGAGTACCAAGAGGCCACCAGGCGTCTCGCAGAAATTGAGGATGAGATGGCCCGATTACGTGCTGAACATTCTGTCGTCCATTTCAAACTTTCGAAACTCGGTGGTCAGAAAGCAAGCCTGCAGTCTTCCATTGACCAACGCAAGGCGGAGTGTAATGCTGTGAGGGCACGAGTTACGGAGCTGCAGTGGTCTCTCCAAGATACTCCCGACCCTGTCCAAGTCTTGGCCGAGGCTGAGGTAAGACAGAAGGCGATTGCAGGGTCTGCAGTTAATCTATTGGAGCAATGTTTGAGAACTTTAGATGGTTAGGCTGTAATAATAATGATTCTTTTGTAATTTTAAAACACGTTGTAATGAATGTCGCATCATTACGTATACTATTGTGATACTGAGTTCATATTGTGCTTTTTAGCCTGCTTGTTGTTCCTCTTGAGTTTGAATGCAAAATAGATTGTGCTATTTAGAAAGGAACGTCCCCCTGTCAGGACTTAAACCTACGCATGTGCACGAGGATGTAGCCAGGCCTTGGCTTAGGGCTGATCTTGATTTAAATAATCTCGAAAAGGCATGGTGTCCTGCTTGACGTGTCTCGAGCCTTGGTGACCCTTCCAATACCTGTGTAAGTATAAAGCAGATGATTAGCATTTTAGTTTAGTCATTGCATGGCATCCTTTCTTTTGGCATCTACTCTATTACATTCCCTCTACTGGGGTATTTACAACTTGCGATGATAAGTTTATGTCAGGTGTAATATCTTTTCAAGAATCGACCATTCACTAGCAAACTGACACCCTGCCCTTTGCAATCTATTACCCGATAGGCTCCGTTGGAATACACTTCGTCGATGATGCAGACGGGATCCCACTTCGGGTCGAACTTGCTTTTCGATCCTTGGAGCGGTGCTGGACGCTTCATCATTAACACCAGATCGCCCTTCTTGAATGATCTGCCCCTGACGCGCTTATCGTACGCGGCGGAAATTTACTTTTGATATATCTCGAGCCTCTGCTGGGCAGCGAGCCTCTTTTCATCTAAATCATCGAGTTCGACCATCCGGCTCTTGGCATTATGCTCGGTTGTCAGGGAGTGTCGGAGAGCGACCCGTAGTGACTCAACTTGTATTTCCATTGGGATCACGGCTTCTGTACCGTATACCAGTGAGTAGGGCGTAGCCCGGGTGGCCGTGCGGTGTGTTGTTCGATAAGCCCACAGTGCTTCGGGCAACCGTCTGTCCCAGTCCTTCTTATTTTCTCCCACTGTCTTTTTCAGAATCTTCACAATAGTTTTGTTGAATGCTTCGGCCAATCCATTCGCAGGGGGATAATAGGGCGATGAGTAGCAATGCTTGATCTTGAATTTTGCACACATTTTATCGACAGTAGCATTCTTGAAGGGCGTCCCATTGTCCGTAGTGATTCTCTCGGGAATACCATGCCGGTATAATATGGCGTGACGGATGAAACCTTCGACATGTTTGGCTTTCACGTTTCTCAGGGCGACTACTTCGGCCCATTTAGAGAAATAGTCGGTTGCTGCGAGGATGTACTGATGTCCCTGGGAGGATGGTGGACTGATCGGCCCGATCACGTCCATGCCCTAGGCTGCAAAAGGCCAGGACATTACCGACTGATGCAACTCTTCCGGTGGTGAATGGATGATATCGGCATGAACTTGACACTGGTGACACTTCTTCACGTATTCCATCGCGTCTTTTGCCATAGCAGGCCAGTAGTAACCCATGTGTCGCACGCGATGATGTAAATTCTTCCCTCCCTGGTGAGCACCGCATTCTCCTCCGTGAGCTTCTTTCAAGGTGTTACGTGCCTCATCTTGGTTTAGACACCGCAGCAGCATTCCCTCGTACGATCATTTATAAAGTACGTCATTCTGGAGTATGAATGAGTTGGCGCGTCTTCTGATTTGTGTGCTCATTTTGGGCTCTTCTGGCAGAAATCTGTACTTCAGATAGTCAATGAATGATTTTCTCCAATCATCTTCCACTGTGATCTCAAAGCAGCAAACGGGATTGGCACTCAATTCTCCATTGCGCAGCGCAGTCGTCGGCAGGATTCTTCTTTCTTCAATCGTAACCTGAACTGGGCTGCCTCCAGGGTTAGCCAAAGCAGCGGCTAAATTGGCGAGTGCATCAGCTCGTACATTCTCCTGCCTTGGTATGTGCGAGATACTGTTGTTCCGAAACTGCTCAAACATGGACTGCGCTTGGTGGCAATAGGGCGATAACTCGGGTTTGCGGACTTCGTACTCTGTCGTTAGTTGACCGATGACAAGCCTAGAGTCACCGTAGATACGTATTTCCTTGATTTGCATTTCCAGGGCCAACTGTAACCCAATAATAAGAGCCTGGTACTCTGCTTCGTTGTTGGTGCATGCCGGGACTAACGTGAATGAATGGGGTAGCAGGTCCCTTTGCGGACTGATGAATATAACTCCTGCCCCTGACCCTATCGCCCTGGCTGCGCCGTCGAAATACATCTCCCACTGGCGTGCTTCATTAGTTGCCATGACCTGCTCGTCTGGGAGGTCATATTCTATTTCTTCACCTCTTGGCACTGGATGTGCGGCAAGGAAATCTGCGATAGCTTGCCCTTTGACGGCCCGAGCCGGCATGTATGTCAAGTCAAATTCTGACAAGAGCAGGGCCCACTTGGCCAGCCGCCCAGACAACATGGGTCTGTTCATGAGAAACTTGAGGGGATCCGCTTTGGATATCAACGTTATCTGATGAGAGAGACAGTAATGTCTGAGCTTTTTTACGGCAAAGATCAATGCTAGACAGATTTTTCAATTGCTGAGTAGTTAAACTCGGCTCCCACCAGTGTGTGGCTAAGGTAATAGAGTGCGCTTTCCTTCCCTTCTTCGTTCTTCTGAGCTAAGAGGGCTCCAAGTGAATTTTCGCCGACGGCAATGTAGAGGATTAGTGGCTCCCCTTTGATCGGTGCCGCAAGGACTGGAGATTTGTCGAGCAAGCCTTTGAGAGAGTCGAACGCTTTCTGGCAAGCATCGTCCCACTCAAACTGTACCCCTTTCTTGTTGAGGTGCGAAAATGGTTGACAACGACCGGATAAGTTCGAGATGAACCTTCTTAGGTATGCGACCCGGCCTTAGAAGCTTTTCAGCTCTTTGAGATTCTTCGGAGGTGGCATTTCCCTGATCGCCTTAATCTTCGTAGGGTCGATTTCTATGCCTCGGTGTCTGATAACAAATCCTAAAAACTTGCCAGAGAAAACCCCGAGTGCGCACTTTAACGAATTCATACGAAGGCTTTTCTTTCTCAGTCTTTGGAACACTTGCCTTAGATGCTCTCTGTGTTGTTCATGCCTGGCCGACCTCACTACCAGATCGTCTACATAGCATTCGACATGTTTATGCATCATGTCCTGGAAGATCACTTGCATCGCACGCTGATACGTTGCCCCTGCGTTTTTCAACCCAAACGGCATCACGCGGTAACAGTATATGCCCAGCGTTGTACGGAATGCTGTCGATTCCTCATCCTCTGGGGCCATACGAATCTGATTATACCCTGAGTAACCGTCCATAAAGGACATTACTGCGTATCCTGTCGTGCTGTCGATCAGTAGTTCTGGGATAGGCAGCGGGAAATCATCCTTAGGGCATGCTTCATTGAGGTTCCGGAAGTCTACGCAGATCCGGATTTGACCGCTCTTTTTCTTGACCGTCACAACGTTTGAGATCCATTGTGGGTATTTGACCTCTCGGATGAACCCGGCTTAGATTAACTTTTCGACCTCTTCCTCAATTTTGGGCACTATATCTGGGTGGAATCGTCGTTGAGGTTGTTTGACCGCTTTCTTCCCTTTCAGGATGCCCAACTTGTGCATCGCAATTGTTGGACTAAGCCCCGGCATTTCTGAGTATGTCCAAGTGAACACGTCCTTATTCTCTTTCAACAGTTGGATGTATTTCTCTTTCTCCTCTTCTGGGACATTTTTACTCAGGTATGTATTTCTGGGATCTTCTGGGGTTCCCAGGTTTATTTCTTCAAGCTCATCTATCGTGGGCTGTCCCCCGTCTTCTATCTGTGCGGGTGCGGCACTGGGTTGAATGACGTCGACTACCTCTTGTGGCTGTACCTCTTCTGTAGGATTGATTGTCACCATGTTGACATGTCTAATTTTCATCTTTGCCCCTAACCCTTCTCTTACTTGGTAGGCTTTAGTGTTTTCTTCGAACGGTGCTAACATCCTACCATTCGGGGTCGATTCTAAGTAACAGAAGCCCATATTCCTCATGATGTTACGGCTGACCTCACTGTACCTTCCCTCTTCTATCGGTTGTGGTAAGCGAGGTGATTTCTCAGCCTCATCCCTAGACTGCGCAGATTCACTTGATACTGAATAGAATTTGATTTCTTTCTTTGTATCGGCATTCGGCGGTACTACAAACTGGCTAGGAGCTTTTGGGAAAGGTCTAACCCTTCCTATTTTCGGCACTGGCATATTAAAGCTAGATTTGAGCATACTCATGTGCTGATTCGATATCATCTCTAAGACGGACTGCCCGGGCTGTCGCAAGTGCTTCGGAATTATGTAAAATTTCTTGGTAGTCCTTTGAGGTTCTTCAATTGGCTGACCCGTGGCTTCTTTCTGAGTAATGGACTGAGGTTTGCCTCTCTGTTCGAACTTGTTGACTTTCCGTTTCTCCCCTTGCCCTTTCTGCGTTTCATCGGGCTTCTTTATGACTTCCCCTTCGTCAATCAAGTCGTAGTACCGGGCATCGGCTAAGAATGATTCTGCGATTGTATATGGCTTTGGGTCTGCTGCCACTCTGTACTAAACTCCCTCTCTGTTGTATTTGAAGCACTGATGATAGGTTGAGGGAATGACGCGATTCTGATGGAGCCACGGCCTCCCTAGCAGAAGATTATATGTTGTTACCGCGTCGATTACTTGGCATGTTACTTTCGTCTTCAGCCTCTCAATTTCTAGCGTCACAGTGATCGACCCTAGAGTGCGCTGGCTGTCTTGATTGAACCCTTGAATGACCATGGTGCTGGGTCGTAGGGCTGACGGTCTATAACCCAATCTCTGTAGTGTCTTCAACGACATGATGTTCACCGCGGACCCATCGTCAAGCATGCATCGCTTAATTTCCGCGTCTCTAATCGTTCCTGTGACCATCAACGGACGGTTGTGGTCTGTTGCTTCAATTGTGCGGTCTTCTTCGGAGAATGTAATTACAGAGGGGTGATCTATCTGCATCGCTTGCTGGATTGGTGCGTTTCCTCCCCAAAACTTATCTGGATCGCTCATTTCTGCTTCAATTTCTGTCATCATCATTTCTCTGGTTTCACTGTCTAGCAGCGAGTTGATCAACGTTTCCCTGTATGCCTTTGAGAGACACAAGGCGTCGTATATACTCAGGCGAGCCGGGACCTTTCGTAGGTGCGACACAACATCATATACTACCGGCGCTGACCCTTGCCTTGGCCCCGGCCGACTGGACGTGGCCTCGACAACTTTCTCTTTCAACTTCTGCCCCTGGGGCCTTGTTGACGGTATATCCGGGTTTCCATCTTCTTGCATCGGGTCGATTGGTTCTGGCCGAATGCGCTCCGGCATCTGCCTTCCGGATCGGAGGATGACGGCATTGACTTCTTCTTTATCTGCCCGTAATGTCTCTTCTGTTGATGGCTGTTCTATAAACGACACCATCGCGCAATGTACCCGAGTCTCTATAAATCGGTTCTTCTCTTAGCTGCCCTTCTTTCTCGTCCCTTTCTTCTTGCGGTTGAGTAATCTTCTTCGATTCTCGAGCCTCTTCCGGCTGCTTACCAATGTCCAGGGTTTTTCAGGTTCGGGGAACGGGATGCGCAATCGGGGGGAAGGCTGAAACTACCCCCGCTGTTTCCTTCGTTGTTGTTTCTGGTGACTTCATACTGATCACCCCTTGGTTGATCAACCCCTGTATTCTTCCTTTTAGACTAAAACAGTCTTCTGTCTTATGGCTTAGACACAGATGATATTTGCAATACCGGGGATCATCTACCTTCCCAACCTCGTGGGGCCGAATCGGTTCTGGTAAACGGATTACCTTTTCTTCTACTAATTGTTCCATGATGGGGATCAAATTGGCCATGTCGAAGGTGTACGGGCCGTTGGCTCTTTCTCTCTCGGCTATTGTTACCCTTTGAGGAACGTAGGGCCTTTTGCCTCTGTCTTGGGTAGGTGTTGCTTTCGTGTCTGTCTTAGATTCCGCGGCGGGCCATTTCCGATCTATTGTACTTTTACCTTTGCTTATGTTGTGCGTTTCGGCAATCCTTACTCCTCTTTTCTGTCTTTCTGGTCTGAGGTTCACTCGTGCCGCGGCTTCTTCTACCAGGTGTGCTTTGGTGGCCAATTCTCGGAAAGAGTGAAAACTATTCCCTGACAACCCGTATGATATCATTGGGTCCAGGGCTCGCATGCACATCTTTATCTGTTCTTTCTCGCTGGGTAACTCTTGACATTGAGCAGCTATTGTCCCCCAGCGGTCCATGAATCTCTCCACGGGTTTGCCCTGTCTCTGTCTGATCAAGGCCAGATCTGTTACTGATGTTTCTCTTTCTATAGAGAAGAATTTTGAGATAAAACTGTCTCGCATTTTCTCCCATGACTTCACTGATCCTGCTGGTAGCGACATGTGCCATTGAAAAGCCTTCCCTGTCAGTGTCGACCAGTACTGCGGGACGGTCGACCAGTTTCCCAATGCTGTGAGAAAGCGAGTGATATGTTCCTTTGGCGATCCCCTACCGTCAAATTTTTCAAAATCCGAACATCTGAAGTTGACCGGGAATGGTATTTCTTCTATCTCCAGCGGGTATGGGACCTGATATTTATACACAGTTCCTCTTTCCTTCTCCTTTTCTTGTCGCATGAGACTCGTAATTGTTTGCGACAGTTCTTCTCTCGTCATTTGCGTAGTCGGGACTGCTATTCGTTCCACTGGAACTCTCCTGGCCTGGGTAAGTGGCTCGGCACTAGTTGGCCCTTCTGCTGCCCCTTGAGATTCTTCGGCTGATGGGCGCGTAGGTGGTACAAGACTTCGAGTAGCGTTCTGAGCTATTAAAGTGGTCAATGCTTCCTGAATTACCCCCATTCGTTCATTCGTTTCCCGATTAGCCTGAACTAATCTGTCGATCTGATCTTGGACTGTAGGCAGTTCGTCTGCTTCGTATGATCCCTCCTCTGCCTCTGCTACCTGAACCATTGCGATCATCACTGGTCGGTCCTTTTGAACCTGCCCCTGTCCTGGCTTGGGAATTGTCATGGGCTGGGAGCTCCTCGCAATCGCGGTTTTGGTTGATTTATGTGTGGCACGGGTGGTCTTGGACAATGGCGGAAACTGTTCCGTCGTCATCGCAGGCACCGAGGACGTAGTTGATGCGGCCTGACAGTTGGTGGGAATCTCTGCCCTTGTTTTGGCTGCCATTGTCTCTTAGTTGCGGAGCGAGGTCTTGCAACATTCACCCTTTTGTATGCTGCTAAGCTGGCTGCTTTCTTCTGCTCTTTCTTCTGCCGGTGCGTTTCGACCAACTGCCATCCTGAACTAGAAGCAGTCGTCGTGGTTGGGATGAAGCGAGGGAAGCTGAAGCCTCCAGTGGTAAGGAAGGTGCACGAACTGGTCATTGAGCATGTCATTTCTTCTGTCTGTCCTAGTATCTTGCTAATTCTGTTATGTCATAAAAATCATTAGAACAGTTCACAAGCGCGGTCGGGAGTATGAGCCCATCGATCGCAGTGCATAAACCGACGAAATAAGCAAGAAGGAGACAAAATACGTGTAGTTGTGGAAATTGTGGGTTCGAAAACCTTTTAAATGTCTATTGCCTTAAAGATGAAGGGAAGAATGTTCTCGTTGAGAGTCACCAGTTTGACGCCCGAGAGGCGTCGAAACATTACGCCTCGCGGTAACTTTCTTATGCGTAGATTCGTGTTTGTAAGCGGTTAATCTTAGAGTGTTCCTATATTCAGATATAACTAGATGTTCTGGTATAGTTCAATCCCCAGTGGAGTCGCCAGTTTGTTAGAACTAGAGAATGAACATTCTCTGGAATGATGGGTTTTGCTGCTCTGGGGTTCTGAATAATAGAAACATTCGTAGACAATCACAAACATTCACAAAAATACACAAGAGAAGAGATATCGCAAGGCGAACTTTATTCCAGCCGTTTGGATGGGTAGGGCATCGACTGTTCTTGAAGTATCAGCCTTTAACAAATTATGTGTGATAGTTTAGAACTCTCCTGGTATAGTTTATCGTGTTAACCATAGTCCCTTTTGCTTAATCCGGGCCTGAATCTGAGTCATATTATGGTAGTACATGTAATGATGATGCATCAGTATGGCTCCGGGCACTGGCGGCTTCTCTTCGGGAGGATTGCTCCATTCGTTTCATCGGATCGGGTCGGATCCCGAAGGCTCGCGTTCTGCTCATTGGGTGGCCCAGATGGGTCATTTGACCGCTCCATTGTGTCCGGAATGCTCGAAATACCCAAAATAGGCTCAAACAGGGATTGAAAATGTTATAAAATGAGGATTTAAGGGTGCTGAGATGAACGCACAAGGTGCTGATTTTTGCGATCCGCTGGCCTGATTTTACTGATGCGCTGGGGCCAGCGCGTCCAAAAATGTATTTTCCTGATCCGCTGGCCTATTTTGCGATGCGCTGGGGCCAGTGCGCCCGAAAAATGAATTGGTTTATGATTGTGTATTTATCCGATCCGCTAGCCTATTTTGCGATGCGCTGGGGCCAGTGCGCCCGAAAAATGACTATGTTCATGATTGCTTTGATCCGCCGAGGGTTTTTCTGATGCCCCGGATCACTTTTATGATGCGCTGGGATCAGCGCGTCGAAAAGGGTGACTTAAGTTGTTTCATCTCCGGACCTGTTATGGTCGGAGGTGCGATTTCCGACAAGGGGATCCGGTGATTGGAAAAGGATTCAGGCGATCGGAAAAAGGTTTTCCGGCGACGAGGTTCTCTCGCTCTCTCGCTCAATCGTCCGAATGAGGTGGTGGTGGGGGGGGGGGGGGGGGGGGGGGGGGGGGGTATTTATAGGTAAAGTCGCCCAATAGGGGATCGACACGTGTAGCGCATCGAGAAATCGGGTCGGCGCGTCGATTAAAGTCACTCGGCGCGTCTCAAAATGGCTGAGTTCGGAGGCTGATTTGCAGGACGCGCCAGCTGTCAGTGCGTCCTGAAATTGGCTGATTTTTTGGATGCGCCGGGTGAATTTTTGGGCGCGCTGGAAGCAGTGCGTCCTTAAATTCAATATGATTGAATTACGTGATGCGCAGGGTGAATTTATAGATGCGCTGGAAGCAGTGCTTCCTTAAATTCAATATGATTGAATTACGTGATGCGCCGGGTGAATTTATGGATGCGCTGGAAGCAGTGCGTCCTTAAATTCAATATGATTGAATTACGTGATGCGCCGGGTGAATTTATAGATGCGCTGGAAGCAGTGCGTCCTTAAATTCATTTCTGAATGCGCTGGACGTATTCGTGTCCCTCCAATCTTGGGTTTTATAAATTGGAGGATTTGTGGGGTCCGCCTTGCGATGAATGCCGATGCACTGCTCCTATCTCTTCATAATTGAGGTAATCCTCTCAAATTTGGACAGTTTTGGTCACGATGACCGGTGGGGTCCACCACTGGCCCAATTTCATGCTTTTGGTCAAGTCTGGTGTGTGTGTCGCGATTCGTGCCGCGATTTCCGATGCACTGGCCCTAAATTTGACCAAGTAATGGTTTGGGCACTCGGAATCATCGTTTCGGGGATCCTCACTTTTGGGACCCCAACAAACAGCAAGAACCCATTGTATTGGAAGGAGTTCCTCCAGTTGAGCCAGTCATATTGCAAGGGGCAAATCCCGGAGGCTTGTCAATCACACTACGGCAGCTGGGACAAACAGAGAAACCCCCTGCCATGTCAAGAGGACCAGTATTCATTCCATGGGAGCCTCCTGCTCCAGGAACAGTCAAGCCAGGACCACGGCCTTACGTGGTCTACGAAGATAAGCCTCGATATTACTCTTTCAGCACAGGCAACAATGTAGTTCTCAAGGCAAAAGCTCCATACGAGGAAGATCTGGTACCCACACCAGCACCGTTGCAAGAACCGGTGGTCATAGAAGGCAAAGGTGAGGAAAATTATAAAGAGGTTCCATGGCACTATCCAGAATGTGCAGAAGTGGGGAACATGAATCCCAATGGGAGTTGCATCCGAAGAGATAATCAGAACAGAGGAGATCCCAAAGGCACCCTTTCAGGCCTCAGCAACAAACATGAAACCGCATACGATGTGGCAACTCAGCTCAAGTCAATCCCTGCTCAAATCTCAGTATGGGAGCTACTCTGCACATCTCGCATACACCGAGAAATGTTTGCCAAGACCTTGAATGATGCTCACGTCTCCTCCGATACGGCACCAGAGATGATAGCATTGATGATTGGACAACTCCTGGCTCCACGCGCCATCACCTTCACAGATAATGAGTTGCCACCAGAAGGACGAGATCATGGGCGATCCCTCAACATAGCCTTACGATATAAAGACCTCTACGTCCCACTGGTCCTTATCGATAATGGCTCAAGCTTAAACGTCTGCCCACTCAAGACCGCGGAACGTTTGGGAATCAGCCCTTCTTCATTTCGACCCAGCACCATATGCGTCAGAGCATTCGACAACACCCGCCGATCAGTGAAAGGGGAGGTCGACATAGAGGTACAGATAGGTCCGGAAATCTCCACCATCACATTTCAAATTCTGGATATATCAGCCTCTTTCAACATGTTGCTTGGACGACCTTGGCTGCACAAGGTTGGAGCTGTGCCGTCAACCCTGCATCAACGAGTGAAGTACATCTGTGGAAATCAAGTGATCTCTATCCACGCAGAGAAGGAGCTCATCATTCCTTCCAATGCTGCTGCCACTGAACCAAACATCCCGGTCATTGATATCCAGCACTCTGAAGTGGACATCCCGTTTCACAGTTTCGAATTCGAGACCGTGAACTCTATCGCTAATCCAGAACCGATAAGGGTGGACCGTGTCTTTTCGCCGGTAGAACGTCTGAGCCTCAAATACCGAATGAAGAATCACTTCAAGTCCAGAAAGGTACCACTGATATATAACCAACGCAAATGGGGACTCGGATACAGGGCAACCTTCATGGACAAAAGGAGGAAGAAATTTCGGTGCTCACCCATCCAATTTGTCAAGCCAGGAGAACCTTGCAAAGATCCAGGAGGGAATCAACCGACTGCACTACACAAAGGCCTCCCGATGAGCCTAGTTTGGGCCATGTGGCCCCCCATTCGATGGGATCAGATTCTCGAACCATCTAAGCCTCCAGAAGAAGAAGGAGATGATGAAGACGAAGAAGGAAGTCAAATACAGCAGCTTCAAGACCAGGTTACTCTGATACCTGCCCCCAACCAGGGGCACAACCTGCCTACTTCAGCATCAATCAACCAAGGGCACAACCTGCCCACTTCAATTCCAGCTAGCCAGGGGCACAACTTGCCCATCTCAGCATCAATCAGCAAGGGGCACGACTCGCCCATCTCAGCAGAATCAACATCATCAATCATCAGCCAGGGGCAGAAGTAGCCCATCCATTGGACCAAGAAAGGGAAGTGGCCGGCCCTAGATTGGCCTACTGTCCAGATCCCAAACATGTGTCTCACTGTGGAACCAAATGAATTGCAGTGCGAGGTAAGTGATCCGGGAGGGACTGAGTACGACTCAGATCTCGAACCCGACCAGCGAGAAATCATGGTCGTTGGGCCAGACCGTGACTCTTCGCCCAAATTATCAACCCCCACCTCTTCAGGGGAGGAAGTGTGGGGTCCTGAATGGTCATCTGTTCCCCTAACTTTTGAATCAGCCAAAGAGCCATCTGAGGGCTCTGGCTTCTAAAAAAAAACGCCTGTTAAGCAGCGACCGGAACTTTGGAACAAGTTGGGCTCAATCATGGTCTGCAATGCCCACTTGTTCAAAGTCCCATGAATTTCGAAAATCCAAAAAAATCAAAAACTTTCAAAAGCCAAAAACATCTAGCATTTCCATTTCAGAAAAATCTTAAAAACCAAAAAATATTTCTTTTCCTGCATTCAATAGTGTGCCAAGTTCGTCTAAAGAGTCGCATGAGTTTGAAGTCGAATCATATGATTTTGACATCGAATTAGACTTCGAGCTCATGGGTCTGGACGAAGCTCGGGACGAGGAAGATGATGATCCGGCTCCCGAACTTGAGGATCTCCTCAAAAAGTTCGAATCTAAAGCCAATGTTGTAGCCGATGATTTCGAGATAGTAAACTTGGGGACAACTGAGATCCCTAGGGAAGTACGCATTGGAAAATCGTTGCCACCTGAGATGAAACAGAAAATGATAGAGTTCCTAGCTCCAAGATTGTCCAACTTCGCGTTCTCATATGAAGACATGCCGGGGCTCGATAAAGAGCTCGTTGTACACCATCTGCCAACCAAGGCAGATATGAAGCCAGTGAGCAGAAACTTCGAAGAATGAAGCCAGAATGGGCTCTGAAAGTCCGAGATGAAGTCATCAAGCAGTACAACGCGGGATTCTTGGTAGTCTCCAACTACCCTGAATGGCTCGCCAACAACGTGCCAGTACCAAAGAAGGACGGCAAGGTTCGAATGTGCATCGACTTCCGAGATCTCAACAAAGCCAGTCCAAAAGATGACTTCCCTTTGCCACATATCGACACTCTGGTCAACAACACTGCTGGATACAAGATCTTCTCATTTATAGACGGGTTCTCAGGTTACAATCAGATCAAGATGGCCGTCGAAGATCGCGAGAAGACATCGTTCATCACTCCCTGGGAAACCTTCTGTTACAGGGTAATGCCGTTCGGTCTGAAGAACGCAGGGGCAACATATCAGCGAGCAATGATAGCATTATTCCATGACATGATGAACAAAGAGCTTGAAGTATATGTGGACGACATGATCATCAAATCTCGCACAATTGAAGGACACTTTGAAGATCTGAAGAAATTATTCAACAGATTAGAAAAGTACAAGCTCCGCCTCAACCCTCAGAAATGTGTCTTCGGTGCAATGGGAGGTAAGCTCCTCGGCTTTATGGTGAGCGAGGATGGCATCAGGGTCGACGAGACCAAAATCAGAGCAATCATCGAGATGCCCCCTCCTAGAACAGAGAAAGAAATTCGTGGCTTCCTCGGCAGAATTCAATACATCAGTTGCTTCATCGCACAGCTCACACCTATCTGTGAGCCCATATTCAAGCTCCTTCGGAAGAACGTCCCAAAAGAATGGAATGATGATTGCCAAGTCGCCTTCGATCGCATCAAGAGATATTTCATGAATCCTCCAGTCCTAGTGCCGCCCACTCCCGGACGACCACTATTGTTATACATCTCAATGGCAGCAGAAGCCATTGGCTGTGTCCTCGGCCAACACGACGAGACCAGGAAGAAGGAACAAGCAATATACTATTTGAGCCGAAAGTTCACCGACTACGAGACCAGGTATTCCCCGATCGAGAAGACCTGCCTCGCCCTAGTCTGGGCAACTCA
The DNA here is from genome assembly GCA_003013855.2 of Liriodendron chinense. Taxonomy (NCBI): domain Eukaryota; kingdom Viridiplantae; phylum Streptophyta; class Magnoliopsida; order Magnoliales; family Magnoliaceae; genus Liriodendron; species Liriodendron chinense. The sequence continues at coordinate 9,209,346 of ML058335.1, forward strand.
GCGACTCCGTCAATACATGACTGCATTCCCTATTCTCCTCCTCGCTCACATGGATCCGCTCAAGTACCTGTTCGAGAAACCGGCACTCACTGGAAGGATAGCTAAATGGCAGCTACTCTTGTCTGAGTTCGACATCACCTATGTCACTCAAAAGGCAATCAAGGGGCAGGCCCTCGTTGATCATCTTGCGGCTCACTCTCTCCTGGACTATCAGCCGCTCAAGACGTTCTTTCCTGATGAAGATCTCTTGCTTGTCGAAAGTGAAGAAAAGAGGAAGAAAGGTGAGTGGACGTTATTCTTCGATGGCGCAGTAAATTCTAAAGGGAGTGGTATTAGAGCAATCCTCTACTCTCCAGATGACGTCCCTATTCCTATCTCAAGGCGCATAGCGTTCGAGTGCACCAACAACATGGCAGAGTACGAAGCATGCATCGCTGGCTTAAGGGAAGCCATAATCCTGGGTGTCAAGAAGCTGCGAGTATTTGGAGACTCACAGCTTATCATCAATCAGGCCAATGGCGAATGGAAAACCAAGGACAAGAAGTTGATACCATATTATGTGTATCTTGAAAATCTGATCGAAGAATTCAAAGAAGTCACATTCTCATACATGCCCAGAGCCAAGAACCAGTTTGCAGATGCTCTCGCCACACTCGCATCAATGCTCGAGATCCCGAAAGGAGCTTCAGAATGGGAGCTCACAGTCGAAGTTCAAGATGAACCTGCCTTTTGCCTGCAAATAGAAGAAGCCGAAGCTGTCCCTGACAAACCTTGGTATGCCGACATCAAGCAATATCTCGAAACCCAGGAGTATCCAGAGTCAGCAACAGCAACAGATTGCTGAACCATTCAGCGTTTGGCCGGCCAGTTCACCATTAGTGGCGAAGTTCTTTACAAGCGATCCTATAATCACATCCTCCTTCGATGCGTCGATGAAACAGAAGCTGCAAAGATCATGAAAGAAATACACGAAGGAATCTGTGGCCCACACATGAACGGGCACATGATGGCAAAGAAGATTTTACGACTCGGCTACTATTGGCTCACCATGGAGACAGACTGTTGCTAGCACGTCAGAAAATGCTTCAAGTGTCAGGAGCATGCGAATCAAATCCATGCCCCCTCATCAGAATTATACAGCCTGACTACCCCCTGGCCCTTCTCCATGTGGGGACTCGACATCATCGGCAAGATCAGTCCCAAAGCATCAAATGGTCATGAGTACATACTTGTGGCAGTCGACTACTTCACCAAGTGGGTAGAGGCAGCCTCCTACACCACGATTGCAGCATCTCAAGTGATCAAATTCATGAAGAACAACATCATATGCCGGTATGGAATCCCCAATGCTATCATCACAGATAATGGGACCCCGTTCGTCAACAAGAAGATGGATGACTTCCTCAGCAAATTCAAGATCCAACGTCATCAATCAAACCCCTACCGTCCCCAGATGAATGGTGGGGTAGAAGCCACAAACAAGACAATCGTCAGGATACTCGAGAAGATGGTCGTGACCTATCAAGATTGGTCAGATATGCTCCCATATGCACTTTGGGCCTATTGAACGTCTGTACGGTCTGCTACGGGCGTTACTCCTTTCGAGCTTACCTACGGAATGGAAGCAGTCCTACCAGTCGAAGTGGAAATACCATCATTACGAGTATTACTAGAAAGCGGAATTGAAGAAGGAGAATGGCAACGGGCCAGATTCGATCAGTTGCAGCTAGCAGATGAAAAGCGCATGCGTACACTAAGTCATTCACAGTGCTATCAGAAAAGGATCGCTCGGGCTCACAACAAGAGAGTCCGAAAAAGAAGTTTCAAGGTAGGCGACATGGTCATGAAGAAGATTCTACCGTCGCACCTTCCGGATCCCAGAGGAAAGTTCAAACCTTCGTGGGACGGGCCACTGATCGTCAGAGAAGTACTTCCCGAAGGCGCCCTCAGACTCACTAGCATGAGAGGGGTGGATCTTCCTGAGCCAACTAACGCCGACAACGTGAAGATCTTTCACGGGTAAGTCATTCTGACTTTATCAAGAGTTATTTTAATAGAGCTGAAGTCAAAAGGTCAAAGCTGAAACCTCTGAGAAATCATTCCGTCCACCAACAAGTGTTTCAAATAAGGGGATTCAAAAAGAGAAAAATACAAAAAAAAGAGGGATTCAAAAGGAAAAGACAAAAAAAAAGGAGAGAAAAAGAATATAAAAGAAAAAAAAAGAGAAGAAAAGAGAAAGAAAAAGGAAAGCCAAAGAAAGGCACTCAAGAAAAAAAATCAATCCAAGAAGAAACACAGTCATCCATCCATTCATCTCAGAGGGGTCTTTAGCAAAGACCGACAGCTCTATTATCGTAACTCAGGATAAGGGCTGAAAGACTGCCATCGGCCAGCAACGATGGATTCCCGACCTCTAGCCGCCGCAGTTATCCAAGGATTCAGAAAAAAAAACAGAGAGAGAAAAAAGAAAATGTGTACCTAAACAAAGAGGGCGGAGTGAAAACCCGAAAGGGCGCTCCGAGTAAAAATAGTGGGCATACAGTGGACTCGGTGAAAACCCGAAAGGGCGCCGAGGGTAAAAACAGCATAGCTGCCAAGGGGCAGGCAAGATCAAACACCCGGGACGTGGTGAAAACCCGAAAGGGCGCCACGGGCAAAAATGACGGGAAAAGGCCGGCTGTAGTGAAAACTCGAAAGAGCGCTGCAGGCAAAAATGGCTCAAAAAAAAAAGAAAAAAAATTAAAATTAAAAGTGCAGGTACCAAGAAACCAGATCGGTTCAAGCAGTCACAGTTCAAGAACAAGAAGAAGTGCGGTCAGGAACAAAGAACTCTGTAAATTCTGACAATCTCAAGAAGCAACAGTTTCCATTGCCTACACCTCTAGGGAACCAAAGGATCAAGCAAGTCAAAACTCGAGACATCGGTCAAATCATTGACCGAGCCCCAGTTCTGATTCCTATATCTCGACACAAAATCCAGACACACACTCACAAGATAACTCATAGCACAGTAGATTTTCAAACAGTTTTCTTTCCAATTAAATGCATCATATTTCTTTTACACATATCATATCATCTTTTTCAAAAAAAAAAAAAGCATCATCATCAGTCATATATGCAAAAAAGGAATGTGCAGGTGGCCAACACAATCAATCTCTACCCTCCTTCTCGGCCACATCAAGTAAGTCCTCTGACTCATAAAAAAATAGTCTCGCTCTCAACCTGCTCACCTCCATACGCAGGTAATGCGCCTCATCGCGCTCAAGGGTACGGATCGCTGTCTCCTTATCAGACAATCTCTGATCGGCAGCCAATCTCCTTGACATCATCTCACAATGATACCGAAGTGCAGAGATCTCAAATAGCAGATGGCCATGAGTGGCCAAAAGGAAGCAGGGATCGATAAACGGACGTTCCTCAAAGGGTCATATGAACCAGATGAAGAGCCAGCATCTCCAAGGATATCCTGCTCATCCTCATCAGCAGTCTGGTGCCAGCAAGGGATACATCGATACAAAGACTGCTCAGCAACCCAGTACTGATATGGGGCGGTCGCCATCGGAAAAGTCCGCAGCTCAAAACCCAGCAAATCAGCAGTCAAGTAGCTCGCCCAAGAACAATCAATCCGGGTCCTGAAGTCAGAGGATCTAGAGGGAAGTACTCGACGCCCGATACCCATGAAAGCGAAAGGAGGAACATCCTGCTCATACCCAAACTGCCGCAGGAACCGGATGGGATGGTAAGAAAAGTAGGATCGAAAGCCTACAAACATTAGAGGATGGCGGTGTGCATCGCAAAGCACTGGAGGAAGTGAAAGCCAAGATGACTCCCAACGAACGTTCCAGTCACGAAGTTCAGCAAACATCCTGCGATACAAGGGCTCGCTCATCCTAGCTGTATGAGGAAGAAACTCAATGATGTGTCGCATAAGGTCTGGGCAACGAGTGTCAGGAAAAGATACAGGAACGGTCAAAGAAAGACGCTCCCATAGCCAGACCTGATCACAAAAAAAAGAAGTTCAGTTAGAGCAAAGCAATCCCTAACAAAGCAAGAAGAAAAAGGTGCAGAAAAGATACCTGCAGAAAGGCACAACAGCCGCGAAGGACACGAGTGCGGCCCAGGGCGCAGTCAGTCAGCCCATTGAACAGCTCGGCCAAGGTAAGAGAAATGATCCCCTGTCGACGGATAGCTCGGCTCATCACCTCAAAAAGCAGAGGAGTCTGGGACCCGCGCCATCCCGAGAACAGCACCTTAGCAATCAAGCAGAACATTAGTGCTGTTAACGTCAGATTTTGTAACTGGATCCTCCGGATGTTCACCTTCTCTCCAACAGATTTCCTCCGCCAGACCTGAAAGGAGACAGGAAGCAACTAAGGGTGGCTGGGGTCCAGCCGTTAGTCCTCCGATGCTTAAGTCAGGCCAAAGCAAGAAGAAGAGTAGCCAAGCAAAACGGGACCGAGATTGTGTATTGTGTGTACCTTTTCCTTAAATGGAGTCGTCCCTTTATATAGATCTGGAGCGGTTCAATCTGTTATGCAAGATATCGAGATCCTGCTGATCTCGTGTACGATATTGAGATCTTGCTGATTTCGTGGGATAAGATTCTCATCTTTGGAAACGAGATCCAACCCAATGACTTATTTTGGCAATCAAGTCCCTTGATGGCAATCTCTTGAGATCCGGAACCACCCGAGAAGATAAACCCAAAAACCGACCTATACGGGCTGCCGGTAGGCGTAGTAATAGCGCTGATCTCTCATGTAGAGCTGGAAACCGTAGTTGGAGTCATAACCACCGAAAAGGAAGGAGACGCCGATGAGACGGAAACCACCGAACTGCGTGTAGCCCTGCCTGGCATCGCAGAGGGATTGGACAAGCTGCTCGACGGGAATCGGGTGCTTGTACTGAAGGTTCAGAGGTGTAACCGCCAGAAAAAACTGTTCGCGAGTTGAAACCTGGTCGCGAGTCCAAGTGCTTACTCATTCTGACGTAATGCCTTCCAACGACTTGTGAGAAGGTCTGCTCGCTGTTCAAGAAGGGAATCTTTGCTTCGCTTTATCTGACCATCGGATAGGGGAGCTCGAAGCCTTGCGAATAGGTGCTCTGTATTTATCCATCCTACGACTCTCGAGCATATGATCTCGAAAGTCAGATGGGCATTCTGCACTTACTCGATTTGCAACCCTCGATCAAATGATCTCGAGAGTCTAATGGGTTCTTCCGTACTTTTCCAATCTGCGACTCTCGATTAGATGATCTCGAGAGTCTAATGGGTTCTTCCGTACCTTCCCAATCTGCGACTCTCGATAAGATGATCTCGAAAGTCGAATGGGCGTCCATGTACAATTTTTAATAGCTGAGCTGGTCTCCATTATTTTGTCTATAACAGATGCCCCCCAAGTCCTTGCCGCCAAGAATTTTTAAGGGAAGGACTTAGCTCACTATCACACGTAACAGCCCGATGCCTTCCTCGAGAATGGAACCTCACATGATGGGCTGGAATTAATGAGCGCCAGCTTTCCGCAGCCTTTCCGCAGACAGAAAATGAAGGGGCGCTTGCCACGTGTTTGAGGAGTTAATGGGCGTGCCTGCTCGAGTGCTGCGCCGAAGGAGGGACTGCCATGTGCCCTTAGATTCGGCGGAATGATTGCCTATAAATATACGGAGTCCGCCATTTCTTTGATTTTCTACAGAAGCTTTTCGAAAGGAACTTGCAGTCTTCTCTTTCCATTCTTCTTCCTCCGGTGCTCCTTTTCTTTCTTTCTGTTTTTGGTATACTTCTTTTTTTTCTTTTCCTTCTTTTGTTTTTATCTTCTCATGGCTGGGAATTCTGACGAGACCACCGTCCCTCTCGGTGATGCCACTCCGGGATCCTCTGCCTCCAGCAGTGCGAGGGTTCCGGTAGGGAGATACACTGCAGCCGCATATCCTTCCGTTTTATCAGAGGACCGGCTGGCTGAGTTACGGGAGAGATACCTGATCCCCGACTCAGTCACTCTCCGCTTACCCGGAGATGGAGAGACACCAGACTCCCCCCCCCCCAGGATGCGTAGCTTTTTATGAGTACCAGCTTATCCTGGGGGTACGCCTCCCCCTCCATCCCTTCATCCGCGATGTTCTCCGGTGTTACAAGATTGCCCCCGGGCAACTCATCGTGAACGGGTGGAGGGTAGTTCTGGGCTCCTTTGCCCTCTGGGCTCAGGCCGGCAACGGGGAACTCACGGCGGAGGAGTTCCTCCGTATGTTCCGTCTGAAGAAAGCTCCCTCCAGCGAAGGCTGGTATTATTTATGTTACTGGCATCGGGATAACTTCGTGTTGGGGAAGCCCTCCTCGAACTATCCCGGCTGGAGGAAGCGGTAGTTCTATGCTTCCGGGAACTGGGAGTCTGCCTCCTCCAGGGGTCCAGGAGTGACCCGATTTTTCTGTGAAGGTAGGCACAATCCCGCATTGTGCAGTTTCTTCAGTTAGTTTTTTTTAGGGTTTTTGCTTCATTTGACCCTTGTTTGTGCTCGCAGGTATCCCGGCCTTGAGAAAACCAAATTTGAAGGGAGGGATCAACGAGAAAATTGTAAAGGTGTACAAGGTGCCTGTTGGTGATAGGCATATCGAGGCTTGCCTGTCTCCCTCGCGACTTGCTGCAGCAGGCTTAATTTCCAGAAGAGAGGTTGAGATGACGAAGGCGGGAGAGAAGAGGGGTCTGCTGCCCCGACTGAAGGGCACGGGCTCCAAGAGGCAGAAGAGAACACCTGCCGAACCATCTCAATCATCCATCCGCACGGGTAGCGATCAGCCTGCCCTTCCCGCGAGCATGGCGGGGGCCCCGGCTGGGCCCACTATTCCCTCACTGGTGGTCGCACCTGGACCGCCAGTGATTAACATTGCTGATAATTCCCCGGATGGGGCGGGGTCCGGCTGCCCCCCAGCTGGAGAGGCTCGAGAGCAGATGGAGCCTCAAGAGCCGGCTCCTGCTCGCAAACTGATCCCTGCTGCCGAGCAAGGATCTGCTCGTGAGTCAATGCCTCCCCCTCGCGAGACGGCCGGGTCGGTCGTTGCCCAACCGTCAGGGAGCGGGACATATTCTATTCCCCGCCACCTCCATCCAGTATGCAAATTTTTGTTTGAGAACGTCCCGCCTCATGCCTTCGGCTCTCTTCCCGAGCCAAGCCCTGAGAACCTTCTCCTCGAAGCGGGGATGAGGATGGTTCAGGTAAGACCTCGTCAAGACCTGCTTCAATCTGTTATTACGTTCCAGAATACTCTCATGTTTTTCATCTCTTTTGCAGGGCTTAGATCTTATCCTGCGAACGAGGCGTGATATCGTTGCCGCCCGTCGCACGATAGATGAGGCTGAGGGAAAGAGGACTGCCTTGGAGAAGGCAGTTCAAGGAAGAGATCAACTGCTCAAGGCTCGTGAGGCGGTGATCGCGAAGAGAGATGAGGAGAAGAAGATCCTCATCGAGAAAATCCAAGTCCTGACCGATAGGTATCAGGCCTTGGACTCAGACTTCGTGAAGCTCACGGGTTTGAAGGAGAAGGCAGAGAGAGAGAGGGAGATCTTTCACCAAGACAAGATCTCGTTGGAAGAGCAGTTCGCGGAGGCCAGGTCGCAGCTCAAGGAGGCCTACGACAACCTGACCAAGGAGCGCTCCGCTCTTGCACAGCTCAAGGACGACTCGATCCACTGGGACGAGGAGAAAGTCGCCCTTGTAAAGATGCTCTCGGAGGAAGGTCCTCGGGCAATTTCCGAGTTCCGGACTTCGCAGCTATATGACGACGAAAGGTACGAGTCATATGATGCTGGTCGCGACTTTGCACTAAGAGTAGTGCAACGACTGATCCCATCCTTCGATATGGGGGAATTTGGTCGAGTCGCGACCATCATAGCTGCCGAAGAGCAAGCTGCTGCTGAGAACGAGGTGACTGAAGCCAAGCAGGCTGGAGGGGCTCCAGAAATGGGCCCTGAAGTCGAGAGCACAGCTCCTCCTCCAAGAGACTGATTTTCTCTTTCCTCTCTTTGTACTTACGAGCGGATATTATGTAAACATTTTATCATCAATGAAAATATATATATATATTTTTTTTCTTTCGGAAGTGTTGTTCTTCTTGTTTACTCTTTTCCTTTCATGCAATGAATGCCTTCTCTTTCTTTTTTACTTTTTCGTGCATTGAATGCCCTCCTGTTGCAATGCGCTATGCTTAACCCGGGGGGTCGTAGCGACCAACCTTCGTGGAGATAAGACTGATCTATCGATTGTGAATGTGCTCAATCTGGGGGGTCGTAGCGACCAAACCCTCGTGGAGATAGACTGATCTATCGATTGAATGTGCTCAATCCGGGGGGTCGTAGCGACCAAACCCTCGTGGAGATAGACTGATCTATCGATTGAGACTCAAGTTTTCCTCCAAGTTTACCAAGGGTATGAAGGTCATCCATGAAATGGAGATGCGACCATCCTAGGTGAATTTACCCCTACCAAAGGTAGGCGATTGGCCAAGGGATTGTATGCATCCTCTTCAGGGCTATTCAGGTCCAAGTTAATGGAGTAGCGACCAAAAGATATCTTTCACTTTATTCATAAAAAGTTGTTTATGAACTACATGTCTAAGGGTAGTATCGTAGCAAATGCTCCACGTGCCAAGGGCGACGTACGGGCTTCCCTTGCATGTCTTCAAGATAATAAGTACCGGGTCGCACAATCCTAATAACCCGATACGGGCCTTCCCAATTTGGATTCAGTGAACGAGCGGGAACTCCAAGATTTTGCTTTAGTACCAGATCTCCGAGCTGGAAGGATCTAGGCCGAACCTTAGCATTTCGATAACGAGCAATACGTTGTTGATATGCTGCCACTCGTACTTGGGAAGCATTTCTCCGCTCTTCCAAGAGATCGAGATGAAGTCGGAGATTTTCCTGATTACTCGCGGGGTCATACTGCTCGATTCGATATGAGGGCACTTGAATTTCCACTGGTACCACTGCGTCGACACCAAATGCTAAGGAAAAAGGGGTTTCACCTGTTGATGTACAAGCCGTGGTTCTATATGCCCATAATACCTCTGGCAGAAGTTCTGGCCACACCCCTTTACATTCACCTAGCTTGGTCTTTAAATGGTGCTTGATGATCTTATTCACTGCCTCGACCTGCCCATTCGCCTGAGGATGATATGGAGAAGTGCGGAGATTACGTATCTTCCATTTTTCACAGAATTCATCAAAGGCTGCGTTGTCGAACTGCGTTCCGTTGTCGGTAATTATAGTGTGAGGAAGTCCGAAACGGCATATGATATTTCTCCATATGAACTTAGTGGTTTGTTTCTCAGTAATCTTGGCTAATGGTTCTGCCTCGGCCCATTTGGTGAAGTAATCAACCGTTACAATCGCGAACTTATTTTGTCCCTTCCCCATGGGTAAAGGCCCGATGATATCGACCCCCCACTGAGCGAAAGGCCAAGGGCTGTCAACTGGAGTCATCCGTTCGGAAGATACATGGGGTATAGGTGAATATCGCTGGCACTTGTCACATTTTTTAGAAAATTCAATTGCATCTGCTTTCATAGTAGGCCAATAATATCCTTGCCGCATCGCCTTATATGCTAGGGATCGCCCCCTGGGGTGATTACCACAAGCCCCCTGGTGTACTTCGTCTAGAACATGAAGTGCCTCTTCTGGATGAAGACACCTTAAATAAGGCAAGGAGAAACTTTTTCGCAACAATATTCCGTCTTGCAAGGTGTACCTGGAAGCTCGAAGCCGAATTTGTCTTGCAGCTTTCTTGTCATCTGGTAGATATCCGTCTCTGAGATAAAGGATGATGGGATCCATCCAGCATGGAGACAATTGTACCGATATTACTTGCTCAAGAGCCGATTGGTCGATACTTAGGTTCTAACGATGCTTGATGGGGGTCGAGTGTGCTATCTCAGATTCTGGTGCAGAAGCGAGCTTACCCAATGAGTCGGCAAGTTGGTTCTGCTCGCGAGGAATATGAATTATTTCATAGGTCTTCAGTTTTGCGAGCAGGATGAGTACACGAGACTTGTATAAGGCCATCCTTTCTTCTTTGGCTTCAAATTCACCAAGAACTTGGTTGACAATGAGCTGGGAGTCGCTATGAATCAACAGATTTTGAATTGCAAGGACAATGGCCAGTTCGAGGCCGACGATCAGGGCCTCATATTCTGCTTCATTATTTGAGATGTGAGAATCGAAACGTAAAGCATATTGGAAATGCGACCCGTTGGGAGCCACTAAAATCAGGCCCGCTCCGCTACCAGTGGCCCGCGACGACCCGTCCACGAAGAGTGACCAAGGAGGTTGGTCGTTGGTCATGGTATTATCATCAGAAGAGTACGTGAATTCGGTGATGAAATCGGCCACGGCCTGGCCCTTTACCGCGGTCCTAGGGCAGAATGAGATATCGTGCTCGCTGATCTCGACTGCCCATTTAGTTAACCGTCCGGAAGCCTCAGGTTTTTGAAGGACTTGTCGAAGCGGATGATTCGTTGGTACTAAAATAGCGTGGGCCTGAAAGTATGGTCGCAGTTTTCGAGCTGCCGTGACCAAGGCTAGTGCCAGTTTCTCCATATCAGAATACCTAGTTTCTGCATCAACCATTGCTCGACTGATATAATAAACGGGCCTCTGCACCCCGGAATCTTCTCTTATTAAAGCGGCACTAACGGCCGTAATGGACACAGAGAGATAAAGAATGAGTTGCTCATGTGCTACAGGTTTAGATAAAATGGGGGGTGTGCTTATGTATAGCTTCAATTGTTGAAAGGCTTCCTCACATTGTGGCATCCATTTCCAATCAGACTTGGTCGTTGCACAAAGGAGTTTGAAGAATGGTAAACATTTGTCTGATGCTCACGAGATGAACCTATTCAATGATGCGATGCGACCAGCTAGACGCTGGACGTCTTTCAGAGTGGTGGGAGATTTCATCTCTATCAATGCTTTTATCTTCTCAGGATTTGCCTTGATTCCGCGCTGGCCGACCATGAACCCAAGAAACTTTCCTGCAGACACTCCAAACGCACATTTTTCTCGGTTCAATTTCATTTGATACCTCCTCATTAGGTCGAAGGCTTCTCGAAGATCAGAAATGTGGTCATCTTCTACGATGCTTTTTACGAGCATGTCGTCAACATAAACTTCCAAATTCCTACCGATTTGAGCAGTGAACATTTTGTTGACAAGACGTTGATAAGTGGCCCCTGCATTTTTAAGACCGAACGGCATTACCTGGTAGCAATATAATCCTCGGTCTGTGATGAAGGCGGTATGCTGGCTATCAGGTGGGTGCATCGTGATCTGGTTGTAACCAGAATAAGCATCCATAAAGCTAAGCAGAGCGTGTCCAGCTGTTGAATCGACCAACTTGTCGATCCGCGGCGTCGGGAAGCTATCTTTGGGGCATGCTTTATTCAAGTCTGAATAGTCGACGCACATTCTCCATTTGCCATTAGCTTTCCGGACGAGAACCACGTTCGCGACCCACTTTGGGTAGTCAACTTCTTTTATGAAATTGACCGTGAGTAGCTTTTCAACTTCAACTTTGATCGCCATTTGCCTCTCTGCAGTGAAGGCTCGTCGACGCTGGTGTACGGGTTTATGCTTTGGATCGATATTGAGACGATGCACGATGACGTTGGGGTCGATGCCTAGCATATCTTTATGAGACCAAGCAAACACGTCCTGGTATTCAGTGAGGAAACGGATCAAATCTTCGCGGCGGACACTGGTTAAAGAGGATCCAATGTACACGATCTTAGACGGGTCGTCTTCGGTCAGATGAATCGCCACTGTTTCCTCCCCAGGAGTTCCTGACTTAAGAGCGTTTTCTCTCGGATCCAACGAGGTGTTGGGGGGAAAGTTAGGTGAACCTTGTGCTATCTCCACAACGGATGTCGCTTGAGCCTTCTTTCGATCTTGGAGGGCTATCTGGTAACAAGATCGTGCCTCCTGCTGACTTCCTCGCACGACTCCGATACCATTTGGGGTAGGAAATTTAACACACAAATATGAAGGATGCAAGGCCGCTCCAACCTTAGTAAGAGATGGCCGCCCCAAAATGGCGTTATACGCTGATTTTCGATCCACGATAAGGAAGTTGATGAAGACGGTGGTCTTCGCTGGACTCTCTCCAAAAGTTACTGGGAGATCGATACTTCCTTCAGGTGTTACTACCTCACCTCCGAAGCCGACTAGGGGGGTCGAAACTGGCTTGAGTAGGCTTCTGGCCAGTGCCATTTTGTTGAAAGCCTCCAAGTATAGAATATCGGCCGAACTACCTGTATCTACCATAATTCGATGAGTCAAATAATTCGATACCTTCAATGTGACTACGATGGAGTCTTCGTGAGGGAAGTGAATTCCCTTTGCATCTTCGAGAGTGAAGGAAATTGGAGGATGGCTGGTTTTTGACGAGCTAGACGTCTGTTCCAGACAGTAGATTTGCTGAGGCTCTCTGGATGCCTTTCGAGCGTATGCTTTTCTTGAAGCTTGAGAGTCACCCCCGCAAGCTGGTCCCCCGACGATAGTGCGAATTTCTCCCGTGGGCTCAGCATCCTCTTGGTCAGTTTGATGATGAGGTTGTTCCTTTTTGCGAGTCGAGGTGTTCGCCGTTTCTGGTGATCGATTTTTACGGGCAACATAATCCTGGAGATGGCCTTTTCGAATGAGAGCTTCGATATGGTCTCGTAGAGAGATGCAGTCCTGGGTTCTATGCCCATGATCTTTGTGGAAGTAACAGAACTTGCTCTTGTCTCTCTTCTCGGGATCAGATTTGATCTTTGCAGGCCACTTTACATATGGTTTGTGTTTAATCTCCATTAGAACCTTTTCATGAGACCAATTAAGAGGAGTGTAGTTATGATATTTACCGGAATAAGGCTTCTTGGGAAAACTATCGCGTTGATCACGACGATATTTTTTATCTGCAGAAGAGGTTCCCTCTGGCTTGAGTTTCTTACCCTGTGCTCCATGACGTGTCAATGCAACTTCTTCTGCATTGATGTACTTCTGAGCTTTGGCTTGGAACTCTGCCATAGTTTTAGGAGGGCTTTTATCTAAGGCAAACCTGAATTTCTCGCTCGTTATTCCGACAATGAGGGCTGTAAGACCCTTCTCTTCAGTGTAACCCTCAGTTTGAACGGCCTCGGCAGTGAACCGTACTGTGAACTCCTTTATCGTTTCCCCATGCTGCTGTTTTAGATTCATTAGATGGGAGGCTGGCTTCTTGATGCGGATGCTTCCCATGAATTGAGAAAGGAATATCTCCGATAACTGAGAAAAGGAGCTGATGGAACGAGGCTTTAATCCTCGGAACCACGTACGAGCTGCCTCCTTCAATGTTAGGGAAAAAGCCCTACACATAATTTCTGAACCATGTCCCTCCAACTCCATGAGGGACCTGTATGTTTCCAGATGTTCAAGAGGGTCGCCAATACCTGTGTACGGGGTGATAACAGGCGTTCGATACTTTCTGGGTAACGGGGCTTCCATCACCTCGCTGGTGAAGGGGGACTCGGATTGATGTATCGCCGCCATAACTGCAGATGGCCGATTTGCCCGGTATCGTTGTTCCATGATATCAAAACGATCATGGATTCTTTTGAGATCTCCTTCCCATGGTAGGGTATAGCTTGATGTTTCGGCGGTGGAGCCCCGCTGTTGAGGTTGTCGAGACGAGCTAGAATGTATAGAATGTGGAGACGGCACAGGGGGATGGCTGCCAAGTGGTGGGACCTGTGGTTCGTCCATAGAATGTCTGGAAGCCACCGGTATGGGTTGCGGTGGTAAACCTTCGGAGGGTTGTCTCTGCGGTTCAGGGAAATGCTGATCAAGACGGTTCGACAGGGCTTGAACTCTGGCATTTAGAGTCAGAAGAGTGTTTCCGAGGAAACGCAAGACATCGTCTTGATTTCCAGAAGCCTCCAATAATGGGTTTGCTGATGGCATACTCGGGGCTCCTTGAGGAATAGACGTGGGTGGAAGAGCAGGTACGGATTCTGTCTCATCGGGCGGAGGTGGTGCCTGCCTTGAAGTCGAAGGATGAACAGCCTTTTTAGGAGGCATTGCGGAAGGATTTTGATCGGTAGAACGATTGATTTTGATGATCAAGTCGTTCCCACAAACGGCGCCAAACTGTTAACGTCAGATTTTGTAACTGGATCCTCCGGATGTTCACCTTCTCTCCAACAGATTTCCTCCGCCAGACCTGAAAGGAGACAGGAAGCAACTAAGGGTGGCTGGGGTCCAGCCGTTAGTCCTCCGATGCTTAAGTCAGGCCAAAGCAAGAAGAAGAGTAGCCAAGCAAAATGGGACCGAGATTGTGTATTGTGTGTACCTTTCCCTTAAATGGAGTCGTCCCTTTATATAGATCTGGAGCGGTTCAATCTGTTACGCAAGATATCGAGATCCTGCTGATCTCGTGTACGATACTGAGATCTTGCTGATTTCGTGGGATAAGATCCTCATCTTTGGAAACGAGATCTAACCCAATGACTTATTTTGGCAATCAAGTCCCTTGATGGCAATCCCTTGAGATCCGGAACCACCCGAGAAGATAAACCCAAAAACCGACCTATACGGGCTGCCGGTAGGCGTAGTAATAGCGCTGATCTCTCATGTAGAGCTGGAAACCGTAGTTGGAGTCATAACCACCGAAAAGGAAGGAGACGCCGATGAGACGGAAACCACTGAACTGGGTGTAGCCCTGCCTGGCATCGCAGAGGGATTGGACAAGTTGCTACGGGAATCGGGTGCTTGTACTGAAGGTTCAGAGGTGTAACCGCCAGAAAAAACTGTTCGCGAGTTGGAACCTGGTCGCGAGTCCAAGTGCTTACTCATTCTGACGTAACGCCTTCCAACGACTTGTGAGAAGGTCTGCTCGCTGTTCAAGAAGGGAATCTTTGCTTCGCTTTATCTGACCATCGGATAGGGGAGCTCGAAGCCTTGCGAATAGGTGCTCTGTATTTATCCATCCTACGACTCTCGAGCATATGATCTCGAAAGTCAGATGGGCATTCCGCACTTACTCGATTTGCAACCCTCGATTAGATGATCTCGAGAGTCTAATGGGTTCTTCCGTACCTTCCCAATCTGCGACTCTCGATAAAATGATCTCGAAAGTCGAATGGGCGTCCATGTACAATTTTTAATAGCTGAGCTGGTCTCCATTATTTTGTCTATAACAAGTGCGTTCCGAGCAAAGGTAGAACCGGCCACACCCCAAGGACCCGAAAAAAGATCATACAGTAAGTCCAAGGAGAACACTACAGCATCCTGGCCGGCAGCTGCAGGATGAACAAGATAAGAAATCACGAACCAGTTCTGCGGTGTAGCAGTCTTCGGCGATGTCTTCGGCGAGAAATACTGAGTATAATCCAAGGGTAGGCCTGTCAAGCGTGCAAGCTCCTCCAAAGAAGGCCCCATCTTCATATCGATGAACGCAAACAAGTTCAACGAAGGGACCCAATCATACAATGCAGCTCCGAGCATCCTCCAATCAATATCAACTCTAGCCATATGAACTAGACTGCCAAAGCCATAGGACTCTAACTCCCGAATCTCATAAGCTGACAAGCTGTCAAGCCAAGCAAGCAGTCGTGGCGAGCAAGAAGGACGAGGAAGCAGTTGACAAGTCCTCACTGGTACCCCCTCCAGAACAAAAGGCCCAGAAATCAATGACAGCTCATCAAGGATCGGAAGGTCAACAGGCGAAGGAGAAGGAAAAGCTAGAACCTCTGCAGACTCGACAGCCCCTGACCTGCCCTCAGTAACGGCTATGTTTGATATAGTCGCATCACTATCGGAAACTGTCACAACCTCAGCCGCACGGGAAGACTCGCCCACCTCATGAACGGAGTGCGCAAAGGACTGATGACCAAGAGAAGGACAATGCTCCCCATCAAAAGGACTATCAGTGAAGATCACACCGCACATCGTGGCATCCTGGCTAATCTGACCGTCGAAGAATACATCTGAACAATCAAAAAGGGTCCCGGCAACCCCGATCGAAGAATCAACGGCCAGATCTGGACCTGCGGCCCTCTCTAGTACGAAATCATGAATCCAATCATCATCCTGGCCGATCAAAGGGATCGTCGAAGCATCTACACCGTCCATCATGAGGGGGGTATCATCAATGATCACATCAAGGCCACCCAAGCAAGTATGCCGCACATCTCGGCCCTCATCAAGAGCATCCAAGCCGTCAAAGGTATCATCTGAACCATCCATACCATCCAGACATGAGAGCAGCCCATCTATGTCCATCATGGTCCCATCACCACCATCCATCACATCATCTATGGGGCCCACATTCAAGGGATGCATAGCCTCACCTATGTCCCATCCCATCATCCTATCCATACCATTCATTCCTCCCATAATGAAGGTCCCATTCAAATCAGAAATTTCAACCATCCCACCATTAATGGGGCCATTCAAGGCTCCACCAACCACCATCCCTAGCCCCTCATCAATGCCCCCATTCAATGCCCTATCTCCACCATCCATTAAAGAGATCCCTCCATCATCAAAGCCTTCAACTCTTTTTGAAATGTGGGACCCGCCATGGACAGTCCCCACAGCCCCTAAACCTCCACCGTCCATTGCTTGAGAAAAGATAAACCAAGAAGAGGATAAAAGGAGAAGGGAAGATGAGACAAGAAGAATATTCATGGCTGGAATCAAACTCGCCAGTGCAAAGCAGGTGGAGACAGGGACAGTGGACAGAGAAGAATGTCCGAGTACGAGCCAGTCCAGGCCGCTCAAGAGACAAGCCCTGGGCGGCCTGCTCTGGGCCGCCCGTACAGACACGGATCCCCTCTCTCCGCGGGATTGGCTCCGAGGTTCTTGGTAGGTGAGGCTGACAGTCCACGTCAGCAGATGGCGCTCCATGGGCCGCCCAAGGCTCCGGTCCACTCCAGATTTCGGTTGAAGCTGATCAAGATCATATAAAAGGTGCCTCACCAGTCCAATCATGAAGTAATGCGGCCAGAACATGGCTGATCAAGTCAAAGAGAAGGAAAGGTGATCAAGTGGGGGCCACAAGCAATCCAAGCCATTCAAAGACCAGATCATCATGATCTGAACCATGGAAAAACTCGCATGGGTCATCAAACAACAAGATTAAAGGGCTGATCATCAAAAGAAGGGCCAGAATCCAAGATCTAATCATCAAGTGGGCCCACAAAGCTAAGTCAAGTGATCTGAGATGTTCAAGCCGTCATCCATACCATAAGAAGCCTTCTTAGCCTCACAAGTCATCAAAAGAGGTGCCCCAAAGCAAAGCCGAGGTCTCAAGTGGGCCCACAGGGCCGAATCTATCAATCTGAACCATTCAAGGACTAGATCATCAGGATCCAAACCATTGGAAAGCTTACACAAGTCATGTAGCAGCAAGATCAAAGGTTCAATCATCAAAAGAAGGGCTAGAATCCAAGATCTAATCATCAAGAGGGCTCTCAAGGCCTAAACAAGCAATCCGAACCATTCAAGTCATCGTCCATGCAGCTAAGAAGACTCAAATCATGAAGGAACAAGTCAAAGGTCAAAGCATCCAGACATCATCAAGGAATTTGAGACAAGTCAAGAACCGTATATTCATTCAAAAGGCTTGATACAAAAGAAGATGAAAGCAAAAAGTACAAGGCCATACAAAAGTAAGAACACACAAGCAGGCTACAAGTCGCCAACATAGTCATCATCGTCCCTCCTCGCGTCTCGCTCCCGACGATAAAGGTCCATCAAAGGAGCAGTCACCGAGCCTCCAGCATATCTGCGACGGCCACCTGGAACATAAAGCGAAGGAAGTAGAGGCCCCTGGCCGAACAGCAAATACCACTCATCATAATCACGATCCGGGATCGTGAAACGAAATCCGGGCTGGCCCACGAGAGCCTCAACTCTCTCATCAACCAGCATCCGAGCAGCTGGAGGAGGCGCAGAACAAGGGACCCGAGCCACCCTAGTGACTTGCTGAAGTAACCTCTCCCCCAGGTACCACTGAAAAGATTCAGCGTTGGAAAGCATGATACGGAGACATGAAGCATCATATGACTCCACACGTTGGGGGGTATAGTAGAGAGGGAAATTGGCATACGGCATCCGAGCGAGCTGCAGCAAATGAGGTCACCACGATCAGTTATAGTACGGCACGAGGGGTAGGGAAAGCAAGATACTTATGTCCTCCACGGTTAACCCGTCTATGTCAGCACGCCAATTGTCCCCAGGAATTCGGGAGTTCCGCTGACGGTTTTGCTGGTGCCACTACATGTGGCGATACTGAGAGGGCTCAATATCATCCCGCATCCTCGGCGCGAGATGGGGAAAATGGTCATAAAAGCAGGTCTGGACAAAAGCACATCTAATGATCAGAGAGAGAAAGGAAGGCAAATGACTCCAAGGAAGGTGAAAGAAGAAATACCTCAACGACAGGCCAGAAACCTGTGAAGGATCGGCTATGCCGACAAGTCTTGTCCAGGCCTTGAAAGATACGGGTCAAGATAGCCCCATTCCAGTTATAGGGATGATGAAGATCCTCGACTAAATGAAGAAATTTAGGATCAACCCTCTCATTCGCATGGCAGAAGAGGAAGGACCCGAAGGCATAAGTGATCATGGCCCGGGCTTTGTGGAGGGCCTCTCGCTCGGTGGTGGGGATGACGGAGGCAAAAGTGTTGTAAAACCATCACATCTTTACTTGATGGCCTTGGAATTCACCCTCGGGTGGGACGTCACCAACGAGCCGTAGCCAGTTGGTGGAAGTGAGGGGAGCCAGAGAGCTGACTTGAGGAACAACTGTTCCATGAAACGGGAAGCCTATTTGCATATAAATGTCCAAGGGGGTTATTCCCCATTCACCACAAGGGAGCTGGAAGGTGTGGGTCTCATCCCGCCACCTCTCGCAAAGGGCCGCGAGCATCATGCGGTTAACATCGTTATTATGGAAACGTAAGGTGAGGAGGCCAGCAAAAGGAGTACCATCCAGTACTCGTTCAAGCAAGGGCTGTGGATCCTTCACCCAGTCGTCCCAGCGATCCCTGGTACCTCGACCCTTGATAGCGGGAAGAGGTTGATGCTCCATAGCTAAGGAACACATGTGGTCCCCTCGGCGAACAATGAAGGCAGGATCATCTTCATCAATCACTCGGTGACCTCTGGTACCATCCGCCATTGAATCCTACAAGCTTGGCAAGGTAAGTCCCTATCCCTTACCCGTTAAAATCCAAATTATCATCCAAGAAACCCATGGGATTGGACTCACATTCAAATGCAAAATCTAAAGTCCAACTCCATGTGTCACTTAGGATATGTGTTGAGCCCATTGGAAAAAGTAAGGCCCACCTTAAAGAAGGTGGCATGGCATGCCTTAGGCAAGAAAAGTCTATCATCCAAGGACACATTTTGGACAACAAATGCACTCAAGTACCATGAGATCAACAAAGGATTTTAATGAAGCCCCTCTTCAAAGTCCATATGTGGCTAAAAGATTGATCCACTTTTATGCCAAGGCCATGATTCTCACTTAAGATGTTTCCATCTTTTTACACATGTGCATGGACAAGTGGGGGGATAAGAGGGAAATGGGCCTCCAAGAGCAACCCAAATGCCTCATCTCCATGGATTGGAGGGAGCACATAGCCCACTTTGAAGAACATGAGGACCCATTCCTGGGTTAACCATGGGCAATCTTATGTGCCTCATCTTGATGAAAGTTTTGACCGTGAGAGTACAACAAGGAGGTCTACCCACTAACATATGAATCAAAGAGGCCAACGGTAAGAATTTTGATGCACATAGCCCACATGAGGAGTCAAAGTTGGAAATGCCCATGAAAAGGCAAGTTTGGGCAACTTATGTGCACCAATTTCTTTACAAAACAAGGAGACCATTTGAGCACACAAGGGCATGGCTTGATGAGTCACCCAACCATCATGAAAATGGATAAGAATGGTACACATAGCCCACTTGAAGATCAAAATCCAAAATGTCCCAAAGCATGGGACAAAAATGGGCAACTTATGGGTATCATTCTTTCTCACAAATTGAAGAAGAAATCACTCATACTTGAGAATGATGGTGGATGACCCACCAAGCCCCCAAAGAAAAGATCAAGGAGCCATGGTTGTATGAATAGCTCGCTTGAGGATCATCCATTTGAGAGTGATAACATCTAATGAAGCTCTTGAGGACCACATTCCTACCACAAGGGAAAACCATTTGAAACTTAGTGAGATTGTTGGAACAACTCACTCATGGGACTTGTAGATGGTCAAGTAACTCAAGTCCTCTATCCATCAAAAGAAAAGAACATGAAAAGAAAAAGCCTACATGGACAAAGTGTAGTGGTGCACGCATGGTCCAAAGAAATCCAAATTTCAATGAGGGCCCAAAAGCCCATCCACATGAAAAACTCCAAGAAGCCCACCACACTTTGTACAAGGATGTACATCATAATCAAGAGATGGTGGAAGACTTGGGTCATTTGTCCATAAAGGCCTAACTAGGAAACCTAGCCCACTTGAGATCCAAAATGAAGAATGGGCTAGTCATCTTGATCCATACATGTGTGAAAAAAGATGGGGTCACCTAAAGTGAGCCCCATGAGTCCAAAACTTGAGATGGGCCCTACCATGCCCATGGGCCCAAACCTTGAAAAGAAGATGGAAAAGAAAGGAAGAGCATTAAGGAAAAATGACAAGGGCAAGAAAGCATGAGGGAGCCCAAAATGAAGCATTGGGCCCATCAAATACACCAAGGGCCATGACTTCACTTTGAGCCCATTTGATACATATGAAAAGAGGCCCAACTCCCATGAAAAAGATAGAGTATTTTGCCATGCACACTTGATGACATGGCAAAATCACCCTTTACATACACATGAAGGGAGTGTGAAAAGAAGAAAGAAAAATGAAGTGGAAAGCTTGCAATGTCCTTCTCCATGCACCACCTTTGAAAAGGACCTGAGATCTAGAAAGTGGCCAAAAGCACTTGGGCCCACCCTCACTCTTCTTGGAATAACTACATGGAAAAAGAAAAGAGTCATGAGAAGAGACAATGAAGAAGGAAAAGGACAAGAAAGAGAAAGGGAGTGGTTCATACCTTTACCACTCACCAAAGAGGGACCACCTTGCTGTCCCAAAATGTCTCTAAGGGCCACCACTTGAGAGAAGCAAAGGACCACCAAAGAAGAGAGAGAAAACTTGGAAAAAGAGAGAGTATGAGAGAGAGAAGAGAGAGATTGCACGATGGAGGGGGCAAGGGTGCCCCATGTTATATAGAAAAGGGGAGGGCACCCTTTTACCCAGCCCACTGAAGAGACCAGGGGTCAGAGACCGTCCGGGCGGCCCATAGGAGGCCGTCCTAGCCCCTACCTATATGAAACGACCTCTCTCCCCTTCTCCTTGGGAAGAACTCCTCCTTGGGAAGGGTGGTTGCAAGTGAATCTTGTACCTCCATGTAAGAATGAAGTGATGGAAGAGAATGGTGAGAAAAAGGAAGAGATCTCACCAAAATCTCACCATGAGAGAAATTAGTGAGAAATTGGCTTAATGATGTGGAAAAAGTTCCATGGAATTTTCAAGAAAAAGAAAGAAAAAGATTGACTTGGTCAAACAATAATCTCAGCCATCCAAGGGTATGACCTGATGATCCGAACCATTCCAAGGAGAATTCCCGTAGTCTCCAACCTGGATTGCTGCTCTCTTGCACAGCAGTGTGGTCCGAAGACCTTAAACTACGTCGGGATCAATATCTCGAGAGATTTTCAATAAAAACCGGCATCGGTCTTCATTAAGGCCTGATGACTCTGGACACTTTCTAAACAAAAAAAAAATAAAAAAAAGTGTGATTTCCAGCATCGCTTGCACAGCATTGTGGTCCGAAGACCTTAAACTACGTCGAGATCAATATCCCGAGAGATTTTCAATAAAAATCGGCATCGGTCTTCATTAAGGCCTGATGACTCTGGACACTTTCTAAAAAAAAAAAAGTGTGATTTCCAGCATCGCTTGCACAGCATTGTGGTTCGAAGACCTTAAACTACGTCGGGATCAATATCCCGAGAGATTTTCAATAAAAATCGGCATCGGTCTTCATTAAGGCCTGATGACTCTGGACACTTTCTAAAAAATAAAAAATAAAAAAAGTGTGATTTCCAGCATCGCTTGCACAGCAATTGGGTCCGAAGACCTTAAACTATGTCGGGATTGACATCCCGAGAGATTTTTAATAAAAACCAGCATCGATCCCAGCCGTTCAGGCCAAGATTTGATGACCTGGATCATTTCGAAAAAATCACAAAAAAGGAACGTATTTTCAGCATGTACAGATTTTGGTCCGAAGACCTTAAACTACACTGGGATTAATTTCTCGGGGGACCTTTTCTCGCTTTCAGCTAAAAACCGGCATTGGCCTCGACCGTTAGGATCAAGGTTTAATAACCCGGATCATTTCCAAAAATACCAAAAAGATTTCAAGCTTTCCATAAAACCAGTGTCATCTTCGATTACTTGAGTTGAACTCTGGAACCTTTCAAAATACAAAAAAATATAAAAATAAAAAATAAAAATTTTTTTGCCATCAATTTCAACTGCACAAATTCATCCCCAGCGGTCCGAAGACCTAAAACTACACTGGGATTAACTTCTCGGGGGCTTTCTTTCCTAACCTGTTCCGGACATGGCTGACACTTGATCGTACGGGTGTCCGGAATCTTTTAAACAGGTAAGGGCTGAGGCGGGCAGAACTCCGCAACCCTGTTCGTGTTGAACGCACCGTGATAGACAACCTTGATTTGGAAGTCGCTGTTGAATCTGACAGATGTTCCCTGTTCCTAAAACTCATGAAGGGGATTAAGGCTGTTGGGAGGTGGAGCGCACCCTCACGAAATTGTGAGCAACGTAAGGCCCCAAACTGGATTGACTAAGGGAAATGTGAGGATGTGGCTCATTTTGTGGCCGAATGAGTCCGTCGGACGATACGTGGTCTATGTGCATTGCACATGAGGAACAGGCAACTTTGTGGGTGTGTTGACTGAAAACCCTCAAGATCCCCTCATTCGAAGATGTAAAACTACGGCACTTAACTGTGTGAGACTCGTCTTGCTCGCTGACGTAAAATGGATCGGGTACCTTACCAGCAGTAGAAGCTGGAAGTGGATGAAAATTCCATACTTTTCCCTGCATTTTATAAAAATCACAAAAATACAAAAATATTGCAAAATCACCTTTTCAAAAATCAAAAAAATATTACCCTTGCTTTCAATCAAAATATTGTCAAGAATCACAAAAATATTTCCCTTGCTTTCAATCAAAATATTGTCAAAAATCACAAAAATATTTCCCTTGCTTTCAACAAAATATTGTCAAAAATCACAAAAAATGATTTCCTTGCTTTCAAGAAAATTTTCAAAAAATCACAAAAATATTTCATTTGCTTTCAATAACCGATCTCTATCCTGACCTCTCAAGTAAAGATTCGGACCCAAGTATCTGGAAAAAAATCACAAAAATTGTCAGTATCCCCAGCACTACACTTCAGGAGTCTTGAACTCCGCTCACTTCACAGTATGGGATGACGGATCCAATCGCCCGCAAATTGGAATCTTGACCAAAACTGGCGACCAAACACCGTCTCAATCGCATTTATACCAGAAGAACATCTTGAAGTCGGGTAATATCCTCGTACATTCTCATTAGCAAAGAGACAGCATATTGGGACGATGGACCTGATCGATCACGGGTCGGGATCTTGACCAACCCGCTGACCAAACATCCGCATTAAAAAGAAAATCCCCAGGGAGCACAACCCTGCAAGCAATAAGCTCAAAGTTCTCTGCATCATAGCAAAAGCAAAATCATCGAACTGAAAAGAGAATGAGCCAAACCATGCATTCATCCTGCATCTCCATGCATCAGCATCCATCGCATTAATCATCATGTTTACCTGCTTTCAAAATAAAGTCGGTTAGCCAAAGGCCCCACAGGCATCCCTAGTGGAGGCGCATGCAAACCAGATTTCCATTTCAAAAAGACAAAAAAAAAATATTCCTTTTTGCAAATAAAAACCCCACGGAGTATCACTCCCCAGAGTGGGTGCCTTTTCAAATATTAAAAAAAAACATTTTTCCAGTAGAGCGTTCTGCCTCCAAAACACCAGGAGATCTTCCATATCTCTGGGTAGGAGCCAACACAAAAATCAAATAAGATCCGATGTCTCGCGATTTTCCCGGAGACCATCGGATCCAATGCACTCAAAGTACGGTCGAACTGAACTCCAGTGTCAGTACAGTCGTACCACATGCCAAGATACAAAAGATGAAAGCCAAAAGGCTCGGTCACAGAAACCATTTGAACAGGTGGAAACGATGAATTGTAACCCAAGTATCAAAATCAGCAGATTGGGTGGAAAGAGTTCACCCGCACATACCTAGGCGTGGATGCCTGAAGTACCTTGACTGAGTCCAAGTCGGCGTAGTAGAATCCCGTAAGACTATCTGACGCAGGGCGTCTAACCACTTTGACAGTCAAGCGAAACAAGTACTCCTGGAGTGATCTGGGAAAACATCAAACATCACACAATCAGTCTCAGGGTCAGCAACCTCGTAAGACTACAGACGCAGAGGCTCTGCTGTACCTTTTCGATGTTAGTACCGATCGGGAATGGAAAGGTTGCGATTGGGTACCTAGGTTGCAGCAAACTGCAGGGACAATCGCAACGTTTTCTCCAAACTCTCGCGGTATGTGCGAGTTATCAACTTTCAGAAAATCAACTGACTCAGATACAAAGGATAACAAAGATTCCAGACCATAATCAAGGAAAGAATGAATTGCAAACCAAGCATCGAAACCAGCAGATCGGGTGGAAAAAGCCCACCCGCACATACCCAGGCGTGGATGCCTGAAGTACCTTGACTGAGTCCAAGTCGGCGTAGTAGAATCCCGTAAGACTATCGGACGCAGGGCGTCTAACCACTTTGACAGTCAAGCGAAACAAGTACTCCTGGAGCGATCTGGGAAAACATCGAACATACAATCAATCACAGGGTCAGTATCCTCGTAAGACTGGCGACGCAGAGGCTCTGCTGTACCTTTCCGATGTTAGTACCGATCGGGAATGGAAGGGTTGCGATTAGGTACCCAGGTTGCAGCAAACTGCAGGGACAATCGCAACGTTTTCTCCAAACTCCCGCGGTATGTGCGAGTGATCGAGTTCCAGACGATCAACTGGCACAGATGCAAAAGCAAGCATAGATTTCAGACCATGATCTATGAATGACCGGGTCAGAAGTGGGGTGTCCACTCGCTTTGGCATTTGGTTGCAAGCAACCTCTGCCAAAGAGGGGCATCTGTAGACACCCCACCTTCGGCTACACTGTTGGTAGAGATAGCTGGTTGAATGGAGGACCATACCCCCAAATCCTAAGTCCCAACTCAGCCAAACTCACCCTTGTAAGCCCCATTCCATAGCCCAGTTCAAGCCTGAACCCAGTCAACCCAGTCCTAAATATCAGCCTGAAAAACCCCCATAAGAAAAGCCAGTCAAAAAAATCCTTAAAAAGTCAAACTCACTGAGTCAACCCACTGAGTCAACCCGCTGAGTTAACCCACTGAGTCAACCCGCTGAGTTAACCCGCTGAGTCAACCCACTGAGTCAACCCGTCGAGTCAAAACACCGAGTCAACCCGTCGAGTCAACCCGTCGAGTCAAATCACCGAGTCGACCCGCTGAGTCAACTCACTGAGTTGACCTAGCGAGTCAAACAGCAGCCCCGAGGGTGCGACCGTACCTCGCTGGAAATCGAGGAATGGCCGTACGGGCGGCCCATAGCAGGCCGCCTAAAATAAATTACGAAAATTGCCACTCCTCGCTGCTATAAATACCCCCCTCCCCTTCTCATTTCAGCATCCCTTCGAGTCCAGTGAAGTCCTGTCTGTCCCGAGCCCCTCTCCAATCCTTAGCCCATTTTTCCACCAAGGAGAGCCAGAGTGAGGAGAGCCTAACCTTGGTCTAGCCTAGCCTGACCACTGGTCCAACCCTCTCAAGCCACCCAAGTCTTAACCCAGCCACTCGAAGCCAACCCTTGCGACACCTCCGTCCATCCAGCTACTCTTTTCCAGCATCATCTTATTTGCATCTAGCATAAGTGCAACATTTACTCTTCTTCCAACCCCCCTGCTTCACCATAAAGCACCTTGATTATTCAAGCACACTGCATATGTCTTTATATTAAGCACCTATCAGTTCGAGCGTATGCTCTAGGCTTGCCCGTTGTTGGAACCTGCCCATCAGAAACTCTTACTGTTCAGACCTGCATTCACGTACATATCACTATAAGCACTTTGAATATTCAAGCACACAGCATGCATCATCTCGCATAAAGCACCTGTCAGTTCGAGCGTATGCTTTGGGCTTGCTCGTTGTTGGAACCTGCCCATCAGAAACTCTTACTGTTCAGACCCGCATTCATGCATCATGTCATTTATGAGAATGTACGAGGATTAAATTAGACTTTCAAGTATTCGATCGATTCTGTGAAGTAGACACCGTACTTCGGTACGAGCAGTGTATGGGGTGCTTAACCTCTTTCCACCCTGTAACCGTGATCCCTTACTTCGAATCTCTGGCCGCGGATCAAAAGGAGTCATTTTAGAGGAAGGAATCTTCAGATCCCCTTCTCTAACGTTTCTACGGGGTCTAGCCGACTGTAGATTCGAAGTAATTGGCTAGTGGCGACTCTGGTCTTATATAAACTCACTTAAACACATCCAGCTTAACACGACTATCAAACAAAGCCCTCGAGAACGAGGCAAGCCAGTGGCACAAACGGCGATTTCGCACTCACGCATCCTCGTCTCCATCTTTTCCCGAAAGGAAAAGGGGCGAGAAGAACGTCGTGTGGGAGCGCGAAAAACGGCGAGGGTCCACATTAACTTAAGTTTAACCAATGGCATTTTTGTAATTATCGTAAATCTTTGAGTTTCGTGGAATCTAACCCTTCTAAGTTGTTAATGGGATTATTCTAAGCAACTTTAATAAAGAGTACTCCATATGATCCCCTACGAATGTCCCGTAATTCGAATTTTAATATCAATGGCCAGTATTTAATATAAAAAAATACAAATAAATTTCAGAAAATTTTAAAATAACTACGGTAAATTCGGGGCGTTACAACTCCCCTCACCTTAAAACTAAACTTCATCCTCGAAGTTACCTGAATGTACGGCGAAAAGGTGTGGATAAGCTTTCTTCATTTCTTCCTCGGTCTCCCAGGTTGCTTCCTCTTCTCCGTGAAACGACCATACAACTTTTACTAGTGGAATGACTTTCCTTCGCAGTACGTGCTCTTTTCAGTCCACGATATGCAGTGGTTCTTCGATGTATGACCCGTCACTACGTACTTTGATCTTTTCTCATTCGATCACGTGAGCGTCATCTCTGTTGTACTTCCTCAACATCAATACATGAAAAACGTTATGGACGTTTGCTAGCTGTGGGGGCAAGACCAGATGATAAGCTACTTCACCAACTCGTTGGAGAATCTGGAATGGTCCGATGAAACACGGAGCTAACTTTCCTTTCTGTCCGAACCTCAGCATTCCTTTCATAGGCGATATCTTTAAAAATACATGATCCCCTTCTTTGAACTCCAAATCCCATCGTCAATTATCCGCGTAACTCTTTTGCCTGCTTTGAGCTACTTTTAGGCGCTTTCAAATGATGTCAATCTTTTTTGAGGTAATTTGAACAATTTTCGGCCCAATCAAGCTTCAATCTCCTACTTCGGCCCAACATTGAGGTGTGAGACAAGGGCAACCATACAGTGCTTCAAATGGTGCCATACCTATACTTGTCTGAAAGCTATTGTTATAGGCAAACTTTGCTAGAAGCAGGTAATCTTCCCAACTTCCCTTAAAGTCCAACACACATGCTCGCAACATATTTTCTAGGATCTGGTTCACACGTTCTGTTTGACCATCCGTTTGTGGGTGGTAGGCTGTACTATACTTAAGCAACGTTCCCATAGCTAGTTGCATCTTTGACCATAATGATGACGTATAGCGTGAATCTCTATCTGAGATAATTGATACCGGTACCCCGTGTAAACGTACAACTTCTTTCACATACAACTTCGCCAATTCTGATACCTTCGCCGACACTCGGGTTGCGACAAAGTGAGCTGATTTGGTGAGGCGATCTACTATCACCCAAATGGCGTCATGATTCTTTCTCGACTTGGGTAAACCCGTGATGAAGTTCATAGTAATGTGCTCCCACTTCCATGTAGGAATCTCCGGTTGTTTCAACAATCCTTCTGGCTTTTTATGCTCGGCCTTTACCTGCTGACACGTGAGGCACTTAGATACGTATTCTGCGATCTCTCACTTCATGTTGTTCCACCAGTACTACCTCTTCATGTCCTGATACATCTTCGTGCTCCCCGGGTGTATCGTTAACTTTGAACAATGTGCTTCGTCCATCACTTCCTTCTTCAAACTTAGTTTATTTGGCACACATAGACAGTCGCGAAAATGTATGCCCCTATCTGATCCAATTCGCCAATCTACATTTCTTTCATTAGCAATAAATTTTGTCATTATTTCCTGCAATTCGTCGTCTTGGTTCTGAGCATCAATGATTTTACGCATCAAGGTTGGTTCTACTACAATATTATTCACTTTCACTACTTGGCTCCCAACGTTTAATTTTACATCAAAATCTTTTATAAAATTTAGCATTTCCCACTTCTTGAGGATGCAAGACATTGTTGTCTCATGCACCTTCTTCCTACTAAGGGCATCAACCACTGCATTAGCTTTCCCAGGGTTATAGCACAACTCTATCTGAAATCCTTAAGTATCTCCATCCACCTTCGTTGACGCGTATTTAGATCTTTCTGCTGAAATTAGTACTTCAGGCTCTTGTGGTCGGTGTTTAACTTGAATTGCTCCCCATACAAATAATGTCTCCAAATCTTCAAGGCAAAGATCACAGCTGCTAATTCTAGGTCGTGTGTGGGATAATTCTGCTATGTGGTCTCAATTGGCGAGAGGCGTAAGCTATTACTTTATCTGCCTGCATCAATACATAACCCAGGCCTGCTCGTGAGGCATCGGTAATGGAGTACAAATTCTACTCCTTCTTCAGGCAATACTAGAACTGGGGCTGTTGTTAACAATTCTTTCAGCCTTTGGAAAGCTTCTTCTGCCTTCGTGCTCCAGACAAAGCGAGTATTTTTCCTAGTTAACTCGGTCAAGGGGCGAGCGATCTTTAAGAATTCTTTGATGAAACGACGACAGTATCCTGCGAGCCCTAGGAAACTTCGCACTTCAGTGACTGAGGTAGGTTGGATCCATTGGCGGACCGCCTCAACTTTGGACTAGTCGACTGCTATCCTATCGCGAGTGACTACATGACCAAGGAACTTCACTTCTTCTTCCCAGAAATCACATTTCTTTAACTTAGCATACAATTAGTTATCCTTCAGTGTCTGTAGAGCTATTCTTAGATGCTCGGCGTGCTCTTCCTTACTCTACGAGTATATGAGGATATCATTAATGAAAACAATGACGAATTTATCTAGTTAGGGCTTGAATACACGGTTCATCAGGTCCATGAATACTGCTGGGGCGTTTGTCAGTCCGAAGGGCATGAAAACAAAATCATAATGTCCATACCTCATTCTGAATGCCGTTTTGAAAATATCTGCATCTCTCACTCTTAGCTGATGGTACCCGGACCTTAAATCAATCTTAAAAAAAAACTGGGCTCCTCTCAACTGGTCAAAAAGATCATCTATGTGCGGAAGAGGATACTTGTTCTTAATAGTGGCTTGGTTCAACTTTCTATAATCAATACACAAGCGAAGCGAACCATCCTTTTACAGTACAAAGAGTACAGGCGCGGCCCAGGGAGATACGCTGGGGCGAATAAATCCTTGCTCTAGGAGTTCTTCTAACTGTTTCTTCAATTCTTGCAACTCTACAGGAGCCATACGGTACACTGCCAATGCTATAGGTGTCGTACCGAGCACGAGATCAATGGCGAAATCTACTTCACGCTTCGGGGGTAGATCATGAATATCTTGGAATACTTCAGGAAATTCAGTTACTATGGGGATTTGGTCGACAGATAGCTCAACCAATTCTCTGACGCACATCAAGCGTTCAATTACTTCCTTCCTCTTCTTACCTTGGAACACTACCGAATCATTGCTCGGGAGAGACAATGATATGGTCTTGGCATGGCAATCCAAGTTCACCCGGTGCTTAGAGAGCCAGTCCATTCCCAAGATCACGTCGAAGTTCTTCATGTTCAATACAACTAGATTTGCTTCGAATTTAACTCCATCAATGGTTAAAGGACACCTTCTGTCACGCCCTGAAATTCGAGACTCGAGTACAACAACTCAAGGCCCGAGTTTCAGAGTGCGAATTTAATCCAAATATAACCTGTAGAGAAATTCCATTCCACATACCACAATAATACCAACTAAAGTGCTTTATTAATCATAACTCAAATCTCAAATAAAAGTTTAAATTAAACCACTACTTCTAATCAGCAAAACATTCATATCTACTAAAGTCTGATGCAATCATCTTCCAAAAGAAATAAAATTCAACACCTAAACTAAGATAAGTCTTCTAATAAAAATAGTCGTTCAGATATTCCGCTTCAGCCGCTCCTCCTTCCTCCTGATACCCTGCAGGAACTGTGGTGATTTTGGTGAGCTAAAGCCCAATGAGGTCATTTCCATCACAGGTAATATTCCAGTTAATAAGATATTAGATGTGAAATACCAACCGCTAGAATCATAGGCATATACAAGGCTATGGTGATGATTAACACACTTTATGTTTATTATGAATGAAACATGATTATTATGATGTCATGTATGTCATGATATGTGTAAGAGCAACAAACGTCTAGGAACTCGTTGCCACTGAACATTAGGAACCTGTCGCAAATCAACCATGCTCACCTAACCGGTACAACGAGGCGGCAAATCAACCATGCACGCCAGTGGGCAAATCAACCATGCACCACTGATCCAACCGAGCAAATCAACCATGCTCAATAAGTGAAACGACCAGAACTCGCTGCCACTGAACATTAGGAACCTGTCACTTCTACACTATTCTAGTGTTCATGTTGAGCACTTCTAATGAAAGGATCATACTATGATCCTTATGGATTGTTTAATATTAACTCATTCATTATTTAAACTATTTAGTTACTTAATTATTAGGTTAAACTACTAATTAAATTATTTTTGAAATCTAACGCAACTACTGTAAAACCAGGGTCATTACATTCTACCCTCCTAAAAGAAAAATTTCTTCCTCGAAATTAAACGTACCTCAAAATAATTCTGGGTATTTTTCTCGAATTTCATCTTCACGCTCCCAAGAAGCTTCTTCAACTTCGTGATTACTCTACTGCACTTTCACAAGTGGTATCGTCTTGGTACGAAGTACTTGTTCCTTTCTGTCTAGAATTTTAACTGGCTTCTCAATGTATGTAGTATCTTCTCGAATTTCCAAAGGCTGCCAGTCGATGACGTGAGAGACATCCCGTTCATACTTTCGCAACATGGAAACGTTAAAAACATTATGAATACTTGATAACTGAGGAGGTAAGGCCAGTCTGTATGCCACAGCGCCAACTTTAGCTAATACTTCAAATGGTCCAACATATCTTGGAGCTAATTTTCCTTTCTTCCCAAATCGCATGACTCCTTTCATTGGAGAAACTTTAAAAAATACATGATCACCCACGAAGAATTTCAATTCCTTCCTTCGGTTATCTGCATAACTCTTCTGTCGGCTTTGGGCGACACGGATACGTTCCTTTATAATTGCAATCTTCTCAGAAGTCTGTTGTACAAGTTCAGGTCCTAATAAAGCTTTCTCGCCCACCTCTGTCCAACAGCTGGGGGATCTACAAGGTCTACCATAAAGTGCTTCGAACGGTGCCATTCCAATAGTCAACTGGTAACTATTATTGTATGCAAACTCTATTAGAGGGAGATGGTCATCCCAATTACCCTTGAAATCGATAACACAACACCTGAGCATATCTTCTAATATCTGGTTCACTCTTTCTGTCTGGCCATCAGTCTGCGGATGAAATGCGGTACTATAATCCAGTTTCGTTCCCAATGCTGTTTGGAGACCTTTCCAGAATCGAGAAACAAATCTAGGCTCACGATCGGAAACAATCGAAACAGGCACCCCATGAAGTCTCATAATCTCCTTGATTTACAACTTGGTTAGCTCTTCTAAGGAGTTATTCATTCGCACCGGTAGAAAATGAGCTGACTTAGTTAGCCTGTCTACAATCACCCACACAGCATCATGATTTCTCCCTGACCTGGGCAGACCCATAACAAAATCCATGGATATACGTTCCCATTTCCATTCTGCGATTTCTAATGGTTGTAGTAGTCCAGAAGGTCTCTGGTGTTCAGCTTTAACCTGTTGACAGGTGAAACACTTGGATACAAAATTTGCAATCTCCTTCTTCATGTTATTCCACCAATATGTCCTGCGAACGTCGCGATACATCTTCGTACTTCCAGGATGTATTGTCAACTTAGATCTATGGGCTTCTTCCAAAATTTATTTCTTTAGTTCTGCTACGTCTGGCACGCACACTCTTCCTCGATACCTGATTGCTCCATCTGTCCCCACTTTCCATTCAACCGCGGCATCGGCGGTTACAATTGAAATTCGATCCTGGAGCCACGTGTCCAGCTTTTGAGCGTCTATGATTCGGGTTACCAATGTTGGCTGGATCGTCAAATTTCTAAGGAAAGCCATAGTGCTATTTTCCCATTGTTGGATCTCGTAATCCTTGATATTTTCTAACAATTTCCATTCTTGCATGGCGAGAGTTGCAGCAAGTAATTGCTTCTTCCTACTCAAGGCATCGGCCACGACATTTGCCTTGCTCGGATGGTAACAGATTTCGAAGTAATAGTTCTTTAGGAATTCTAGCCACCTTCTCTGCCTCATGTTCAGCTCTTTTTGGTCAAATAGATATTTTAGGCTCTTATGATCGGTGTATAGTTCAAACTGCTCTCCATACAAATAATGTCTCCATATTTTCAGAGCGAAAACAACCGCGGCTAGCTCCAAATCGTGAGTAGGGTAATTTTGCTCATGTTTCTTCAACTGCCTAGAGCCGTAAGCGATCACCCTTCCATTCTGTGTAAGAATACATCCTAGCCCTTGGTGAGAGGCATCCGTGTAGACGACAAATTTTTCTCCCTCCGCTGGAATCGTTAATATCGGTGCCGACGTTAAATGTCTCTTAAGCCTCGTAAATGCTAATTCGCAATTGTCGTCCCATATAAAGGTCTTACTCTTCCCCGTTAGATTGGTTAACGGTCTCGCAATTTTAGAGAACCCGTCGATAAACCTCCTGTAATAGCCTGTCAAACCCAAGAAACTTCGTACTTCAGATACATTTGTGGGTTGTTCCCAGTTAATCACGGCTTCGATCTTTGTCGGGTCTACTGAGATTCCCTTTTCCGACACAACATGGCCCAGAAATTTTACTTCCTTCTTCCAAAACTCACACTTTTTGAGTTTTGCATAGAGTTGGTTATCCTTGAGGATTTGTAATACAGTCCTAAGGTGTTCCTCGTGTTCCTCATAAGTCTTGGAGTAAATGAGGATATCGTCAATGAAAACAATGACGCACTGATCGAGGTAAGGCTTGAACATCCTATTCATTAAGTCCATAAACACCGCCGGAACATTCGTGAGCCCGAAGGGCATAACCAGGAACTCATAGTGGCCGTAACGTGTCCTAAAGGCGGTTTTTGGTATGTCTGGATCTTTGATTCTTAACTGATGGTACCCTGACCTCAAATCTATTTTGGAGAAGTATCGAGCTCCCCTTAGTTGATCGAACAGGTCATCGATACGAGGCAAAGGGTATTTATTTTTAATTGTGGCCTTGTTAAGCTGACGATAGTCAATGCATAGCCTTATCGAGCAGTCCTTCTTCTTCACAAATAGGACCGGAGCTCCCCAAGGTGATGTGCTGGGCCTTATAAATCCTTGATCCAGCAGTTCTTGTATCTGCTTCTTTAGCTCTCTTAATTCCAATGGGGCCATGCGGTAAGCTGCTCTAGAAATCGGGGCGGTCCCTGGTACCAATTCGATGGAAAAGTCCACTTCTCTCCGAGGGGGCAATCCAGGGATTTCTTGGAACACGTCAGGAAATTCGTTAACTATGTGTATTTGTTCGGTATGGTTTTCCTGATCTTCCGTCTCAGATAGTGCTGCCATGCTTATTATTGAATCTACATGTTTGCCCCCATGAAATGTGATGACTGATTGATTTGGGACGGAGAAGGTCACTGTCTTTTCGTAACAGTCTAAGGTGGCGTGATGTGCGGCTAACCAATCCATTCCCAGGATAATTTCGAATCCCGTCATGTCCATGACGATTAGGTTTGCTGGCAGGCAAGTCTCGCCTATCAAGATGGGACAGTCCTTACATATTCGATCTAATACTACCGATCGACCAATGGGTGTGGCAATAGTTAGATTCCTATCCATGTTCTCGCTAACCAATTCCAAAGAAGTGACCAAGGATGCAGTAATAAATGAGTGGGTAGCCCCCGTATCAAACAAAGCTTTGGCAGGTGTCGTGAATATAAAAAGCGTACCTTCGACTACTGTCCCATTTGTGTTATGCTCAGGTGGGGCATCTGTGATTGCGTAGCACTGTGCTGCTGCTTCTTCAGGAACAGGTCCTTCTTCGGGTGGCATGTCTTCATGTTCTTGTGCTATTTCAGGCTCCCCTGCTGGCGGGGCTACTGCGTAAACTCGCCCTTGAGCTTGCTGTCTTGGAGGTTGGTGACCAGGCCTCGTAATAGAGAAAGGTTGTGTTTGTTGTGGCCTTTGGGAGTATTGCGGAGGCCTCTGGTGTTGCACCTGTGGTCGAGGTTGTGGCTGTGCATATTGGGGTGGTGGTCCCCGTGTTTGGGACGCCGGGCGAGATGGCCCCTGGACCAATAAAGGGCATGATGATCGCGTGTGACCCACTTCGCCACAATTATAACATCTCCCTTGAAATTGATTGCTGCTCGATGGAGGCGGGGGTGCAGAACTACTCATCATTCTCTGTCTCTTGTCTGCATGTTGGGGTAGTGCAGAAGATAACGCCTTGTTTTTCGACCCTGTGTCGGACTTTTTCTGGTCCCGATCCTTCCAAAACTCCTCAAAGTCTCTCTCCACCACCAAGGCCTTATTAAAGACCTCCATGTAAGTCGTCAGTTCGAAGGCCCGCACTCTACTGCGTATCGGTGGTTTGAGGCCGTTCTCAAATTTTCGGGCCTTATCCTCTTCCTCTCGTACCATAGAAGTGGCATACCTTGCCAACTCCGTAAACTTGGCTTCATACTGTCTGACGGAAAGTTTTTCCTGCTCCAATCTCATGAATTCCACTATCTTTTGATCTCGCATAGTCTTTGGGAAGTATTGTTTATTAAACTTGTCGCAGAAGGAGTCCCAAGTCCACACAGTGCCTGGGGCAACTGATCTCACCATGGATTTCCACCAATGGTACGCTTCTCCTTCAAGTACAAAGGTGGCTAAAGTAACTTTCTCCTCATCTCTGCATCCCATCCCATCAAAGAGTTTCTCCATCTCGTTGCGCCAGTGTTCAGCTTCGTTCGAGTCGGGCGATCCGTTGAATGAGGGGGGTCGTAACCACTTGAATCTTTCCAGTAACCCACCTGAATTTCCATGAGTGGTTGGAGGGGGCATCGGGTTATGTTGATTATTCTGAAGCCCAATTACGCTGACCACAGTCCCCAACACTTTCATCATTTCTTGTAGCAGCTGGTTCTGTTCGGCCAACCCAAGAATTGCCGTCGTCGTATTGTTAGTAGCGGGTGGGGTGGAGGGCATCCCGTTTTGCTCGCTACGACCCGTCATGGTAAATCTCGAGTCAAGTAGAATCATAAGTTAATACTCAATGGGGTTGGTGTCGTCAAAGGACTGGATTATTCACCTTAAGTCTAAGCCTAACCCATAACCCTAGGCACTGGAATCTCGAAATTCTCTCTGATACCAAACTGTCACGCTCTGAAATTCGGAATCTGAGTACAATAACCCAAAGCCTGAGTTCCAGGGTGTGAATTTGAAATTCAAGTATAGATTCCTTGAAATTCCATTCCACACATCGCATAACTAAAATAAATCCCAAGTATAACGTTTCTTTTCCACTAATATCTTATTACATTGAATTTTACAAGATAAAATAGATCAACTACGGTTAGCGTTTGAGTAACACGTGCCCATCTGAATACTCTGCTCTGTCTACGTCTTTTCCTTCCTGAGAACCTGCAAGAACTGTGGTGATTTTGGTGAGCTAAAAGCCCAATGAGGTCATTTCCATCACAGGTAATATTCCAGTTAATAAAAGATAGAACGTGAATCATCAACGGATAGGATTGTATGAAATATACAAGGATAAGGTTATGATTGATACACTTTATGATTTATTATCAATAGAACATGATTATCATGATGCCATGTATGTCATGATACGTGTGAGAGCAATAAAAGTCTAGGAACTCGCTGCCACTGAACATTAGGAACCTGTCGCAAATCAACCATGCTCACCTAACCGGTACAACGAGGCGGCAAATCAACCATACACGCCAGTGGGCAAATCAACCATGCACCACTGATCCAACCGAGCAAATCAACCATGCTCAATAAGTGAAACGACCAGAACTCGCTGCCACTGAACATTAGGAACCTGTCGCAAATCAACCATGCTCACCTAACCGGTACAGCGAGGCGGCAAATCAACCATGCACGCCAGGAGTCAAATCAACCATGCTCCTGTTCTGTCACAGAGTATAAATGTATGTATGTCATGAGTTATGGAAGCACTCTTCAAGCATACAATGCATATCAACTCAAGTCCAATCACATCATGCCTGTGTTATTTTCATTCAGATAATTAATTCTTTATCTAATTTTAGTCATTATTGATCAAGGGATTTGA
Organism: Liriodendron chinense; assembly: GCA_003013855.2. Classification (NCBI taxonomy): domain Eukaryota; kingdom Viridiplantae; phylum Streptophyta; class Magnoliopsida; order Magnoliales; family Magnoliaceae; genus Liriodendron; species Liriodendron chinense. The sequence continues at coordinate 9,246,397 of ML058335.1, forward strand.
GAAGATCATTGCGTAAGGTTTAGTGCGTTGACGCTTAGCTAAAGTTGTTCTAAGAGTTATGTATTACATATTATTTAAACTCAAGTTATTGTCGATCAGTAAATTTAAGAATAATGTTACGTGGAATCTTGAAAATACTACGTGTTTTTAGGGTTGCATGTTGGTGATATCATATGTAAGAAATCCTAAATCGAATTGTCGTAGAATTCTGACATGTTCATTAAAAAGGAAAACTTGAGAAAATTAATTCAATAAGAAAAGGATAATTATTGACATGAGAACTTTCAAGGATACAGAGATAGGAGATGGATGGATCCCTTACCTAGGATTCCATGACACGAAAGAAAGTGTAAAAGCATGCCTAAAATCCTAACTAGAGAATGAGACTTTATAAATTGAACGTAAACAGAGGAGAACACTATAGAAAAATTAACGAAGAAAGTTACATGAGATGAATCACTCTCAGGATATGGAATACTTCAAGTCTAAGGGAAACCAAATTCGAATTTGAGTTGGCTCGGTGAGTTGACTCGCTGAGTTAACTCGGCAAAAAATCATGTTTTCTTCCCTTTCTTCTTCTTCTTCTTTCTCCTTCCTTCTTCTTTCTCCTTCCTTCTTCTTTCTTTCCTTTTCTTCCTTTGTTCTTCTTCCTTTCCTGGCCTGGGCAAGGCCTCAACAGCAGCAGCAAGGGGATGAGCACATCAGCACGCCACTCTCTTCCTTCCCAGACGAATTCTCTCTCTCCTCCCCTTTAAGACTCTCTCTCTCTCTCTCTCTCTCTCTCTTGTTTTGTATCTGCTTGATCCTCTTGGGTAGTAGGATTCTTATAGGCATGGGTGTCTTGCACAGCAAGTCATAGGGGTGTTTCTTCGAGTGGAAGAAATCTTGGATTCAATCCAAGTTGGAGAAGGAATTACTTATTCTGGAAGGTTCTTACACATTGGAGCCGTTGGGAATCTCGATGGGGTCCACATGATCTTACATACAAGATTTGGGAAGTCCATGCGAATCAGGGACTTGGATCTTAGCGAATCTTGGTTTACATTGGTTGGAAACAACAGTTTGGAGTGGGCTACTGGGTTGACGAATGGCCAAACGGTTTCTATGGACCTGGGAGGAGATGCGTATGAACAGGATGGACATCTTAGATTTTGTATATGGGGCCCATCGGATGGACAGCGTGAACCATGCATGGTGGCAGCGGCAACAACAACAGCAGCGTCCCTGGAGAAGACGGACATAAGCTTCTTCCTTTTCTTTCCTTGTAACGTGCGTCGCACGTACACGGGATACTATAGGATGTCCTCACAAGTGAGGTCCACTTTAGGTGGATCTGGACCATTTATCCGTCCAATACGTTTCCAACATAAAATTAATCGTTGACAAGAAAAATAAGACAGATCCAAGTTAAGGCGGGCCACTTATGACCCGATTTCTGATTAGGGCATTTGTAGGATGATCGGACGGTTGAAATTCGACGTGTACGGTTAAATTATGTCCTAGAACTTGTATATAAAGTTTTGTATGAAAGTGATTTTCAGAAATTATTATATTTAAAAATGGTGGTGGAGTTTGAGTTGGAGAAGGACTCCACTTTTCGTTTCTTGCGAAACAAACCTTAAGTGAGACGTTGGAGACCTAGGTGGGGTCCACACGACCCTAACAGAGCAGTTCCCAGGCTACCATGCACAGTAATGGCTAGGATCTTGGCCGCTTTTGGTTTGGACGGTGATTTGAAGAAGATCAGATAGACTACCGATGTAGAAGATATTCAAAGGGACTCTATGCGTGGGGGAGAGGCATTAATTGGACGGGTTGGATTTTAAATGCGGGGCCCATAGACGGACGGCGTGGATGGTACAAACCGACAGCGGACGTGGCTGTCGCGAACGAAGAAGACGCTGCACGTCTTTGTAATACACGGTCAACACGGGTTGACCGGTCGAATCTTGTGCAGTAGTGTACGTGGGTCCCATCATGATGCTTGTAACGAAAATCTGCTCCGCTCATCTGGTGTAGCACGATTACTTTAGACATAATATAAAAAAATGATCTAGATCCGATAATCTTGTGGGTCACATGATGAGAGTTAGTGTGCTTCACCCCCACAGTTAAAACCTTACGTGAAATTTTAACATTACTAGTGTATATATTCATATAATTCCAATTCTGCCCTTTCCTTTAGTATTGACTTCCAACACCTGTACCAATCGTATGCACCATCATTTTTCGGTGAAACTTCCCCAAGGCCTGTCATTTTTCGCGCTCTTTATACGGGTTAAGTTTGGGCCTTGATCTCTTACAGATGACCAAGATGCCTTTTTAGTGATCCATCACACTAGGTGATCCAAAGTGACATTTGTACATATCCAATAGAAAATTTAACCGGTAGCCTTAGTATATATCATATGATCTTTGAAATGATCGGTTTGGTTTTTTATTTGGGTGGCCCAATTAGCGGATACGAATTCGATGGGTGGTTATATGAGAGGCCAATTTTTTTCTAATTAGATGTTTTTGTTCTTAAACACAAGTATGAGTTATTGTACGGTCAGTTTCTTAAACTGATATTCCTAATATGGTCTTTGGGTGGCCTATTGGTGAGACATATACACCGTTAGACTTTAATGACTTGTCTACTCATGAAATTTCATCAGATCATAATTTTGACGGTAGGTTAAGCATGTCAATGTATGATAAACAAGATGAATGGATCAGAATGTTAAATTGATTTGTGTATGAGCGGCCATGGAGATCAAGGGGTTTAGTTTACTATGATCGGCTTGTTCAAAATCGAGGTGGACGGTTAGATCTTCTAGTTTAGTAATGACAGATTATTCTAACGGTTGGTCTATTAACTTAACTAAGTACACTAAGTTTTTCAGAAGCCTGACAAGTTGTCTGGACACGTATAAAATGTATACGTGTGTGTATGCGTGTGAACAATACAGCTTAGAATTTAATTTCTCACATGTGAACACGCACTCGTGTACTTACTTGTGCGCCCAAATTTTTGGGGTATTACATTCTACCACCCTTACACAGAATTTCGTCCTCGAAATTCAAGCAAGCCCACTAAGCTAGAAGACGAATACTACGGTGTGTCTATGCCCTACAAGTCATGGGTTTATGTGCTCACAAGTGTACGTAATAACTTATATGACTTCGGGTTCTTACAATCTACCCCTCTTATGAGAATCTCGTCCCTGAGATTCAACCATAACTGCAACCAAGCTTTCGCTATGCACTCTGATGTGCCTACGCGTACGCTATGAAAAAAAAAAAGAAAAAAGAAAAAGAAAAAGAAAGTCAACAATAACACCCCAACAGAAGCAACGTCACAAACAAGACAATCAATCACAATACCAACAATGAAACAAGCAAAACAAATAGTCCAAACAAAAGAAACCTCACAAACAAGACCAACAGACACCCTAACCTCAACATTACAGACATGACCTTACAAGCAACGTCGCTAGCAAAACAAACGTCACAGTACAATAACACCCTCATGTAAAAGCAAGCAATTTGACAACCTTACAACCAAAACAAACATCAATAAAAACAAAAAAACAGACATCAAGTACAATAACAAAAAAATCATACATAGCGCACCCATTCTTAGACGTGCCCACTTGTTTACAAACTAGCTTATTTAGGTTCTCTATATCACTTACCTACGTTCATCTATAGACCCTACTTGAATTTCATTAGGTGCTAGCCCTACCCTAGGCACTTTGGAATTCTCGAAATCTCTCTCTGATACCAAGCTGTCATGCCTTGAAATCCGAGACTCGAGTACAACAACTCAAGGCCCGAGTTTCAGAGTGCGAATTTAATCCAAATATAACCTGTAGAGAAATTCCATTCCACATACCACAATAATACCAACTAAAGTGCTTTATTAATCATAACTCAAATCTCAAATAAAAGTTTAAATTAAACCACTACTTCTAATCAGCAAAACATTCATATCTACTAAAGTCTGATGCAATCATCTTCCAAAAGAAATAAAATTCAACACCTAAACTAGGATAAGTCTTCTAATAAAAATAGTCGTCCAGATATTCCGCTTCAGCCGCTCCTCCTTCCTCCTGATACCCTGTAGGAACTGTGGTAATTTTGGTGAGCTAAAGCCCAGTGAGGTCATTTCCATCACAGGTAATATTCCAGTTAATAAGATATTAGATGTGAAATACCAACCGCTAGAATCATAGGCATATACAAGGCTATGGTGATGATTAACACATTTTATGTTTATTATGAATGAAACATTATTATTATGATGTCATGTATGTCATGATATGTGTAAGAGCAACAAACGTCTAGGAACTCGTTGCCACTGAACATTAGGAACCTGTCGCAAATCAACTATGCTCACCTAACCGGTACAACGAGGCGGCAAATCAACCATGCACGCCAGTGGGCAAATCAACCATGCACCACTGATCCAACCGAGCAAATCAACCATGCTCAATAAGTGAAACGACCAGAACTCGCTGCCACTGAACATTAGGAACCTGTCACTTCTACACTATTCTAGTGTTCATGTTGAGCACTTCTAATGAAAGGATCATACTATAATCCTTTTGGATTGTTTAATATTAACTCATTCATTATTTAAACTATTTAGTTACTTAATTATTAGGTTAAACTACTAATTAAATTATTTCTGAAATCTAACGCAACTATTGTAAAACCAGGGTCATTACACCTTCGACATTCCTTTCTTAGTTTTACAATTCGACTGATAGGTGTTGTTATGACCACAAATTCACCTAAGCGTTCTACCTTTAAGTCTAATCGAGCTACGACTGTAAAGCAATAAAAGAAATGGAGGCACCGCTATCAAATAAGACAACTACTGGATCATCGCCGATAAAGATAGTACCTTCGATGGCGCGGGGGTCTTCTTCCACATTATCTGGTGGAGCCATAGCGTAGAGACGTCCTTGTTGCTTTTGTTTTGGATTTGGTGCTTCTCTCTTTTACATTTGAGGACGGGCTGCTGCAGGTGGTCTGGGTGCTTGATTCTGCTGTTGTGGTTGACTCCCCTTAGGCTGGGAGGCATTCTTCTCATCTGCAGCCTTCTTGAAACAATTAATGGCCTTGTGTCCTAGCTTTCCGCAGTAGTGACAGTTGAAGGGGTCCCAGTTTTGTTGTTGATTGGTTGGTGCAAGTCTTGGTCTCTTGTCAAGAATGGAAGGTGAGTTTAGTACTGCTCTGCTTTTCTGGCCTACTTGCCTTATTTGATTTCGCTGCTGGATATAGCGTTCAGTGTCTTTCTCAGCGATCATTGCTTGACCTATGATCTCTTCATAAGTACGCAGCTTCAATATGCTAACCTTCGACCGAATACTAGGCCTCAAACCTTCCTGGAACTTGTGGATCTTGTAGTCCATGTCTTCTACTACTGAGGGTAGGTAACTTGACAACTCAACAAATTGTCTTCATATTGGGCTACGGTGAGGTTATCTTGCTCTAGTTTCAGGACTTCAGACATCTTCTCTTTCCTATATGCTTCGGGGGGAAACTTGTCACAGAACTTGGCATGGAAAGTGTCCCACGTCCACTGGAATCCTTCTGGGACTCTTCTTTTTGCTGCCTGCCACCAAACGTAGGCCGCCCCCTCTAATAGGTATGTAGCTAGGGTCACTCGGTGTTGCATGGGGCAAGCCAGGGTGTCCAGTTCCTTAGCCACTTGCTTGAGCTAATAATCCGCCTTGGTAGGGTCAGGGTTTCCATGGAACTTCTCAGGATGTAGCTTTAGGAATTTCTTAATCAGGATGGTTTCTTCAGGAAGCATGAACCGATGTTGATTCTGCGGAGGAGACTGTCTAGGTGCTAGGGGTACTTGAAATGTTTCAGGTTGATTTTGGGGTGTTGGTGTGGTTGTCTGAGTTTCCATTGGAGGCGGAGGTGCGGTCTGAGTAGAGGTTGAAATCGGAGTTTGGCCAGGGGTCACAATCGTTATCAGTTGTTCGAGGGTGGCCTGGTGTCAGGTTTGTTGCTCATGTTGTTGGGCCTGTTGTTGCTGAATGATACCGGTGAGGCGATCGAGTGCGCCTAACATGGCTTCCCAAGGTTGTAGAGCATTGGAGTTTCCTCCCACTGAAGTCATTGGTGGATTTGTATTAGGACTCGCAGTGTTAGCCATGGGTGGTGACTCAGGCTGGGGTGAGGCCGTGAAAACGTTTCTTGAAGATTTCCTCTTAGGGGCCATCAAGCTGAAAATAAGTGTTCTATAGGTTAGAGGGCACTTCTAAGGTGAAAACTAATGAACTCAAATCAGAAAGTTAGAGTTAGAGGTTCACCTAGCTCGTAGTTTGGGAATCTGATACCCAGGACCTGATCGCGTTCTCAGATTGTTTTCTCTCAAACCGGAAGTCGTTTTCCTCTGAAATTTGGAGGATAGATAGATGATCAGGTGAGGAACACCTCAAATTTTTCTCAGAATAAAAATCTCATGATGAAGTCTAGTTTTGACCCCCACAAGTCTAAAAATGTAACAAATCAGTAGACTTTTATGCAGAATATGTGCTATTGTTGGAATTTTTTTGATTTAATTACACATCGGATTGATCTTAAATTTTATAAGGATACTGGGGACTGAGTTAGAAATCTTCAGAAAAATTTATAAAATTTTATAAAATATGAAAATACATTTTCCAATGTCGGAATTACAGATGGGTCTAGAAATCTGCCCTAATTGAAATAATTAGAAATAAAATAGTTATTCCTAATTATTTATGGAGAAAATTCATAAGATTCAATGAATCAATGATTCAAATATGGTGAATAGATGAGAGCCACAAATATTTTAAAAAAATGGAAATTTTCTTTCCAAAAAATCCTACAATGTTGAGATTTCTAAGTTCCACGACTACCCTAGTAAATTTTAAGGAAACTAAGTGTGGGTCTCTAAGTTCATAACATTACATACCATTAATAGGATTGAATCTAAATGATTTATCGCTAGTCTTTCGGGACCTAAGCCCTAAGATGAGTTAATTTTGATATGGATTTAGGCTTCTCGCCCAGAGGTCCCATTTTGCTTTGATACCAACTTGTAACACCCCAAGATTTCGGCTCCCGTGTACATCACGATGGCCGAATTCCCAAGGTTATTTGGAATGTGTGAGGGTTATACCCCTTCCATAATTTTCATACAAACATGCACATTTCATACTATTTGGAAAAACATGAGCAAGACGGTGGAACCAAACTTATATATTATTTCATTAACTAAACTAAATCATCAAACCACGTAATTGTCATTCAATCAATCACCATGTTCATAAATACGTCTTCTCATTGGGACTTATTACAATTCAAATACTTAATAAATGCTAAAACTATGAATGACTATGCGGTCTCGTCTTCCACCATCTGCTCCCACGAGCCATCGTAATCGTCTCCTTGAGGCTCGGGCTCTTGAGGATCGTTACCTACATGTTCTAAATTATTTCTACAAAACACCATCAAAAGCGGCATAGTGAAGAACTACTTTAAGGTTAGAAATAATAATCGCATAAAAATCATAACAAAACATCCATTACTCTTTCTTAATGCAATGCATGATAATGCATGACCCAGCATAGGAATCCTTAGACATGCCGTCAGGGGTTTTGGGACACGCAAGCCCATAATTTTGCCCGACCATGTGAAAAACGGGATGCTCATAGCCAAAATCTACACATGACAGTGTATGGGAGAAGTAGAACGCTCGAGCCTATTCTCAATTCCACACACCCACATGGAGCCACGTGCATGCATGAGTTAACCATTCTTTATTATTATTACCAATTTACACCAAGCCACTTAACGTCTAACCAACCTTTGGTACCACCACATCCTTCCTTATGGTTCGTCACTCATCAAAACAGTCGTAACCGACGCATCACATCTTAAGATGGCGGCTCGTACTACTAAGGTTCATAACAACCATGCTCAACTATAGTCTTATGGAGATCCTTAACAACTTGAGGAATAATAATAATAGTAATAAATGGATTTAACAACCACTTAATCGGGTGATCTTGATACCACCACCACAGATCAGGGTGACCACTTAACCGGACAAGTTAAAAGCACCGTCTCAGGTTAGGGCAACCTCTTAACCGGGTGTTCCGATATTCATCACCACAAATCAAGGTCCATCCATATATATAAAAGGAATATAACAATATAAGAATCTCCATTAGACAATCACAACTATTCTTTATATAATATGGAAGAAAAGTCGGTCCCTTTAAAGATGGTTACACAAATCTCACATGTGCAACAAATGTAATTCTATTCCTTACTAGTTCTCTAAGTCCAATGAATGTCCTCATCACCATGAGATGGAAAAAGTATTTAAAAGCATTCATATATAGCTAACTAAGGAGAGAACAAAGAAATACATGTAAACAAAAACATATAAGAATCATCAACCTACAAAACATGAGATGATTAACCGAATCTTAAAGGAGTTCTCACCTTATGATCTTCGACTTATTAGAGATATAAGATGATGAAATAATAGCAAGATGATACTCCTTCTCTCTCTCTCTCACTTTCTCTTTCTCTCTCTCTCTCTCTCTCTCAAATTCGTGGGTGGGGGTCACCTCTGGCTAAAAGAGGCCCTATATATAGAGGTAGGGTCAGAATTAGGGTTTTAAAGAAGCTACACCATTTTCGGATGAATAGTTGCGGTTTAAAGGAGAAATACATCCTCTTTCGAGCCGTTTTGGAAAGTGTACACAACATGGTTTGAGGAGAGATTCCACATATTTCTTAAGTCAAGTATGGGCTACAAAATGGTCGTGACGGATTTTGAAATGAGGCCCACTAAGTGATGAACGAATAACGAGAAGAAAATAGGAAATAATGAGTTTAGAATTAGAAACTTTTAAACAGGCGGTTTATCTGACAATCGGACACCTAGGGTGGGTTTAGATGGGTCCAATGAGGCAGTTAGGGTCCACAAGCTGAGGGTCCACAGCTGTTTGATAGGGTTTTAGCGCAAGAGGAAGTTCTAGAGAATTCCTACACAAGGTGGGAGAGACTTCCATTTTTGAGGTGATTCTCCGCGTTGGTTAGCTAGAAAGGATCCTTAGGATCCTCTAGAAACTTTCTTAAGATCCCATGCGAAGAGGTTTCCCGGATTGAAAGATCCAAGTTTCCAACGGTTGGAAGGGAATATGAGATCGGGTTGGATTCGCGATGGAATGAGATGAAATTTGGCATGAGGGGGTTTTGGAGGGTAAGGAAGAAGATGAACGTCTTGGATTTCCAAACCGAGGTCCACCATTTGGACCGTGGAAAGGGCAGCGAACGTACAACGTATGTGCTGTAAAAAGCCACTGCCGGGCCTGACGCGGGCCGCTCGTGGGCCGGTCGGCCCGGTCAATGGGTTTGGCCACGGTGGGTCCCACTGTGATGTATATATTAAATCCACTCCATGCAGCAGGTGATCCATGTGATTTTAGGCGTTGACACAAAAATTGGGACAAATTCGAGATCGTGTGGCCTACTTATGATCCATTTTCTTATTAGGGCATTTGTAGGATGATTGGAGGGCTGAAATTCGACGTGTACGGTTAAAATGTGTCCAAATGCTAAAGTCCAAGGTTTTGTGTCATTATGATCGCTGGAAGTTAGTATACTTAAAAATGGCAGTTTAACTTAAGTTTAACAATGGCATTTTTGTAATTATCATAAATCTTTGAGTTTAGTGGAATCTATCCCTTCTAAGTTGTTAATGAGATTATTCTAAGCAACTTTAATAAAGGGTACTCCATATGATCCCCTACGGATGTCCCGTAATTCGAATTTTAATATCAATGGCTGGTATTTAATATAAAAAAATAGAAATAAATTTCAGAAAATTTTAAAATAACTACGGTAAATCCAGGGCGTTACAACAAGTATTTCGGACCAACTCTGGGTGGTTGGCAGATCTCGGACCGACTCTAGGTAGTCGACAAATGTCAAACCAACTATGGGTGGTCGGTCGATCTCATTCGAGCCTCGAACCGACTCTAGGTGGTCGGCAGATCTCATTTGCGGAGCTCGGGCTGATTTTAGGTGGTCGGCTAATCTCATACTTGGGGTCCATTTTGGATAACAGACCTTCCTCAAGAGGATAGAGGGTCTTCAGTAGCCTATTCCTCTTAGCGGAGTGTCATTGACAGGTCATCGGTCCTCCTAGGTGGAATTCTTGCTCTACTTGCTATAGTTGTTGTAGTTAGTAGAGATTGCTGTCGCATATCCTCGGAATATGGAGCTCAGTACCAGAACTCCTCCCTTGGTTCTTTTACCTAGATTGTAGATCTTGTACTTTGGGCCCTTGAACCTATGTGCTTCTTCTTGTTTGTGGGCTAGTTCAGAATTTTCCCATAACATTTGTGGTTATATATTTTGAGACCAAATGTAAGGAAAGCAACAGAACAACAATCCTCGCCAGCAGTGAAGAACCACTAAAAGAAGGCCCAGAAAAAACTAAAACCCAAAGTTTTGAAAATCGCAAACACTTGCTTCTTTACTAGCTTAGCTCATTGTAGAGTATGAAAGTTGTTGATAAGGTGAGCAGTTACAGTCCAACTTGGGTAGATCATCTCAAGAACTTCTAGGTGGTCGGTCGATCTCATTCGAGCCTCGGACCAACTCTAGGTATCAGCAGATCTCATTTGGGAAGCTCGGACCATTTTAGGTGGTCGCCCGATCTCATACTTGAGGTCCATTTCGAACAGTAGACCTTCCTCAGGGGATAGAGGTCTTCGATAGCTCATTCCTCCTGGTGGAGTGTCATTGATAGGTCATCGTTCCTCCTGGGCAGAGTTCTTACTCTACTTGTTACAGTTGTCATAGTCAGTAGAGATCGTCGTCACATATCATCGGGATATGGAGCTCAGTACTAGAACTCCTCCCTTGGCCTTTTGCCCAGATTGTAGATCTTGTACTTTAGGCCCTTAGGCCGATGGGCTTCTTCTTGTTTATGGGTCAGATCGAAATTTTCCCATAACATTTGTGGTTATAGGCTTTGAGACCAAATGTAGGGAAAGTAGCAGATCCACAATCGTCGTCAGCGATGAAAAATCACTAACAGAAGGCACAAAAGAAACTAAAACCAAAAGTTAAAAATCGCACACTTGCTTATTTACTAGCTTGGCTCATTGTGGAATATGAAAGTTGTTGATGAGGTGTACAGTTACAGTCCAACTTGGGTAGATCAGCTTATTTTTCTTAAGGGAACGACTAAGAAGAGGCCAACGAAGCTAATAACAAAGAAGAACCCATCTCCTGCTTGAGATGCAATGATCTCGCCCATCCCAAGCATGTAATCCCAGAAGCCACCACTGAAAGCGATTCCAGAGGCTGCAACGATGCAGGTTTGAATGACGGTGTTCTCCTGCCTCGTGAGGGGCTGGCGCAATAGCCTTGTTTTCTCAAGAACCTTGGTCCACGTCTTCATGAAGAAGAATACCAAGAGGCCAGTGGCCACGTTGAGAGAATGAATGATTTCAATCGTCAGATTTAACTTTATCACAATAAAACTGAAGACGAAGGCCAAAACAGCACTAACAACAAACGCCCTAACCATCAGTTGGTTCCTCCATGAGGGTCCTCCTTCGACTTGAAGATCTGCTCGATCGAGAGGTTGTCTTCGTTCTCCTTCCTTGCGATCTTGGCCGTTGTGTCCCTTCTCCTCATTCTCTCAAAGCATGAAAAGAAGAGAACAAGTGAGATTTGTCGTCAGGTTGTTTTACCCGTCTTCTTTAGTTTTATTGTGATGAAGCTGAAATTGACGACTGGGATCATTCCTTCTCTCAAAGTGGCCGTTGGCCTCTTGGGATTTTTCTTCGTGAAGACATGGATGAAGGTTATTGAGAAAACGGGACTCTTGCGCCCACCTTTCACTAGACAAGAGAACACCGTCATTCAAATCTATGTCGTTGTAGCTTCTGAAATCGCTTTCAGTAATGGCTTTGAGGGTTACATGTTTGGGATGAGCGAGATCATTGCATCTCAAGCAGGAGATGGTAATGCCCCTATCAACATTAAGAATCCAACTCTGGGTTGGATGATTGGATTCTTATTTGTTGTTAGCTTCGTTGGCCCATTCTCATTCATTCTCTTAAGAAAGATCATGATCATAGACCATAAGCAATGGGACTATAACTGCTCACCTCATCAACAGCTTCCATACTCCACAAGAAGTGAAGCTAGTAAAAAGCAAGTGTCTATGCTTTTCAAAGCTGTTTGGTTTTAGTTTCTCTCGGGCCTTCTTTTAGTGGTCTTCACTGTTAATGATGTTTATGATTTTGCCGTCTTCCCTACATTTAGTCTCAAAGCATATGAGCACAAATGTTATAAGGAAACTCTGAGCTAACCCACAAATAAGAAGAAGCTCATGGGTCCAAGGGCCCAAAGTACAAGATCTACAATCTTGGCAAAATGCCCAAGGGAGGATTTTTAGTACCGAGCTCCACATTCTGAAGATATTCGATGGCAATCTCTACTAATTACAACAACTGCAACAAGTAGAGCAAGAACTCCACCCAAGAGGAATGCGCTACTGAAAACCTCTATTCCCCTGAGAGGAATGTCTGTTATCTGAAACCGAACCCAAGTATGAGATTGGCCAACCACCTAGAGTCGGTCTGAGCTCCCCAAATGAGATCGGCCAACCACCCAAAGTCGGTTCAAGATCTCCTGACCACCCAGAGTTAATCCGAGATGCCCGCAGAGATCCAAATATTTCAGGATCTAACTCCATTCTTAGAAAGATCTCTTCTACACAATTAAGAGAGGGAATCTTTCCCCTCATGGGAAGTATCCCAAGAAGATCAAACTCGCCAGAAGCTTCCCTCAGGTTCTATAAATAGGACCAGGATCTCCACCCCAAAGGTACGAAACATCTTAGCCTTCACACCCTTACTCTTCTTGTTTCTATACCTGACTTAGGCATTGGGGAGTCCCCTACCGCTTAGCAGCTCCTTCTCTTTGCCTATGCATCTTCATCTTGCAAGTTCAGTGGACGACAAAAGCCCCACGTGGAGATTGAGGACTATGTGGCTAATCTCAGCCACCCAGATCTGTTGTCCAAAACCTTGTGACAACATCACTCGTTAAGTGGGCCAACACAAAAAAAAATGAATTACTATAATACAATATAAAAAGTAGTGGTGTGGCCCACTTGATGAGTAGATTGAGCTAATTTTTGCATGGTTGGTCCAAACCACTTACAGAAATGACAGGAATGTTGTTACTGACATGACTACTGTCACAAAGCAACCAGGGCATAATCCTTATCTGAAGTCCCACCGATAATATCCGATTCATCATTCAAGGAACTAGTTTTCCTCTCCACCATCTTAACCGTACTATCTATGCTTTCTTCCAAATGGAAGTTAAGACTTCTCACCACATTTAGTATTGACCCTTTCTCTAACATTTTTTAATCTACGACCCATCTCAATCCCCAATTTAACATGAAAGCCCAGCTCATCGACTGTTTCATCAACACTAAAAGTACGTAAGACAGAGTTGCATGCCCGCTTTGCGAAAGGTGGGATTCCACTCTCTTCATTTTCATATCTGATGGATTCGGCTCTCCACTCATCCAGCAAGTCTTCAACGTCGTAGGCCACATCTTTGATCTTCTCCAGCCAGTCACTCAGAGCTTCTTCCTTTCAATGTCTCCTCTCAGCATCGCGAAGAACGGCTTGGATGGCTTTGAATGCACTGGAAAGGTCTTGTAGCTCTTGGAGACAGGAGAATACCGATCCTAGCTCTGATTGAACGGCAGAATTCAAGTAACTCAGAACCGATCCAACAAGTCCATCGGCCATCAGAAAAGATTTTAGAGGTTGAAAGGAAGAAACCTAAAAAGAAGCGTGTTCTAATGATAGATCATAACGGGGGGAAATTCAGAGACAAAGGTGAAGTATCTGTGCATGGCTTACAAATGAGGAATGGTCAAAAGCACTGAAGAAAAAATGTCAAACTAAGAAAAGGAAGCAAACATCTACGAGATTTTGAAAATATCATCATAATATCACCACAAATGCATTAAACGAAAATTCTCAGAAGATTTTAAAATATCACAGTTTTATCACGATATTAACTTAAAGATTAGTAAAAACATTAATGAAATTGTTTTAGAAACATATATTTAAATTTTACATTTACTTTAAAAATTTTGAAAGATTTTTATTTTCTGCTGGATTTTCCAATAATATCCTGAGAAAAACCTCTAGTTTTGAAAATCTCAGAGTGAACGAGATTTGTCACTATGGTGCTAAACGCTTGTAGCTGAGCTAATCATCAAACGATTAGAATCGCCATACATTTAGCTCACACGCATAGGATCCTGACCACTCTTCAGTTGGGTCCTACATTTGATTGGCCATGGAATTGTGAATGCTAGTCAGAAATCACAATGATTTTGCCTTTGGAGATGCACCTTGTAAGGTTTTGACCCCATGTAATTGTGAATGCTAGTTAAGTCTTGGTTAAGTCCTCCAATTATTTTATAAGATATTCTGACGTTTTGAATTTGACCCATCCATTGTAGGGCCCAGAGCATGAAGGGTTGCAATTATATACAAGTAAACCACTGGGAGGGAAGTGGCATACTTATGGGTGTCAACAGTACAGGTTAGGACCGGGCCAAGCTCTGTCCAAGCTCGGCCTGCATCATAAAACCTAAGCCCAAATCTCGCCTGAATGGCCTACTTACTATTAATGCCAACAATGTTGAAAAACCGCGAGCCTGAATGGCCTACTTACTAGACCGATGGAGCCCATTCCATTAATCATCAGACGTACTAGGGCCAGATCTGCCTAACTGGCCTCATACTGCAGCCCAAACCTAGCCAAATGGGAAGGATCAGGCCTAGGTGGGGCAGCCCATCACAAATGCAAGTCTAGCAGGCTAATTGCTTAGCCCAAGCTCTGCCCAGTTAGCTATTGGGCTCAGCCCAAAGCTTGAGTCAGGGTAGCGAGGCCCACTTTCAGCTATAGATTCAATGATCCAATAGTCACCGTATACGATTGAGTTTGTACAAGTATGATCAGATTTTGGATCATCCTTACCATTTGTTCAATTGTCCTCATCATGGATAAGCTTTCCTAGGAAAAAAAAACCCCCCCAAAATATATGATATTTCGGCTTTATCCTTCGTTATATCCATGGGTTTGCAGAAGCAAAATCCCAAAAGATTTTACTCCAATCATCAATCAATTGGGACCGTTCATTCAGTATGATTGGGAGCAAGCCATGATGCAAGAATTCATGATGATCCTAGCTCTATGTGTTACAACTGTTTTGTCTTTTATAAGCCATAGATTGCACAATTAGAATCATCAAACCAATGTGCTACTTTGGAATCATAAGTAATACAAAATGGGATCAATTGGATAGATAGCTTAAAATGATGATTAAACCTATTTTGTTTATCCGCTCAATCTTGATCATCCCATTTCCATGCAACTGATCAGATGCTTAGAATAATTCAATTGGTGTGATTTTTGCACCATAGTTCAAATTAACTGTTGGGCATACATATGTCATTCAAAACGTCCATCCACATGAAGTTAGCAAAACTCTATATTTATTATTTAAAAATATTATACAAAATCTAACAAAAGGTCTTGGATGAAGTAATAGAGATCAAGTCCATTCTTTCGGTATTAAAGGCCACCTCCCAGGCAACAAATGGATTCATCTTAGGAGCAAAATTGCAATGGCTGCTTATGCCAACCTCCTTGGTGCTCGACAGGGGATTGGGAAAGCTGATGGAACCGAATCTGTGGTTCCAGTCCCATCTGTGACTGGCGCACCGGCGCATACCCTCTATGCTTAATAACCCTTGCATTAATTGAGAGAGGATTGTGAACAAACATCTGCCAAGCAACGTACAAAACCACCCCCCTCTGCTTGCTAGTCTGAATGGGAATTGTTGACATCACCTTCCGTAGGTTGGTGGTGCTCATTGGCTCTTCCTAGAGTGATCTCCATCATCTCCTGCTGACCATATCTACTAGCCATCCTAACCTCTCCCAACATCTATCTAGCCATTGATCTCTGACGGTCCGAACAATTGGGTCCTCATGACCTATGAACCCTGTACCTCCCAAGACCTCAGAGCCAATATTTATAGTTGCGGGCTTCTCTTGATTGACACATGAAATTTGTTTTAGTTTGGTGCAAATGGGGAAGGAGAGGCTCTCAACTCTCACTCGAGCAAACATCATGAAAGATCCATCCAGCTTGCCCTTAATGAGTACTACCACCACCAAACCGAACTTCAAACTGATATCTATAACACTGGTTCACATCAGACATTGGCCGGAATGCCAAAGATCCTAAAGAGTTGTGGCAAGTGCCCACATTATGATTCTACACTTCCATCTTGCTCAACAACATATATTTGTGAAGATCCCTGCTACAAGTCCTCAGGATGAACATTTCAAACTATCATGCCAGAACACCCAAACATGACTTCTAAATCAGTTGGTGTGAAATTCAAATGCTGCTTATGAAGAGGCCTTAAGGCCCTTTCTTCTTCTTATTACTGACCACTGGAAGCCAATTTTGTTATTTCCCCTTATTTATGTCCCAACAAGATGGGATCTTTAGCCGCAATTACATTACTCGAGAAAGTTAAAATGAGAGTCTTACCGTGAAATATCCCTTAATGCGCTCTCTGATGCATCTTACTGCAACTTATTGAAATCCAACTTTGCAAGCTCAAGCAGCACATCATGGCACATCTTGATGTATTGGTCGATTGGAATCAGTTACCATGTTAGGGCCAGGTAACGTCCTCTTTATTTCTGAACCTGTTTTTCAGTTCATGGCACATAACATCTACATTCCAAGACTATCTTCTTCTTCTTCTTTTTTTAACATGTTTCATAGTTGTTGGCACACAAAATATTGCATTACATAACATCCAAATGCAACATCCACACCACACAAATATTGCAGTCCTAATGTCCTTGGAGTTGAAAGTTTCATACCATTACACGCCTTAAAAATCCAAAGTTACTGTTCTTGGAGTTGAGAGTTTCACACCATTACATACCTTAAAAATCCAAAGTATACTGTCCTAGGAGTCGAGAGTTTCACACCATTACATGCCTTAAAAATCCAACGTTACTGTTCTTGGAGTTGAGAGTTTCACACCAACACACATTGTCATACATGCCTTAAAAATCCAAAATAAAATGAGGGAGATGCAGAAACAAACCTATGTTGCTCCACCTGCAGCCACACCTTATCGACTGTTATGACTATTGGGCATCGGTGTTTGTTCGAAGTGGAGTATCATTTCGTAGATGGTGTGGATTGATAGATGCAACTACACAATGGGACTGAATCAGGAGCTAAAACACAGAAACTTGGTGACCAGCTTAAATCAACAACAAGTCAAGAGGATGAGCTTCTTAATTTAGCCCATCATCTGAGGACAGCTATGGCTTACCATCCCGTAGTCAAGGTCTGGATCAATCATGAGCAAACCCAATCTTATTCTCTCCTCTTCCTTGTTTTCTTTCTTCTCTGTTGTTGAGAGAGAGAGAGAGAGAGAGAGAGAGAGAGAGAGTTATGGGCAACGAGAGTGATGGTGTGTGTCCAGCCATTCATTGGCATGGCCATGTAGATAACAGAGAGTATATTGTGATTAGATTGTGATCGACGGACCAGAAAATTTCTGTTCGAAAGACCTTGTAATGAAGGGGCTTTCATCCAATTTAGTGGGGGAACGGGCAGTCACAGATGCACTATTGCAGTTTCTGTGGAAATACGGCATATGTGTCTTCGACACCCAGTCACACTCTAATCACAATGTCACAATATCATCACTGTATAACAGATAGTTTCTATTAGTAGGCCCCACTAATGGTTGCTCCACCAACAATATGATCAATGTATTTAGTGGACCCCAAATCATTTGATGATCAAGTACTCTGGTTGTTTAATTATTAGGCAGCTCACCTATTTTGGGAAGATGACCAGTGGCTAAAAATACACGAAATAAATTTTATTGGGTGTCCACTACTTTGAGAAAAGAAAAAGTCCGGCAACCTGATATGTCCCATTCCATACATGGCTAGGATGTCCTACACATGGTCCACTCGTTCCATACCTGTTACACTACAGTCGAATCCCTCGGCCCCCAAGCGTCGTTCCACCACTGCTCCTTGAGGAACTAAAATAAAAGAGTTTTGCATTATATATAAGAGAAAAGAGATGATATGCATGCTTTCCCTACTAGTACCAACATGGCAAGCATATGTTGGATTTGGACTGTTCGTTAATCAGGAACCACTGTGGTCTAATATCAGTCCCACTTTATTCATCTGTGGGCTAGGACCCATGAAGACCACCTACTGTAAGAATTCTGAAAAACTTTGTAGAAAAGGATGACCCAACTTGAGTCTTCCGTCATATGTGATTTGTATTTATAATCAAAGTTACAGATAGAGTATACATCCAAAAAACCTGGAAAAGATTATGATAAGGAACTTTTATGGTTGTAAAAGATAATGATGAGAAGATTATGATAAGTCTACGTAACTGCTTTGACCAAGTCTAGGTGTATCTTATCACCCCCCTTGCAAGTTGATGGGCCATTTATGGACTGTCAACTTGGAACACAAAGATTGAAAACGTGATGAACGAAGTCCCTTGGTCATAATATCTGCGAGCTGATTGTCACTTGGTACAAAGACAATATGAAGTTGACCATTTTGCACCCATTCACGAACAAAGTGAACATAAACTTCAATGTGGCGAGTTCGTGCATGAAAAATTGGATTGGCCGTAAGGTACGTAGCACCAAGATTGTTGCAATATAATGTCGGGCAAGAAGGATGAGAAATGCCAAGCTCTGTGAGCAGAAATGTAAGCCATTGAAGTTCAGCACTAGTGGAGGAAAGAGAACAATACTCGGCCTCAGTGCTTGATTTCGAAATTGTAGTTTGTTTCTTGGCGGACCATGAAATTAAATTGGAACCAAAAAAAATGGTTGAACCAGATATGGAGCATCGGTCATCAGGGCAACCCACCTAATCTGCATCAAAGAAGGCATGTAAACTGAAATCGGCGGAAGGTGTAAGATGGAGGCCATAATCAATGGTCCCTTTGAGATAACGTAGGATACACTTAGCTGCTTCCAAATGTTTCTTAGTCGGTGAGTGTAGGAAGTGACTCACTTGATTAATAGCATAGGTAAGATCAGGCTGAGTCATTCTGAGGTACTCAAGAGACCCAACTAAGCTCAGAAATTCAATACCATCAGAGAGAGGTTCACTTGTAGTTTTGGAGAGTTTACTACCTGCAGCCACTGGTGTGGAAACAGGTTTGCAACCGTCCATCTGAAATTTGGACAAAAGATCCATAGAGTACTTCATTTGTTGAGAAATAAACCTTGACTAGTCCGTCGTGCTTCCATACCAAGAAAGTAATGAAGGGGACCCAAATTCTTCATGTCAAAATTCCACGACAAAGCATCAATAACATATTGAATACGTGAGAATCAGTGCCAGTAATGATTATGTCATCCACGTAAACTAATAACACAACCATATGTGAGTCAATGCGCTAAATGAACATAGAAGAATTACCTTGACTATTGGTGAAACCAAGCTTGAATAAATAGGAGCTTAAACTATGGAACCAAGCACGTGGAAGAGCCTATTTGAGACCATATATGGCTTTTTGTAACTTGCAGACATGTGAGGGAAAAGATGGATCAATGAACCCCGAAGGTTGTTGCATAAAAACATCCTCATTTAAGGCACCATGTAGAAAAGCATTCTTGACGTCCAATTGCAATAAGGGCCAGTGACGCGAAATAGCAATGGTTAAGACCATGCGAATAGTTTGAGGTTTGACCACCGGGATAAATGTCTCACCGTAGTCAATGCCTGATTGTTGATGAAATCCCTTTGCCACTAGGCGGGTTTTATAACGTTCAATACCACCATCAGCATGTTGTTTAATCTTATAAACCCATTTACAACTAACAATATTACCATGAGTAGGTGGAGGGACCAAACCCCATGTACCTTGTTTGAGTAAAGAGTTAAACTCATCAACCATAGCATAGCGCCATTTTTCATCTTTGCTAGCAACTGTATATGACGTTGGCTCCTCAAGAAGCGAGGATGAAGTTGCTAATAGGCAATGAAGAGGATATGTGTGTTTTGTAGCTAAATATAGTTTGGGTTTGCAGGTCCCGTCTTGAAGACAAGTGACCATGGGACGATGAGTGATACTGGAGTGATCGGGTGGTGGGGAGGGGCTAGGATGAAATGGGGATGAGGGTTCAGGGTTGGACGGCCGATTAAATGAGGGTGATGGGAGATGTAAGTTTGGCAAGTGGGTAATGGAGGGAGGAGCAGGTGAGGCCTGTGTTTCTGATGAGGTTAAATTGGACAGAATGGGAGATGATGAAGGAGATAGTGAGGGTAATTGAAGTAAAGGGGTTGGTGGCACAATAGTGAAAGGTATGGTAAGGGGAGATTTTATTACGGGTGATGGAGAATTGATGGCAAATGAAAAATGGGTTTCATCAAAAATCACATGACGAGATAGAAATACTTTGTTATCATGAAGACGCATACATCTGTATCCTTTATGAATTGGACTATATCGCAAGAAAACACATAAAGCAGATTTAGGTGCCAATTTGTGTGCACCATGGTCCTAAAGACAAGGAAAACATGTGCACCCAAAGACACGAAGATGATCATATTGTGGACACTTGTTGTAAAGAACCATATATGGACATTCGTTATTTAAAAGTGGTGTGGGGAGGCGATTCATAAGATAGACACTAGTAAGAAACACCTTTGTCCATAGAAATGATGGTGACAAGCTAGTCAACAAGAGAGTGCGGCTCATATCAGTAATATGACAGTGTTTCCGTTCAGAAATACCATTTTGTTGAGGTGTGTGTGGACACGAAAGTTGACGAGTGATCCCACATTTACTACGATGGGCCATAAATTCACAAGAAATATATTCACCACCTCCATCACTTTGAAACACTTTTAATTTTTCGATCATAGTAATTTTCAACCATATTTTGAAATTGAAGAAAACATTGAAAAACCTCAGATTTGGAATGTAATGGATATAGCCAAGTGTAATGGCTAAAAGAATCGATGAAAATCACGTAAAATCGGAACCCAAATGAAGAAGTGAGCAATGAAGGTCCCCAAACATCACTGTGAATAGAATGTAATGGAAAATAAGCTCTCTTATTCCAAATAGGAAATGGGAGGCGAGTGCGCTTCCCAAGTTCACAATGTTCACAAATAGAAGATAACATAGAAGGAGAAAAATGAATAGGTGCTTTATGTGAAAGAGAACGCAAAACTTGGAGCGAAGCATGCCTAAGACGTTGATGCCAGAAAGATGAAGAATTCTGAGATGCAACGAGAACAAACGGAGGATGATTGAGGACATAAATACCACCGTCACGGATTCCTTGGGCCAATATTCTCTTGGTTGCCTGGTCATTGATCACACAAGGAGTAAACTCAACAGAACAATTATTATCGGTAGTTAATCGACTCACGAAAAAGAAGATTGTGACAAATTTTTGGAACAAAAAGGACGTCATTATGAGTAAAGGACTGAGGAGTGCGCAAGATATGAGTACCTGTATGTGTGATAGCCAAAGGTGTACCATCTCCCATAAGAAGAGTGTCAGAGCCATGATAAGGTGTCAAGTTTGATAGTTTTCCAGGATCACTGGAAGCATGGGCTGAGGCTCCAGAGTCAAGAACCCATTGACCATCACTAGAATCATGCATAGATAGGGCAGCAAGGGTTTGATGAGGAGGATCAACTGTGGTGTCCTCGTCATTGTAGCTATCATGATAGCGGTGCCAACAACGAAGAGCGGAATGGCCTCAAACACCACAAACTTGACAAGTTGGATGATAAGTGTTTGCTCCTTGTTGATATCTACCTCTATAAGAAGGATTTCCACGACTAGAAGGTAAGTTGGGATGGCCACAACCCCTGCCATTCGAGCGACCACCACAATAAATTCAACTCCTGCCACGACCAGAAAAACGACGAGTTGCTAGGTGGGCTATATATGCAGTAAGAGAAACAGGAGGTGCATCATCAGAGGATTGTATAAGGGATTCATTTGCAAGGAGTATAGACTGGACTTCCTTGAATGAGGGGTAAGGAATACATGTTTGAATCATAGTTTGAACCACAATATAATTCCGATCAAGACCTTTGAGAAGCCAAGAAACTTTATCTTCATCGAGCAATGGTTTGTGAAGAGCATCGAGTTCTTCGCTTAAGCGTTTGAACTCCTTGATATAGGTGGACATGGACAAGGTCCCCTTTTGACACGATTGCATCTTCTGTCGTAACTCAATCTTGCGCATTTTGTGATGGCGAGTGAATTGATCTTGTAAGGAATCGCATACTTCTTTGGAACTTGATAGGCCCACAACATCAAAGAGAAGGCCTTCAGTAATAGTGGAAAAAATCCATGATTCAAGAAGCTGATCAACTTGCTTCCAAAGCAAAAAATCTGGATTGGGTGTAGTGGTGGACGAACCATCCGCAGTAACAGTGACCAGCGGTTCTAGAGGAGGGAGCGACCCATCAATGAAGCCAAGCAAGCCGTAACCAGTCAACAATGGTGGAAACTGACGCTTCTACAATAAGTAATTATTTTCATGGAGCTTGATGGTAATGAGATTAACTAAGGTAGGAAGAGACTTGGTGAGCTGAGCAATGTCGGGTATGGCAGCCATCGGAATGGGTAGGGTGAGATGAAAGAGAAAAAAAAATTAGCACAGGAACGTGACTATCTCTGATACCATGTAAGAATTCTGAAAACTTTGTAGAAAAGGCTGACCCAACTTGAGTCTTCAGACATATGTGATTTGTATTTATAATCAAAGTTACAGATAGAGTATACATCCAAAACATCTGGAAAAGATTATGATAAGGAACTTTTATGGTTGTAATAGAAAATGATGAGAAGATTATGATAAGTCTACGTAACTTCTTTGACCAAGTCTAGGTGTATCTATCACCTACTATGTCTCACACATTTTTTAAACACGCATTGTCCTTGTCATAATAGTAGACATGCCTGTGATGACTAGCTGATACACATGAGTGGCATCTTGGGACGTGGGGCAAGAGTAGGCTCAGGAGGAAATAACTCTGGAATGAATTTGAGCATATAGTGTATCTATCTAAACATACTAATGATCAGAGTCATTCATTCTGCACAAGTTTCCTCAGGTGGCTGATATGGATAGGAATGCTGGCCTAACTATGCATAGTCACACAGAGGACATGCCTACAACTGGCGAAGCCGTAGGCGGAACAAGATCGAACACTCTCTCTCGTGGATAACTGATGAGAATAGATACCCATCCTAAATGTGAAAATCGTTCGAGCACCCTTCCTTGCATTGCAACCACGCGTCTTTGAATTCTTCATCTTCAACGTACATGTCTTTGAGACACTCAAATCCGACTACTTCATTGGCCAGGTGATGTAGGATGCCCTAATTATGATGCATGCTCATGAACACATATAATCCAGCAGAAATAAAAGACTAATAATCTAAAAAATCAACATCAACCATCATAAACTAAGAAAATCACAAAGAGACATGCAATGGAGTGGGTCATCATCACAATCACGAAGTAAGAAATTCAAATAATGCATAGGTTAGATTCGGCAAGGGATGGAATCTCCCGATCTTGCATGGTTATAACCCAAGCACCCAATGGGAATCACTAGTATAAGGGATCAAAGGATTTCTCGGATTAGGGAATTGAAAATCTGAGGAATTGGGGTTTTTGATCAATTCTCAGATTTAGGGTTCGAGATTTGTAAGAGAATAGAAATAAATAATGAAGAAAAAATAAGTTTACCTTAGAAGAAGGTTAAAGGGGCATAAGAAGACAAGAGAAGAAGAGGATTGGAGAAGAAGATGAAGTTCCATAAGAGGGAGAGAGGAAGGAGGCAACCTAAAAGGCTTTCTTTTCATTAATCAACAACTTAATGAAAAAGGTTTAGGGCAACACCCTTATAAAATTCAAAATTAACATAATTACCAAAATAGCCCTACTAACAAAATTTAAAAAAAAAAAGACATGCGCACAAAAAAAACGTGCACACACTGACCCAAAACTCAAATAAATAAAAATGCATATAATAAACGCAAATCTAAGATGCCCCGATGGCCTCCGATGATGGCACGATGAAAGTGAGCCACAACGAACCAACGGTCCGATCACATCATCATCGCGATCCAACGGTCTGATCATCTCCTCCAAACAACTCAAAACATGTTTTCCCAAGATGGGGTCTTCTCAAATGTTTCGGACTACATGTGTAAGGTCTTCGATGCTCCTCAAGTCGTCACGAACAATCCAAGTTCGTCATCATCGAGCCATGAAGATATGGGTGTCACTCGCCTCCTACACTGATAAACCTTAAAGGGCCCGATATCCGCATCACCAAGGTGACAAGAAGTGTTGCTCGGTGACTCAAGGCGTCAGCGACCTTGTTTTGCTGACCCGACTTGTGCCTCAAAAGAAATGAGAATTCCTGCAAAAACGAAAGCCATCTGGCATGTACATGGCTAATGTTAGTCTGGTTGTTAATAAATTTAAGGGCTTCATGGTCCGTATACAGAACGAACACCCTGTGAATGAGGTAATGTCGCCAATGTCGTAAAGCCTGTATCACTGCATAGAGCTCCATCTCAGAAGTGGACCATTTCTTCCTGGCATCACTGAGTTTCTCGCTAGAGAAGGCAATGGGCTTGCCTTCCTGAGACAATACTGCACCAATTCCTACATATGAAGTGTCGTAATCTACCTCGAAGACCTTATTAAAATTGGGCAATACTAAGACCGGCGTAGATGATAACTTGTGCTTGATCTCAGCAAAACGACGGTCAGCTTCCTCGGTCCATTGAAACGGGCCCTTCTTCATACAGTCCGTGATGGGGGCAACTATTGTACTGAAATTCTAGACAAAGCGACGATAGAAAGTGGCCAACCCATGAAAGTTGCATACTTCATGGATGTTGGTTGGGGTAGGCCACTCATGTATAGCCTTCACTTTATCTTCATCCACCCAGATGCCTGTGGACGACACTGCAAACCCCAAGAACAACAAGTGATTTGTGAGAAAGTCACACTTCCACGGATTCAAGTACAGTTTATTGTCGCGAAGCACATGAAGGACATCTTTGAGGTGCTCCATATGATCGGACTCACTCTGGTTGTGTATCAGTATATCATCAAAGTACATGACTGCGAACTGGATTATGAATAACTTCAATACTTGGTTCATGAGCCGCATGAAGGTGCTTGGTGCATTCGACAATCCAAACGGCATAACCAACCACTCATATAACCCTTCCTTGATCTTGAACTCTATTTTCCACTCGTCCCTGGGATGGATGTGAATCTGATGATACCCACTGCGTAGATCCAACTTTGAAAACACTCTCGAGCCCTCGAGCATATCTAACATATCATCCAGCTGGGGTATAGGGAATCTGTACTTGATGGTGATTTTATTTATCACCCGACTGTCCACACACATACGCCAACTTCCATCCTTCTTTGGCATTAAAAGAGTCGGGACGGTGCACGGACTCATGCTCTCTCTCAACAACCCTTTCTTCAACAACTCCAACCTGACCCTACAGGACTTCACTCTCCTTAAGACTCAACTGATAGTGTGGTCGGTTGGGTGGGCTCGGCCCAGGGATAAAATCGATGTGGTGTTAGATGTCTCTCAACGGGGGCAATCCTTGGGGAATGTCGTTAGGCCAAGTTTCTTTGAATTCATGTAGTAAGGAACGAAGGTTCGGAGGAATGATATGGTTCCCAGAATCTTCTCCCTTAACCATCATGGCATATATCTCACCAGTTTCTTTCGACTCCTCCGCAAACTCTCGTACGGCTAAGAGAGAATTCTCCTCCACTACGAAAGCTTTAGGGTCACTCTTTGGAGCCATAGGAGTAAGGATCCTCTTCCTTCCATCCTTGACAAAGGTGTAAGTATTGTCACGCCCTCGGTGGATCACGTCTCGATCTGATTACCACGGACGACTGAGGAGCATGTGACATGCCTCCATGTCTACCATGTCACATAATGCCTCGTCATTATAACTTCTACCAATAGAGATGGAAATCAAACATTGTTCGGTTACCTTAGTGTCGCTGACTTTCTTAATCCCACTGATAGAGTACGGGGTTGGAAGTCTTATTGTAGGCAATCAGAGCTTGTTCACCATCAACTTAGACACGATGTTTTTGCTACTTCCACTATCAATGATGACATTACACACCTTCACATTCACTGTGCAATTGGTGCGGAAGATGTTGTGGCGCTAAGGATGAACTTCAAGCCTCAGGGAGTAACATAAACACCTCACTACCAAGGATTCAGCATGGTCCTGATCTATCAAATCGGTGTCATCACCGCAATCTTCACTGACTTGCTCAAACTCTTCATTCTCGGCCTCTCCCTCATCGAACTCCTCTTTGACCCCTCCTTCGTTCGTGGTTAAGTTGATCGCGGGGTGCTGAGGGCATACATTGGACAGATGTCCTAGTTGGCCACATTGCTAACAATGATTTGGCCTAGGATGGGCATATGGATTAGGTGCTCGGTTCAGGCCTGCTATGAGAGGTATGTTGTGTTGGGGCCTTGATGGACTGCTCCCTGGATCCCAGTTCGCAATCGTTGAGGAATAGAGCTGGGCATCGAGTCGAGTTAGGGCTGACCCGATTCTGAAATAAGCCTGACCCGAACTCGACCCGACTCGGTACCAATTCCAGCATGCCTAACCCGATCCGAGTTCGGGTCTAGCCTAGACTAACCCGAACCGAGTCTGACCTGGTTACAGGGACCGAGTCGGGTCGAGTCAACTCTGAGTCGAGTCGTTGGAAAAAAAATCTTGTTGTTATTGTCCAGCGAGTGGATGAGAGAGAGAGAGAGAGAGAGAGAGAGAGAGAGAAGAAGAAGAAGAAGAAGAAGAAGAAGAAGAAGAAGAAGAAGAGGAAAATGTACCTAAAGAGGTGCCCCTATTTCCTAATTTCTTCTACTATTTTTTCTCTTCTTCAATTCCCAAATGGTGAAACAACGTACCGCAGGAGTTCACAACCTGCTTATCAAAGAGTTTTTATTTATTCTTCTTTTGACTCAGTCAGGTGCGGCGGGTTGGTTAGATTAGATTTAGGATTTTTTTTCATATATACTACTCGAACCCGAGTCGAGTCAGGTTTCGGATTGAGTCAAGTCAGCACCGAGTCAGATTTCGGGTCGAGTCAAGTTGAGGTATTGGGTGACCCGGACTCGACTCGGTTGAAGTTCGGATTTGGTGAAGTGTACTCGAATCGGATCGACTCACCCATCCGATTTGGATCGAGTCAGGTTTGAACGAGTCGGACGAGTCAGGTCTGTCGAGTTGACCTAACCCGTGCCCAGCTCTATTGAGGAAGGCTGAACACGTCCACCAACAGGTTCCTTCCCTTTAGCCTGGGGTGTTTCCTAAACCTCCACGGTAGTAGGAACACAGGGTGAAGAATATGGACGTGCAGGAACTCTAGCGAGCTGAGTTTCCGCACGTGTAGCGTATTGTAGAGCGTCTTCCACTGTCCAAACTGGTTGCATCTATACCCAATCCTGGATGTTGATCCTTAGACCGTCAACGAACCTTGCGGCCTTCAGAGCATCAATTTCTGATAAATTATTATGAATGGCTAGCCGGTTGAATTCGGTTCAAAATTCTTCGACGGTCCGATTGCCTTGATGGCAATTCTAATATTGTTGGAATAGAAATTGCTCATAATCATGGGATAAGAAGCGTTATCGAAGTTGTCGCATCTTAGGCCATGACTGGATGAGCAACTTATTTTGTCGAGTTCGGGAGAGTTGTAATTGCTCCCAATATGCGGAGGCACCTGATTTCAACTTGTATGCCATAAGTTTTACCTTCTTCTCTTTTGGGACGTCCATATAGTCGAAGTTCTCTACTTCCACTAACCAATCTAAGAACTCTTCTAACGCAATAGGCCATTAAAGGTGGGGAGTTCAACCTTACCTCTATAATCCCGCTCAGCGCGATCTCCGCGATCATTACTGCGTATGTGCTATTGTGCAAAGAGATCCTCAATGTCTTCATCGCTGCCATCGAAATCTACTGCATTAGGCCAACGGTTAGCGACTGGAAGAGCCTGCCGGAACACTAGGTTGTTCCAAACTGCGATCGCAGGCGATTGCGCGCCACTCGGAGCCGGGCGCAGAACCAAAGTCGCCGTGATCTAATCGAGAGATGCTTGCAGCCATAGACATCTCAACGATCTTTGGAAAATCTCCATCTTCTCCGCTAAATACTGCATCTACTGATCACCATCAGTGGGATTGTTGCAACGTCCTTCACTAGATGTCATCTTCCCGAGGTTGTTCCTCGCTCGGATACCAACTTAGCACAACTGAAGGCAGAACGAGATCGAACACCATCTCTCTCATGGATAACTGATCCGAATCCATAGACCTTCCGAGAATCCTCAACCGGAACTTCCTTAATTTCTTAAGGGGCACTCAAAGGACACAAGTAAACAGAGAATAATCTCAAGAGTGAAAGCTTAAAATTGTTTAATGAATGCGTAATAACGAAACACAAATTTTTTAAATAGTCTAGCAATCAACCCAAAACCCTAAAGATGAGATTAAGAAGAATCCTAATTGAAAATGGAATGCAAAAGTTCGAAAATAGAAAGTTTGCGCATCTCTCTATGCATCGAGCGACCGGTTGGCAAGGGGCCACGACCGGTCGTCAAAAGACCCGAACAGTCCAACAAGTTAGGCTGTCTTCATGACGAAATTTGACTAGTCAAGGGACCGGTCGTCAGATTTCACGACCGATCGGCCGACCGGTCGTCGGTGGTCAAACAGTCCAACAACCTTGGTTGTCTTCCTGCTAAAATTCGACCGGTCGGCCGACCAGTCATCAGTTGATGTCGACTTGAGATTTTTTTAGATTCTCCACTCCTTCCTCTGATCCTTTCTTTGGTCCATCTTCTCCATGTAGAGCTCAGCAACCCCCTCTACATCAACAACTAACCAAGTAACACATTAGGGAAAGTGTACATCAGATCCACTCATCAGGCATGCTCAACATTTTCACTAATGGAGTAGGCACATCGTGGAACCACGTAAATCCCCGTGCCTATTATCTCTTTTTTTTCCTTTTGACTTTTGTTTGGCCCTTTTCTTTTGTGTTTTAGCATCGTTTACATTGATCACGTGTGAGCATTTTTCCACAACAATTGGTATCAAAGCTAAAGTTTGAGAAACCTTTTAGCACAAGATCCATGCTGGCATTTGTTTTTTTAATTATAATTCAGATGGCTGGATCGAGTTCTACCAGATTTGAAGTGCTTAAGTTCGACGGATCCAATTCATAAATGTGAAAACTGAAGATAAACGCGGTGTCGGTGAAGGAAAGATGTGCAATTGCAATTCAAGGAAAAGAAAAGAAGCCTAAAAAGATTAAAGATAAGGTATTTGATGAGGAGAAAAATCAATTAGCCATGGCAAACCTTCTTCTTTCATTAGACAATTCGGTTTTGTTCAATGTGTCCGATCAAACCATTGCAAAAAGCTTGTGGGAAAATTGCGAAACCTATATTAAGGGAAATCGATGTCGAAGACTCGAACAAGATATTTCTCCAACAACAATTGTACAACTTGAAGATGAAGGAAGGTCTGCTTTGCAAGAATACTTTAATGGGTTTAACACCTTAATTATCATAATGGCAACAGTCGATGTGAAGATTGATGATGAAGAGAAGGTTACACTTCACCTTTATTTAATGTCAGATTTGTGGGATGGTTTGATTATGAATCTCAGCAACGGTACAGATCTTACTATAAAGTCAGTTGTGTGATGTAGGACAAGAACCCTTGGACAAAGGGCGGGGATCGAGCACTTTTCTATCTCACATGAGCTGAAATAGAATTAAAAAAATCAACAATTTACAGCATATTTCATTGCCACCGAAGTTGGAATTTGGTGCGACCGAAGGTGCAAAAATCAGGACAGCGAATTAGAGGGTTTTCAAAGATAATTCGGCTGCACCTTTGATTGGTTTCGATGCGAGCTAAGGTGACCTTCGGTCCCACCTAAGGTGCCACCGACAGCCTATTAAAATTTGCACGATTTTTTTATTTTTATTTCCTTTTTAATTAAGATTATTTTATTACGCTATTAAAGTTTGTTTAGGGTTTTCTAGGTTATTTTAAGTACATTCTAATTTTTGTCAATTCATTATTATTAATCAAAGTTTGACTTTTTCCTTCTTTCTTCTCATGGATTCGAGAAATGTCTCATGAAGTCGAGATTTTCCCTCGTAGAAATGTCTCAAAGGTACAGACAACAATCTCATTGACAGTGATAAAGGGATCTATCCTCTCACAGCGGCGGCTTTCAAAACGACGCTTAAGACTTTCAACGGGAGAATTGTCAAGCCATGCAAGAGCTGCAAGCTAGATTCAACCGTATAATGAAAAAATTAGATCCAGTTATTGCTCGTGGCGACAATCTGCTTCTGGAATCCACTAGATTTTACGATCGGATGGATCGGATGGATCAGTCCTACAGGAGGACGATAGATCTCCCTAACTTCAATGGTAGGAGTCACATCGACGAATAGCTCTTTGAAGTCAAACGCCTCTTTGACTACATTTAGATTCCAGAAGAGAGGAAGGTTCCAATCATGGCATGTCATCTAAAGGGTGGCATTGTGGTTTGGTGGGAAAACGTTTAGCACGGTTGAGAGAAGGAGATGAAAGCGCCGATCCACAGATGACCGCAGATGAAACAACGAGTACTATCACGTTTTCAATATGACAACGATGACCTAGATGCCAAATTCATTGGTGGCATCCAATCGGCCCCAGTGGAAGTAGACAATCAACCCGAAACTTTTGAAATGGAGGGGCAATCTTCTGTGCCTGTCCGAGATTACATCGAAGAATTTGCTGAGTCAATAGGGGTCGAGGCCATGGAAGGGAAAACCATCTCCAAGGTTGATCAAGCTTCTTAGAAAGTGGAAGAGGTCAATACTTCAGACATGCAGGACAAGGAGGAAGAGCCCGTAGACATTCTAGAAGTCCTGAAGCAGGATTTACTAGAATCCGTGAGCATCCCAGAAGATGCCAAGCCAGCAATGTAGGAATTCAAGGCGATCGTGATAACCGAACTTTCTATTGATTTCTTCCTTGTGCAGGAAATTGCCCTTTCTCAGATTGAGCCCATCTTCGCCAACAAGGATGACATGGCAGAGCAGGTTGCAAGTATTCATGTTGGCATTGCGAAGCAATCGACGAAGTCTGCTGCGGCGTGCTAGAAAGAGACTAAAAACCATCGACTTTCGAAGTTAAGAGTAAATTGCGACCCTAACCTGAAGCGAAACTCGAGGACGAGTTTTTTTCAAGTGGGGGAGTCTGATGTAGGACAAGAACCCCTGGATGAAGGTCATTGATCGAGCACTTTTCTGTCTCACATGGGCTAAAAAAGAATTAAAGAAAATTGACAATTTACAGCATATTTCGGTGCCACCGAAGTTGGAATTAAATGTGACCAAAGGTGGAAAAATCAGGACAACGAGTTGGAGGGTTTTTAGAGCTAATTCAGCTGCACCTTCGGTTAGTTTTAATGCGACCTAAGCTGACCTTCGATCCCACCGACAGCCTATTACAATTTGTGTAATTTTCAATTTTTGTTTCCTTTTTTATTTAGGATTTTTTCTTACACAATTAGAGTTTGTTTAGGGTTTTCTCGGCTATTTAAGTACATTATAATCATTGTTAAAGACATCAATTCATTATCATTAATCAAAGTTTGGCTTTTGCCTTCTTTCTTCTCATAGAATCGAGAAACGTCTCATGAATTCGAGATTTTTCATCATAGATTCGAGGAAGCCCTGATGAGGAGTCCAGGGAGGTTTGTGGATTCAAGGTGATCGACCCCATGAGGAAGCCTAGTTATGCCGTGAGGAAGACGGTGATCGACCCCCCCCCCCCCCCCCCATGTCAAAATAATTATTTATCGCACGTATAGTTTCTAGTGTACGACATGTATCGAACATGTGGAAGAGTCTTTTGCGATTAGAAAAGTTCAATAAAGATAGCTATAAATTTTCTGGTGAAAAGAGTTGATCGAAAATTGTAAATGAGGCACTGGTGGTGACAAAATGAGAGTTAATAGGCAGTTTATATCGTTTTATTGGAAATACCATGGTTGGCGATGCTCTTATTATTAATGTTGTGGCAAACTCTATTACAATTTGGCACAGCAGTTTGAAAGGGAAAACACAAATATCAGCTTGAATTGATCCAAAACTTCAATGGCCCTAAGAAGTTTTCAATAGTAGGAGTTCAATTCCCACCGTTTACTATGGTGCGGTCCACTTGAGCTTTGGATATGCTTCAAATCTGTGTTAATGCCCTAAAATGAGCCGAAAAAACAGATGGATATGATGGATAAAACACACATCATGGTGGGCCTCACAGAGTTTACTCAGTAGGCTATCCAGTACTCAGGTACTCAGTACAATCCCCGTAGTGGTGTCACAACAGAAAAAAAGTTCCAAATAGTTGTACATAGCTTTTGTAAACGTGTGGCTTCCCTGATAATTTAACAATATTGCTTTTGTAAACATGTGGCTTCCCTGATAATTTAACAATATTGCTTTTGTAAACGTGTGAAATTGGAACAAGTTGGGTTTTCACCAGATGCTTTAGACGGTGTATCCCAGCTGACACATGGCTAGGATGTTATACCCACATGCCATTTGGACAGCTTGGCTGCATCTGGGGTTCATGGTGGAAAGGTACTGGTGAGACTGGCAAAGGGCAACAAATAGACAGTTTTTATGGAATCTGGTAGCGGAGCCCAGAAACAGAGGAGGAAAATCCCAATCATTTGTCATGCCTAGATACTTTGGCCAACCTGATGACCGGATCGGATACGCACGAGAGTGACCATATTTTGACATGTGGGGGCAAGTACAGATGCAATGCAGGAGTCACGTAGCAAGGTTCAAAAAGAGAAGTAAACAGACTCTTACCTTGCTTGTCCAGCGACTTCTCGCCCATCTCGCTTGATCTCTTTGTTGCCGATCCAGATATTAGGGATGTGTGACATTGCTTGTTGCTGATCGTCCTCAGCATATTTTTCACACCATTTTTCTAAAGATGGACAGCCCGTGATCTTCAGTTGGCGAAGGTTACAGAGGCCTCTGAGATATTTAGGTAGATGTGTCACTCCTGCGCAGTCTTCAATGTGGAGCATCTGAAGCCCAGAGAGTCCTTGCATACGAACGGGAAACTCATAATATTGTGAGTTTTTAATCACCAAGTACTTGAGGTTGCGAGCGAACGGCAGGTGGAACACATCGGCATCTCTGCTGTGCATTTTGATGCCTCTGAAGGGGTTTATGATGACGTTTGCTACCAAACTCTCGACAGATTCTGAAACACACGATGTCCAGTCAATATTGCTTGGTGATTCAAGATCTACTTTCCACAGTTTACCATGAAGGAATGAGGGCACTTTCGTTAACACAGGGCAATTTGCAATACGTAGTTCAAGGAGAGACGGCATTCCTCCATCTTCTCTCCCAACCCACTCCCTCAAATTATACATTCCCTTCAAAACGAGTGTCTCCAACTTAGGGAATGCTGCAGCTACACCTGTTACGCCTCCACTATCATTGTTCCCATAGAACTCCGGACCGATGAATTTCACCTCAGTCATTTCTTCTATTGTAAGGTATTTAAGGGATGGTAGTGTCCCAAGTGCTGGTAGTTCTGTGCAGTAATGGCAATTACTAAGGGTCACATTAGCTAGGTGGGAGAACGATGCATCTTCCATCCATCCCGGGAACTTCAATCCTGAGTAACCTGATATTTTCAGTTCTTCTAGGTTTGTGTGAGGCCGAAGGCCTTGTAACACACTCTTATCATCTGTCACTTTCGGAAAAAAGACCTCAAAATACAATTCCAAAAGGTGAACATGTTTCTTATTCAATAGTTCTGCTTCCTTGGCTTCACCCTCATTTAACACCCTCTCCAAATTGTATATTGCTAACTCTCCTTGGAGAAGATTGAGGTTTTTAAGTTCCCCAATCCTGCATTTCATCCCTTTCCCAACAATGAATTTTGACAATGTTCTAAGGGAAGTTAATCTCCCAATCCCATGGGGCAAAGCCCACAATGCCCACGTACCTTTAATTTCCAGATGTCTTAGCCTCGCAAGTTTCCACATCTCTTTGGAAAGTCCAGACAGTTGGCCGCACCCGTTCAGTTTCAAGGTTTGCAACAGATACAGTCCACATATGAATTCAGGCAGCCTTGTTATTCGAGTGGTAGATAAGTTGAGATATCTTAAAAGTTTCAAGTTCTTCAAAGAACTTGGAAGCTGAAAACAATCTGTACCACTCAAATCTAATGCTCGGAGGAACCTGAAATTTTCAAAAAAATCATCATCCACCACAGGGATTCTTGGACACCCAATGAACAGGAGTGTCCGCAGACTCTTGGCTTTGAACAAGATTGGCGGAATTGATGATAAATCATCAGTACATTTCAATGAGACATGGCGCACATGCAGGGGGATGTTGTTTGACAATTTCATGTTCACGGTCTGGCATTCTCTCATGACAGTTTGGAAGAAGTCATGAACAATATCCATCATCTTACAGTGCATGATATTGCCCAAGCAATCTGTTATTGGAGCATCAAACAAGGATCGCCCTAGTAAATTGTAAAAATACGTATCACCTATACTTTCCATCGCTGCACTTTCCTCTGGAAGAAAACCCTGGGCCATCCACAACTTGATTAATGTCTCCCTCTCTATTACATGATCCTTCGGAAATACATAACAAAAGGCAAAGCAATGCTTCAAGTACGGAGGCATATTTTCATAGCTTAATTGAAGATCAAGTACAATGCCTCTTGTAACATTTGGAAAATCCCATGTTTCACTCTCCAACACAATCTCCCACTCCCTCCTTGTCCTCTTGAAACGCAATGCATTTGCTATTCTCTTTATAATAAGAGGTAGTCTGTCACACTTTCTTGCAATTTCTTTGCCAATTTCTTCTAACTCTGCACGTTCCTCTGTATTCATTTCCCCAAAAGCAATGTGGTTGAACAATGACCAAGAATCACTATCTAATAGGGGCGCCAGTTCATGCCGTTTCGTGACTCCCATAGTTTTTACCACAGTTTCATTACGAGTCGTGATCAAAATTCTACTTCCAAGATCTCCATCTTTCAAAGGAAGCCTCAATCTATCCCACTTGTCTTCATTTTCATTCCAGATGTCATCAAGCACAAGTAAAAATTGTTCTCCTCTCAGGACATTCCGTAGATGATTTTGCACCATTTCCCATTCAAAGAATTTAGGGGGAGGTCGACCCTCCGCTGCTTCAACAATTGCCTTACAAATCCTAGTCTCATCAAAATCATCCGAAACATGGACCCACATCCTTTTCGAGAAGTGCTGAGTAACTCGCTCGTCATTGTATATTAATTGAGAGAGAGCAGTCTTTCCTACTCCCCCTAAACCAATTATAGAAATGACAGGAATCACATTACTGACACGACCACTGTTAGTTATCAACCAGCGTATGATCCTTTCCTTATCTGGAGTCCTACCAATAATCTTCGTTTCATCAACCAAGGAACTAGTTTTCCTCTCTGCCGTTTCCACCCTGCTAACTATGCTTTCTTCCAAATGGAAGTTAGACTTCTCACTACATATAGCATCGAGCCTTTCTCTAACATTTTTTAATCTACGACCCATCTCAATCCCCAATTTAACATGAAAGCCCAGTTCATCGACTGTTTCATCAACACTAAGAGTACGTAAGATGGAGTTGCATACCCGCTTTGTGACATGTGGAGTTCCGCTGTCTTCATTTTCATATCTGAGGGATTCGGCTCTCCACTCGTCCAGTAAGTCTTCAACGTCGTAGGCCACATCTTTGATCTTCTCCAGCCAGTCACTCAGAGCTTCATCCTTTCTGCGTCTCCTCTCAGCATCGCGAAGAACGGCTTGGATGGCTTTGAATGCACTAGAAAGGTCTTGTAGCTCTTGGCGACAGGACCACAACGATCCTAGCTCGGATTGGAGGAAGGAACTCAAGGAACTAAGAACCGATGGAACAAGTCCATCAGCCATGAGAAAAGATTTTAGAGGTTGAAAGGAAGAAACCTAAAAAGAAGTTTGTTCTGATGATAGATCATAATGGGGGAAATTCACAGACGAAGGTAAAGTCTCTTTGTATAGTAAACAAATGAGGAATTGCAGGCTACGAGATTTTGAAATGTCAAACGAAGATAAGGAAGCAAACATCTACGAGATTTTGAAACTATCGTCATAATATTACGATAAATTCATTAAACGAAAAAATCTAAGAAGATTTTAAAATATCGCAGTTTTATATCGCAGAAACATATATTTAAATTTTAGATTTACTTAAAAAATTTAAAAGATTTTTAATTTTCTGCCAGATTTTTTAATAATATCCCGGCAAAAACCTCAAGTGAGGGAGATTTGGGAAGCGGATTGCGTAGTGAGTAACTCCGCAGCCCACCGTGATTTCATATTTTATCCACTCCGTCCATCCATCCTAACAGATAATTTTAAGTATGATGCCAAAATACGAAGCATATCAGAATCTAAAGTGGACCTCACCATAGCAAAAGTGTGAACTGAATGTCTACCGTTGAAAACAGAAGTTTTGGATCAAGCTGATATTTGTGTTTTCCCTTCATCCATGTCCATGTGATCTTATGAACAGGTTGGATGACAAATAAACATCACTGTAGGGCCTGGGAAGGTTTCAACGGTGGAAATAATTATTCCCACTGTTTCCCGTGGCCTGGTCCACTTGAGATTTGGATATACTTAAATTTTCGGCTCAACCACTAAAATGAGCTGAAAAAACTTATGGACGGAACAGATAAAGCACGTACATTCTAGGTGGACCAACTGAGTTTAGCATGCGGAGTTACTCCGCACGCTATCCCATTCCATTAGGGCCAAGTGAGCTATATCCAAGCTCAGCTTACATTTTACAACCTAAGCCCAAATCCGGCCCAGACCCGTTGCGGGCTCAAATAGTCATGCCTGAGACCAGCTCGAAGTGAAACAATTTGGAGGGTAAGTGTTGCCCTGGGTATTGTCTCGAATCATGTGGTACACATGAAACACGTACGTATCTAATTTTTGGGTCTTGAGCATAAAATGGGGTCGCACACCTCATGGTCAGGGTGGATTTCACATAAAAACCATGGTGGGGTGCACCCGAGCCGACAACCCTTTTCCTAAAATAATTTTCCCTTCCCATCAAACGAAGGGTCTACAACTGTTTAAAAATTTTGAAATGCTCTTTTGAAGCCAAGTGGGTCGGCCAGGTCAGGCCTACAGGCTTTTGGACTTCTTAGCCTAAGCTTGGCCCAATTTGAAAACGGGCTTACGATTTAAGTATGAGCCTGACCCTCTGGCCTAATACTCCGGTCTGACATAGGGTAGGCCCAGAAGCCCAATAGGCCAACCTGGCCCATTGACACCCCTAAACTTGATGCATCAGTCAACTTTAGGGTTCTCAATGGGCCCGGCTGGCTGTCTCAAACAGGCTTGAGCTAGACTATCAAGTCCATAGGCTGGATTCGGGCTTAAAACTTGAGCCCGTTTATCAAGCTGGTGGGGCTTGAATTTAGTAATCCAAAAGCTCGATCCGACCGTCTTTAAAAAATGAATTTTAAAAAGTTTTCCTCCCAATGCTCTTAAAACCTCTCTTTTCTTGAATCCATAGATTCTGCATCAGCTTGGCCTCCTGGAATTCCTGCAGCATGTTGCATAGTCAACCATGTCCTCTTCGGCTCCTTCAATATCTTCATAGGTGTCATTATCTTGGCCATGTTGAATTAATGCACTTGAAACTTTACATGTATGTGTTCCAATACATGTACTTGTACTTTATGAGATACATGTATTTGCTTTAGTATATATACTTTATGAAATACATATATTTGTTCCAATAAATGTATGTATTTATGATTAGAATTTTATGAAAATGTACATGTCTCTTCATTGAAAAGGCACACGCCTCTTAGTTTTTTTATACACTTATTAAGTAGCTTTTATTTGTTGAGTGTATCTAAAAGTCTATAAATATTAGTTCGTAATTCATTTTTTAATATGAAGAAGAATACAACAAATTTTCTAGCATCTTCTACTTCTTTTCTAAATTATTCTCTCTATGGGCCATTGCCTTGTCAATCAAGGGCCACATAATGGCCACAACCATCATCATAGTGACTGAAGCCATTTTCTTTAATGTCGGTTTTGTTCCAGTATGTTTTCTTCAACGTAGCCAACCTCAACCAGCAATCTTTAACACCGTTTGTGGATGGATGGCAATGGAGTTGCCCATAGTTTGAAGAATATGGGCCGGGCTGGGTGGGCAGAGCTTGGCCCAGCCCTAACCCGGCATGTATGATTAAAGAATTCTTTTTGTCCCTATCGCGACTCACCATACAGTATCCGTCGCCGTACCACTGAGCTCCTCATGTTCAGAGAATCAAAACCATCTATACTCTCATTACTACTCCAATCCACTTTATGTTGCTCTAAATTCATCTGCAAATATTATTGGACACCCTGGGTTCAGGTCCTTGCCTTGTTGGTGGACTCTGCGGAGTTTCAACAAAAGGGTCTTGAGTTTGAAACCCATCATGAGTGAAATATCCACGCTGCTGACAGCACCGGTGTGTGCCTTGCATGACTGACCGGGTGGGTGTGTTGTGCAAATGACTGGGTGGGTGGGTTGCATTACTGACAAAAAAAAAAAAAAAATTATTGGACGGTTCTGATCATGTGGCCCCCAGTAGGCGGTCGACATACGCTGGATCCCGAGTCCGTTGGTGGAGAAGACTGCCAACATCACTCGAGAGTTCACTTTGGAGGTGCACCCGCATCAAACTTGACAGAGAAACAAGTGTATACAACCATAGCCTCTCATCAGTTGAACAGTATGCACCCTCTCTGCAGGGTCTAATCCTCTTAATGTGCGAAGCGGGCTGCGTGTTGTGCCCCACACCACCAACCTCCGTGCTATGCTGACATGGCAAAGTTCTGTGGACCCAACCATGATACCCACCATGATGTATGTGTTATACCCACACTGTCCATCCATTTTGCCATATCATTTTAGGACATGAACCCACAAATGTGACAGATCCAAACCTTAACTGGACCACACCACAAATTTATTTAAAAAAAAAAAAAAAAAAAGCAAGTAATCCAAAATGAGAATTTCCAAACACACATTTTTGCATTAAAAGCACCCATTTTTGCATTAAAAGCAATAGACTAGTAATTACAAAATGCAGCTTCCTACATTGAATTATGATTATATCTACTAATATTTTCCTACGGTACGCACGGTGCTTAATACGCACTCTGTGCTTTTACAAATTACCATCATCATGTGGGGTTAGGATGGGCCCAGAAATACCCAAGTAGGCCCACCAATGGCGCATTGATGTAGGTTGTGGGCTCTGACTCCTGGAAGAAGGGCCTCGAGTCTGGAAAATCGTCCGTGATGTTGGCCCCACCAACGATTGCGCCCACAAGAATGTTAGGGTTGGGGTTTGGGCTGAGGTAGTAGCGTGATCCAGCCTTGCAGGCAATGTGGGCCGGGTGAGAGGCAACTGACAGAAGTGAGCTGGCCCGATGGTGTATGCGTAGAGGGTAGCGGTTACCGTATCCCACCATGTATGACATTTGCTTAGGATTATCGCCGAGAATGTAATCCATCTACAGATCAAAAAGAAGAAACAATGTACAACCATGTTTGGCAATCAGAACAACTCAATTGGTGGGCCACATCATGCATGGTCCCATGGTGAAAAAGTCAGATTGCGATTTTGCATTTGGTCCCTTGAATGAACTGCTTGGATTGATGATGGTGGGCCACAATTATGGTGAACGTCCCAGGGATTACAATTTGGGCCCAGGTTGCTAAACTGGTTCTCAAAATTTCCACTGAGCACCAGAGAATGGAGTTATATGGTCAAAACCGTTGATCTGATGACCCCACTTTGAGTAGGTTCTGCCCTGAAAACCCATCAACATTGGAAGATCCTAGCCAATCCAAATGGGACCATGAAGATCTAGACCAATCGTCATCGCCGGGAATTTTCAGAGCACATCAGCAGTGGGGGCACATCAACCGAAAATGGATCACAAAATTACCATGGGCCCCACTTGTACAAACGGCAGGTTATGCATAGATCCATATGGACGCACTAGAGGTGTGCACCAAAAAGTCCAAAGATGGTTGGGTAGAGTATTGGTGTGCAACGGTTCTGCAACTGGGTGTGGTATTTTGGGCCTAGTCCGGTTGTCTCCTTCAGGCCCAGTATGAGTTGGACCAGAGCTGAGCCCAATAATAATAATTGGGCTGGACCTGCACTTTGATTCTATTTCTACCCAGATTTAAGACTCGGTGACTCGAAACAATTCATCCAGTCTGTTGTCGAGTCAAAATTCCGAGTCGGAGGGGTGACTCATTGTATTGAACCGGATAAGGTCCTGCCATGTCCGAGTCAACTCAGACAATTCACACGGGACTCTGGTCTTTCTGATATTTGGGCTGAGGCTCAATTTGAGCCATCTCAAAGTACAAAAACGACACAGCTCGTGCATGACACGCTTCATAAAGCAAAAGGTGGCACATTTATCAGATAGGCTTCACTTCATAAATCGGCTAGGTGTCATA
This sequence comes from Liriodendron chinense, assembly GCA_003013855.2. NCBI lineage: Eukaryota > Viridiplantae > Streptophyta > Magnoliopsida > Magnoliales > Magnoliaceae > Liriodendron > Liriodendron chinense. The sequence goes on from ML058335.1 coordinate 9,287,284, forward strand.
CACAAGTTAGGTATCATGGTTGATACACAGGCACACAAAAATTGTACACGTGGCACATAGCATATATTAACTCAACTTAAACGGACTTATTGTAATCACACTGTCCTTAAGTTAGTCGCAAAATGAGATTAAATGAACAATCCTGACATCCTATTCACCGATACTTGATGGATGAAATAGGACCATCGAATCATTTCCATTTTTAACCGTCCAATATATGTGTCCGTCCACCCATCCAACGGTCAGATGACCAATTAAGTAAAAAAAATTGGTCCATGAGACATCTGGAATGAGAACCATAACTTGGACGGCTTAATGTCACGCAATGTTGAAGTAATTTCTAAGTGCCTGCGTATCATCATCAATCAAACTCTGACTAAATAATCAAAGTGGGGTACCTGGCGTTTAGCCAACCGTCTCAGCTGAGCTGGCGTGGCGGAGATCTTGCCACATGGCACGAGCTGCCTGGAGTGGCTTATGCAGTTGGAGTAGGCCAGAAGCAAGAAAGACAGCGAGGTCATCAGCCCAACTGATTTTTCAAGGGAAAAAGGCACACCATTATTTAATTAAAAATATAAAAGGCGCCAATGATAGCTGGACCCCACATGATGCCGACCACTCGCATTGCTTTTCTCTTTATGAAATCTTGGCTTTTTACTTTAATAATTCCACAGAGACAAATCTCGTTTTCCAAAATTTCTAGGCCCAAAAACTTCCGGGGAGATAATTTTTACCAAAAAAGAATTCTAAATCAATAAATAAATTTAAATTTAAATTTATAATTTAATAGCAAATTCAAATGGTTTACAGACAGGGGGAAAAAAATCATATTAGTAAAAACCTGGTGAATATTGAATTTGAGGGCGAGATGTTCCCGGCAACCGCGAACAGATGAAGCTATCAGCGTTTTGCTTGAACGACTGTAGGTAGTTAGCCTTTCCCATCGCCACTTCCTGTAAAATTATGAAAAATCCCCTGAGTTTCCATAATTGTAAATGAATATATTAAAGCCGCGTTTGGCAAGTGCACAAAATCATTTCTGTTTTTCAGAATTTGCCCCCCACTCTAGACAGTATACTCATAAGTAAGCCACACATGGACAATGAAATTGGACAGTTTAAGCACTTCTTTTTTAACATCCGTTCTTCTCAACCCAAGTTTGACCTGCCTAACTATCCTACCTGATGAATGGTTCAGATCTCTGGGCCTGAGATGGCTTTATGGGCCCCTTTAGAAACTTTACCAAGAGAAGAAATTATGTAAGTCGGAGATTAGCTAAAACATACAATTAGTGTATATGTTGCCAAACCAAAATAGTTGGGATAAGACTTAGACTGGGATAAGACTTAGACGATGATGATCCAACAACTGAATTGGATGTGTGAACTCATCTCGGCCATCGGTTTGCATAGCATGAAGGGGCATACAGATGGCATCGTTCAATCACAAAGGCCCTCGCTGAAAAGATGAGTCCATCCAACCAGCAGGTAAGTACCAAAATATCATTTGTATGTGACATCCAGCCTATACAATAAGTTCAGCTCAGTGTCGAGATCACCCGGTGCAAATTTCATTTGTTGTCGTAAGGATTTGGACAACGGATTTGGATGACTGAGATTAGTGACGTAGCCTTCAATCTACCCGTGGGGCTTCTCTTGTTCGTTAAACCTACAAGAGGAAGATGAATAAGCAGGGGGAGGAGTCGTTGACCAGCAAGGGGCTCTCTGATGCCTAAGTTAGATCTAGGAACAAGGAGAGTAAGGGTTTGAACGCTAAGATCTCAGATCTCCACAAGTATTTCGAACCGACTCTGGGTGGTCGGCAAATCTCGAACCGACTCTAGGTAGTCGGCAAATCTCGAACCAATTATGGGTGGTTGGTTAATCTCATTCGAGCCTCGGACCGACTCTAGGTGGTCGGCAGATCTCATTTAGGGAGCTCGGGCTGATTTTAGGTGGTCGGCCGATCTCATACTTGTGGTCCATTTCGGATAGCAGACCTTCCTCAAGAGGATAGAGGGTCTTCAGTAGCCTATTCCTCCTAGCAGAGTGTCATTGATAGGTTATCGGTCCTCTTAGGTGGAATTCTTGCTCTACTTGCTATAGTTGTTGTAGTCAGTAGAGATCGCTGTCACATATCCTCAGAATATGGAGCTCAGTACCAGAACTCATCCCTTGGTCCTTTTGCCTAGATTGTAAATCTTGTACTTTGGGCCCTTGGACCTATGTGCTTCTTCTTGTTTGTGGGCTAGTTCAGAATTTTTCCATAACATTTGTGGTTATATGTTTTGAGACCAAATGTAAGGAAAGCAACAGAACAACAATCCTCGCCAACAGTGAAGAACCACTGAAAGAAGGCCCAGAAGAAACTAAAACTCAAAGTTTTGAAAATCGCAAACACTTGCTTCTTTACTAGCTTAGCTCCTTGTAGAGTATGAAAGTTGTTGATAAGGTGAGCAATTGCATTCCAACTTGGGTAGATCATCTCAAGAACCTCTAGGTAGTCAGTCGATCTCATTCGAGCCTCGGACCAACTCTAGGTGGTCGGCAGATCTCATTTGGGGAGCTCGGATCATTTTAGGTGGTCGCCCGATCTCATACTTGAGGTCCATTTCGAACAGTATACCTTCCTTAGGGGATAGAGGTCTTCAATAGCTCATTCCTCCTGGTGGAGTGTCATTGACAGGTCATCGGTCCTCCTGGGCTGAGTACTTACTCTACTTGTTACAGTTGTCATAGTCAGTAGAGATCGTCGTCGCATATCCTCGAGATATGGAGCTTAGTACTAGAACTCCTCCCTTGGGCCTTTTACCCAGATTTTAGATCTTGTACTTTAGGCCCTTGGGCTTACAGGCTTCTTCTTGTTTATGAGTCATATCGAAATTTTCTCATAACATTTGTGGTTCTAGGCTTTGAGATCAAATGTAAAGAAAGTAGCAGAACCACAATTGTCGTCAGCGGTGAAAAACCACTGATAGAAGGCCCAGAAGAAACTAAAACCAAAAGTTAAAAATCATACACTTGCTTATTTACTAGCTTGGCTCATTGTGGAATATGAAAGTTGTTGATGAGGTGTACAGTTACAGTCCAACTCGGGTAGATCAACTTATTTTTCTTAAGGGAATGATCGAGAAGAGGCCAATGAAGCTAATAACAAAGAAGAACTCATGTCCTGCTTGAGATGCAATGATCTCGCCCATCCCAAGCATGTAATCCCAAAAGCCACCACCGAAAGCGATTCCAGAGGCTGCAACGATGTAGCTTTGAATGACAGTGTTCTCCTGCCTCGTGAAGGGCTAGCGCAATAGCCTTGTTTTCTCAAGAACCTTGGTCCACATCTTCATGAAGAAGAATACCAAGAGGCCAACGGCCGCGTTGAGAGAATGAATGATTTCAGTCGTCAGATTTAGCTTTATCACAATAAAGCTGAAGACGAAGGCCAAAACAACACTGACAACAAATGCCCTAACCATCAATTGGTTCCTCCATGAGGGTCCTCCTTCGACTCGAAGATCTGCTCGATCGAGAGGTTGTCATCGTTCTCCTTCCCTGCGATCTTGGTCGTTGTGTCCCTTCTCCTCATTCTCTCAGAGCATGAAAAGAAGAGAAAAAGCGAGATTTGTCATCAGGTTGTTTTACCCTTCTTCTTTAGTTTTATTGTGATGAAACTGAAATTGACAACTGGGATCATTCCTTCTCTCAAAGTGGCTGCTGGCCTCTTAGGATTTTTCTTCGTGAAGACATAGATGAAGGTTATTGAGAAAACGGGACTTTTGCGCCCACCTTTCACAAGATAAGAGAACACTATCATTCAAACATGTGTCGTTGTAGCTTTTGAAATCGCTTTCAGTAGTGGCTTTGAGGATTACATGTTTGGGATGAGCAAGATCATTGCATCTCAAGCAGGAGATGGTAATACCCCTATCAACATTAAGAATCCATCTCTGGGTTGGATGATTGGATTCTTATTTGTTGTTAACTTCGTCGGCCCATTCTCGTTCATTCCCTTAAAAAAGATCATGATCATAGACCATAAGCAATGGGACTATAACTACTCACCTCATCAACAGTTTCCATATTCCACAAGAAGTGAAGCTAGTAAAGAAGCAAGTGTCTATGCTTTTCAAACTTGTTTGGTTTTAGTTTCTCTCGAGCCTTCTTTCAGTGGTCTTCACTGTTAACGATGTTTATGGTTTTGCCGTCTTCCCTACATTTAGTCTCAAAGCATATGAGCACAAATATTCTAAGGAAACTCTGAGCTGACCCATAAACAAGAAAAAGCTCATAGGCCCAAGGGCCCAAAGTACAAGATCTACAATCTTAGCAAAATGCGCAAGGGAGGATTTTTTGTACCAAGCTCCTGTTCGCTTCGCCAAGTGTAGGGTTACGATGTAGTAATAATCTCGGTAAGACCGAGGTCAATCCACAAGGACTTATGTAGGAATCCACAAAACACTTCCAATAGTTCTACTAAAGAGCTAACAAACAAATTTGTAGAAGATTGATGTAAATAGTAACATATAATTAAACTGAAGGTAAACAATTAATAAAAGGCACTAGGGGTTCAAGGATCCACTTGTAGCAATCCTTGATGTTCAATTCGCTGTGGTTTCTCACTTTCTCAACTAGAATCGAAATTAAGTTCTATCTAGTCGGATGATAGAGCAGTTCAACCAAACAATCTGTCATATGTATGATCCATGTATATGATTCACTCAATGCAAGCTAGGACGAGCATACTCAATTGCATAGGTCAGTCCCAATTCCAATAGACTAAGATCACAATCATAACCATCATTAAATTCTGTCACAAGACAAAACTAGATTATGATTTGAACTTGATTCAAATCACATACATAGTCTCACATACTTCAGAATTTCCAGAAAAGCAGACTTTTGGTAAGAAGTTCCCACATGAAAATCATAAATCTAGAGCGTATTCCAATTCTTCAGATCATACAGGTCTAGACTAGTTCACAACAATTAAGAACTCAAGCAATTCTTCCAAACATCCATGAGTCATCATAAGACTAAGAAAAACTACTTAGTACTTGAATTAAACTTCAAACCATTGTTCTTCAATAGAAATCCAACTTAAACCAAATCAAACGAATTGAAACATCTTAGATTCACTACAAGCTTCACCTCTTAGCCTTAGCTAAGAGGTTTAGCCGTTCATGATCCAAGGAAACATGAAAACAACTAAAAAAACATAAAACTAGAAAGCAAACTAGGAGGAGTTGTAGAACTCCAAAATCAACTTCCGCCGCCTCCCACCATGCTCAATCCCTCTAAGATGCCCTAGGAAGAGCCCCTAGGTGTCCTTTTATAGTGGGGAAGCTCGGTTGCTTCGGAAACATCTCGAATTTGCGTAAGGTTACGCAGCGCGTAGAGAAAATCGGAGCTTCACGGACAAGCACTATTACGCAGACGATCGGTCGCACGACCGATCTGAGCTCCCGGACGACCGGTCACACGACCGGTCTCAAAATCGTAAAAAATGTCCAGCGAGTTTTTGTAATTTTTGCACCCACAATTTTAATTCAAGGACCGGTCTCACGACCGGTCTGAGCAGTGCACGACCGGTCGCACGACCGGTCTTGGATGGTCCAGTGATATTCGCAGAGTGGCCTTTTCCGTTGAGTGGTCGGACCGGTCGGACGACCAGTCTTGAGCTATGGACGACCAGTCTTGAACACATTCTTCTGCTTTCTTTCTTCTTTTCTCTGACTTCTTTCTTTCATCCTTTGATGCTTAGTCCTTTGATCTTCTTTACTTGTAAATGACGTCTTTAAGTCTCCAATTGATGAATCCTCTCTCTCATCCCTACAATCACAAATCCATGCGTTAGATTAGTCTATAAATCATGAAAACCTTACATAATGAGTGATGAATTGGGGTTAAAATATGAACAATTAAGAACTCAACACACCCCTCAACCAGCATTTTGCTAGTCCCGAGCAAAACATGCATGAAATAAGTTTCATTCTCCAAAACCCAACTCTCCTTTAGAAACTATTCTTCTATACATCCCAAGACACACAAGTGTAAGAGTCAGAAAAATTAGGTGATAAAGGTTGAAATCGTAAACTCTCAAGACATAATAAGTGTCCATATGAAATTCCCACTGATTGGTTGATAAATAGAAGAACTTGAACAAATTCAACCTAGTGTGCATAGTGAAAATTCATCTCATGAGTTTCCAAGATTATCTTCTTCATAGATCAACTAGACTATAGATCTCAAGGTCTATAGAGCAACAACAAGCCAATGACAGGAATTTTCCTTACTGTCCTTCCGACGGCTTTCACACTACGTCCAATTTTCAGCTTTGGTTACGGGTAGACCATCCCCCAGTTGGTAATAGGTAGCCGTAATCGGAATTTTCCACCATTTTTCCATCATTCCCAATTTCATCCTTCCTTTTCCTTTTTCTTTTAAATTAGATAGGATTTTTAGAAATTCATATCTTTCATTATTTTCCCATAGACAAGGATGGACAAAGTAGCCCGGATTGGTTTCTCAACACCTAAAAGCAAAGTCTAGCTAATCCACAAATCACATAATCCTTTCAACCCATGAAAGTCATGTAATGTGAACTAGGTGTAAGAGTGTTCAAATTTTCTATCAATCACATAAATAGGGGAATTCACATATAAAACCATTATGTTAAGAGAAGTTCAAGACTTTCAACATCATACACTTTGTATCTCCTCCTCTTATGCTCGTATCATCTCGAATGCATAGCAGTAAGGTTTTCTAAAAGAGTTTTAAAATTTTAGAATATTCGAAAAAATTCCTACATAATTGCTCAAGATGTTAAAAAACATTAGATCCATCCTAGTGATCCTACACCCCCCAACCAAATCTTGCATTGTCCTCAATGTAAAAGATGTTCAATGAGCAAAACATGAGAACAATTCTAAAAATAAAAGGGAGTGAGGAATGTACCTAAGAGAATGAAAAGTGGAATTCTACCTCCTTCTAACAAACCTAAGAAAAAGTAAACAAAAGCAACAAAATCCTAATCCTAACTACTCTATACCTCCATCAGACTAGGAGATCAATTCCAACAACTCTTCTAAAAGCATAAAGTCAAGCAGAATCATTAGATGGATCAAAAGGTTTTGCAATAACGTCATCCAATATCCTACGTTATAATATATATGTGTGTGAGTGATCCAGATAAGCCACTGAAAATTTCAAAAAAAAAATTCAGCAGGTTCCTTAATGTTTTCACCACAAGTATAAGAGGAGACAGCATCATATTTGTCAGAAAAAATATGTCTCCATTCAGATTTTTCTGGGCATTGATTTTGCAAGTATGGATCATCCCAGGGTTGGTAGAGTTTGGTATGCATGATCCATAAAGGTGTGGAAATATGAATTGATTTCTCAGCACAACAAAGTGTTGTTTCCACATCCTTCTCTTGGCTAATGTTATATGCCGATACCGACTCTAAAAGTGCGACTACATCCCCTATCACATCAACATTCTTATCAAGAGAGTAGGTCACATCTTCTTCTAAGTGATTGGAGTAAAGAGTTGAAAGGGACGTATCTTCCACAATAAAATTGATTATGTTTATTTCGTGGACCTTTTCATCTTCATCCTCTTGCTGGTTGTCAATATTGAAAGCATTCAACTCAATCGTCATATTTCGAAAAGACATTTGTATGACCCCACTCCTACAATTGATGATAGCATTCGATGTAGCTAGGAATGGGCGGCCAAGTGTAACAGGAATTTGAGGGCCAAGATTAACCATGGGTTGTGTGTCCAATACAATGAAATCCACCGGGTAGTAGACTTTGTCAACTTGGACAAGCACGTCCTCAATCACCCCTCTCGGAATACGAATCGATCAGTCAGCAAGTTGTAATGTGGCTTTGGTGGGTTTCAATTCACCTAAACCCAATTGTTCATAGACCGAAAAGGGTATTAAGTTCACACTTGCTCTTAGATCAAGTAAAGCATGCTTCACCCGGTAGTCTCCAATTATGCATGATATTGTCGGACTACTAGCATCTTTGTATTTCTTGGGCATCCCGTGATTTATAATAGCACTCACATTTTCTGTCAAAAATGCCTTCTTTTCACATGTATTTTTCTTTTTATTGTACAAAGATTCTTCAAAAATTTAGCATATGACGGTATTTGTTTAATGACATCCAAAAATAGGATATTGATCTTGACTTGCTTAAAAACCTTCAAAAATTCCTGATTTTTGTCTAAAGGTTTGGGTGAAATCAACCTTTGGGAAAACGGGGCAACCGGCTTGTATTGCCTTTTCTGTTCTTTCTCTTGTGAAGTGTTGTTCGGGCTATCATCCTCTTTGAAAATCTTCGGATCATTAGGCTTTGGGGCCTTCACCGAATTAGATTTATCAATTATTTTACCACTTCGCAAAGTGGTGATAGCTTGAACATGCTCCATATGTTGGGAGGATGAGCTTGTGTCTTGTATCTTAAATTGGGTCCTTGGGTTAGGAAGAGGTTAGGCAAGAAGTATGCCTTTCTCCCTAACACTGAGGTGAGATTCAACCCTAGCCATTGAGGTTTTCAAGTCGTTGATGGCTTGAGTTGTATTTTGATTAAATTTCAATTGCTCTTGCATGAACCCATCTATTTTCAGAGAATTAGTCTTGTTATACTCAGCTTGAACTGATACAAATGCACTTAACATCTCCTCTAGCGTAGCTTTTGGTGTAATGACTAGGGATAGACCTAGTAAAGGTTGAGCTTGAGGGATATTGTTTGCATTCGCAGTGGGTCCATTCCTCCAACTGAAGTTGGGATGGTTCTTCCAACTAGAATTAAACGTGTTTGAGTTTGGAGCACCAAATTGCTGTTGATAACTGTTTATGGCATTTGATTGTTCTTGTAAGATGTCTTGAATTGCTGAAATTGTAGGACAATCTTGTGTTGCATGTTGATTTTCGGCACAAATTCCACAAACAGTTTCAACGTCCTTAGAGTTGATCGTCTCTCCTTTCCTTAATTCTATGGCCTCAACTTTTCTTGTGAGGCTAGCCACACGTGCACTTAAGCTATCCTCTTCTGATAGGACATAAATTCCTCCTTTTTTTCCTTTTGTTGGCTAGTCTTGAAATTTATTAGTTTAGATGTATCCCAAGACTGTGCATTCTCAGCCAATTCCTCCAAATAGTCCCTGCTTCCTCGGCTTCCTTATTCATGAACTCCCCATTACACATCATCTCTACGAATTGGCACATGGGTGAAGTCAGTCCTGCATAGAAAAAGCTTATAACCCACCAAATTTTATAGCCATGACGTGGGCATGCATTTTACAAGTCCTTGAACCTCTCCCAACATTGGAAGAAGGTCTCATCCTCCTTTTGGGCAAAATTCATGATAAGGCGCCTCAACATGTTCGTTTTGTGAGTAGGGAAGAACTTTTTAATGAACTCCCTATGCATATTAGTCCATGTGCCAATTGATCTTGGCCTTAATGTATGAAGCCAACCTTTAGCTTTATCTTTAAGGGTGAAAGGAAATAATTTAAGCCTCACCACATCATCAGTTACATTTGCAAAGTGCATTGTGGTTATTACCTCATCAAATTCCTTAAGGTGTTGATAGGCACTTTCACTGTCTAATCCATGGAATCTCTGGAGGAGTTGGATTACTCCCTGCTTTAAATCTACGTTCCCTGCATTTTGTGGAAAAACTATGCATGAGGGAGTGCTCGCTCTTGCTGGTTGCAAGTAATCACGTAATGTTCTTAGTCGGGGAACATTATCAATCACATTCTCTCCCGTTTCGGTTTGGTTTTTGCCTAGATTTTGATTGGCCATAGGATTAGGTTGATTTACAACCATACTTTCAGACAAAATTGGAGAATTTAGATGTCTCCTAGTACGTGGTTCTCTGTCAATTCCTTCTACTATCCCCCCTTCACTAATGAGTCGGTTATTAGAATCCCAACCCCAATGTGGCATGCAAATCCTAAAAGAATGAAACAAAAAGGAATTCTTTCTTCCTTCCTTTACTTCTCTTTAAGACCGAAGCACAAGGTGTCTTGCAATGGCTGAGCCAGAAGCAAGGATAGAGACGGATTTCTCCTGGTCAATAGGGGTTCAAAGAACTCCCTACCCACTCTTTGAATCTTTTGAGAAAAGTGCAGAAAAAGAAGAAAGAGGAGTAGAGGTGAGAAAAGAAATCTCTTATCACAAGGTGATCCAAGACGGCAGTGCCAACCAACAGGAATCAAGGCAGCACAAGGCCTACCTATCAAAGATCCAAAAAGGAGTCTCCACCCACTCTACAAGAGATGAATATGATAGGAATGAATAGGAGAAGAAGAAAAGTAAGGTTAGAAAGATAGAACCTGATTTGAGACTTTATGATTCCTAACTTCTTCTTCAACTTCCTAGAAACCCTTGCAAAAGAAAAAATCAAAATAAAACAAACTAAGTTAGTAATAGAATCCTAAAAATCCTAAATAGATACTACTTTCAAAAATTTTGTGAAAAATTGTCAAAGTCCCCGGCAGCGGCGCCAAAAACTTGTTCGCTTCCCCAAGTTTAGGGTTGCGATGTAGTAATAATCTCAGTAAGACTGAGGTTGATCCACATGGACTTATGTAGGAATCCACAAAACACTTCCAATAGTTCTACTAAAGAGCTAACAAACAGATTTGTAGAAGATTGATGTAAATAGTTACGTGTAATTAAACTGAAGGTAAACAATTAATAAAAGGCACTAGGGGTTCAAGGATCCACTTGTAGTAATCCTTGATGTTCAATTCGCTGTGGTTTCTCACTTTCTCAACTAGAATCGAAATTAAGTTCTATCTAGTCGGATGATAGAGCAGTTAAACCAAACAATCTGTCATATGTATGATCCATGTATATGATTCACTCAATGCAAGCTAGGACGAGCATACTCAATTGCATAGGTCAGTCCCAATTCCAATAGACTAAGATCACAATCATAACCATCATTAAATCCTATCACAAGACAAAACTAGATTATGATTTGAACTTGATTCAAATCACATACACAGTCTCACATACTTCAGAATTTTCAGAAAAGCAGACTTTTGGTAAGAAGTTCCCACATGAAAATTATTGTGGGTAAAGAGCCGACATGAAAGTATGAATTGGACTGGCCTGGTAGAATCGAGGCAATCACTACAAACCCTGAACACGATTCGGCTCCAACCGACCTGATAAGGACCGTCGACTCCAACCGACCCGATAAGGACCATCTCGGGTAAAGCTCCAAGGATTTACCTCGGGCTTATGACGAGCTGAATGACAATCCCGCGATCGTGGAGCCATGCCATGATATCAGGAGTAAAAATCGCCAGTCCCAATAAATCAGGACCAAGATCCCCAATTGCTACCAGAAAATCCCAAGATCTCAGAAGCTCGGTTGGCGACTCGTGAAAATTACGTCTTCCCAAAAAGAAAGATAGCTCTGCGACCTAAGTCTATAAATAGATGCATCCTCCTCATTATCAAGGTACAAAATAAAATATGATCAAAAGAGAGATTTTAATCTTTCAAGATCCAACTAATTTAGGCATCGGAGGGCTAATGGCTGGATCCCAGCCACCTTCCATAGCTTTTCTCTATTATTATAGGGACTAGAAGACTTCCAGTCCAGATCCAGACGACACACTTGCAAGAGATTTATTTCATCCATCTGTCCAGATTGGAATTCCCCCCATCTCGTCCGTTGACCACTTTTCAGCATCAACAGATTGGCGTCGTCTGTGGGAACGCATTTACTTTTCTTGTACCCAGGAAATCCGTGTTCTCGCCCAATCGCTCAAGACGATCTCAACATTTTTCACCATGGCTGGAAAAAGGAAGTATAAAGGGAGGAGCTGGTGAGGCCTGTGTGTCTGATGAGGTTAAATTGGACAGAATGGGAGATGATGAAGGAGATAGTGAGGGTAATTGAAGTAAAGGGGTTGGTGGCACAATAGTGAAAGGTATGGTAAGGGGAGATTTTATTATGGGTGATGGAGAATTGATGGCAAATGAAAAATGGATTTCATCAAAAGTCACATGACGAGATAGAAATACTTTGTTATCATGAAGACTCATACATCTGTATCCTTTATGAATTGGACTATATCCCAAGAAAACACACAAAACAGATTTAGGTGCCAATTTGTGTGCACCATGGTCCTAAAGAAAAGGAAAACATGTGCACCCAAAGACACGAAGATGATCATATTGTGGACACTTGTTGTAAAGAACTATATATGGACATTCGTTATTTAAAAGCGGTAGGGGGAGGCGATTAATAAGGTAGACACTAGTAAGAAACACCTTTGTCCATAGAAATGATGGTGATGAGCTAGTCAACAAGAGAGTGCTGCCCATATCAGCAATATGACGGTGTTTCCGTTCAGAAATATCATTTTTTTTTAGGTGTGTGTGGACACGAAAGTTGACAAGCGATCCCACATTTACTAAGATGGGCCATAAATTCTCAAACACTTTTAATTTTTCGATCAAAGTAATTTTCAACCATATTTTGAAATTGAAGAAAACATTGAAAAACCTCAAATTTGGAATGTAATGGATATAGCCAAGCGTAATGGCTAAGAGAATAAATGAAAATCATGTAAAATCGGAACCCAAAAGTAAAAGTGCCCGATGAAGGTCCCCAAACATCATTGTTGCCTGGTCCTTGATCACATAAGGAGTAAACTCAACAGAACAATTATTATCGATAGTTAATTGACACACGAAAAGAAGATTGTGACAAATTTTTGGAACAAAAAGGACGTCATTAAGAGTGAAGGACTGAGGAGTGTGCAAGACATGAGTACATGTATGTGTGATAGCCAAAGGTGTACCATCTCCCACAAGAAGAGTGTCAGAGCCATGATAAGGTGTCAAGTTTGATAGTTTTCCAGGATCACTGGAAGCATGGGCTGAGGCTCCAGAGTCAAGAACCCATGGACCATCACAAGAATCATGCACAGATAGGGTAGCAAGGGCTTGATGAGGAGGATCAACTGTGGTGTCCTCGTCATTGTAGCTATCATCATAGCGGTGCCAACAACGAAGAGCAGAATGGCCTCGAACACCACAAACTTGACAAGTTGGACGATAAGTGTTTGCTCCTTGTTGATATCTACCTCTATAAGAAGGATTTCCACGACCAGAAGGTAAGTTAGGATGGCCACTACCCCTGCCATTAGAGCGACCACCATGATAAATTCAACTTCTGCCATGACCAGAAAAACGACGAGTTGCTAGGTGGGCTATACATGCAGTGAGAGAAACAGGAGGTGCATCATCATAGGATTGTAAAAGGGATTCATGTGCAAGGAGTATAGACTGGACTTCCTTGAATGAGGGGTAAGGAATACATGTTTGAATCGTAGTTTGAACCACAGTATAATTCTGATCAAGACCTTTGAGAAGCGAAGAAACTTTATCTTCATCGAGCAATGGTTTGTGAAGTGCATCGAGTTCTTCGCTTAAGCGTTTGAACTCCTTAATATAGGTGGACATGGACGAGGTCCCCTTTCGACACGATTGTATCTTCTGTCGTAACTCAATCTTGCGCATTTTGTGATGGCGAGTGAACTGATCTTATATGGAATCCCATACTTCTTTGGAACTTGATAGGCCCACAACATCAAAGAGAAGGCCTTCAGTAATAGTGGAAAAAATCCATGATACAAGAAGCTGATCAACTTGCTTCCAAAACGAAAAATCTGGATTGGGTGTAGTGGTGGACAAACCATCCGCAGTAACAGTGACCAACGGTTTTAGAGGAGGGAGCGGCCCATCAATGAAGCCAAGCAAGTCGTAACCAGACAACAATGGTGGAAACAGTAATAGTGGGAAAAAATCCATGATACAAGAAGCTGATCAACTTGCTTCTAAAGCAAAAAATCCGGATTGGGTGTAGTGGTGGACGAACCATCCGCAGTAACAGTGACCAACGGTTCTAGAGGAGGGAGCGACCCATCAATGAAGCCAAGCAAGCCGTAACTAGACAACAATGGTGGAAACTGACGCTTCCACAGTAAGTAATTATTTTCATGGAGCTTGATGGTAATGAGATTAACCAAGGTAGGAAGAGACTTGGCGAGCTGAGTAATGTCGGGTATGGCAGCCATGGGAATTGGGCAGGGTGAGATGAAAGAGAAAAAAAAATTAGCACATGAACGCGACTATCTCTGATACTATGTAAGAATTCTGAAAAACTTTGTATAAAAGGCTAACCCAACTTGAGTCTTCAGACATATGTGATTTGTATTTATAATCAAAGTTACAGATAGAGTATACATCCAAAACATCTGGAAAAGATTATGATAAGGAATTTTTATGGTTGTAACTAAAAATGATGAGAAGATTATGACAAGTCTACGTAACTTCTTTGACCAAGTCTAGGTGTATCTATCACCTACCACGTCTCACACATTTTTTAAACACGCATTTTCATTGTCATAGTAGTAGACATGCCTATGATGACCAGTTGATACACATGAGTGGCATCTTGGGATGTGGGGCAAGAGTAGGCTCAGGAGGAAATAACTCTGGAATGAATTTGAGCATATATTGTATCTATCTAAACATACTAATGATCAGAGTCATTCATTCCGCACAAGTTTCCTCAAGTGGTTGATATGGTTAGGAATGCTGGCCTGACTATGCATAGTCACACAGAGGAGAGGACGTGCCTACAACTGGTGAAGCCGTAGGCGGAACAAGATCGAACACTGTCTCTCGTGGATAACTGATCAGAATAGATACTTGTCCTGAATGTGGAAATCGTTCGAGCGCCCTTCCTTGCATCGCAGCCACGCATCTTTGAATTCTTCATCTTCAATGTACATGTCTTTGAGACACTCAAATCCAACTACTTCATTGGCCAGGTGATGTAGGACGCCCTAATTATGATGCATGCTCATGAACACATATAATCAAGTGGAAATAAAAGACAATAATAATCTAAAAATTCAACATCAACCATCATAAACTAGGAAAACCACAAAGAGACATGCAATGGAGCGGGCCATCATCACAATCACGAAGTAAGAAATTCAAATAATCCATAGGTTAGATCCGGCGAGGGATGGAACCTCCCGATCTTGCATGGTTATAACCCAAGCACCCAATGGGAATCACTAGTCCGAGGGATTAAAGGATTTCTCGGATTAGAGATTTGAAAATCTGAGGAATTGGGGTTTTGAATCAATTCTCAGATTTAAGGTTCGAGATTTGTGAGAGAATAGAAATAGATAATGAAGGAAAAATAAGTTTACCTCAGAAGAAGGTTGGAGGGGCATAAGAAGAAGAGAAGAAAAAGATTGGAGAAGAAGATGAAGTTCCATGAGAGTGAGAGGGGAAGGAGGCAACCCAAAAGGCTTTCTTTTCATTAATCAACAACTTAATGAAAAAGGTTTAGGGCAACACTCTTATAAAATTCAGAATTAACATAATTACCAAAATCCCCCTACTAAAAAATTTCAAAAAAAAGACATTCGCACGTAAAAAACGTGCACACACTGACCCAAAACTCAAATAAGTAAAAATGCATATAATAAACGCAAATCTAAGATGCCCCGATAGCCTCCGATGATGGCACAATGAAAGTGGGCCACGACGAACCAACGGTCCAACCACATCATCATCGCAATCCAACAGTCCGATCATCTCCTCCAAGCAACTTAAACATGTCTTCCCAATGTGGGGTCTTCTCAAATGTTTTGGACTACATGTGTAAGGTCTTTGATGCTCCTCAAGTCGTCACGAACGATCCAGGCTCGTCATCATCGAACCATGAAGATATAGACCTCCTACGCTAATAAACTCTAATGGGCCCGATGTCCGCATCACCAGGGTGACAAGAAGTATTGCTCAGTGACTCAAGGCGTCGGCGACCTTGTTTTACGGACCCGACTTGTGCCTCAAAATAAATGTGAATTCCTGCAAAAACAAAATCCATCTGGCATGCACATGGCTAATATTAGTCTGGTTGTTGATAAATTTAAGGGCTTAATGGTCCGTATACAGAACGAACACCCTGTGAATGAGGTAATGTCGTCAATGTCGTAAAGCCTGTATCACTGCATAGAGCTCCATCTCAGAAGTGGACCATTTCTTCCTGGCATCACTGAGTTTCTCGCTAGCGAAGGCAATGGGCTTGCCTTCCTGAGACAATACTGCACCAATTCCCACATATGAAGCGTCGTAATCTACCTCGAAGACCTTATTAAAATTGGGCAATACTAGGACCGGCGTAGATGATAACTTGTGCTTGATCTCAGCAAAACTACAGTCAGCTTCCTCGGTCCATTAAAATGGGCCCTTCTTCATACAGTCTGTGATGGGGACAACTATCGTACTGAAATTCTAGACAAAGTGACGATAGAAAGTGGCCAACCCAAGAAAGTTGCGTACTTCATGGATGTTGGTTGGGGTAGGCCACTCACATATAGCCTTCACTTTATCTTCATCCACCCGGATGCTTGTGGAAGACACTACAAACCCCAAGAACAACACGTGATTTGTGAGAAAGTCACACTTCTTTAGATTCAAGTACAGTTTATTATCGCGAAGCACATGAAGGACATCTTTGAGGTGCTCCATATGATCGGACTCACTCTGGTTGTATATCAGTATATCATCAAAGTACATGACTACAAACTGGACTATGAATAGCTTCAATACTTGGTTGATGAGCCGCATGAAAGTGCTTGGTGCATTCGACAATCCAAACGGCATAACCAGCCACTCATATAACCCTTCCTTAGTCTTGAACTCTATTTTCCACTCGTCCCCAGGACGGATGTGAATCTGATGATACCCACTACGTAGATCCAACTTTGAAAACACTCTCGATCCCTCGAGCATATCTAACATATCATCCAGCTGGGGTATAGGGAACCTGTACTTGATGGTGATTTTATTTATCACCCGACTATCCACACACATACGCCAACTTCCATCCTTCTTTGGCATTAAAAGAGCCGGGACGACGCACGGACTCGTGCTCTCTCGCTCTCTCTTAACAACCCTTTCTTCAACAACTCCAACCTGACCCTGCAAGAATTCACTCTCCTTGGGACTCTACTGATAGTGCGGTCGGTTGGGTAGGCTCGGCCCAGGGATAAAATCGATGTCGTGTTGGATGTCCCTCAACGGGGGCAATCCTTGGGGAATCTCGTTAGGCCAAGTTTCTCTGAATTCATGTAGTAAGGGGCGAAGGTTCGGGGGAATGATATGGTTCCCAGAATCTTCTCCCTTAACCATCATGGCATACATCTCGCCAGTTTCTTTCGACTCCTCCACAAACTCTCTTATGGCTAAGAAAGAATTCTCCTCCACTACGGAAGCTTTGGGGTCACTCTCTGGAGCCATAGGAGTAAGGATCCTCTTCCTTTCATCCTTAACAAAGGTGTAAGTATTGTCACGCCCTCGGTGGATCGCGTCTCGATCTGATTGCCACAGACGACCGAGGAGCATGTGACATGCCTCCATGTCTACCACGTCACATAGTGCCTCGTCATTATAACTTCTACCAATAGAGATGGAAATCAAACATTGTTTGGTTACCTTAGTGTCGCTGACTTTCTTAATCCAATTGATAGAGTACAGGGTTGGACGTCTTGTTGTAGGCAATCAGAGCTTGTTCACCATCAACTTGGACATGATGTTTTCGCTACTTCCACTATCAATGATGACATTACACACCTTCACGTTCACTGTGCAATTGGTGAGGAAGATGTTGTGGCGCTGAGGATGAACTTCAAGCCTCAGGGAGTAACATAAACACCTCACTACCAAGCATTTAGCATGGTCCTAATCTATCAAATCGATGTCATCACCACAATCTTCACTGATTTTCTCGAACTCTTCATTCTCAGCCTCTCCCTCATCGAACTCCTCTTTGACCCCTCCATTTGTGGTTAAGTTGATCGCGGGATGCTGAGGGCACACATTGGACAGATGTCCTAGTTGGCCACATTGCTAACAATGATTTGGCCTAAGATGGGCATATGAATTAGGTGCTCGGTTCAGGCCTGCTATGAGAGGTATGTTGTGTTGGGGCCTTGATGGACCGCTCCCCGGATCCCAATTCGCGATCGTAGAGGAATAGAGCTGGGCATCGAGTCGAGTCAAACCGAGTTAGGGCTGACCCGATCCGACCCGATTCTGAAATAAGCCTGACCCGAACTCGACCCGCTCGGTACCGAGTCCAGCATGCCTAACCCGATCCGAGTTCAGGTCTAGCCTAGACTAACCCAGACCGAGTCTGACCCGGTTACAGGGACCGAGTCAGGTCAAGTCAACTCTGAGTCGAGTCGTTGGAAAAAAAATCTTGTTGTTATTGTCCAGCGAGTGGATGAGAGAGAGAGAGAGAGAGAGAGAAGAAGAAGAAGAAGAAGAAGTACCTAAAGAGGTGCCCCTATTTCCTAATTTCTTCTACTATTTTTTCTCTTCTTCAATTCCCAAGTGGTGAAACAACGTACCGTAGGAGTTCACGACCCACTTATCAAAGATTTTATATTTATTCTTCTTTCGACTTAGTCAGGTGCGGCGGGTAGGTTAGATTAGATTTAGGATTTTTTTTCATATATACTACTCGAACCCGAGTCGAGTCGAGTTTCGGATTGAGTCGAGTTAGCACCGAGTCAGATTTCGGGTTGAGTTGAGTTGAGGTATTGGGTGACCCGGACTCGACTCGGTTGAAGTTCGGATTTGGTGAAGTGTACTAGAATCGGATCGACTCAGCCATCCGATTCGGATCGAGTCAGGTTTGAACGAGTCGGACGAGTCGAGTCTGCCGAGTTGACCTAACCAGTGCCCAGCTCTATTGCGGAAGGCTGAACACGTCCACCAACAGGTTCCTTCCCTTTAGCCTGGGGTGTTTCCTGAACCTGCACGGTAGTAGGAACACGGGGTGAAGGATATGGACGTACAGGAACTCTAGCAAGCTGAGTTTCCGCACGTGTAGCGTATTGTAGAGCGTCTTCCACTGTCCAGACCGGTTGCATCTATACCCAATCCTGGATGTTGATCCTTAGACCGTTAACGAACCTTGCGGCCTTCAGAGCATCCATTTCTGATAAATCATTATGAATTGCTAGCCGGTTGAATTCGGCTGCATATTCTGCGACAGTCTGGTTGCCTTGACAACAATTCTAATATTGTTGGAATAGAATTTGCTCATAATCATGGGATAAGAAGCGCTATCGAAGTTGTCGCATCTTAGGCCATGACTGGATGGGCAACTTATTATGTCGAGTTCGGGAGAGTTGTAATTGCTCCCACCATGCGGAGGCACCCGATTTTAACTTGTATGCCACAAGTTTTACCTTCTTTTCTTTTGAGACGTCCATATAGTCGAAGTTATCTACTTTTGCTAACCAATATAAGAACTCTTCTATAGGCAATAGGCCATTGAAGCTAGGGAGTTCAACCTTACCTCTATAATCCCGCTCAGCGCGATCTCTGCGATCATTACCGCGTATGTGCTATTCCGCAAAGAGATCCTCAATGTCTTCGTCGCTGCTATCAAAATCTGCTGCACTAGGCCAATGGTTAGCGGCTGGAAGAGCCTGTCGGAACACTGGGTTGTTGCGATCACAGGCGATTGCGCGCCACTCAGAGCCTGGCGCGGAACCAAAGCCGTCGTGATCTGATCGAGAGATGCTTGCAGCCCTTACATAGACATCTCAAACGATCTTTGGAAAATCTCCATCTTCTCCAATAAATGTTGCATCTCCTGATCACCATCAGTGGGATTGTTGCAATGTCCTTCACTAGATGTCATCTTTCAGAGGTTGTTCCTCGCTTAGATACCAACTTGGCATAACCGAAGGCGGAACGAGATCGAACACCATCTCTCTCATGGATAACTTATCCGAGTCCACACACTACAAGAAAACGGATTTTTACCGACGAAAGTATTACCGACGAAATAATTTTCGTTGGAAAAAATCATTTTTCCCGACGAAATGGGCAAATCGTCGGTAAAAATCTCCCGCCACCACCAAATTCATTCCCGTCGTACACTTTTACCGACAAAATAAAAATTTTGTCGGTAAAAAGATTATTGCCGACGAAGTAACCCGTCGCTAAAAAAAAAAAACTAAAAACTTCACTTTTACCGACGAAATATTTTGTCGATAAAGGTGTCACTTTTACCGACGAAGAATTTCGTCGGTAAAAGTGTTATTTCCTGATTCCCGCCAAGAAGTGAGAAGGAATTTTACCGACGAAAGTTGTTACTTTTACCGACGAAAAATTTCGTCGGTAAAAGTCTTTTAACTTAATGTCCAGCGCGCGACCCCTCATTTCTTCCTCTCTCTCTCTCTCTCTCTCTCTCTCTCTCTCTCTCTCTCTCTCACTCTCTCGCTCGCTGTCTCTCTCTCTGGAACGAACCCCACCCCACCGTCCGCGGCCGTCTCTCTCATCGCCGACCACCGGCGTCCGGCGTTCGGTCACCGGCGTCGCACCATCTCTGCCGACCACCCATCTCAGCCGTCCATCTGTTACCGGCGTCCCACCGCCGCTTGCCAAGATCCTCCGCCGGCCTCCGTACGCCGCCGCCACCTCCGGTAACCCTCTCCCCCTTCCTTCTTCCTCCATTTCCCCTCTCTCCCTCTCTCCTCGTTGTTCATTGTGGGGCCCACTTCCAAAATCCAATGCATGTGGGTCCCACCGTCGTTGTCCAATACATGTGGCCGGGTGGGTCCCACTGTCATTGCATGTGGGTCCCACCGTCGATTTCCATCGTCCATTGCATGTGGGGTCCGCCTTAGCTGTCCATTATTTGGTAGGGCCCACTGATCTAGGGATTTCGAAATTAAAATCCCTAATTAGGGATTTTAAATTTTAAAATCCAAATTGTGATTTAGAAATTAAAGAAAAAATGAAATTGTGGGGCCCACCGTCGCTGTCCACTGCCTGTGGGGCCCACGTCGATGTCCACTGGCTGTGGGGCCCACCGTCGCTGTCCACTGGCTGTGGGGCCCACGTCTCTGTCCACTGCCTGTACAGACCTTCCGGGAATCCTTGTTGAGCCTCCAATTTATACATTTGCCGACCCATTACATCACATTATATGCATGGTTTTCATATTTAAAGACTAATCTAATACATGTTTTTGTGATTATAGGAATGAGAGAAGATTTCACCAATTCATGGTTAAAAGAGTCACCTTGTATGCATTGAAGATCAATAGAACAAGTGTCAAAGAATGGTGAAGAAAGAGAGGAGGAAGAGGAAGAAAGAAAGAAGGAAAAATCAGCCATATAGAGGTCCGACCGGTCAAGACCAGTCGGCCAACCATGTTGCCCCTTTGTTGTTACGTTGGACAAAGGACCGGGTGAGTCCAACTGGTCAAGACCGGTCGGCCAACAGGTCGGCCCCCCCTCTGCACTGCCTGGACACTTTCCCAAATAGGTCCCACCGGTCAAGACCGGTCGGCCAGCCCAGTCCGACCAGTCAAGACTGGTCGGCCACATGCAAACAGCAAGTTGTACTTTCCTATTCCGATTTTTGGGTTTCCTAAGTGCGGGAGGACTCCGTAGTTTCGCGATTCTTCCAAGTAGGTGACGCCTCTAAACTATAAAAGCACACCTACAGCCTCTTCCTAACCCATCTAACAACGTGGGGAGCAAACAGATCAAGACCTAGGAGGCTTCCTAACCTCCCACAACTAGTTTTCTTCTTCTTCTAGTTCTAGTTTCTAGTTTTTAATGCTTTCTTTTAGCTAACCTCTTAGCTAAAGCTAAGAGATGAAGTTTGTAGTTTGTTTTAATGCTTTAATTCGTTTCTTCAAGTATCATTTACTTTAATTATGGATTTTCAAGTTCTAGCTTGAATAAAGGTTGGATTTTTAGAAGTTTTATGAGAGTTTGTGTACTCCGGACATGAGTTCCTTGCAATTCTCTAAGATTATCATGATTGGGTTGTTTGAATTCGAATTGTAGTAACCCTTGAGCATGTCATAGTCTCTTGGCATGGCTGTTACTCCGAAGGCTACAAGTTCAAGTTCTATGTGCTTCATTAGAACTAGAAATCTGATTTCCAGATTTAAGTGGGATTGTTTGTGCTTGACTGTTATATCCTCCAATTAGATGAGAGATAGGACTTTGATTCTAATTGTGTTGTGCTTGGATGAATGGATTGGCATTAGACTACTACAAGTGGATCCTTGATGCTCTAGTTCTTTTTATTTTCAGATTTTTCTATTTCATGTGAAAAACCATCTTCCTAAACTTCTTAGATTCTAGTTATTAGATTAGTTGGAATTGTTTACCTCTTTCCCTGTGGATCGACCTCGGTCTTACCGATAATTAATACTACATTGCAGCCTTGCACTTGAGGCGATCGAACAATCCTCAACCGGAACTTCCTTGATTTCTCAAGGAGCACTCGAAGGACACGAGTAAACAGAGAATAATCTCAAGAGCAAAAGCTTAAAATTGTTTAATGAATGCGTATTAACGAAAAACAAAGTGTTTAAATAGTCTAGCAATCAACCCAAAACCCTTAAGACAAGATTAGGAAGAATCCTAATCGAAAATGGAATGCAAAAGTTTGAAAATAGAAAGTTTACGCGTCTCTTTGTGCATCGGGCGACTGGTCGGCAGGGAGCCATGACCGGTCGTCAAAAGACCTAGACAGTCTAACAAGTTAGGCTGTCTTCATGACGAAATTTGACTGGTCAAGGGACCGATTGTCAGATTTCATGACCGATCGGCCGACCGGTCGTCGGTGGTCTAGACAGTCCAACAAGCTAGGTTGTCTTCCTACTGAAATTCGACCGATCATGAGGACCGGTCATCAATTAATGTCGACTTGAGATTTTTTTAAATTCTCCACTCCTTCCTCTGATCCTTTCTTTGGTCCGTCTTCTCCATGTAGAGCTTAGCAACCCCCTCTACATCAACAACTAACCAAGTAACACATTGGGGAAAGTGTACATCAGATCCACCCATCAAGCATGCTTAACATTTTCACTAATGGAGTAGGCACATCGTGGAACCACGTAAATTCTCATGCCTCTTATCTCTTTTTTTCCTTTTAACTTTTGTTTGGCCATTTTCTTTTGTGTTTTAGCATCGTTTACATTGATCATGTGTGAGCATTTTTCCATAACAATTGGTATCAAAGCTAATGTTTAATAAACCTTTTAGCACAAGATCCATGCTGGCGTTTTTTTTTTAATTATAATTCAGATGGCTGGATCGAGTTCTACCAGATTTGAAGTGCTGAAGTTTGACGGATCCAATTCATAAATGTGAAAACTGAAGATAAACGCGGTGTCAGTGAAGGAAAGATGTGCAATTGCGATTTAAGGAAAAGAAAAGAAGCCTAAAGAGATTAAAGATAAGGTATTTGATGAGGAGAAAAATCAATTAGTCATGGCAAACCTTCTTCTTTCATTAGATAATTCGGTTTTGTTCAATGTGTCCGATCAAACCATTGCAAAAAGCTTGTGGGAAAATTGCAAAACCTATATTAAGAGAAATCGATGTTGAAAACTTGAACAAGATATTTCTCCAACAGCAATTGTACAACTTGAAGATGAAGGAAGGTCTACTTTGCAAGAATACTTTAATGGGCTTAACACCCTGATTAGCATAATGGCAGCAGTCGATGTGAAGATTGATGATGAAGAGAAGGTCACACTTCGCATTTATTTAATGCCAGATTTGTGGGATGGTTTGATTATGAATCTCAGCAACGGTCCAAATCTTACTATGAAGTCAGTCGTGTGATGTAGGACAAGAACCCTTGGACAAAGGGCGGGGATCGAGCACTTTTCTATCTCACATGAGCTGATAAAGAATAAAAAAAAATCGACAATTTACAGCATATTTCAGTGCCACCAAAGTTGGAATTTGGTGCGACCGAAGGTGCAAAAATCAGGACAGCGAGTTAAATGGTTTTCAAAGATAATTTAGCTGCACCTTTGATTGGTTTCGATGCGAGTTAAGGTGACCTTCGGTCCCACCTAAAGTGCCACCGACAGCCTATTACAATTTGCACGATTTTTTTATTTTTATTTCCTTTTTAAATTAAGATTCTTTTCTTACGCTATTAGGGTTTGTTTAGGGTTTTCTAGGTTATTTAAGTACATTCTAATTTTTGTTAAAGACATCAATTCATTATTATTAATCAAAGTTTGACTTTTTCCTTTTTCTTCTCGTGGATTCGAGAAATGTCTCATGAAGCCAAGATTTTCCCTCGTAGATTTAAGGAAGCCCTTTTGAGGAGTCCAGGGAGCCTTGTGGTCTTTAGGTAGTTATCTCATGTGGAAGACAATGATCGACCCCACCATGTCCTCGTCCCCCCCCCCCCCCCCCCCCCCCCCCCCCCGTACCACTGCATAGAGCTCCATCTCAGGAGTGTGTTGGGGTGTGGAGCCAAATCACACCATTCTGACCAAGAGGTGGCCGGGCGCCCGGATATTCAGATAATGAGACAAGAGGTCTCTGGACTGTTTCTCAAACAGTCGGGCGTCCGACGGTCAAGTGGATCAGGCGCCCGATATTCGGGCATTTTTCTCCTTTTATCGCTGGACTGTTTTGACATTGGGTGGGCGCCCGACCAAGCCTGACCGGGTGCCCGATCGGCCGCGAACTGTTTTGCGGGCTTTCCTATTTTGGGTTCTATTTTCGAGTTTTCTTATATAAAGGGGTGTAACTCGGGATTAGGGTTTCTATACGTCCAAGGTGAGAAAGAGGCGAGAAGTTAGTAAAAAGGGTCATCTCTGTGCATGGGAGCATCGAGGAGGTGAGTATATTGCATGTAACTTTATCTTCTTCATAGTGAAAGTTTACACCCATGGTTTTTTACCCTTGCTCGGGTTTTTCCACGTAAATTCTATCTTGTGGATTGTTGGTTTATTTGAATTCCTCTTCTAGTTGTTATTTCTTCATGTTTATCGTTTGTGGGTGAGACCAGAGATTGGATCTCAGTTCACCGGCATTATTGGCGTGCTGCGTAACAAAGTGGACCATTTCTTCCTGGCATCACTGAGTTTCTTGCTAGAGAAGGCAATGGGCTTGCCTTCCTGAGACAATATTGCACCAATTCCCACATATGAAGCGTCGCAATCTACCTCGAAGACCTTGTCAAAATTGGACAATACTAGGACCAGTTTAGATGATAACTTGTGCTTGATCTCAGCAAAACTACGGTCAGATTCCTTGGTCCATTGAAACGGGCCCTTCTTCATACAGTCTGTGATGGGGGCAACTATCGTACTTAAATTCTGGACAAAGCGACGATAGAAAGTGGCCAACCCATGAAAGTTGCATACTTCATCGATGTTGGTTGGGGTAGGCCACTCACGTATAGCCTTCACTTTATCTTCATCCACTCGAATGCCTATGGACAACACTACATACCCCAAGAACAACACGTGATCTGTGAGAAAGCCACACTTCTTCAGATTTAAGTACATTTTATTGTCGTGAAGCACTTGAAAGACATTTCTGAGGTGCTCCATATGATCAAACTCACTCTGGTTGTATATCAATATATCATCAAAGTACACGACTACGAACCAGCCTATGAATAGCTTCAGTACTTGGTTCATGAGCCGCATGAAGGTGCTTGGTGCATTCGACAATCCAAACGGCATAACCAGCCACTCATATAACCCTTCCTTGGTCTTGAACACTCACTCGTCCCCGGGACAGATGCGAATCTAATGATACCCACCGCGTAGATCCAACTTTGAAAACACTCTTGAGCCTTCGAGCATATCTAATATATCATCCCGTCAGGATATAAGAAACTTGTACTTGATGCTGATTTTATTTATCACCTGATTGTCCACGCAAATACGCCAACTTCCGTCCTTCTTTGGCTTTAAAAAGAGTCAGGATGGCGCACGAACTCATGCTCTCTCAACAACCCTTTCTTCAATAACTCCTCAACCTGAACCTACAGAACTTTACTCTCCTTGGGACTCAACTGATAGTGCGGTCGGTTGGGTAGGCTCGGCCCAGGGATAAAATCGATGTGGTGTTGGATGTCCCTCATCGAGGGCAATCCTCGGGGAAGGTCCAAGTTTCTCTGAATTCATGTAGTAAGGGGCGAAGGTTCGGGGGAATGATATGGTTCCTGGAATCTTCTCCCTTAACCATCTTGGCGTATATCTCTCCAATTTCTTTCGACTCCTCCACAAACTCTCTTACGGCTAAGAGAGAATTCTCCTATACTACGGAAACTTTGGGGTCACCCTCTGGAGCCATAGGAGTAAAGATCCTCTTCCTTCCATCCTTAACAAAGGTGTAAGTATTGTCACGCCCTCGGTGGATCGCATCTCGATCTGATTGCCACAGACAACCGAGGAGCATGTGACATGCCTCCATGTCTACCACGTCATATAGTGCCTCATCATTATAACTTTTACCAATAGAGAAGAAAATCAAACATTGTTTAGTTACCTTAGTGTCGCTGACTTTCTTAATCCAACTAATGGAGTATGGGATTGGATGTCTTGTTATAGGCAATCGGAGCTTGTCCACCATCAACTTAAACACGATATTTTTCACTACTTCCACTGTCAATGATGACATTACACACCTTCACATTTACTGTGCAATGGGTGTGGAAGATGTTGTGGCACTGAGGATGAACTTCAAGCCTCGGGGCGTAACATAAATGCATCACTACCAAGGATTCACCATGGTCCTGATCTATCAGATCGGTGTCATCACTGCAATCTTCACTGACTTGCTCAAACTCTTCGTTCTCAGCCTCTCCCTCGTCGAACTCCTCTTCGACCCTTCCTTCGTTCATGGTTAAGTTGATCGCGGGGCGCTGAGGGCACACATTGGATAGGTGTCCTGGTTGGCCGCATTGCCAACAATGATTTGACCTAAGATGGCCATTAGATTAGGTACTCGGTTCAGGCCTGTTGTGGGAAGTACGTTGCGTTGGGGCCTTGATGGACCACTCCTCGGATCCTGGTTCGCGATCGTTAAGGAATATAGCTGGGCACCAAGTCGAGTCAGACCGAGTTAGGGCTGACCCAATTCAACCCGGTTCTGAAATAAGCCTGACCCGAACTCGACCCGACTCAGTACCGAGTCCAGCATGCCTAACCCGATCCGAGTTCGAGTCTAACCTAGACTAACCTAGACCGAGTCCAACCCAGTTACAGGGACTGAGTCGGGTCGAGTCAGTACTAAGTCGAGTCGTTAGAAAAAAAATCTTATTGTTATTGTCCAACAAGTATATGAGAGAGAGAGAGAGAGAAGAAGAAGAAGAAGAAGAAAATGTACTTAAAGAGATGCCCCTATTTCCCAATTTCTTCTCCTATTCTTTCTCTTCTTCTCCAATTTCTTCTCCTATTTTTTCTCTTCTTCAATTCTCGAGTGGTGAAACAATGTACCGTAAGAGTTCACGACCCGCTTATCAAAGATTTTTTTTATTTCTTCTTCTTTCGACTCAGTCAGGTGCGGCATGTAGGTTAGATTAGATTTATGATTTTTTTTCATATATACTATTCAAACCCGAGTCGAGTCATGTTTCAGATTGAGTCGAGTTAGCACCGAATCGAATTCCGGGTCAAGTCGAATCGAGGTATTGGGTGACCCGGACTCGCCTTCGTTGAAGTTCGGATTTGGTGAAGTGTACTCGAATCGAATAGACTCACCCATTCGATTTGGGTTTGAACGAGTAGGACGAGTCGAGTCTGTCAAGTTGACCCGACCCGTGCCCAACTCTATTGAGGAAGGCTGAAAACATCCACCAACAAGTTCCTTCCCTTTAGCCTGGGGTGTTTCCTGAACCTCCACGGTAGTAGGAACGCAGGGTGAATTATATGAACATGCAGGAACTCTAGCGAGCTAAGTTTCCGCACATGTAGCGTATTGTAGAGCATCTTCTATTGTCCAGACCAGTTGCATCTATGCCCAATCCTGGATGCTGATCCTTAGATTGCCAATGAACCTTGCGGCCTTCTGAGCATCCATTTTTTATAAATCATTATGAGTGGCTAGCCGGTTGAATTCGGCTGCATATTCTTCGAAAGTCCAGTTGCCTTGACGGCAATTTTGATATTGTTGGAATAAAACTTGCTCATAATCACGGGGTAAGAAGCACTATCGAAGTTGTCGCATCTTGGGCCACGAATGGATGGGCAACTTTTCCTGTCAGGTTTGGGAGAGTTGTAATTGTTCCCACCATGCGGAGGCACCCGATTTCAACTTGTATGCCACAAGTTTTACCTCTTCTCTTTCAGGACGTTCATATAATCGAAGTTCTCTACTTCCGCTAACCAATCTAAGAACTCTTCTATACGCAATAGGCCATTGAATGTGGAGAGTTCGACCTTACCTCTATAATCCAGCTCAGCGCGATCTCCGCGATCATTACCGTGCTATTGCGCAAAGAGATCCTCAACATCTTTGTCGCTGCCATCGACATTTGCTGCATTAGGCCAACGGTTAGAGGCTAGAAGAGCCTGTCAAAACATTAGGTTGTTCCGAACTGCGATCACAGGCGGCTGTGCGCCACTCAGAGCATGGCGCAGAACCAAAATTGCCGTGATCTGATCAAGAGACATCTCAAATGATCTCTGGAGTGTCTCCATCTTCTCCGCTAAATACTGCATCCTTTGATCACCATCAGCGGGATTGTTGCCACGTCCTTCGCTAGATGTCATCTTCTCGAGGTTATTCCTAACTCAGATACCAACTTGGCGCAGCCGTAGGCGGAACAAGATCGAACACCGTCTCTCTCATGGATAACTGATCTGAATCCACAGACCTTTTGGGAATCCTTAACCAGAACTTCCTTGATTTCTCAAGGGGCACTCGAAGGACATGAGTAAACAAAGAATAATCTCAAGAGCAAAAGCTTAAAATTGTTTAATGAATGCGTAATAACGAAAAATAATGTGTTTAAATAGTCTTGCAATCAACCTAAAACCCTAAAGACGAGATTAGGAAGAATCCTAATAAAAACGGAATGCAAAAGTTTGAGAATAGAAAGTTTGCGCCTCTCTGTGCATCGGATGACTAGTCAGCAAGGGGCCACGACCGGTCGTCAAAAGACCCAGACAATCCAGCAAGTTAGGCTGTCTTCATGACAAAATTCGATCAGTCAAGGGACCGGTCTTCAGATTTCACAACCGATCGACCGACTGATCATCGGTGGTCCAGACAGTCTAGAAAGCTGGGTTGTCTTCCTACTGAAATTCGACCGGTCATGAAGACCGGTCGTCGGAGCGGCCGATCGGTCGGACGACCGGTCATTAGTTGATGTCGACTTGAGATTTTTTTGAATTCTCCGCTTCTTCCTCTGATCCTTTCTTTGGTCCATCTTCTCCATGTAGAGCTCAGCAACCCGCTCTACATCAACAACTAACCAAGCAGCACATTGGGGAAAATGTACATCAGATCCACCCATCAGGCATGCTCAACATTTTCACTAATGGAGTAGGCACATCGTAGAACCACGTAAATCCTCGTGCCTCTTATCTCTTTTTTTTTCCTTCTGACTTTTGTTTGGCCCTTTTCTTTTGTGTTTTAGCATTGTTTACATTGATCACGTGTGAGCATTTTTCCACAACAATTGGTATCAAAGCTAAAGTTTGAGAAACCTTTTAGCACAAGATCCATGTTGGCGTTTGTTTTTCAATTATAATTCAGATGGCTGGATCGAGGTCTACCAGATTTGAAGTGTTGAAGTTTGACGGATCCAATTCATAATTGTGAAAACTAAAGATGAACACGGTGTCGGTGAAGGAAAGATGTGCAATTGTGATTCAAGGGAAAGAAAAGAAGCCTAAGGAGATTTAAAATAAGGTATTTGATGAGGAAAAAAATCAATTAGTCATGGCAAACCTTCTTCTTTCATTAGATAATTCGGTTTTGTTCAATATGTCTAATTAAACCATTGCAAAAAGCTTGTGGGACAAATTGCGAAACCTATATTAAGGGAAATTGATGTCGAAGACTTGAACAAGATATTTCTCCAGCAGCAATTGTACAACTTGAAGATGAAGGAAGGTCTGCTTTGCAAGAATACTTTAATGGGTTTAACACCTTGATTAGCAGAATGGCAGCAGTCGATGTGAACATTGATGATGAAGAGAAGGTCACACTTCTCCTCTATTTAATGCCAGATTCGTGGGATGGTTTGATTATGAATCTCAGCAATGGTCCAGATCTTACTATGGAGTCAGTCGTGTGATGTAGGGCAAGAACCCCTGGACAAAGGGTGGGGATTGAGCACTTTTCTATCTCAAATGAGCTAAAAAAGAATTAAAAAAATTGGCAATTTACAGCATATTTTAGTGCAATTTCGGTGCGAGCGAAGGTGCAAAAATCAGGACAGCAAGTTAGAGGGTTTTCTAAGATAATTCGGCTGCACCTTCGGTTGGTTTTGGTGCGAGCTAAGGTGACCTTCGGTCCCACCTAAGGTGCCATCGACAACCTATTACAATTTGCACGATTTTTCAATTTTTATTTCTTTTTATAATTAGGATTCTTTTCTTACGCAATTAGGGTTTGTTTAGGATTTTCTAGGTTAGTTAAGTACATTCTAATTGTTGTTAAAGACATCAATTCATTATTATTAATCAAAGTTTGACTTTTTCCTTCTTTCTTCTCGTGGATTTGAGAAATGTCTCGTGAAGTCAAGATTTTCCCTCATAGATTTGAGGAAGCCCTTTTGAGGAGTTCAAGGAGCCTTGTGAATTTAAGGTAGTTATCTTGTGAAGAAGACAATGATCGACCTCACCTCGTCCCCCCCATGCATCAAGTGGTATCAAAGTGGGCCAATGTCTCTTTACAAAGGTACGGACAACAATCCCATTGACGGTGATAAAGGGATCTATCCTCTCACAACGACGGCTTTCAAGACGACACTTAAGACTTCCGACGGGAGAATCGTTAAGCCATGCAAGAGCTGTAAGCTAGATTTGACCGTATAATGAAAAAATTAGATCTAGTTATTTATTGTGGTGACGATCTGCTTCCAGAATCCACTAGATTTTACAATCAGATAGATCATTCCTACAGGAGGACGACAGATCTCCCTAATTCAATGGTCGGAGTCGTATCGACGAATAGCTCTTTGAAGTCAACCACCTCTTTGATTACATTTAGATTCCAAAAGAGAGGAAGGTTCCAATC
Organism: Liriodendron chinense; assembly: GCA_003013855.2. NCBI lineage: Eukaryota > Viridiplantae > Streptophyta > Magnoliopsida > Magnoliales > Magnoliaceae > Liriodendron > Liriodendron chinense. Next base: position 9,318,406 of record ML058335.1, read on the forward strand.
ATGGCATATCATCTAAAGTTCGGCATTGCGGTTTGGTGAGAATACTTTCAACATGGTCGGGAGAAGGAGATGAAAGTGCCGATCCACAAGTGATCGCAGATGAAACAACGAGTACTATCACGTTTTCGATATGATAACGATGACCTGGATGCCAAATTCATTGGTGGCATCCAATCAGCCCCGGTGGAAGTAGAAAATCAACCCAAAACTTTTGAAATGGAGGGGCAATCTTCTATGCCTGTCCAAGATTGCTTCGAAGAATCTGCTGAGTCAATAGAGGTCGAGGCCATGGAAGGGAAAACCGTCTCCGAGGTCGATCAAGCTTCTGAGAAAGCGGAAGAGGTCAATACTTCGGATGTGCAGGACAAGGAGGAAGAGCCCGTAGACATTCTAGAAGTCCTAAAGCTGGATTTGCTAGAATCCGTTAGCATCCCAGAAGAAGTCGAGCCGGCAATGTAGGAATTCGAGGCGATCGTGATTGCCGAACTTTTTATTGATTTGCTCCTTGTGCAGGAAATTTCCCTTTCTCAGATTGAGCCTGTCTTCACTAACAGGGATGACATGGCAAAGTAGGCCGCGATTATTCATGTTATTGTTGCGAAGCAATCGACGAAGTCTGCTGCGGCAAGCTAGGAAGAGACTAACAACCATCGACTTTCAAAGTTAAAAGCAGATCGTGGCCCTAACTTGAAGGGAAACTCAAGGACGAGTTTTTTTTTCAAGTGGGAGAGTCTGATGTAGGACAAGAACCCCTGGATGAAGGGCGTGGATCGAGAACTTTTCTATCTCACATGGGCCAAAAAAGAATTAAAGAAAATCGACAATTTACAACATATTTCGGTGCCACCGAAGTTGGAATACGATGCAACCAAAGGTGGAAAAATCAGGGCAACGAGTTGGAGGGTTTTCAAAGCTAATTCGAATGCACCTTCGGTTGGTTTCAGTGCGACCTAAGCTGACCTTGGTCCCACCTATGGTGTCACCGACAGCCTATTACAATTTGCGCGATTTTCAGTTTTTGTTTCCTTTTTTAATTAAGATTCTTTTCTTATGCAATTTGAGTTTGTTTAGGGTTTTCTCGACTATTTAAGTACATTATAATCATTGTTAAAGACATCAATTCATTATTATTAATTAAAGTTTGGCTTTTGCCTTCTTTCTTCTCGTGGAATCGAGAAACGTCTCGTGAATTCGAAATTTTTCCTCGTGGAATCGAGAAACATCTCATAAATTCGAAATTTTTCCTCGTGGATTCGAGGAAGCCCTGTTGAGAAGTCCAGGAAGATCTACTGCGAATAGTGGTGAAGAGACTTGTAGAAAAATGAATGGGAATCTGCTAATGATGCTATGATGGTCAGAGGAAGATTTACTGAGAATAGTGGTGAGAGAGATCAGATGAGATCCAAGTCGAAACGGCACAAAATAGGTAAGTGATGAAATTGCGGAAAGAATGCTTACTTGCGCAAAAATTGTACACTCAAGAAAACAAATCAGAAAAATTACAAACCTGATTAGCATGATCAAGCATTACATTCAATGGGTTTTTAAGAAAATCTAATTAAAAAAGACAATTCATCTAAGGATGAGGAATTGTTGTCGGTAGCACGATGGAATTCTAGCTATCAATGGATCTTAGATTTGGACACTTCGTTCCATATGACTCCACACAGAAATTGTTTCTACACAAATCAATCATGTGATGGCATCACAGTTTATATGGGTGATGATAGCACACGTAAAATTGTAAAGATTGAAAATGTCAAAATAAGTATGTTTGATGGTATCGCACGTATAGTTTCTGGTGTGCAACAGACATGTATTGAACATGTGGAAGAGTCTTTTGCAATTGGAAAAGTTCAATAAAGATAGCTATAAATTTTTGGATGAAAAGAGTTGATCGAAAATTGTAAATGGGGCAATGGTGGTGACAAAAGGAGAGTTAATGGACAGTTTATATCGTTTGATTGAAAATACAATGGTTGACGATGCTCTTGTTATTTATGTTGTGGCAAACTCTATTACAATTTTGCATAGGCAGTTGGAAAGGGAAAACACAAATATCAGCTTGAATTGATCCAAAACTTCAATGGCCCTAAGAAGTTTTCAACAGTAGGCGTTCAATTCCCACCGTTTCCTGTGGTGTGGTCCACTTGTACTTTGGATATGCTTCAAATTTGTGCTAATGCCCTGAAATGAGCTGAAAAAACAGATGGATACGATGGATAAAACATACATCATGGTGGGCCACACAGAGTTTAGTCAGTAGGCTATCCAGTACTGAGGTACTCAGTACAATCCCCGTTGTGGTGTCACACAACGGAAAACAAGTTCCAAATAGTTGGACATAGCTTTTGTAAACGTGTGGCTTCCTTGATAATTTAACAATATTGCTTTTGTAAACGTGTGAAATTGGAACAAGTTGGGTTTTCGCCAGATGCTTTAGACAGTGTACCCCAGCTGAGACATGGCTAGGATGTTATACCCACATGCCATTTTGACAGCTTGGCTGCGTCTGGGGTTCATGGTGGAAAGGTGCTGGTGAGGCTGGCAAAGGGCAACAAATAGAGAGTTTTTATGGAATCTGGTAGCGGAGCCCAGAAACAGAGGAGGAGGAAAATCCGAATCGTGTGTCATGCCTAGATACTTTGGCCAACCTGATGACTGGATCGGATATGCACGGGAGTGACCATACTTTGACGTGTGGGGGCAAGTACAGATGCAATGAAGGAGTCACGTAGCAATGTTCAAAAAGAGAAGTAAACAGACTCTTACCTTGCTTGTCCAGCGACTTCTCGCCCATCTCGCTTGATCTCTTTGTTGCCGATCCAGATATTAGGGATGTGTGACATTGCTTGTTGCTGATCGTCCTCAGCGTATTTTTCACACCATTTTTCTAAATTTGGACAGCCCATGATCTTCAGTTGCCGAAGGTTACGGAGGCCTTTGAGATCTTTAGGCAGATGTTTCAGTATTCGGCAGTCTTTAATGTGGAGCATCTGAAGCTCAGAGAGTCCTTGTATACGAACGGGAAACTTAGAATATGGTGAGTTTATAATCACCAAGTACTTGAGGTTGTGAGCGAACGGCAGGTGGAACTCATGGGTATCTCTGTTGTGCATATGGATGCCTCTGACGAGGCCCATATAGCCTGAGGTGGGACCGTCCTTGTTTCTGAAGGGGTTTCTGCTGACGTTTACTACCAAACTCTCGACAGATTCTGAAACACACGATGTCCAGTCAATATTGCTTGGTACTTCAAGGTCTACTTTCCACAGTTTTCCATGAAGGAACGAGGGCACTTTCATTAATGAGGGACAATTTGCAATACTTAGTTCAAGGAGAGACGGCATTCCTCCATCTTCTCTCCCAACCCACTCCCTCAAATTATACATTCCGTTCAAAACGAGTGTCTCCAACTTAGGGAATACTGTAGCTTCACCTGTTACGTCTCCACTATCATTGTTCCCATAGAACTCCCGACCGATGGATTTCACCCCATTCATTCCTACTATTTTAAGGTATTTGAGGGATGGTAGTGTACCAAGTGCTGGTAATTTTATGCAGACATGGCATTTGCAAAGAGTCACATCAACTAGGTAGGAGAACGATGCATCTTCCATCCATCCCGGGAACTTCAATCCCGAGTAACCTGATATTTTCAGTTCTTCTAGGTTTGTGTGAGGTCGTAGGCCTTCAAACACACCCTCATTCCTCTTTGCTTCATCATCTTTTAACAATACACTCTGATGATTGCCATCAAAATACAATTCCAAAAGGCGAAGGTGTTTCTTATTCATTAGTTCTGCTTCCTTGGCTTCATCCTCATTTAACACCCTCCACAAATGGTATATTGCTAAATCTCCTTGGAGAAGATTGAGGTTTTTAAGTTCCTCGATCCTGCATTCCATCCCTTTCCCAACAATAAACTTTGACAATGTTCTAAGGGAAGTTAATCTCCCAATCCCATCTGGTAAAGCCTGCAATGACCAGGTACCTTTAATTTCCAGATGTCTTAGCCTTGCAAGTTTCCACGTCTCTTTGGGAAGTTCAGACAGTTGGCCGCACCCGTTAAGTTTCAAGGTTTGCAACAAATACAGTCCACATATGAATTCAGGCAGCCTTCTTATTCGAGTGATAGATAAGTTGAGGTATCTTAAAAGTTTCAAGTTCTTCAAAGACGTTGGGAGCTCAAAACATCTTGTACCACTTAAATCTAATGCTCGGAGGAACCTGAAATTTTCAAAAATATCATCAGCCACCACAATGATTCTTGAGCACCCAATGAATAGGAGTGTGCGCAGATTCTTGGCTTTGAACAAGCTTGGCGGAATTGATGATAAATCATAAGTACATTTCAATGAGACATGGCGCACATGCAGGGGGATGTTGTTCGACAATTTCATGTTCACGGTCTGGCATTCTCTCATGACAGTTTGGAAGAAGTCATGAACAATATCCATCATCTTACAATGCATGATATTGCCCAAGCAATCTGTTATTGGAGCATCAAACAAGGATCGCCCTAGTAAATTGTAAAAATACGCATCGCCTATACTTTCCATCGCTGCACTTTCCTCTGGAAGAAAACCCTGGGCCATCCACAACTTGATTAATGTCTCCCTCTCAATTACATGATCCTTCGGAAATACAAAACAAAAAGCAAAGCAATGCTTCAAGTACGGTGGCATATTTTCGTAGCTTAATTGAAGATCAAGTACAATGCCTCTTGAAACATTTGGAAAATCCCATGTTTCACTCTCCAACACAATCTCCCACTCCCTCCTTGTCCTCTTGAAACGCAATGCATTTGCTATTCTCTTTATAATAAGAGGTAGTCTGTCACACTTTCTTGCAATTTCTTTGCCAATTTCTTCTAACTCTGCACGTTCCTCTGTATTCATTTCCCCAAAAGCAATGTGGCTGAACAATGACCAAGAATCACTTTCTAATAGGGGCGCCAGTTCATGCCGTTTTGTGACTCCCATAGTTTTTACCACGGTTTCATTACGAGTCGTGATCAAAATTCTACTTCCAAGATCTCCATCTTTCAAAGGAAGCCTCAATTTATCCCACTTGTCTTCATTTTCATTCCAGATGTCATCAAGCACAAGTAAAAATTGCTCTCCTTTCAAGACATTCTGTAGATGATTTTGCACCATTTCCCATTCAAAGAATTTAGGGGGAGGTCGACCCTCCGCCGCTTCAACAATTGCCTTACAAATCCTAGTCTCATCAAAATCATCCGAAACATGGACCCACATCCTTTTCGAGAAGTGCTGAGTAACTCGATCGTCATTGTATATTAATTGAGCGAGAGCAGTCTTTCCTACTCCCCCTAAACCAATTATAGAAATGACAGGAATCACATTATTGACGTATGATTCTTTCCTACCACTGTTAGTTATCAACCAGCGTATGATCCTTTCCTTATCTGAAGTCCTACCAATAATCTTCGTTTCATCAACCAAGGAACTAGTTTTCCTCTCTGCCGTTTCCATCCTGTTAACTTTGTTTTCTTCCAAATGGAAGTTAGACTTCTCACTACATATAGTATTAAGCCTTTCTCTAACATTTTTTAATCTACGACCCATCTCAATCCCCAATTTAACATGAAAGCCCAGTTCATCGATTGTTTCATCAACACTAAGAGTACGGAAGATGGAGTTGCATACCCGCTTTGTGACACGTGGAGTTCCGCTGTCTTCATTTTCATATATGAGGGATTCGGCTCTCCACTCGTCCAGTAAGTCTTCAATGTCGTAGGCCACATCTTTGATCTTCTCCAGCCAGTCACTCAGAGCTTCATCCTTTCTGCGTCTCCTCTCAGCATCGCGAAGAACGGCTTGGATGGCTTTGAATGCACTAGAAAGGTCTTGTAGCTCTTGCCGACAGGAACACACCGATCCTAGCTCGGATTGGAGGAAGGAACTCAAGGAACTAAGAACCGATGGAACAAGTCCATCGGCCATGAGAAAAGATTTTAGATAATATGGGGGAAATTCAGAGGCAAAGGTAGAGTCTCTTTGTATGGCTTACAAATGAGGAATGGTCAAGCACTGAAGAAGAAATGTCAATCGAAGATCATACCGAAGCAAATATCTACGAGATTTTGAAAATATAGCCATAATATTACGATAAATTCATTAAACGAAAAAATCTAAGAAGATTTTAAAATATGGCAGTTTTATAACGAGATTAACAAAAAGATTAGTAAAAACATTAAGGAAATTATTATAGAAACATATATTTAAATTTTAGATTTACTTAAAAAAATTTAAAGATTTTTTATTTTCTGCTAGATTTTTTAATAATATCCAGAGAAAAACCTCCAGTTTTGAAAATCTCAAAGCGAACGAGACATGTCACTACGGTGCTAAACGCTCGTAGCTGAACTAATTATCAAACGATTAGAATCGCCATACATTTAGCTCATACGTACAAGATCCTGACCACTCTTCAGTTGGGTCCTACCTTTGATTGGCCACATGTCATAAATCACAATGATTTTTGTCATTTGAGATTCACCTTGTAAGGTTTTGACCCCCCCACAGAATGGTGAGTGCTAAATAAGTCTTAGTTAAGTTCTCCAATTACTTTATAAGATATTTTGAATGGTGTGATGTTTTGAATATACCCATCCATGGTAGGGCCCAGAGCATGAAGGGTTACAATTATATACAAGTAGGGAGGCAGTATGTACGTGTAGCAACCATACTTTTCAGGAACATAATTAGGGGTGTCAGTAGGATGGATTAGGGCCAAGTGAGCTCTATCCAAGCTCAGCCTACATTTTACAACCTAAGCCCAAATCCAGCCCAGACCCATTGCGGGCTAAAATAGTCTAGCCTGATACCAGCTTGAAGGGAAACAATTTGGAGGGTAAGTGTTGCCCTGGGTATTGTCTCGAATCATGTGGTCCACATGAAACAAGTACGTATCTGATTTTTGGGTCTTGAGCATAAAATGGGGCCGCACACCTCATGGTCAGGGTGGATTTCACATAAAAACCATGGTGGGGTGCACCCGAGCTGACAACCCTTCTCATAAAATAATTTTCCCTTCCCATCAAACGAAGGGTCTACAACTGTTTAAAAAGTTTGAAATGCTCTTTTGAAGCCAGGTGGGTCGCCCAGGTCAGGCCTACAGGCTTTTGGACTTCTTAGCCTAAGCTTGGCCCAATTTGAAAATGGGCTTACAATTTAAGCCTGAGCCTGACCCTCTGGCCTAAGGAAGCGGATTGCGTACTGAGTAACTCCGCACGCTAGCGTGCGGAGTAAACTCTGTGGGGCCCACGGTGATTTATGTATTTTATCCACTCCGTCCATCCATCTTAACAGAAAATTTTAGGTATGGTGCAAAAAAATGAATCATACCAAAATCTAAAGTGGACCACACCGCAAGAAATGTGTGAACTGCATGTCTACCATTGAAAAATTCTAGTAGGACACAGAAGTTTTGGATCAAGCTGATATTTGTGTTTTCCCTTCATCCATATCCATGTGATCTTATGAACAGGTTGGATGACAAATAAACATCACTATAGTGCCTGGGAAGGTTTCAACGGTGGAAATCACTATTCCCACTGTTTCCCGTGGCATGGTCCACTTGAGATTTGGATATGCTTAAATTTTGGGCTCAACCACTAAAATGAGCTGGAAAAACATATGGACGGAATAGATAAAGCACATACATTCTAGGTGGGCCCAACTGAGTTTACTCCGCACGATAAGAGCGTGCCGAGTTACTCCGCATGCAATCTGATTCCTGGCCTAATACTCCGGTCTGACATAGGCTACACCCAGAAGCCCAATAGGCCAACCTGGCCCATTGACACCCCTAAACTTGATGCATCAGTCAACTTTAGCGTTGTCAACGGGCCGGGCTGGCTGTCTAAAACAGGCTTGAGCTAGATTATCAAGTCCATAGGCTGGATTTGGGCTTAAAACATGAGCCCGTTTATCAACCAGGCGGAGCTTGAATTTAGTAATCCAAAACCTCGGTCTGACCGATCTTTAAAAAATGAATTTTAACTAAAAGTTTTCCTCCCAATGCTCTTTAAACCTCTCTTTTCTTGAATCCATGGATTCTGTATCAGCCTGGCCTCCTGGAATTCTTGCAGCATGTCGCAAAGTCAACCATGTCCTCTTCGGCTCCTTCAGTTTCTTCATAGGTGTCATTATCTTGGCCATGTTGAATTAATGCACTTGAAGCTTTACATGTATGTGTTCCAATACATGTACATGTACTTTATGAGATATATATATTTGTTTCAGTACATATACTTTATGAAATACATATATTTGTTCCAATACATGTATGTATTCATGCTTAGGATTTTACGAAAATGTACATGTCTCTTCGTTGAAAAGGCACACGTCTCTTAGTTTTTTTATGCACTTATTAAGTAGCTTTTATTTGTTAAATGTATCTAAAAGTCAATAAATATTAGTTTGTAATTCATTTTCTAATATGAAGAAGAATACAACAAATTTTCTAGCATCTTCTACTTCTTTTCTAAATTATTCTCTCTATGGGCCATTGCCTTGTCAATCAAGGGCCACATAATGGCCACAACCATCATCATAGTGACTGAAGCCATTTTCTTTAATGTCGGTTTTGTTCCAGTATGTTTTCCTCAACGTAGCCAACCTCAACCAGCAATCTTTAACACCGTTTGTGGATGGATAGCATTGCAGTTGCCCATAGTTTGAAGAATATGGGCCGGGCTGGGTGGGCAGAGCTTGGCCCAGCCCTAACCCGTCATGTATAATTAAAGAATTCTTTTTGTCCCTATCGCGACTCACCATACAGTATGCGTCGCGGTACCACTGAGCTCCGCATGTTCAGATAATCAGAACCATCTATACTCTCATTACTACTCCAATCCACTTTATGTTGCTCTAAATTCATCTGCAAATATTATTGGACACCCTGGGTTCAGGTCCTTGCCTTGTTGGTGGACCCTGCGGAGTTTCAACAAAAAGGTCTCGAGTTTGAAACCCATCATGAGTGAAATATCCACGCTGCTGACAGCACCGATGTGTGCCTTGCATGACCGACTGGGTGGGTGTGTTGTGCAAATGACTGGGTGGGTGGGTTGCATGACTGACAAAAAAAAAAATTATTGGATGGTTCTGATCATGTGGCCCCCAGTAGGCAGTCGACATACGCTGGATCCCGAGTCCATTGGTGGAGAAGACTGCCAACATCACTCGAGAGTCCACTTTGGAGGTGCACCCGCATCAAACTTGACAGAGAAACAAGTGTATACAACCATAGCCTCTCATCAGTTGAACAGTATGCACCCTCTCTGCAGGGTCTAATCCTTCTGCAATTTGCTTCCAGCGATTCACCACCTTAATGTGCGAAGTGGGCTGCGTGTTGTGCCCCACACCACCAACCTCCGTGCTATGCTGACATGGCAAAGTTCTGTGGACCCAACCATGATACCCACCATGATGTATGTGTTATACTCACACTGTCCATCCATTTTGCCATATCATTTTAGGACATGAACCCACAAATGTGACAGATCCAAACCTTAACTGGACCACACCACAAATTTATTTAAAAGAAAAAAAAAAAAAAAAAAAGAGGCAAGCAATCCAAAATGAGAATTTCCAAACACCCATTTTTGCATTAAAAGCAATAGGCTAGTAATTACAAAATGCAGCTTCCTACATTGAATTATGATTATATCTACTAATATTTTCCTACGGTACGCACGGTGCTTAATACGCACTCTGTGCTTTTACAAACTACCATCATCATGTGGGGTTAGGATGGGCCCAGAAATACCCAAGTAGGCCCACCAACGGCGCATTGATGTAGGTTGTGGGCTCTGACTCCTGGAAGAAGGGCCTCGAGTCTGGAAAATCGTCTGTGATGTTGGGCCCACCAACGACTGCACCCACAAGAATGTTAGGGTTGGGGTTTGGGCTGAGGTAGTAGCGTGATCCAGCCTTGCAGGCAATGTGGGCCGGGTGAGAGGCAACAGACGGAAGTGAGCTGGCCCGATGGTGTATGCGTAGAGGGTAGCGGTTACCGTATCCCACCATGTATGACATTTGCTTAGGATTATCGCCGAGAATGTAATCCACCTACAGATCAAAAAGAAGAAACAATGTACAACCATGTTTGGCAATCAGAACAACTCAATTGGTGGGCCACATCATGCATGGGCTCATGGTGAAAAAGTCAGATTGATTTGCATTTGGTCCCTTGAATGAACTGCTTTGATTGATGATGGTGGGCCACAATTATGGTGAACGTCCCAGGGATTACAATTTGGGCTCAAGTTGCTAAACTGGTTCTCAAAATTTCCACTGAGCACCAGAGAATGGAGTTATATGGTCAAAACCGTTGATCTGATGACCCCACTTTGAGTAGGTTCTGCCCTGAAAACCCATCAACATTGGAAGATCCTAGCCAATCCAAATGGGACCATGAAGATCCAGACCAATCGTCATCATCGGGAATTTTCAGAGCACATCAGCAGTCGGGAATTTCCACTTTGATGGCTCAAGTTGCTAAACTGGTTCTCAAAATTTCCACTGAGCACCAGAGAATGGAGTTATATGGTCAAAACCGTTGATCTGATGACCCCACTTTGAGTAGGTTCTGCCCTGAAAACCCATCAACATTGGAAGATCCTAGCCAATCCAAATGGGACCATGAAGATCCAGACCAATCGTCATCATCGGGAATTTTCAGAGCACATCAGCAGTGGGGCACATCAGCCGTATTTGGATCACAAAATTACCATGGGCCCCACTTGTACAAACGGCTGGTGATGCATAGATCCTTATGGACGCACTAGAGGTGCGCACCAAAAAGTCCAAAGATGGTTGGGTGTGCACCGGTTCTGCAACTGGGTGTGATATTTTGGGCCTAATCCTGCTGTCTGCTTTAGGCCCAGTATAAGCTGGACCAGAGCTGAGCCCAATAATAATAATTGGGCTGGACCTGCACATTGATTCTACCAATGGATTTAAGACTCGGTGACTAAGAACAATTCATCCAGTCTGTTGTCGAGTCAAAATTCCGAGTCGGAGGGGTGACTCATTGTATTGAACCGGATAAGTTCCTGCCGTGTACCAGTCAACTCAGATCATTCACACAGGACTCGTCCATCTTCGTGAGGTTCTGATAGTTGGGCCGAGGCTAAAATTGGTAAGCAAAAGGTGGCACATTTATCAGATAGGCTTCACTTCATAGATCGGCTAGGTATCATACACAGGCTAGGTATCATGGTTGATACACAGGCACTCAAAAATTGTACACGTGGCACATAGCATATATTAACTCAACTTAAACGGACTTATTGTAATCCCACTGTCCTCAAGTTAGTCGCAAAATGAGATTAAATGAACAATCCTGACATCCTATTCACCGATACTTGATGGATGAAATAGGACCATTGAATCATTTCCATTTTTAACCGTCCAATATATGTCCGTCCACCCATCCAACGGTCAGATGACCAATTAAGTAAAAAAAATTGGTCCATGAGACATCTGGAATGGGAACAATAACTTGGACGGCTTAATGTCATGCAATGTTGAAGTAATTTCTAAGTTATTGCGTATCATCATCAATCAAACTCTGACTAAATAATCAAAGTGGGGTACCTGGCGTTTAGCCAACCGTCTCAGCTGAGCTGGCGTAGCGGAGATCTTGCCACATGGCACGAGCTGCCTGGAGTGGCTTATGTAGTTGGAGTAGGCCAGAAGCAAGAAAGACAACGAGGTCACGTGCTGCATGTTACTTCCTCCAGCTTTAAAGATCAGCCCACCTGATTTTTCAAGGGAAAAAGGCACACCATTATTTAATTAAAAATATAAAAGGCGCCAAGGATAGCTGGACCCCACATGATGCCGACCATTGGTGATATGAACTGTGAATGGGTCTGTCCACCAATCGCATTGCTTTTCTCTTTATGAAATTTTGGCTTTTTACTATAATAATTCCATAGAGACAAATCTCGTTTTCCAAAATTTCTAGGCCCAAAAACTTCTGGGGAGATACTCAATTTTTACCAAAAAAGAATTCTAAATCAATAAATAAATTTAAATTTAAATATATAATTTAATAGCAAATTCAAACGGTTTACAGACAGGAAAAAAAATCATATTAGTAAAAACCTGGTGAATATTGAATTTGAGGGCGAGATGTTCCCGGCAACAGCGAACAGATGAAGCTATCAGCGTTTTGCTTGAACGACTGTAGGTAGTTAGCTTTTCCCATTGCCACTTCCTGTAAAATAACGACAAAGCCACTGAGTTTCCATAATTGTAAATGAATATATTAAAGCCGCATTTGGCAAGTGCACGAAATCATTATTTCTGTTTTCAGAATTTGCCCCCACTCTGGACAGTATGCTCATAAGTAAGCCACCACACATGTTTTAAGCACTTCTTTTTTAACATCCATTCTTCTCAACCCAAGTTTGACCTGCCTAACTACCCTACCCGATGAATGGTTCAGATCTCTGGACCTGAGATGGCTTCATGGACCCCTTTAGAAATTCTACTAGGAGAAGAAATTATGTAAGTCAGAGATTAGCTAAAACATTCAATTAGTGTATATGTTGCCCAACCAAAATAGTTGGGATAAGGCTTAGATGATGATGATCCAACAACTGAATTGGATGTGTGAACTCATCTCAGCCATCGGTTTGCATAGCACGAAGGGGTCGTACAGATGGCATCGTTCAATCACAAAGGCCCTCACTGAAAAGATGAGTCCACCCAACCAGCAGGTAAGTACCAAAATATCATTTGTATGTGACATCCAGCTTGTCTAATAAGTTCAGCTCAGTGTTGAGATCACCCGCTGCAAATTTCATTTGTTGTCGTAAAGATTTTGACAACGGATTTGGATGACTGAGATTAGTCACGTAGCCTTCAATCTACCCGTGAGGCTTTTCTCATTCGTTAAACCTACAAGAAGAAGATGAATAAGCAGGGGAGGAGTCGTTGACCGGCAAAGGGCTCTCTGATGTCTAAGTCGGGTCTAGGAATAAGGAAAGTAGGGGTTTGAAGGCTAAGATCTCGGATCTCCACGAGTATTTCGGACCGACTCTGAGTAATCGGCAGATCTCGGACCGACTCTAGGTAGTCGGTAAATCTCGAACCGACTATGGGTGATCGGTCGATCTCATTCGAGCCTCAGACCGACTCTAGGTGGTCAGCAGATCTCATTTGGGGAGCTCAGGTTGATTTTGGGTAGTCAACCGATCTCATACTTGGGGTCCATTTCGGGTAGTAGACCTTCCTCAAGAAGATAGAGGGTCTTCAGTAGCCTATTCCTCCTGGCAGAGTGTCATTGACAAGTCATCGGTCCTCCTAGGCGGAATTCTTGCTCTACTTGCCGTAGTTGTTGTGGTCAGTAGAGATTGTTGTTGCATATCTTCATAATATAGAGCTCACTACCAAAACTCCTCCCTTGGACCTTTTGTCTAGATTGTAGATCTTGTACTTTGGGCCCTTGGACCTATGTGCTTCTTCTTATTTGTGGGCTAGTCCAAAATTTCCCCATAACATTTGTGGCTATATGTTTTGAGACCAAATGTAGGGAAAGCAACAGAATAACAATCCTCGCCAACAGTGAAGAAGCATTGAAAGAAGGCCCAGAAGAAACTAAAACCCAAAGTTTTCAAAATTGCAAACACTTGCTTCTTTACTAGCTTAGCTCCTTGTAGAGTATGAAAGTTGTTGATAAGGTGAGCAGTTGCAGTCCAATTTGGGTAGATCATCTCAAGAACCTCTAGGTGGTCGGTCGATCTCATTCGAGCCTCGGACCGACTCTAGGTGGTCGACAAATCTCATTTTGGGAGCTCGGACCATTTTAGGTGGTCGCCCGATCTCATACTTAAGGTCCATTTCGAACAGTAGACCTTCCTTAGGGGTAGAGGTCTTCGATAGCTCATTCCTCCTAGTAGAGTGTCATTGACAGGTCATCGGTCCTCCTGGGCAGAGTTCTTACTCTACTTGTTACAGTTATCATAGTCAGTAGAGATCGTCGTCGCATATCCTCGGAATATGGAGCTCAGTACCAGAACTCCTCCCTTGGGCCTTTTACCCAGATTGTAGATCTTGTACTTCAGGCCCTTGGGCCTATGGGCTTCTTCTTGTTTATGGGTCAAATTGAAATTCCCCATAACATTTGTGGCTAAAAGCTTTGAGACCAAATGTAGGGAAAGTAGCAAAATCATAATCGTCGCCAGCGGTGAAAAACCACTAACAGAAGGCCCAGAAGAATACTAAAACCAAAAGTTAAAAATCGCACACTTGCTTATTTACTAGCTTGGCTCATTGTGGAATATAAAAGTTGTTAATGAGGTGTACAGTTGCAGTCCAACTCGAGTAAATCAACTTATTTTTCTTGAGGGAATAACCGAGAAGAGGCCAATGAAGCTAATAACAAAGAAGAACCCATCTCCTGCTTGAGATGCAATGACCTCACCCATCCTAAGCATGTAATCCCAAAAGGCATCACTGAAAGCGATTCCAGAGGCTGCAACGATACAGTTTTGAATGACGGTGTTCTCCTGCCTCGTGAAGGGCTGGCACAATAGCCTTGTTTTCTCAAGAAACTTGGTCTACGTCTTCATGAAGAAGAATATCAAGAGGCCAGCGCCCACGTTGAGAGAATGAATTATTTCAGTCGTCAGATTTAGCTTCATCACAATAAAGCTGAAGACGAAGGCCAAAACAGCACTGACAACAAACGCCCTAACCATTAGTTGGTTCCTCCATAAGAGTCCTCCTTTGACTTGAAGATCTGCTCGATCGAGAGGTTGTCTTCGTTCTCCTTTCCTACGATCTTGGCCGTTGTGTCCCTTCTCCTCATTCTCTCAAAATGTGAAAAGAAGAGAAAAAGCGAGATTTGTCGTCAAGTTGTTTTATCCTTCTTCTTCAGTTTTATTGTGATGAAGTTGAAATTGATGACTGGGATTATTCCTTCTCTCAAAGTGGCCGCTGGCCTTTTGGAATTTTTCTTTGTGAAGACATAGATGAAGGTTATTGAGAAAACGGGACTCTTGTGCCCACCTTTCACGAGACAAGAGAACACCGTCATTTAAACATGTGTCATTGTAGCTTCTGGAATCACTTTCAATAGTGGCTTTAAGGGTTACATGTTTGGGATGAGCGAGATCATTGAATCTCAAACAGAAGATGGTAATACCCCTATCAACATTAAGAATCCATCTCTGGGTTGGATGATTAGATTCTTATTTGTTGTTAGCTTCGTTGGCTCATTCTCGTTCATTCCCTTAAGAAAGATCATGATCATAGACCATAAGCAATGGGACTATTACTGCTTACCTCATCAACAACTTCATACTCCACGAGAAGTGAAGCTAGTAAAGAAGCAAGTGTCTACACTTTTCAAAACTGTTTGGTTTTAGTTTTTCTTGAACCTTCTTTCAGTGGTCTTCACTGTTAACGACGATCATGGTTTTGTCGTCTTCCCTACATTTAGTTTCAA
Organism: Liriodendron chinense; assembly: GCA_003013855.2. Classification (NCBI taxonomy): domain Eukaryota; kingdom Viridiplantae; phylum Streptophyta; class Magnoliopsida; order Magnoliales; family Magnoliaceae; genus Liriodendron; species Liriodendron chinense. Next base: position 9,333,898 of record ML058335.1, read on the forward strand.
AGCATATGAGCACAAATGTTATAAGGAAACTCCGAGTTAACTCATAAACAAGAAGAAACTCATAAGCCCAAGGGCTCAAAGTACAAGATCTACAATCTTGGCAAAATGCCTAATAGAGGATTTTTGGTACCGAGCTCCACATTCCGAAGATATGTGATGGCGATCTCTACTGATTACAACAACTGCAACAAGTAGAGCAAGAACTCCACCCAAGAGGAATGCGCTACTGAAGACCTCTATACCCCCGAGGAATGTCTGTTATCCGAAACGGAACCTAAGTATGAGATTGACCGACCACCTAGAGTCGGTCTGAGCTCCCCAAATAAGATCGGCCGACCACCCAAAGTCGGTTCAAGATCTGCTGACCACCTAGAGTCAATCCGAGATACCCGCGGAGATCCGAATATTTCAGAATCTAATTTCATTCTTAGAAAGATCTCTTCGACACGATTAAAAGAGGGAATCTTTCCCCTAATGGGAAGTATCCCAAGAAGATCAAACTCACCAGAAGCTTCCCCCAAGTTCTATAAATAGGACCAGGATCTCCACCCCAAAGGTACGAAACATCTTAGCCTTCACACCCTTAGTCTCCTTGTTTCTATACCTGACTTAGGCATTGGGGAGTCCCCTGCCGCTTAGCAGCTCATTCCCTTTGCCTATGCATCTTCATCTTGCAGGTTCAATGGACAACAAAAGCCCCACGTAGACATTGAGGACTACGTGGCTAATCTCAGCCACCCAAAATCCATTGTCCAAAACCTTGCGACAACATCACTCATTAAGTGGGCCAACACAGAAAAATGAATTGCTATAATACAATATAAAAAATAGTGGTGTGGCCCACTTGATGAGTAGGTTGAGCTAATTTTTGCATGGTTGGTCCAACCTTTTGTGGGTGGGTGGGTGGGTGGGTCGACAGGGTGAGCAATGGTTTAGCAGTCCAACCGGCTAGATGGAAGCATATCTCATACGTCGTACTATTAACTAAAATGAGAAGAACCCAATTTTTAGTGGCACCAAAAGAGGCCCAAGACTTCACAGTTACGTACATCCTAGTGTTGTCCAATGGATGGGCCCTCGTGGGAGTCATCTGTACTCCCTCAAATCACATGCATTTTGCCAGGGGAGGAATAAAGTGGATAATGCCGACCAAAAGAAAAAGATACTAAAGAGAAAAGGCATGTATAATGGAGAGGAGAATATAAGTTGCTGGTACTTTTGTCCTTGCAATGAAAGGATTGAAAGCACTAGTGACAAAAGCATATGTTTCAGCGTGACACACGGGCCGAATGTAAGCTTCAAGGTGCCCACACTTATGCGAAGACTGGGTTTTGGGTTGGGTCCCACTCCGCTCAGGATCAAATTAAGGCCATTTAAATGACCAGCCCACCTAGTGTGATTAAGGCCATTTAAATGACCAGCCCACCTAGTGTGATTTAATCCATGATGGTCCTAATGAATTTATCCATCAAGTTGTTGATTTGACCTAAATTTGTGTAAATAATCTTGACCGTCCAGTTGCACATGTCAAAAACCTTTCACTTAAGCTGGCCCTCTGGGTTACATTCCATTCATAAGGCCAGTGATTTTGACGGTCAGGATTTCCTTAGAACTATGCCTCGTTTGCAGTCGATGAGTCACTACCATTGTGCTACTATCAGAAGGGAATAACAGTAATAATAACAAGACGGAAGAAGACAAGAATTAAAGGACAAGCACAAAACAGTGTTTTGTTTAGGAACTACACACTCCTCTTGCATCAGAACGTGAATAGTGTTCAGATGCGCTTGTCTTCATGCAGTTCAAGGATCCAACCGTTAAACCATAGAACCCCAAAAGGATAAGCGAGCCCAAAAAGAATTATCCCAGATCAGATGATACTAACCGTTGGATCAGTGACCCATAAAAACAAACGGTTAGGGCGAAAACATGACAAACAGTAATATTGACGTGATGGGTGGAGAATATTTCGGGCACGCTCATACACATGGGCCCATCATGTTAACGGCTGGATGATTAGGAAAAGTGGGACCCACTACATATCATTAAAATAAAAACATGATGATATCCATGGTAAAAAAGGGTTGGTGGTGGAGGAAAAAGTACCTTGGAAATGAGGACGTTAATACCGGCATGCTTGTTATCCCAACCGAATTCATTAATGGTCTCTCCAGCTCCCAACACCTCCTCGTTCACCTTTATGTACTCTCTGTATTCCCGCCTCCTTGATGCCTTGTGCAACCATGCTGCTCCCCAAAGCAACTCATCCTGCAAAACCAACATCCATTCATCTTATCTTCTTTTCAAAAATTACACCCCTAATGTAGTCTTGGTGGGACCCAGCTGATGAACGGCTTGGATAAACTTACTTGGGCAAGTTAGTTATATAACTAGTCAATAACAAACCTGGCCAAGTTTCTTTCTTGGAATGCCTGGTTTTTTTTTTTTTTTTTTTTTTTTTGAGGACCACAAGAAACCATCCAGCTACTGGATAACTTCGAATCTTTCTTGTGTGTGCAACATCCAATCCGTCCATTAGTTTATCCGTGTCATGGGGATCACCTTTTCTAAAAATCAGCCACATCCACTCATCTAGCTGACCACATTTGTATTTTCTTACTTATCAATTGCTAGAAGTTGTTTTCAACAGTATGGCCCACCTGATGAGTGGATGGAGCCGAATTTTGCAAAAGTGAACTCATGGTCTGACCAACCTATTGAAAGGGTTGGATGTCACATGCACATGATAAAATGCCACCCAGTGAATTACTTCCGATCTTTCTTGTGTGTGCAAAATCCAACCCGTTCAATAGCATACACATCATGAGTAGTATCACTCGAAAAAAAATCAGCTATAACCACTCACCTACTGGACCACATTCTTATTTCTTTACTTATCAATTGCTAGAAATTAGTTTCAACTGTATGGCCCACCCGATGAGTGGATGAAGCTGATTATTGCATAAGATGATCCATAGGGTCGGACCAACCTATTGGAAGGGTTAGATGCTACATAGACATGATGAAGCTGATTATTGCATAAGATGATCCATAGGGTCGGACCAACCTATTGGAAGGGTTAGATGCTACATAGACATGATAAAATGGAAGTTATTCAGTCGGTGGACCACCGTAGATTGAGGGCTTCACAGAATCTAGGGGAAAAATCATGATTACGAGAGCAAATTACGCAGAAAAAGAAAAAGGAAGAATGGGTCAACCAACAATAACTGCTCCCGCAACAACAATAAATCTCTTCACTTTCCTGAGAAAGACAGGAAATCCGCCGGATCACCAAATAACTGTGCCCGCACTCTCCCATTAACATGGAAATGTTGAGACGATCTCTGTGGGCCCCATTATTTCTACGGACAGATCTGTCCAGGTCATCTGCTGGACTACCAAATGATCTAGAGCAAGGCATAAGCGTAGTCCGAGGACCCACCAAATTGCATAGACCGGCAATCACCAATTTTGACAAACCGTTGGTAGAGGAAAAGGGACCACACTGGTTTTCTCAATGAAATCAAACCGACCAACTTTCGAATGGGTAGGGGCCCACTGGATGGACGGTCTCAATTCACCATCCAAAGTGATATTTCCACTACGGTGGAAAGGTAGGTAACATGGATGCCAAGTGCAGATGAATCCACTGAATCATTTCAGTTGAGTGTCGTGTAGGTTCGGTTTCAGTTGAAAGCTTCCAAAAAAAAAGGTCGAACGGTCAAGCTTTCTCTATCATAATCCAACGGTTGCATTTTCGCCTCACCTGATACCCATTCACGTCGCAGTAAAAAGGGCAAACAGCAGAGTGAAGGCTGCTACTGTACGCGCCCCGGTGCTTGTCAGCAAACTCGAAGACCTGCACACCACAAAACGGAAAGAAAATAACTTGACGACCCCTCCCACGTCCGTTCCGTTGCCCCCAAGAAAAAACATAGATACTCTGTCAGAGCATCACCATACATACGCAGGCACATGACCTCTGCAGACGTATCATGGAGGTTTCCGAATCCAAACCGTTCAAATCACGGGCCCCCCACTGTAGATGGCTTCTAAATGTAAACAAACTGGCTGCTAGGTCAGCTTTTTTCCATCCCCTCTAGGTGTCTTCATCCAGGTCTTTGTGACCGTGTCTCGCCTGCTAGCCCAGCTTGAAGAAGCTTAGGCGATTCTACTGCAGGTCTTAGTTTGAGTGATAACTAGACAGACTAACCCCACCAGTGGGTGGGTGCATCGTGTGACTAACCTAACAGAGTGGGTGCATTGCATGACTAACCAAAAAAACAAAACCACCGGTGGGTGGGCCCATCGTGTGACTAACCTAATAGGGTGGGCGCACTGCATGATTAGCAAAATAAAAATTCCAATGTCCCAATGAAGTTTTTAATAATGGGGATTCAATCACTACTGTTTCATGTGGTATGGTCCACCTAAGATTTGAATCTGCTTCGTTTTTTTGGATCATACCCTAAAATGAGCTTTCAAAATGCGTGGACGGTGTAGATTTACGGATCATATATCACAGTGGCCCCACAGTTGGGGATCTACGGACCTCGGTGGATCCGGGGATCGACCCAAACGGGCCAAACCGCGCCCGCTGCAACGGGGTCAGGAAAGGGCATTGTCCGTCCTATGACAGATAAAGCTGCGAGAACGTCCATTAATTGGTGCTGGCAATGGAAGGGCGGAAGTTAAATACTATTGACGGACTGTCTGTGGAATTAATTGCAAGGATCGTCATGTAAATGCAATTCACTTAGTTGTACGGTTCGGATCCTTGTTCCCCAACATACACGTGTCAAGTACCTGCGACGAGCCACCCTTCCTGATCCAGCACAATGGACCACGACAATGTTGATCACCTGATGGACGGATGGGATTTTACAGGAGCGGCTTAGGTGAGACCCGGGATCCACCGAGGCAGGTGGGACCCCTGACTGTGGGTCCCACTGTTATATATGTTACTACATCCGCTCCGTCCATCCGTATTGAAAGCTCATTTTAGGGCCTGATCCAAAAGATGAAGCAGTCCCAAATCCCAGATTGACCATAGTACTTTTAACCATTAAAAACTTCTTGTGGGCCACCAAACCTTTGGATGAAGATGGCATTTGCGTGTCTCTTCATCCAGGTGATTGTGACATTATCAATAGGTTGGATGGAAAATAAACATTCCAGTGGAACCCATGTAGCTTTTAATGGCGGGGATTCAACCACGACTGTTTCCTGTGGTGTGGTCAACCTATGATTTGAGTCAGCTTCATTTTTAGGATCATAACCTAAAATGAGCTTTCAAAATGTTTGGACGGTGTGGATTTAAGGGTCCCACCCACCTCGGTAGATCCGGGGTCACACATGATCCGCACCCGGATTTTACATGTACAAACATGCTGGACCCCACAGAGCTTGAGTGAGTCACGCGCTGCTTAGACGATTCGGGTCCCACTGTCAGACGCGCACTAATTCTACCGTTGCTCTCACATGCACTCGCTCAGAGAAATAAAGCGGACGCCACGTGATTCGCTCCGTACAACAACGACCGAAGGGAAGAAAAAGATCGTGTGAAAACGACTTACGCTAACGGCTCGGTTGAGGAGGAGGCGAGAGTACGCGGGGTCACGTGACTGGAACACAATCGACCCAGCTGCGAGCGCCGCGGCTGTCTCGCCTGCCACGTCAGACCCTGGGTGCTCACTGTCCACCTTGTAGACCGTCCGTCGCGTGTCCATGTCCTCGGGCCTCTCCCAGCAGTTGTGGTCCGAGAAGGCGTCCCCCACCTGCACGTATATAGTGTTTGGGACCGCCGTTGCTTTTAACAGGTAGTCCGTCGCCCACTTAACGGCCTTAACGGCGTTCTTGAGCTCCGGGCCCATGCTCTTCCCGAAATCGATGACGCTCCACGCCAGTAGCGTCGTCGTGAAGGCCATCGGGAAGCCGAACTTCACATTGTCGCCGGCGTCGTAGTATCCGCCCGTCAGGTCGACCTGGAAAAGGAACATGACGGCGTTAAGACGTTAAGAGCTTATATGGCCGGAGTTAACGGCCGCAAGTTGGAAGCCGTGGGGTGAGAGGTGAAAAACCGAAAGGGAAGAAGAAGAAAAAGCACATGCATGCGCGCATTGTGTGCGCACGTGCTTTAGACACGTGTAGGGTCACCAATTCATCAATCTGGACCATCCATCAAACTTGCCCCACTTCTGATGGGCCACTCTTTTGTAAACCTTCCATGTGAGTGTGCACTGTGGCCATGAAAAGAATGGGTAGAACTCCGCTGGACGGTCCAGATCTGTTATTCGACTATGCATGTGAAGCACCACCACAGTGAGTGAAATTGACATTTCCACCCCGTAAAAGTGTCCGCTCCGACCGAAAAAGGGCAAGGGCAATTTCGTCATTATAACCAAAGGCAGCGCACCAAAAGAACCTGTTAGTGGTAATGACCAACTAACAATGTAATAATAAAAATAAAGTAGGTTGTCCACTCATCAGGTGGGCCACATTGTATATTAAGGCAATCCATTATTTACAGATGTGTGGAACTATCAGTCTTAAGGCAATCCACCTTACAAATGGAGGGAACTATCAGTCTTAAGGCGGTCAATGAAACGGACGGACGATTTCCAGTTTTGTTTCTTTCTCGAAATGTAGCGGTATTCTGGGAGGAAAATGGGAATACTATACGACAAAATAACGGAAAAAGCATACTAACTTTCACGCGGTTTTGTAAGAAAGTGGGAATTCGAAAAGAGTGAGATTTTGGTTTCTACCGTAGAATTTTCATCTATTCACAGCTTCTGAAGTGGTGGAGACTCGTCAACCGTACACGTGGCATAGTTGTATGGCTGTTCAGAGTATCCGAATCTCTAATCCAACTGGATGGAGCATAACTTAAAAAAAAATAATAATAAAAACTTCGTGTTTTTTACCTTCGAAATTTGGACCACTCACTATTTTAGTCGTGACTGTCCATATGAGGGCCATTTATTGGACGGTTATGATTTCTAGTTCGGAGTAATTTTGGAGCTATGGTCCATTGATAACGTGACCAACAATTTTGGTGGTCTGTATAGCTGTGTATCAGTGTCACATGTGAGAATGAGAATGATACATCAATACCTCTTTTAAAGTGTGCAAAACTAACACAGGAGTCCGTACGTTTTGGCGCAGATATAGTACACGTTGACGGACGTGACTTATCGCCACACAGGAACCAGCGATGTGGGTGGGACCTACCTCGATACATGCATTGTATATCCACGCCGTCCATCCGTTTTGCCACTTTTTTTGGGCGTGATTCCGAAAATGAAGCAAATACAGCTTTCCGGTCGACCACACCACAGCAGCCAACTTATGGATGAACCAACTCCCAATGCCAGTAATCGGGTGTTTCTAGCCGTTCAAACTGTGGGCATTTTTCTGGACAGCTACTGGACTAAACTTTTGGGCTGTGGCCCATCCAAGAGGCGGCCACATTGATTGGACGGTCCCAATACCACGCCACCCCATCCAATCAAAGGTTTGTAGGATCGGTATCACTTAGCTAGCTATATCCGGCGTGCACGAATCATAAAACTCCAGTTTTCTAGGCAAAGGACGGTAGTCCGGTAGAGAGCTGAATTAGCTGGCCCACTAAGCGGAGTTGGTGAAACTTTCTAGCCTGCATCTCACAAACCACCAGACCCCACTCGTGGATTGCGTGGGGCTCCTCACCAACTAATGAGGTGGTCCGGCAGACTACCAAACCTCCTTCTACCTGAAAACCAACGAGATAACGAACGCGAGATTTTCGCTTTTCGAGCATTTGGCATTCCAACAAAATATCGCGATATGTAATAGAAAGAAATCCAAATAAAACACACAGCAATGAGCAAACCACTCATTTCCCACGAGAAATCCATATGAAAAATGAAAATACCGAGAAATCGACGATAAAAATAAGTTTCTCTTACTCCTTCGTGAGCTCCGTCTCTCAGCGCAGAGTCCCTCCGCCATTTCACTCGCTGGTCCGGCGGGAGCTTCCCGGAGCGCTGCCCCTCGAAGAAGAGGATGCTCTTCCGCAATGCGTCACCGTAATCGTGTCCCGCGGAACACGGCTGAGGAGGCGCTACTACAAGCAGCAGGAGGAAGATGAGACGAACCACCGAAGAGAGCGCCATGGCGCAGCGGACCACCGAAAAGATACAGAGGGAAATCTCGAAGACGGAGGAATAGCTAGGGACGTGTATAAAAAGCAGCGTCCGTCATTGGATGCTCTGAGCTGGGCCAATGGGAGCATAACACGTGGAATGGAACGGTTTGGCTTTTAGCGCGGCTATCGATGCGGGGCGTGGTTCGGCCGTTTTTCTGACCGGCTCGAGTCGGGTATAGAACCGGTTCGGTCACGTGAAGGGACGTTTTTGTACCGTTGGGATTGTGTCTCGTTTCGGTGGGCCAGGGCTGATCTCTGGTCCCTTAGTCGAGATTCGAGGCGAAGATGACGGAATTATAGCCTTGCATTCCTGTCCAGTTAATATGCAACTCCGGAGATTGCGCCTACCGTACACGTGGCACACTTGTATGTTGATCCCAGCCGGGCATCATGGGTTATCTACCGTTGATTTTCTTTATCGAAAATCTGCTTTGGTCAAATGAAAATGGAAGTTTCGCCAGTGAATGGTAACCGTGGGTGATTTTGGTCCCATAGTGGGGGAGCGGATTAGGTGTTACCCTGACGTAGGGCCCACATTGATATATATATATATATATATATATATATATATATATATATATATATATATATATATATATATATATATATATATATATATATATATATTGTATATCCACGCCGTCCATCAGTTTTTTCATCTCCTTTTAGGGTATGATCCGAGAAAAATGAAGTAGATCCAAATCTCAAGTAGACCACACCACAGGAAACAGTGGTCATTAAATGTCCACCATTAAAAACTTCTTTTTTGGGACCATGCCCCTAAAATGAGCGGGAAGAACTGATGGAAGGTGTGGATATAAAACACATGCTTCACGGTGGGCCCCACAGTCAGGGCAACACCCACCAACGTGTTACTCGGGTAACACCTAATCCGCTCCCCATGCGGTGTTGATTTTTATCCTACCAAATCAAGGGCTAAGATCGGCTGGGCCGTGCCCACTCACTTTTTAAGATACCAGCTGAACGGTTCCAATCGAGTACGTGTGACACGTGTAAAGAAAATGGCATGGAAGCAGAAAAATATCGTGCCTCGAGATGCACTGGATCCGCTACCTATTCAATACTGAACCATCTTTTCCGTCGGCGTGCAACTTGAAGGATATCACCACCGTGAAACGGTGGGCGCCACCGTGAAGATCACCTGGTACCGAAATCAGGCCGGTCCGTTCATCTAGTGGCCCACACAGTTGGAATCAGCTGACAACCGATGGTCTGACTTGATATACTTCTACGGCCGGATCAACCTGATTTTCTACAACGGTGATCTCCATGATGGGGACCATCGGTTTGACGGTTCTGATTTCCTGCGCAATTGGCATGCAAGATGGTATGGCATTGCTACTTCTGGCACCGTTGCATGTGGGTGACCAGTTCTCTAGGCGAAAACGTGTGGTGACTGTTGATCCTGCGGACAACAAGGTGGATAATGATGGTTTTGGACTGGGGTATCCATCCTATCACCGGCCTACAAAAAGAGCGGTTGGAAGAACAGTGCCATTCAACTAGCAAAACTCACGAGCAAACGGTACAAATTGCTTGGCAACCACTGTTTCGGCCAATAGAAAGCCCACGTTGTGACCCACCAAATCAACGGTCTTTATGACCACACATGTTCTCCACGGTTACACATGTAGACCTTGTCCTACAAGCGCTCTGCATATAAGCATTCCTCCTCCGTCGAAAAATGGAACTCAATAGTTGTGGACGCGAAAATTGTTATCACGGACCAAGCCAGGGGCCCCACCGTAGATGGGCCATAAACTAAAATCGAGAAATTACACTGAAATTATGGTCCTAACTGGACTAGTGGTGGACACATTATAGACGGTTAAAATGGAATGGCCCAAATTGACAGTGAGGCCCACTAATTGGACGGTCCAAATTAAGGTAAGGACACTTGCACAAATTCTCTGACCATGCACATCGATAATCACACATTGCCCGAGTACCAAAGTACTCCCGTGGAAGGACGGAGGAGTTAATGGAAGAGCGTGGATTAGGTGAGGCAGGAGTAACAGCTTAGTGGGTAAGGCCTGACAGCAGGGCCCACCCAGATGTATGTGTAGTATATCCATGCCGTCCATCCCTTTTTTGATATCATTTTAGAGAATGGTCCCAAAAAAGAGGTGGATCTAAATATCAGGTGGACCACACCACAGGAGAACAGTGGTCATTGAACAGTCACCATTAAAAACTTCCTAGGGCCCACTGTAATGTTTATTTTCCATCCAACCTATTGATAAGGTCACACGGAAATGGATGAATGGAAAACACAAATAACAGCTTGATCCAAAGCTTTTGTGCCCCTCGAGAAGTTTTTACTGGTGGTAATTCAATACCTACTTTGTGGTCCACCGGAGATTTCGATCTGTCTCATTTTTTGGACCATGCCCTAGAATGGTATTGAAAATGGAATGGACGGCATGGATATATTACAGATATATGAAGGTGAGCCCAACATTAAGTACCTCGCCCAGTAAGCTGTTACCCGTGCCTCACCCAATAGTAGTTTGCTACCCCACATGCAGACCCTTTCAGCAAATCCTTCTCACGCAGCGCACGTGCCAATCTGGCCAGTGTGTGGAACATCCGGGCGGTGCATAAAGTGAGCCCCACCTTGAAGATGAAGATGCTTAATAGAGACCCCGGACCCCTCCAAATTAAAAGGATGGTTTAAGAAAAATAACCGACGGTCCACATTGAATGTACTCGTGTGGGCATCATGATACGAGATCGTCTTCAAGGTTGGTCCACCGTCCTCCCGATGCACGGATCAGATGCCCTTTCAAACATGGAAGGATGGCGCTCGTGATCATCAATGGAAAAAGCACATCAGATCCACCGTTGAAATTGTGATTTTCTAACACCGAAAGTGGGTGAAATATGTTAATATTAGTTGGCTAACGTGCTCATCCATCTCAGCCGTCAAATAGATAGTTACGTGATTGATTGAAGCCTTCAACAATTACGATAACGCTTTTGGGCTATGGTCCATTACAGAGGTAGCCTATCAATTAGACGGTTCATCATTGGACCACTGAAGCAGATTGTGTGTTCCATCTCAACCCCATGATCAGTGAATATGTTCATCGATCTGGACCATTCAACCAATGTCCTACCTCTTGGATGGGCCACATTGTAAAATCGGCTCCATTTGATGGAGGCATCCACTTTCTTAGATTCTTGGGTTACTGCCCATCCAAAGAGATGTCACATCTACTGAGCAGTCTATATGGGCAAGCACGTGCACTGATTGTGTTGGGTGCATTTTAACATAATGCGCCCACATGGTGGATGTTAGAAACGTCCAACTACATGAGTTTCTTTTTATAAAATAAAATATAAAAAAAGAAAGAAAAAAAAAGGGTAATGATATTTACACCCTTATATTATATCATAAAAACCACTTTCTTTTTATTTTTATATTAAAAAGCAATAGAAGTAATGGAAACAGATCAACAATAGTTACAAAAAGGGGTGTAAATGTCAATTCCGGAAAGAGGACCAATCCAAGCTATGTTTCGGGCCAACCATGATTTGATCATTGCATCCAATCCATCCATATATATACCTTTCTCATGTTCCTCTTGGTACCTAAAACTCAGGGCAATCCAAAGCTCATGTGCACCACGCCATCTAAAATCATACCTAAAACCTCTAAAATCATGTGGGTAATTTGGCTACTTGAGTTTTGAAATGACCTTACTTTGGGGGTGTCTATTCATCTCCGTAGGGTGCATCGCGCATATAAAATATAATAATGCAGTAATCTAGAAGGTTTTTAATAATGAAAGTTTCCATCTAATCTGTTCATGTGGTGTGGCCCACCTGAATTTTGGATCAGCCTATTTTTTGGCTCATCTAAGCTGTTCGAAGGGATGCAAGTGATGGATGGATTGGATGCCTTATATACATCATAGTGGGCCTCACATGTCATCTTGTGGGCTAAGCTCAATTACAAATCATTCTACTGTTCAGGCTTCCAACTGAGAATAAACCAAAATAAAAGTTAAAGATAAAAAATAAACCCCAGTTAAAGGCACCGAATTCTTTGCAACAGCGTCTGTTTTCCGTAGCGCATGACACCCAAGCTTATGTGGCCCACCTCCTTGTATATGTAACAATAACATCCACTCAGCACCATCAGATTCTTCCCTCGATGCTAGGATATGAGACAAAAATCAGTGAGATCCAAAATTCAGGTGGACCACACTACTTAGAACAATAGGAAAGGAATCCAACCATAGGTTTTCCACTATGCTGTCATTGCTGTGTATCTTTCATCAAACCCGTTAATCGGGTGTAACTCTCCAGATTGAAGTGAAAATACAAAAATATCAGGCGGGCCACACGGTTTAAACTCAGAGGTTTTAGGAACACTTTTTACATTATTTTTATTGGTGTGACCCATCAAATATTTTAATTGGACTGATATTTTATTTATGTGGTTCAAATAATATTTCTCATCTGATGGACGGAGTAGATTTAAGTATAAAACAAGGTAAGCCTACAGAGCCCGGGTGTTTTACGCAGCTCGTTAAAACAGTTGTTGTCGACTATTACAGTCCGAAGAAAAAAGCACTTCACGAGGGAAAGGATCCAAAGATGTATACGGACTTTTTCTTGTGCATCATGCACTTTATTCCTGAAAACATGGCAAACTTGTAGTTAGGTCCAAAAGCTCATCGTTGGACCTTCCTGTAGATGATCTGCACCCCATAAATCAAGTCATGGGAAAGCCTTGGTGGGGCCCACAGAATGGACTCTATGGGCTACTGCATGTGCTTGTGCATGTCATGTGCGTCCTATGTCTGAGAGAACTTATCAGCAACAGCCTAAGTTAGATTGCAGGCCTATCCTTCCCACTATCTTGTTGGATATCTGATCGGTGTAAGCAGTGGGCCCCACCATCACGATCGCCTGGCCCAAGAACCAGACTCATCCAGTCATCGGGCGGCCAACACATGGAAATCAATGGATGGACGATGGTTGGCATGCTTCCTGGGATGGGTTAGCTGGACGCGGATTCGCTACTGAAGTGACGTCACCATGCTCTTTGGGCCCTACCATCATGTATGTGTTGTATCCACACCATCCATCCATTTGGAGAGAGCATTTTAGGGTATGAGCCAAAGAATGAGGCAGATCCAAAGTTCAAGTGGACCCCACCAGAGAAAGCAGTGGGGACAGTGACATCCACCGTTGAAAGCCCACCATGATGTTTATTTGAGATCTAAACCTGTAACACGGACATGGAATGAGGGAAAACAAAAATATCAGCTTGATAAAATCCTTCTGTGGCTCAAAGAAGTTTTTAATGGTAGGCGTTCAATCTCCACTGTTTTATCTGGTGGGGTCCACTTGAACTTTGGATCTGCCTCGTTCATTGGTCCATTCCCTAAAATGCTCTCTCCAAATGGATGGAGGGTGTGGATACAACACATATATGATGGTGGGGCCCATAGAGCATGGTGACGTCACTGCAGTTGCAAAACTGGCTACTGTCAAGTTCAGTAGCTAATACGCGTCCGGGTTAGCTTGATGGTGGGGCCCACCGTTTATATTGCTCCAGTATCCTACACAAGTCACTTGGTGAAGGGAGCGGATTGGGTGCGCACCGGCCTCAGCCAAGACGGTGGGGCCGATAGCAAAGGGCTCACCTTGATGTATTTATTCTATATCCATGCCATCCATCCGTTTTGCAATATCATTTTAAGGAATGAGTCCAAAAATGAAGATGATCCATATCTCAGGTGTACCATATTGGAGGAAACCGTGGTGATTAAATGCCCTATTATTAAAAACTTCCTAAGGCCCACCATGGTATTTCCTTAACGTTTATTTTCCATCCAACCCATTGATAAGGTCACATAAATTACCTGAAGGAAGGTCAAACAAAAAAAAATCAGCTTGATCCAAAACTTACGTGGCCCATTAATGGCCAATAACCACTGTTTCCTATAATATGGTTCACTTGAGAACTAGATCTGCTTCATTTTTTAGATCATGCCCTAAAATGATATAAAAATACAGATGGATAGAGTGGATATAGAATAAATGCATTGGGGTGGGCCCCACGGTAAGGGCTGCACCGTGTTGGGTGTGGCTGGAGCGCACCTAATCCGCTTCCCTTGGTGAAAAATATGGGCGCCGCTTGGGTAGATCGGGCATGGGATCCCAGGGCACACCTTGATGTATTGTCCTTACATCCACGCTGTTCATCTGTTTTGAAAGCTCATTTTAGTAAACAGTCCCAAAATAAAAGAATATCGAAGTCTTAGGTGGATCACACCATAGGAAACAATGGTGTTTGCATGACTATTAAAAACATTTTGAGGGCTACAAAAGTTTTGGACCAAGCAGATATTTGTGCGATACCTTCATCCAGAACTTTGTGGCCTTATCAATAGGTTGGATGGAAAATAAACATTTCATTGGGCCCAAGAAGCTTTTTTTTTTTTTAAGTGGGTATTCATTCATCACTGTTTCCTGTGGTGTGCTGCACGGGCCCCGTAGTCCAACCTCTCACCATCCATAGAAATGTTCTATTTTAAGGTTGGTGTTGGGATTCCCGCCAATAATATGTTGAGATTGATAATTACATTGGCGACAAAGAGAAGGGCTCAATCCCCTCAAAATCAACCACACCACACCTAACCCTGACTCAATATTTAAATAGGTTTGATTTGGATTGGACCAAAATGGAAGCGGATTGCGCTCTGTCTTGGACGCATTAAATGAGCCCACCATTATGTATAGGTTTTATCCACACTATTCATCCAATTTTTTCAGATCATTTTAAGGTCAGAGTCTAAAGATTAGGCAGGTTGAATGTTCAAGTAGACCACACCACAGGAAACCATGGCCATAATGAAACTCACTGTTAAAAACTTCCCAGGGGCCAGCGTGATGTTTATTTGCCATCCAACCTTTTCATAAGGTCATGTAGACCGGGATGAAGGGAAAACATAAATACCAAATTGATCTAAAACTGATGCCACTCACAAGAGGTTTTTAATGGTCTGAGTTCAATCCCCAATACTGTGTGGTCCACTTGAGCCTTGGATCTGCCTCTTTTTTTTGTTCATATCCTAAAATGATATGGAAAAATAAATAGACGGCATAGATAAAACTCATACATCACAGTGGGCCCCACAGAGCCCTACTTGGAAAGATTATAGGTGGGGGCCGGACACAATCGGCTTCTAACCAAAATGGACCTGATCTACAACTGGCTGGGACCCAAGAAAGATTAGTTATTAATTTGGGCCTTTTATTTTCTCTTGAGCTACACTAACGATATCTTATGTCTCCCAGACAATTAAGTGCCCAAATAGTCATCGATCAATGGGCAAGGACCTAAATGAGGGAGAAATTAATATCCTCGCACCCTAGGACGAACAACAAAAGCAAATGAATAGGAGTACAACTAAATCAAAGTACATTACATTGATTTGGTCCTTGCTCATGGCTTAGTGGCAGACTCACAAGAGTTTCTACACTAAGGGCTTGTTTGGAGCGTGGATTTGGAATCCCCGGTCGTATTTGGCACCCTAGATTTAGAATGCCCTATAATCCAAAAGTATTGATATTTACGGGATTTGAATTTAATTACTAAATCAACTTTAATATCTTTAATTAGTGTACCTATGTAATATTTAGCACAATGGTTCTAATAAGTTCGTTGAAATATATACTTAGGCTGAAAATGATGAAATTTCGAGTCTTAGATGGACCACAAGCATAAGATTACATCCGAATGACCAGCCAACAATTTTTAACCATTGATTTACATGAAAAATATTTCGACAGCACAAATCTTCCTATTAAAGTAATTTTGGTGATAAGGTTGATAATCCCATTACTTTGGAATATCATCAGTGGGCCTTCCACCTTGGATTTCAAACCCGCTTATTGAGGGGATTTGAAACCCCAAGTTGCTTTACCTGCCAAACACACTAAGGGATTTGAAACCCCTCATTTGTGGTGTGCGGCTGCATGAATTTAAAAATAAATAAATAAAGGTACGTTAGATTGATTAGTTACATCAGCTGTTGTAAATAATTTCATTTATCCAAACCGGCTGATAATGCCTGACAAACTCCAAAAGGACTGGTTGAGTTTGGTATAAGGTGGAGCCATCTTATGAATTGGTTGCATAACCACCGCACCAAATGAAGATTTAGAGGCGAATGTTACAAAAGAGGTTTATATATAAACACACTTTTATAAAAGCCCCAATTAACGGAATACCATGCTTCATATTCCCTCCCTTTCTCATTGTATCATCCTTTTGTGCCGGATTAACATGATTGGATATGCAGAAAGAGGATAGTTCAGGAGACATCAGAATCATTGGAGATCTAAAGCACCGATTGTCGGCACATCCACTAGTAGTAACAATCTAGACTCATGGGCCCCATTCTCAATAAATAATACACCAAAAATCACTCAAATTGAACTACCCTATCCACCTCGCTTTAGCTGTTGAAATTGGATCACTTGCCATTTTATTTTTTCCCATAAAAATTTATGACCACCGCTAACTTGAAATGGGTCCTAGAGACTGATGGGTTGGCTTACCAAATTCAGACCCGGCCCAAATTTTAAGGAGACAGATTGTGTACCTAGTAAACTCTATCGGGCCCACCTTGTTATAAATGTCATTATTCACACCGTCCATTCATTTTTCCAGCTCGTTTTAGGGCATGAGCCCAAAATGAAGCATATCCAAAGCTCAAGTAGACCACACCACAGGAAACAGTGGGGTAATGATGTCCACCGTTGAAACCTTACTAGGGCCCACAGTGATATTTATCTGTTATCCAACCTGTTTATAAGGTCACACAGACATGGATTAAAGGAAAACACAAACATCAGCTTAATCCAAAACTTCTGTAGCCCAAGAAGTTTTCAACGGTGGGCATTCAATTCCCACTATTTCCTTTAGTGTGGTCCACTTGAGATTTGGATATGCTTCGATTTTGGGATCATGCGCTAAAATGACGTGGAAAAATGGACGGATGGCGGATAAAATACATACATCAATGTGGGCCCCATGAGTCTGGTACTCTGGATTCATTCCTTGGGCTGGACTCATGAGTTCAACATCTCTTTCGGCGAAGAAAGATGGGCTTTCAAATGGGCCAATCCAGCATGGGCATTTCCAGTCCAATGGATCAGCTGGAGTTGGGCTGCCCCCACTGGCCTAATGCTCCACCAACCAAAGCTAAATCAGGCTAGCTGGGTCGAGCCCTTAATCAGATACAATCTCAAACACAGTACATTTAGTTGTTGGGCCTAAAACTCAAAGATTCGAGTTCAACCCATGGGCCTTGAATCACAACCGTACAAATAGCATATAAGGATCCGTGCTGCTCTTTTGGAAGGCCCAACCGTGAGTTGCACCAACCTAAAATTTCATTGATTGGAAAAGACTAGCAACGGTTCAGATTCATGATGGGATCCACCGGCTCATCCAATTGGAAGGATTTTGCACCAAACCATCCATGGTGGGGACTACTGACTGATGGTTCTGAACATGGACCATGTGCCACATATACAGTTGAGCGCCCAAGGGCGAGTATTCCAGTGGAGTTGGACTATGACAGGCTTTTACATTATTCTCCTCCTTAATGGTTGATGATGCATAGAAGGGCTCGGCTACGGTGGATCACTGACTTGGGGCCCACTGTTGCCTTAAATCCACACCGTCCATCCATTTTTTGACAGCTAATTTTAGAATATGAACCCAAAAATGAAGTAGATTCAAATCTTAGATGGACTACACCATAGGAAACAGTCTTGATTGAATCCCCACCATTAAAAACTTCATGGGGTCCACCGGAATGTTTATTTGCCATCCAACCTGTTGATAAGGTCACAAAGACCTTGATGAAGAGACCACACAAATATCAGATTTATCTATTTCTGGCCCACAAGAAGTTTTTAATGGTCAATTACCACTTTTTCCTTTCCTATGGTCCACCTGAGATTTGGATCTGCTTCATTTTTTGGATCATGCCCTAAAATGAGTTTTGAAACCAGATGGACAGCGTGGATGTAAGGAACATACTACAAGGTGGACCCGGGTGAGTCCTAACTTCACTCAGGACTAAACGAGTCTGTCTAAGTTGAGTCTTTTAACCATGTTAGTCATTTAAGGTAGTCCAAACCATTGATCTTACAAGTTATAACTAGAGCTGAACACAAGTCGAGTAAGCTCGAAAAACTCATTCGACTTGGCTTGGATCGGAAGTGAGTTTGAGTTGAGTCGAGTCAATTTTGTGGTGCTCGAATGAGTTCGAGTCGAGCAGCGAGTAGGGTAACGCTTGAAACCCCCCCCCCCCCCCCCCCCCCCCCCCCCCCCCCCCCCCCCTCAAAAAAACAAAAAAAAAGAGAGAGAGAGGGAGAGAGAAAAAAAAACCAAATCCATTTCATTTAAAAAAATTATCACCCAAGTCTCGATTGCCTGAGCGCCCTAAGCCCTTAACTCTAACCCTCTCACTCTCTCTATCTCTGTGTGTGCTCGCCCAGCGGACCACCCCCACTCCTTGTCCCCTCAATGCCGGCCACCCCCACTTCATGTCTGCTCAATGCCAGCCATACCTTGACCTACCCTATCTGCTCGACACTGGCCACCACCTGAGCTGCCCAGTTCACTCAATGCCGGCCACCCCCTCAGCTGCCCACCCTGCTTGTCCACTCGACGCTAGTGATCTCCTTCCCCCCTCAGCTCGGAAGAATCGAACTCGAACTTAGCTCGAAAACCCAATTCAGCTCAAACTCGAACTCGAGAACTCACTTTTTTTTTTTTCTGATCGAGCAGGTCCACGCTTGACTCGGCCGAGTCAAGTCCAGCACTGAGCGGGGGCTGGGTGGTTCAAATCAAGCAATGAGCAGGGCATAACTCAGACTCATGTACTGTTGTAAATTTCTTCCGTATATTTAGTACACGGCCAAGTCAGATCTATCGGGTTCAAGGCTTGACTTGAATAGTCAATTTCTCAAGACAGATTTGCTGCCCTTTTTCTGGTAATTCCAGCAAGTGCAAACGAAAGAAATCCGCAAATTGTCTTCAGGATACAATGAACTCTCAATCCGATTTTTAACACAAAACTTTGCACATTTAAGTGTTAAACAGATCTCTAGTTATAACACCAATATGCCTTCAAATACGTCTAGAAAAAACACAGTAAGAGGTCAGATCTGATAATACTGAACAGAGGATGGCTTGATCAGAGAAATGGATAGAATCATTGATGCTTCTGGATTATGATATCCAGGATATATAGCAATTGAAGGGTCATGGTGTCTTTTCTGGAGAGACTCATGTGCCTCTTCAAAACATTCACACCCTTTCATATGCAAGAGACATTCTGCCATGAAAGGACATGACCCTTTCTCTTGTGGCAGTTATTTCTGTATCCTTTCAGACAAAAACGGTTATGCAACAGCCCAAAACTGTTGTCATGTGGGATCCAAATCATAGTCGGCATAACTGCCGTCACATGTGTGACACATGGCTCAAATGTCACATGTACAGAATGTCTTAATCAACCTTTGACCTAACCCAAGTTCACTCCTTATTGCACTTAGTGCCAAAAAGGCTAGCTCAAAGTGCAAAGTGCGCCTAATAAAGTGCCAAAAAGCGCCCAAGCAGCCCTACAGCCCACGCCACGCGCGCGTGCGTGGACGGTGCTTCGCACCGTCCTTGTGGAGATTCGAACCTTGGTTCCAGTAGCAAAACCCCCTCCTCTTACCAACTGGCTATTTAAACTTTTATGAAAAGTTTTAATAATAAGTATATTTATGTACTTATTAAAAATAAACTTTTATTTTTGAAATTAATTAAAAAAAAATTATTATTATTTAAATAAAAACTCAACAATCCCCCACAATTTCAAAAATAAATTAACGGCTAGGACGTATGGCATATCAGTATAAACAGAAGCATAAGTAATGGTATATTGTGGATTTGAACCATCACTTTAGTGCATATGTATCAAAGTTTTGTCAGGTACTTAGTGACCCATTAGTCTTGAACTAAAGACCTTATATGACTCACTGGACACATAGCACACATCTATTTATATGTAACTGAAGATCTAAAAGTTCGCACATTTTTGGCCTTGTGCATATCCTATTTCATGAGTATTCTAGAGACGATCCTAATCTCTCCAAAAGCGGCCTCACTTCTTTACTCATATAGGTAGATCTATCAAAGATGATTCTGCTTCATCTCAGTAAAGTCTGCTTATAGACCTATGAAGAGTTAGTACCTAACCTCCTATAAAATGCAAAAATCAAACACTAGGCCGTGTACTAAATATACGGAAGAAATTTACAACATTCAAGACAGATTTGCTGCCCTTTTTCTGGTAATTCCAGCAAGTGCAAACGAAGGAAATCCGCAAATTGTCTTCAGGATACAATGAACTCTCAATCCGATTTTTAACACAAAACTTTGCACATTTAAGTGTTAAACAGATCTCTAGTTATAACACCAATATGCCTTCAAATATGTCCAGAAAAAACACAGTAAGAGGTCAGATCTGATAATACTGAACAGAGGATGGCTTGATTAGAGAAATGGATAGAATCATTGATGCTTCTGGATTATGATATCCAAGATATATAGCAATTGAAGGGTCATGGTGTCTTTTCTGGAGAGACTCATGTGCCTCTTCAAAACATCCACACCCTTTCATATGCAAGAGACATTCTGCCATGAAAGGACCCGACCCTTTCTCTTGTGGCAGTTATTTCTGTATCCTTTCAGACAAAAACGGTTATGCAACAGCCCAAAACTGTTGTCATGTGGGATCCAGATCATAGTCAGCATAACTGCCGCCACATGTATGACACGTGGCTCAAATGTCACATGTACAGAATGTCTTAATCAACCTCTGACATAACCCAGGTTCACTCCTTATTGCATTTAGTGCCAAAAAGGCTAGCTCGAAGTGCAAAGTGCACCTAATAAAGCGTCAAAAAGCGCCCAAGCAGCCCTACAGCCCACGCCACGCGCGCGTACGCGGACGGTGCTTCGCACCGTCCTTGTGGAGATTCAAACCTTAGTTCCAGTAGCAAAACCCCCTCCTCTTACCAACCGGCTATTTAAACTTTATGGAAAGTTTTAATAATAAGTATATTTATGTACTTATTAAAAATAAACTTTTATTTTTGAAATTAATTAAAAAAAATTATTATTATTTAAATAAAAACTCAACATGTACAGCTCTAGTTATAGCTTTGCTGGTGGTTGCCTTGAAACTTCTCAAAAAATTTATAAATTTGTAATGAGTGATCCACAAAATAACATTTAAATGAAATAGTCCATATTAAAAATAAATAGTTTAATGATAAAAGGGTTGAAGAGTTTTTCTTTTTCCAAATTGAAGCCCATCGTAAAAATGGTTTGGATCATTCATTCATAACCCCAAATCCAGCAGATATAGTTCCAACATATCTCGCAGCAATACATCAAGACGTACTGTCATCAAGAGAACCGCGCTAGCAAAGCTACCAATTGGCTGGGCCAGCCGTCAAAGTTTTGAAAAGGGCTAGCTCAGCAGGCTGGACCCTACCAGTTCCAAATCTGGGCCAAAGCTGACCACAGGTTCAGCCGGTTGATGGCCCTGGTTGACATCCAAAACCATTAGGATCATGATGTCCCTTTTATGGACGTGTCACTGTGATGTGATGTGTGGGTTTTATCCATGTCGTCCATTCATTTTGCTATATCATTTTAGGCTATAAGCCCATAAATGAGGCAAATCCAAGGCTCAAGTGGACCACACCACAGGAAGTGTTAGGATCCCAAGGGTTTACTAGCCAACACTATGACTTGTGTTTGAGCCATGGAATGGGCTACCTGTGGAAAGGCTAACCTGGACCATAGTGAAAGCCATCGTGTAGCCGTGTATTATGGAGAGGGCTACCTAGAAAACTAAAGTGCAGCTCCCACGAGTGAAAATGACTACTTAGAAAAGAGGCTAGATTGAGTGCCACAAAGTGGGCCGCCACAAACATCGGCTGCAGAATATGGTGAATGTTTCGAACCCTAAGATTTACAAGCCTAATTTGATGCCTTCCATCAGTCATGGGGCTTTAAACTTTTGTGCCCCAGGAAGTTTTCGACGGTAAGAATTTAATGCCCCAGTTATGTGCTCTTCTACACTAAATTGATATGAAAAAAAAAATGGATGGACAGTGTATAAAACCCATACATCATGGTGGCCACTTAGAGCCCTGCCGGTGCTGAGCTCAAGACCGGCAGTAGTACCCAATCCAAGTCCTTTCGAATTGGGTACTACTGTGATAGCGTGGCCATTTAGAAAATATTAAACTTCTTCCATGGTAGCATGTCCTTTTAGACCAATGCGTGTTAGTCCCATGTCAAGCACTAGCAGAATTTTACACCATCAACAGAATAAGCTCTAATAGGGGAAGTAAGTACGTGTTTCTACATCTCGACAATAGGGGTGGCAATTCTCTTGGCTAGGGATGGGCCGAGGTTGGCCTTAGCGTGGCCCTAATCCTTAATCTTTAGCTTTGTGTCATGGGTCCGAGCTGGGCTAGGGCAAGCCTTGTAAGAAAAAAGATAAGCAATGGGATGTTTGAAATATGTCCAATGTGAGAGTTTTTCGTTTTTGGTCTCCTTAAACTAGGAAATGTAAGGAAAAGCAAAAATGTAACATAAGTGAGAGGCAAACTGACATCAATACTTGGAGAAGCAAACCCTTTGCATTTGGTTGTTTTGCTAAGAAAAAGTTTAGGAAGATGTTTTTTATTTGCACTTGCAATCATTTGGATTGTAACCCCACTAGGGGAACCTTTTTTCCCTAAAAAAAATGCCATTAAAGTGTCACATCAAAGAAAAAAAATTCCTCCATTTGACTCTTTTTTTAAAAGGTTATACTCTCTTGTTCTAAAGAGGAAGCATACGCAAACACTTTACCTTTGCATTGTTGCTTCCTAAACTGTTTAAATGTCTTGTTGACGCAAACTAATTGCATTACCTAGTGTGCTCACGCTCTCCACTCAGACTATGGGATGCACGGTTTAATGTAGTTGTGCAGTGGTAGGTGGATTGCCTGGATGCATGTGTTTGTAAGACTTGGAGTCGTCATCAACTGATATAGGCCTAGCATCTACGGTCGGCTAGATCAGTAGAATCACCTTGAGTTGGAGAATCAAAGACTCCACTAACAAAGTTGACTCCTGGATAAACTTTATGACTGGAGATTTTAGGTAAGTACCTCAATGACAGAGAATGAAGGGTTAGGCACCCTTTTCTGCCACCACTGCACGTGGTCTCTACTTTATAGGATTTTAGAATTTTTTTAAAATTTTTTTAAATTTTGAATGGCCTTATACTAACTGACTAGTTAGTTGCTAACAATATCAGAAACTTAGTAAACTACTACTCACCCAAACTAATATCAAGGAGATTGAGGTGTCTTGCCTGGTTTGGATTCGAGGAGATACTAGTTGTAAAAGGTGAAGAAAAGAAGGACAAATGTGATATTCTAAGTAAAAAAATAAGAATGTTTAAGTAAGACTTGATTTCTGATACAATAAGATCTGAAAGTTCAGCAAGGTGTAAACCATACAATCAAGAGTTGTTTAAACTATAAGTAACGGGTGTATGAGAGGGAGGATATGCAAATGCAAAGACAGAAAGTAAAACAGACAATCAGACACCGTCTGTACACAAGAAGATATGGGAGGAGGCAAGGATAGTTAGGATACTCTTAAGAGAATATGATCGTAGATCTTAAATCCCGACCCTACTCCGTTAATCTTGAACCGTATAGATGGGTTGGATGTTTGTATAAATTGGGTTGGAAGGCTAAGAAGGATGAGCTCTCTCACTCTTTTCTCTATTCTCACTCTCATAAAGTTACTCCCGCTCTCTCAAGCCTCAAGTGTTATAGGTTGATAACGAAGTATTTCTTTTGTATTGTGTGTTATTGTCATTGTTTAAATAAGAGGGGTGGGTCTCTATTTATAAGGATTGGCCTGACCTTTTGATAATTAGCAGCAATTTGTAGGGCAAACATGCCACGTGAAGTGATTTGATCAGTTTGGGGACATATAGCATCATGGATTTGCTTTGATCAATGGAAAAAACAAGTAATTTCACCATGCTAAGAAGATAAAATGGTTGTTTTACCTTGGGGCATGTAACGCCCCGAGATTTTTGACTCTTATGGATATCATGATGAGCCGAGTTCTCAGGTGTTTAACTGGAATGCATCAATGATAAAATCATCTACATTCCACTAATCATTCATATATTTAATAATTTTTAGTATTCAAGTACAAAGACGGAAAATAATTATTTTATTCCATGAATTTTTAGACCAAGTTAACAACAAAATATCCTTAAAACATATAAAATAGAGTATTCAATCATTGTCTTCATCATGAAAGACTTACTACAATTTTGAAATGATCAATAAACTATCCTAAAAATGCATAATCAAATAAAATCTTCAATATGCCACTTCAACTTCGTCATCCATAGTCTATGCCGCGAACCTTCGAACACCTTGTCGTAGTGCTCGCTTCACTTATTGAATCTTCACCTGGATTATCTAAGATGTATTTGGATAGCGTTAAACACTATCATAATGAGGAATATCCCTCCAAGACAACCATGATAATAATAATGGTATAGAGTAAACGCAAGCATGGTATTATCATTTAATCAAATCAAAACAACCAAGTAAAAATCTTTGTTAATGTGATGCATAAAATGCATGCTCTGGCTAAGGCACCCTGACTAAACGAATGTGGGAATCCCAAGTTGAGACACCTCATACACACCTGTTAGACGAATATGGGAACCAAATTTGTTTAGTCAAGGGTTTAGGTTGAGACACCCTATACACACTCATCAGCCACTAGTCACCAAATTGAAATTAACCAAACTAATGGAAGCGAAAAATTTCCAATACACTTCCACCAGATAGTGCACAGCAAGAAGCCGGAAACCCCCAATATATTTCATCCATGACACTCAGAGATGTTGGCTCACCAAGTCGAGCCCTAGTGCAATGCATAAATTTGTTTCACATTTATTTAAGTGTTTTCATATACAACCATTTTCAATAAAACTCAATGGTCATTATGGGGAGTTGTAAGCAACCCAGCATAGGCCAACAGCTCGGGCTTAGTGTTCATACCATCAATCCCGACTCATGAGATAATACATACAATTAATTTCCATTCCTTATCCCACTTATATTTCAACTAAGTCCCACGAATAGCCATTGATTTCCAACGTAGCCAATCAAAGGAAACATACATATATGGCACATGGATCCATTCCAATATCATGTGAACACAAGGATCTCTTGGCAATACTCAACACACAAACATAGTTACGCCAAGATTATCTTTCCAACATTGACACCTCTCGCCGATCCATCTCTCTACAACAACTAATCTCATCAATATAGGGACAAGGGTGTACATAAGCATAATATTCACATGATAATCCCCATCCATATAATGTATACATCACCGTAACCATCTTAATAATACATAAATATAAATCAAAGAAATCAACAAATGATTCTCACAATAATGCAAAAAAATACACATGCTTTCTCACATATACATCTAAACATGAAATCATAGCATCACGTAATATCATTTCAACATAAATCTAATATTAATCATGGTCTAATATGGAGCATGCATTCAAGCTTAAGATACTCAATAAACAATAATGAAAATTTAAGAAATTACACTTTTATCCATGTTAGCTTGAAGAGAAAATCCTTACATTGGCTTTAGATGAAACTCTAGATGTAGAATCTCGAGAAATGTGTCGTTTAAGCAAAATAAGAACCACACGAGCTTAGTAGAATGAGTCTCGCACGTTGGATCCTTAAGGTGGACGGCTAGGATGGAAGGAATGGGCTCTCTCTCTCTCTGCTCTGTTTCTTTATGGCATGGAAGCTAAGGTTAGGAGAAGGGGATGGACGTGTGATGTATGAAAAGAATTATGAGAGGGGATGTGCGCACTTGCACACTTCCTAATCTCATTGGAATTTGTCAAAAATGATTAAAATGTTGATCTTTGAAGAATTATAATCCGTTCAGTACGTTAGGCATGAAGAGTAGAATCATAGTATATAATTTTCATGGTGATCTGAAATCTAGAATGGCCGATCTTGAAAAAATGGCCTAAAAAGTGCTAAAATGGGCTTGATCTCAATTAACGATCTACGCTTGATGATCAGAGCCCAAATTTTGGAGAAATATGTAGTCATGATAGACAAATAATTGTACAAAGTTTGGTGGTTGATTGATAGTGGGAATGGTTTAGATCTGAAATTTCAACTTTTTGCAGAAAATGAAGAGGCTGGCTTTGTGGTTCAACTATGTAAGATTATAGATTGGGTTCCAAATTTTGTGTAAACTCGTAGTCATATATGTACAATAGGTGGTCTAAATTTGAGAAGCGATTGATGGTGAGAAGTGGGTAAATTGAAAGTTTCAGATTTGAGAAGAATTGGTAACTGTTAATTCCTAAAACGGGATAACTTCGTGCTTAAGAAAGAGGCTTATCAAGGTGGGGCACTTAAATCACACTATTAGTCCATAATAAAGACGATCCAAGTCACTCATATGAAGGAAAATATTTGACTACGACTAACCATCCACTTTCCTCACTCGATGGACATAAAAATCAAGGGTTAAGGGACTAATTTGACAATTGGACCAATTCTACTATGATTTAAGGGCTGAAGTTTGACGTGTATGGTTAATTTATGATGAATAAGCATGGTATAAAATTTTAAGTCATATAGATTATGGAAACCATGTGATCTATAAATCAAGGGTTTAGGTTAATGTGAGTCATTCATATTTTGGGCACTTAAGATTTCATATCTATATACCTCAGATAATCGCTCAAATTCTAGGTTGAAAATTTATCATTAAGATGATCAATTTGGTATGGTTACTTTTCCAACCACATTCTTCGATCAACGGCTATGGATGCTCCTAAATTAAGATCTTCATGATCACGGGGCCTACTTGAAAATATATCTACACAAAATTATTATACACCTAAAAATACGCTTATCTTTTGGACAGATTCAAAAAATACTTACCCGATTGATCAGAAATCACAAATTGAGAGATCTGAGGGTATTATCATAATTATAAAAAAAAAAAGTGCAAGTTTTGTAAAATCTAACCTTTTTACACTATTCATCGGTTTATTCTAAGCAACTTTTGTAAAAGGAACCCTATCATATCTGTAGACATCCCACCTTCGGCTACACTGTTGGTAGAGATAGCTGGATGAATGGAGGACCATACCCCCAAATCCCAAGTCCAAACTCAGCCAAATTCACCCTTGTAAGCCCCAGTCCATAGCCCAACTCAAGCCTGAACCCAATCAACCCAGTCCTAAACATCAGCCTGAAAAACCCCCCATAAGAAAAGCCAGTCAAAAAATCCTTAAAAAGTCAAACTCGCTGAGTCAACCCACTGAGTCAACCCGCTGAGTCAACTCGTCGAATCAACCCGCTGAGTCAAATCATCGAGTCGACCCGCTGAGTCAACTCACTGAGTCAACCTACCGAGCCAAACAGCAGCCCCGAGGGAACGACCGTACCTCGCTAGAAATCGAGGAGTGACCGTACGGACGGCCCACAGTGGGCCGCCCAAAAATAATTACGGGCTCTGCCACTGCCCGCTGCTATAAATACCCCCCTACCCTTCTCATTTCAACACAGCAACCCAGCCAGAGAGAGCCCGTCCGTTCGAGTCCCCTTTTCCACCCCTTAGCCCATTTTCCCACCAAGGAGAGCCCGAGTGAGGAGAGCCTAGCCCTGGTTCAGCCCAGCCTGACCACTGGCCCAAGTCTCCCAAGCCATCCAAGTCTTGATCCAGCCACTCGAAGCCAACCCTTGCGACACCTCCGTCCATCCAGCTACTCTTTTTCCAGCATCATCTCATTTGCATCTAGCATAAGTGCAACATTTACTTTTCTTCCAACCCCCCTGCTTCACTGCAAGCACCTTAATTATTCAAGCACACTGCATACGTCTTATATTAAGCACCTGTCAGTTCGAGTGTATGCTCTAGGCTTGCCCGTTGTTGGAACCTGCCCATCAGAAACTCTTACTATTCAAACCTGCATTCATGCTTTACTATAAAGCACCTTGATTATTCAAACACACTGCATACGTCTTATATTAAGCACCTGTCAGTTCAAGCGTATGCTCTGGGCTTGCCCGTTGTTGGAACCTGCCCATCATAAACTCTTACTGTTCAGACCTGCATTCATGCATCATGTCATCTATGAGAATGTACGAGGATTAAAACAGACTTTCAAGTATTAGTTCAATTCTGTGAAGTACAGACCGTACTTCGGTACGGGCAGTGTGTGGGGTGCTTAATCTCTTCCCACCCTGTAACCGTGATCCCTTACCTCGAATCTCTGGCCGCAGATCAAAAGGAGTCATTTTAGAGGAAGGAATCTTCGGATCCCCTTCTCTAACGTTTCTACGGGGTCTAGCTGACTGTAGATTCGAAGTAATTGGCTAGTGGCGACTCTGGTCTTATATAAACTCATTTAAACACATCCAGCTTAAACACGACTACCAAACAAAGCCCTCGAGAACGACGCAAGCTAGTGACACAAACGGCAATTCGCACTCACGCATCCTCCTCTCCTTCTTTTCCCGAAAGGGAAGGGACGAGAACGTCGTGCGGGAGCGCGGAACGGCGAAGGTCCACAGAATGGCGACTCCACTGGGGATGAGCTAGTCCCACTAGTCGTGATCCGACTTGAAAAACAGAATCCTTCCCGTACTTGAAAGTCACTAGTCCTCATACAATCTCATCTGCATAACATTCTACCCAAAACAAACAAAAAAATAGAAAATCCCAAAACAAAAAAAAAGGAAATCCCAAAACCCAAAAAAAAAGTAGTGTATATTTCCCACCATTACTCCTCCAAACCAAATCACCCTGCCACGTCCAATACAAAATCGACATGGCTCTCCCATTCCCTATACCTGAGGCTTCCTCTCCACTGTTAAACTCGAGTGAATCCATATCAATTCCTGGCATCTAAGAGCTACAACAAAGCATGAAGGCCATGCAGGAAATGCTTCTCCGATTCACACAAGCCCAGGCTTCAGCAGCTAGCAATCAAGCTGGTCCAGTTCAACAACCACAACAAGCATCTCTTCCAGCCTCCAGTTCATCTCAACCACAACTGTCAGGGGTGGCGCAGGACTTTCGATACCCTCTTAATGAAGGTCCTCAATCAGGACAACTCTCGACCTCAAGGCATTTCTTCCAGTATCCTCCTGCAAACAAGAGCCATTTTCAGTCACATCCCGCAACCCAGAATCCCATTCAATTCCAACAATCTCTCCCCAATGGGAATTCTAACCAATTTCAATATTCTCCTGTGACTGGGATTTCTTCGTAGTCTCTCTTCTCAGCTCCAGTCCAACAAAGTCCCTACAATGGGAGTAATTACCAGGCCCAACCTTCTTCAAGCAGGAATCATAGGAGCATCAATGACACCAATTATTATGAAAGGGGGCCATCTCAGTCCTGGAAAGGGGCAAGATCTCCCTCATCTGGTCCATCTGAAATCGAACAACTCCGAGAACAGATGCGAGAGATGAAGAGAAAGTTGCAGAAGCAGCAAAGGATGGATCTTCCATCCACTAAGTTCAGAGATCTTTGTCCATTTCCTGATGCAATGGTACCTCAATGCTTTCAGGTACCAAAATTTAAAAGATATGATGGGACAGGGTGTCCTATAGACCACTTGAGATCATTTTGTAGTGAGCTACATGCTGTGGCAAGCAACGACGGAGCGTTGATCAGTCTATTTCAAAAGTCCCTGAAAGACGATGCCCTAGACTGGTACACATCATTAGACTGCCATCGCATCAGGACTTGGGAGCAGCTCTCCCAGGCTTTCGTCGACAGGTTCGCATACAATCTTAACATGGCACCCAGGAGAGCGGACCTTGCAGCTCTCAGGCAAAGAAGTGATGAAACATTGTCAGCTTACGTTGGACAGTGGCGGGCCATGGCCGCTAGAATGAAGACTTCTATCGACGACGAGGAGCAAATCTCCATGATCGTCCACTCGGCAAATCCAAATATCTCTGGATACCTTGTCTCATATCCGTATGCTAACTTTACCCAACTCATCCGCGCCGGGGAACAAGTCGAAGCCGGAATAAGGGTTAGGATGATCTCCCCTTGGTGGCCTCAGCAGGCCTCTCCAGTACAACCGATAGTGGAAGGTGAGCCTACCGGATACGAGAGCAATAATGATAGTGTTCCCATCTCCCATCCAATGGAAGAGGATGATCTTGTCGCCTCTACCGAAGGTGCACTATTCCTCCCTCAGCATGGACAACCGCAACAACAGCAACAGTCAAGATGGAACTCACAGTTCCCTAATCAAGGTTGACAAGGGGCACCCCTAACCAGTCCAGTTTCAGAACCCCTCATCCTGCAAGGGGCATATCCAGTCGGTCCAGTCTCTGAAATGCAAGGGGCACCTCCTGCCTGTCCAGTTGTCATCAGCCAAGAAGAGCCTCCTCTCCAGTTTATTCGTGCCATCGACTCTAGTTTAGAGTTCGAGCCTCTCATCCTGCAAGGGGCATCCTCAGTTATTTCAATCCCAGAGCCCATCATTATGCAAGGGGCACCCTCGGTTATTTCAATCCCAGAGTCCATCATTATGCAAGGGGCACCCTCGGTTATTTCAATCCCAGAGCCCATCATTATGCAAGGGGCA
Source organism: Liriodendron chinense (assembly GCA_003013855.2). Lineage (NCBI taxonomy): Eukaryota > Viridiplantae > Streptophyta > Magnoliopsida > Magnoliales > Magnoliaceae > Liriodendron > Liriodendron chinense. Next base: position 9,364,920 of record ML058335.1, read on the forward strand.
CCTTCAGTCGATTCATTCTTTGCACCCATTTCTAACCATGGGCACAATCAGCCCATCTCAGTCAACCAAGGGGACAATCTCCCTAACACAGCATCAGCAAACCAGGGGCACAACTTGCCCGTCTCAGCAATAGTTAATCAAGGTCACATCTTGCCCACTCCAGCTTACCAGGGGCAAAGCCTGCCTGTTTCTCCAGCAAACAACCAGGGGCACAACTTGCCCACCACACCTGTCTATTCGGCTTCTACTTCAGCCATCGTCCTCCAAGAAGAAGACCCTTCCTTGGACAGCATGCCACATGCCCTAGCAGACTTGGGGCCTAGCTTCAATTATGTGGCCACTATCGAGGAGGTTGAAGGGGAGATTGATGTCCAGGTTCGGATCGATCCAAAAACATCAACAATCACTCTTCAGGTCTTGGACATCTCAGTTTCATTCCATCTCCTTTCCGATCGGACTTGGTTTCACAGAATCGGTGCCATCTCTTCAAATCTTCACCAAAGGGTCAAGCACATCTTCAGAGATAGGGCGATCACCATCATTACCGATCCCGGACAATTTCCCATGGTAGAAGCATCCAACCTCCGAGAGCCTACCATCCTAGCCATGGACATACAACGCTCTAATGGGGAGGTCTCATACCATCATAATGCAAATTACTTCCCTCGCGCATGTCCCATCGGATCAAACTACATCTTCCTTCCTGTCGAGCGTCAAACCTTCTACTATCAGCTCGAATATCAAGACTCGACCCGAATCATGGGAGTTCAAGAGAATCTGGATAGAGAAAGACTGCGATATCGGCCTACTCGGATTAGGCACAGAAGTATCAGAAGAAGACGGGGTCATCAAGAAGAAGGGAACCTCTGCATTGTCACACCAATCCAGTTTATCAATGCAGGGATTATCTATCCTGATGATGGGCTGGATTCCACCTTTGATGATCAAGCGATCAGATTGAGTCTGATAGAGTTGCCCAAAGAAGACTCAAGCAAGGGGCAGAAATTTTCCCCGATTGACTAGACTACCGTCATAGTCCCACCTCAGCTAGATGAATCCGAAGAGCTGCAATTCATCGGGGACGAATCAGGAGAAACCGCATCCGACACCGACTCGGATTCCAATTGCAGATCTACCATGACGTTTGGGAACAACAATGAGGGTTGGCCTACTGATCCCTCTGGCCCTGCCTCCTGAGGGGAAGGAGTGCAGGGCAGTAACAGGTTTGTAGTCCCCATGACGGCCAATAAAAGCTGACAGTGCTTGGCTCCCAGAGCCGAATCAGGCAACACCTGGTTCACATCGCCGTCTTGCTCGGGTCCTTTACAAAAAAAATTCAAAAAAAAAATCAGAAGATTCAAAAACCCAAAACACCAAATATTTTAAAAAAAAAAATTCAAAATTTCAGAAAGTACAAAAAGTTCAAAAAAATCCAAATATTCACAAAATTCCAAAAAAATCAGAAAATCTTTGAAAGCAAAAATAAAAAATAAAAATCTCTTTTTCAATAAAGTGTCAAGTCTGTCTGTCAAAGCACTTGAGAATGAAGTTGATTCATGTGATTTCGATCTAGAGTTAGACTTCAAACTCAGGGGTCTGGATAGAGCCAATGATGAGGAAAATGATGAGCTGACTCCCAAACTTAGAGGGTCTCCTCGAAAGTTCGAACCAAAAGCCGATGTCATCTTAAAGAAAAGTTTCAAAATTATAAACCTAAGATCTCCTGAGACCCATAAGGAAGTGTGCATTGAGAATCCTTGTCCCCGAAAAATAAGCAGATAATGATCGAATTTTTGAAGTCATGACTTCATAATCTTGCGTCCTATGAAGACTTATTGATCAAAAACTCATCAAGCTTATCAAGAAGATGCTGCGAAGACTATGCTTGCATTCCATGCTGGAGTGTGCGACTTGACGAATGATCGAAGAAACCTCACGGCTCGATGAAGACAGATTGTTGCCAACATGTCAGAAAGCACTTCAAGTGTCAGCAACATGCACATCGGATCCATGTGTGTGCTTCGAAATTTTACAACCTGATAATGCTCCAGCTATTCCCTGGACGAGGTATCTACATCGGCATCATCTAGCGGTCATACGCATATACTTGTGGCAGTCGATTACAGCACAAAGTGGATAGAGGTAATATTCTGATCTCGCACGATAATTCTCATGAAGAATGACATCATCAATTGTTAAGGGTTCCCACATGCTATCAACATTGGCAATGGGATGTCCTTCGAAATCTAAGGATGAAGGAGTTCCTCAAGAAGCTTAAAATCAGAAGATAGACCTACAAGTTCGAGTCAAAATCATCTCACCGTGAGTGCTGATGAAGAATAAAGCCGAAGAACGAAAAGTCATATGGGTTTATAACAAGCACTGCTGCATCTATCAGACTCAAGGGGCAAGCCCCGAGAATCGGAGAAGTTCTTCTGGGAGACACCGTTCGACTCACCAACCTGAGGGGTAAGGATCTTCCAGATCCAATCAACGCCGACAACGTGAAAATCTCTCACAGGTAAACCAATCCAACCTTATCAAGAGTTACATTAATAGAGCTGAAGTCAAGAGGTCAAGGCTTAGACCTCTGAGAATCCATTCCCGTCCACCAATAAGTGTTCCAAATAAAGGGTTCAAAATCAAAAAAAAAAAAGAAAAGAAAAGAGAAGAGAAAAAAAAAAGAATAGAGCAAAAAAAATAGGGGTTAAAAAAAGGGGGGGGGGGGGGGGCACACAACCCAAAAAAAAAAAAGAGAGAAGAAGAAGAAAAAAAGAAAGAAAGAGAGAAAAAATCGATTTAAAAGAAACATATCTATCCATCCATCCACCTCAGAAGGGTCTGTAGCTAAGGCCGACAGCTCTACCATTGTAACTTAAGATAAGGGCCGAAAGGTTACCATCGGCCGGCAACGACGGATTCCTGACCGCTGGTCGCCGCAGTTATCCAAAAAAAAAAAAAGAGATGTGTGCTTAAATAAAGAGGGCGGAGTGAAAACCCGAAAAGGCGCTCCGAATAAAAACAGTGGGCACATAGCGGACTTGGTGAAAACTCGAAAGGGCGCCAAAGGTAAAAACAGCATAGCTGCCAAGGGGCAGGCAAGATAAAAAAACCCGGGACGTGGTGAAAACTCGAAAGGGCGCCACGGCCAACAATGACGGGCAAGCCGGACGTAGCGAAAACCCGAAAGGGCGTTGCAGGTAATAATGGCTAAGAAAAGAAAAAGAAAAAAAAGCAGGTACATGAGAGATCCAAGCGACATGAAGATTCAATGGAAGCAAGGATGGCGGCTATGAGTCGAGAATTCTTTCAAGATTTGCCCAAATTCTAGGGGCAGGATACCATTACGCACTATCTTAAGGGAACCAAGACCCTTGGTGAATAATTAAGAAAATCGAGTATGACATCAGGCTGAGTCAAATATTCTGATCCCTACATCTAAAAGCACAAGTCCAAATCATGCACAGACAAATAAGCACTTGACACAAATTTTTACTTCATGATTTGCATATATTTTCCAAAAAAGAAAAAAAATCATTTTTCCTTATTCATATATATGCAAAAAAAAAAAATCTCACAGGGCTTTCAAAATAAACATCCCCAAGCATATTCATAGAGTGCCTCGTACAAGCGTCTTTCTCCCGATCATTCATCCCAGAAGGTAAGTATCTCTCTTCTCGCTTTAATGCTTCAATCATTTTGCTAAAGTATTTTCTCTCCTCACAGGTACCAGAAGGCAATCTAAGATCAGCCCATTAATGCCCATCATGGCCCCGTCTCCATCATCAATCACACGATCTATGCGGCCCACACTCCAAGGATGCATAGCCTCGCCTATGTCCCATCTCCCCATCTCATCCATACCATCCAAAATTCCATCATCCAAAGACCCATCCAAATCTGAAATTCCAGCCATCCCACCATTAATGGAGTCATTAAAAGCTCCATCAACCACCAAGCTTGAGCTTCCATCAATGGTCCCTCTTAAAGCCCCATCTACCCCATCCACTAAAGGCATCTCCTCTCCATCAAAGCTCAAAAGAAAATCTGAAATGTGGGACCCACCATGGACAGCCCCCACAACCCCTATATCTCCACCATCCATTGCTTGGGAAAGGACAAAGTGAGAAGAAAACAAAAGGAGAAGAAAAGTAAAGACAAAAGAAGGATTCATGGTTAGATCGAAACCTCGTGTGCACCGAATCAAGGAAACAGGGACAGTGGACTGCTGAGAATGTCTAAATACGAGACAGCCCAGACCGCAGAAGAAGCAAGGTTCGGGCGGCCCGCTGTGGGCCGCCCGTACGGACGCGCTTCCTCTCTCTCCGCGGGATTGGCTCCACAGTCATTGGTAAGTGAGGCTGACAGTCCACGTCAGCAAATGGCACCCTAAGGGCCACTCAAGGCTCCAATCAACTCCAGATTTCGTTTGAGGTTGATCTGAATCATCTGGAAGGTACCCCACTTGTCCAATCATGAAGTATTACGGCCAACATGGGTCTGATCAAGTCAAAGAGAAGAAAAATGGATCAAGAGAGGCCCACAAGCAATCTAAGCCACTCAAAGGCCAGATCATCATGATCTAAACCATGAAAAAGCTCACAGGAGTCACCGAATAGCAAGATCAAGGGTTTGATCATCAAGAAAGAGGGCCAGAGTCCAAGATCTGATCATCAATAGGGCCCACAAGGCTGAAAAGAGCAATCTGAGCCGTTCAAGTCATCATCCGCTATGAGAAGCCTTCTTAGCCTCACAAAACATCAAGGATATGTGCTCCAAAGCAAAGCTAAAGTCTGGAAAGGGCCCACAGGGCCAATTCAAGCAATCCGGACCACTCAAATCACAATCAGCCCAGTCAGAAGCCAAACGAAGCAAGGTAAGTATGCCCAACCCCATCAACGGGTCCGAAGACCTTAAACTACGTCGAGATCAAGATCCCGAGGGACTTTCAATAAAAATCGGTAGCAGTCTGGATCTTCGGATCAAGATCCGCTGACACCAGACATTTTTCAGAAAATAAAAAAATATATATGTTTACACTCTTTTGTACAGTTTTGGGTCCGAAGACCTTAAACTACGTCGGGATCAAGATCCCGAGGGACTTTCAATAAAAACCGGCATCAGTCTGGATTGAATCAAGATCCGCTGACACCGGACATTTTCCAACAAAAAAAAAATATGTTTTCCCTGTTTTGTACAGTTTTATGGTCCAAAGACCTTAAACTACGTCGGGATCTACATCCCGAGAGATTTTTAATAAAAACCAACATCGATCCCAGCCGTTCAGGCCAAGATCTGATGACCTGGATCATTTCAGAAAAAAATCACAAAAAAAAGTGTTTGCTCTGTTTGTACATACTTTGGGTCCGAAGACCTTAAACTACGTCGGGATCAATATCCCAAGAGATTTTCAATAAAAACCGGCATCAATTTGGATCGTTCGAATCGAAATCCGCTGACACCGGATATTTTTCCAAAAAAAAAAAAAAAGTGTTTGCCCCCTTTTGTACAGTTTTTTAGGTCCGAAGACCTTAAACTACGTCGGGATCAAAATCCCGAGAGATTTTCAATAAAAACCAGCGTTAATCTTGATAGTTCAAATTGAGATTCAACAGCCTGGACCATTTCAAAAAAACCAACAAAAAGAATGTATTTTCAGCTTGCACATAGTGTGGTCCGAATACCTTAAACTACATCGGGATCAATAACCCAAGAGATTTTCAATAAAAACCGGCATCGGTCTTCATTAAGGCCTGATGACTCCGGACATTTTCTAAAAAATAAAAAAAATGTGTGATTTCTAGCATCGCTTGTACATATTTTCGGTCTGAAGACCTTAAACTACACTGGGATTAATTTCTCGGGGGACTTTTCTCGCTTTCAACCAAAAACTGGCATCGACCTCAACTGCTGGGATCAAGGTTCGATTATCCGGATCATTTTTCAAAAAAAAAAAAATACCAAAAGATTTCAAGCTTTCCATAAAACCAGCATTGACTTCGATTGCTTGAGTTGAAGTATGGAACTTTTTCAAAAAAAAAATAATAAAAATAAATAAATAAATAAAAATAAAAAGTTCACCATCAATTTCAACTGCACAAATTTATCTCCAGCGGTCCGAAGACCTAAAACTACACTGGGATTAACTTCTCGGGGGCTTTCTTTCCCCAACCTGTTCCGGACATGGCTGACACTTGATCGTACAGGTGTCTGGAATCTCTTAAACAGGTAAGGCTGAGGCGGGCAGAACTCCGCAATCCTGTTCGTGTTGAACGCACCGTGATAGACAACCTTGATTTGGAAGTCGCTGTTGAATCTGACGGATGTTTCCTGTTCCTAAAACTCATGAAGGGGATTAAGGCTGTTGGGAGGTGGAGCGCACCCTTACGGAATTGTGAGCAACGTAAGGCCCCAAACTGGATTGACTAAAGAAAATGTGAGGATGTGGTTCATTTTGTGGCCGAAGGAGTCCGTCGGACGATACGTGGTCTATGTGCATTGCACATGAGGAACAGGCAACTTTGTGGGTGTGTTGACTGAAAACCCTCAAAATCCCCTCATCCGAAGATGTAAAACTACGGCAGTTAACTATGTGAAACTCGTCTTGCTCGTTGACGTAAAATGGATCGGGTGCCTTACCAGCAGTAGAAGCTGGAAGTGGATGAAAATTCCATACTTTTCCCTGCATTTCAGAAAAATCACAAAAAATACAAAAACATTGCAAAATCACCTTTTCAAAAATCACAAAAATATTTCCCTTGCTTGCAAATCAAATATTTGCAAAAAATCACAAAAAAATATTTCCCTTGCTTTCAAATCAAATATTTGCAAAAATCACAAAAAATATTTCCCTTGCTTTCAAATAAAATATTTGCAAAAAATCACAAAAAAATATTTCCCTTGCTTTCCAAATCAAATATTTGTAAAAATCACAAAAAATATTTCCCTTGCTTTCAAATCAAATATTTTCAAAAAATCACAAAAATGTTTCCTTTGTTTTCAATAACCGATCTCTAACCACTCAGGTAAAGATTCGGACCACATATTTGCAAAAATCACAAAAAATTGTCACTAGCCCCCAGCACTACACTTCAGGAGTCTTGAACTCCACTCACTTCACAATTTGGGATGACGGACCCAATCGCCCGCAAATTGGAATCTTGACCAAAACCGGCAACTGAACACCGTCTCAATAGCATTTATGCCCAGAAGAACATCTTGAAGTCGGATAATATCCTCGTACATTCTCATTAGCAAAGAAACAGCATCTTGGGACGATGGACCTGATCGATCACGGGTCGGGATCTTGACCAACCCGCTGATTAAACAACCGCATTAAAAAGAAAAACCCTGGGGAAGCACAACCCTTTAAGCAATAAGCTCCAAGTTCTCTGCATCACCAGCAAAAGCAAAATCATCAAACTGAAAAAGAATGAGCCAAAGCCATGCATTCATCATGCATCTCCATGCATCAGCATCCATCGCATCAATCATCATGTTTACCTGCTTTCAAAATAAAGTCGGTTAGCCAAAGACTCCACAGGCATCCCTAGTGGAGGCGCATGCAAACCAGATTTCCATTTCAAAAAGACAAAAAAATATCTCTACTTGCAAATAAAAACCCCACGGAGTATCACTCCCCAGAGTGGGTATCTTTTCGAAAATCCAAAAAAATATTTTCCCAGTAGAGCGTTCTGCCTCCAAAACACCGGGAGATCTTCCATATCTTTGGGTAGGAGCCGACGCAAAAATCAAATAAGATCCGATGTCTCGCAGTTTCCCCGGGGACCATCGGATCCAATGCACTCAAAGTACGGTCGAACTGAACTCCAGTGTCAGTGCGGTCGTACCACATGCCAAGATACAAAAGATGAAAGCCAAAAGGCTCGGTCAAAGAAACCATTTGAACAGGTGGAAACGATGAATTGTAACCCAAGTATCAAAATTAGCAGATTGGGTGAAAAGAGTTCAACCGCACATACATAGGCGTGGATGCCTGAAGTACCTTGACTGAGTCCAAGTCGGCGTAGTAGAATCCCGTAAGACTATCTGACGCAGGGCGTCTAACCACTTTGACAGTCAAGCGAAACAAGTACTCCTGGAGTGATCTGGGAAAACATCAAACATCACACAATCAGTCTCAGGGTCAGTAACCTCGTAAGACTAGCGACGCAGAGGCTCTGCTGTACCTTTCCGATGTTAGTACCGATCGGGAATGGAAGGGTTGCGATTGGGTACCCAGGTTGCAGCAAACTGCAGGGACAATCGCAACATTTTCTCCAAACTCCCGCGGTATGTGCAAGTTATCAATTTCCAAACAATCAACTGACCCAGATACAAAGGACAACAAAGATTCCAGACCACAATCAAGGAAAGAATGAATTGAAAACTAAGCATCGAAACCAGCAGATCGGGTGGAAAGAGTCCACCAGCACATACCTAGGCGTGGATGCCTGAAGTACCTTGACTGAGTCCAAGTCGGCGTAGTAGAATCCCGTAAGACTATCTGACGCAGGGCGTCTAACCACTTTGACAGTCAAGTGACACAAGTACTCCTGGAGTGATCTGGGAAAACATCAAACATCACACAATCAGTCTCAGGGTCAGTAACCTTGTAAGACTAGCGACGCAGAGGCTCTGCTGTACCTTTCCGATGTTAGTACCGATCGGGAATGGAAGGGTTGTGATTGGGTACCCAGGTTGCAGCGCATGCAGGGACAATCGCAACGTTTTCTCCAAACTCCCGCGGTATGTGCGAGTGATCGGTTTCCAAACGATCAACTGACACAGATGTAAAGGCAAGCAAAGATTTCAGACCATGATCTATGAATGACCGGGTCAGAAGTGGGGTGTCCACTCGCTTTGGCATTCGGTTGCACGCAACCTCTGCCAAAGAGGGGCATCTGTAGACACCCCACCTTCGGCTACACTGTTGGTAGAGATAGCTGGATGAATGGAGGACCATACCCCCAAATCCCAAGTCCAAACTCAGCCAAATTCACCCTTGTAAGCGCCAGTCCATAGCCCAACTCAAGCCTGAACCTAGTCAACCCAGTCCTAAACATCAGCCTGAAAAACCCCCCATAAGAAAAGCCAGTCAAAAAATCCTTAAAAAGTCAAACTCGCTGAGTCAACCCACTGAGTCAACCCGCTGAGTCAACCCGTTGAGTCAACTCGTCGAGTCAAAACACCGAGTCAACCCGTCGAGTCGACCCACTGAGTCAACTCACTGAGTCAACCTACCGAGCCAAACAGCAGCCCCGAGGGAACAACCATACCTCGCTGGAAATCGAGGAGTGACCGTACGGGCGGCCCGCTGAGTGACCGTACGGGCGGCCCACAGCGGGCCGCCCAAAAATAATTACGGGCTCTGCCACTGCCCGCTGCTATAAATACCCCCCCCCCCTTCTCATTTCAACATAGCAACCCAGCCAGAGAGAGCCCGTCCGTTCGAGTCCCCTTCTCCACCCCTTAGCCCATTTTTCCACAAGGGAGAGCCCGAGTGAGGAGAGCCTAGCCCTGGTTCAGCCCAGCCTGACCACTGGCCCAAGTCTCCCAAGCCATCTAAGTCTTGATCCAGCCACTCAAAGCCAACCCTTGCGACACCTCCGTCCATCCAGCTACTCTTTTTCCAGCATCATCTCATTTGCATCTAGCATAAGTGCAACATTTACTTTTCTTCCAACCCCCCTGCTTCACTGCAAGCACCTTGATTATTCAAGCACACTGCATACGTCTTATATTAAGCACCTGTCAGTTCGAGCGTATGCTCTGGGCTTGCCAGTTGTTGGAACCTGCCCATCAGAAACTCTTACTGTTCAGACCTGCATTCATGCTTCACTATAAAGCACCTTGATTATTCAAACACACTGCATACATCTTATATTAAGCACCTGTTAGTTCGAGCGTATGCTCTGGGCTTGCCTGTTGTTGGAACCTGCCCATCAGAAACTCTTACTGTTCAGACCTGCATTCATGCATCATGTCATTTATGAGAATGTATGAGGATTAAAACAGACTTTCAAGTATTAGTTTGATTCTGTGAAGTAGAGACCGTACTTCGGTATGGGCAGTGTATGGGGTGCTTAATCTCTTCCCACCCTGTAACCGTGATCCCTTACCTCGAATCTCTGGCCACAGATCAAAAGGAGTCATTTTAGAGGAAGGAATCTTCGGATCCCCTTCTCTAACGTTTCTACGGGATCTAGCCGACTGTAAATTCGAAGTAATTGGCTAGTGGCGACTCTGGTCTTATATAAACTCATTTAAACACATCCAGCTTAAACACGACTACCAAACAAAGCCATCGAGAACGAGGCAAGCCAGTGGCACGAACGGCAATTCGCACTCACGCATCCTCCTCTCCTTCTTTTTCCGAAAGGGAAGGGACGAGAACGTCGTGTTGGAGCGCGAAAACGGCGAGGGTCCACAATATCTCATACGGATGTCCCTCTATTGGGAAATCAAAGTTAATGTATGTTACTTAATTAAAATAAAATAAAAATAAATTTTTAGAAATTTTCAAATAAATTCTAAAAATCTAAGGCATAACAGGGCAGCAATATGATTGTTGTCCAACCATTGACTTTTCTCCACATTTGTTCGAGGAGATTTGGTACAAATCTTGATATCTTCCCAAATTTTCAAAGATGTAAGTAGCAATATTATTGCCACCTACACATAATTTTTGCATCTTTGAGCTCAGCAACCCCTCGGGTGAACCTTCGTACGCTCAAGCTTGTTGAAATGGGTTTCGGTGCGATATTACTACTACCCGTGTGGGCTTTTGCTCATTAGGTCACAACAACTTGAGGCAATTTTGTGATGATCCATTATATCCCCAAACTGTCACAATAGCCCTGGGTGGCAATATTATTACCGTCCATGTGGAGTATGCCTTTCAAATTTTCCTGTGGAGTTCAATGGCTATGTGGGACCTCAGTCTTGATTGTTGATGCGAGTTTTGGATTAGATGGGTAGGTTTCCTAGGGGTTCCAAGCTCACAAGTCGTTTATTCAGTTCAAGATAGGTACATGGTTTACTAGGTGGGGTGTCTACACCTAGTTTGCATTCCATCCAAGCTCACAAATCATCTGTTGAATGAACCACCAACAAGTGTCATTAAACCATTAATCTCTTTGTATAACGGTGGCTCACTTGATGATTGGACTTAGCCATAAGGCTAGGCCTTGCTATTCATCATTGCTAATCGATTAATTGACCCAAGCACAAAGCTGAGATTTCCAACATGAGTCTGGTCCTCGGTCCAAGTTTTGGGGGCCAAGCCTCCTAGTCCATTGCTACCACTACACACTCTTTAATTGGTTCACATATGTGGAGGACCAAGTAGAGAAAAGCACCATACATGGATACCTAGTTTCTATAGAGTTGTAATGGGCAGGGTTTAAGCTTGGTTGGGCTTAGACCAATTACAACCATGCATATGATAAAAGGCTAAGGCCCAAGCCCAACAAAATTGAAATTTTATTAAGCTTGAGATTGTCATGATTCATAATTTTTATATGATATCTAATAATCTACATGTTACCAATATACAACTATCATTGTTATGGCCTAAACAGGCTTGATAAAACATGAGCGGCCGAAAAAATGACTATTATCAAGTTTATTTCTAATCAAGCATAAAATTTTAAACCCATTCACATCCATAGAAAGGAGTACAGCCTCAAACCCCAACCCATGACATGGTCTCTAATGTTAGGGTTGTACCTAGGGGCAGAGCCAGTATTTTCTTTCAGGGGGGGAGGGGGGCATAAAATGATCTTTCCCAATGGTTGGACGGTGTGGATACAACACATACATCATGGTGAGGCCATAGAACTTAGTGACACAACTTCAATAACTAATCCACGTGCCGACTGACGCAGATTTCCTGCTAAAGTCATTTACATTCTTGTGCTAGGAAGTTACATGGGGCCACTGTGATGATTGAGATTAGTCCACACCGGCCATCCATTTTACTTGCTTATTTTAGGACAGGAGTTCAAAAATTAGGCAAATCCAAAACTCACAATAGTGGGGAAAGTGGGAAAAGAAATGCCCACCGTTGAAACCTTCCTGGGGTCCACCATGATGTTTATATGCCATCCAAACCGTTTATATGGTCATTTCTAATGGGATGAACTGAAAAAACAAAAACTTAGCCTAATACTAAACTTCTGTAACCATATGAACGTTTCAATGGTTGTCGCTCAATCCCTACTGTTTCCTCTCGTTTGACCCACTTGAGTTTTGGATCTACTTCATTTTTTGTCTCATGATCTAAAATAAGCAGACAAAACAGATGGATGGGGTGGATTGATAAAAAAAACATCACAGTGAGCCCCCATGTGTAGGAACTTCCCATGAAACCCTTCTGCAGGAAATCCGCATCCCACCATGACCTAGCTAGAGACAGGTGATCCCGTTAGGAGCTCTGCAAGGCCCACTGTGATCTATATATTTTTATCCACATTGTCCATATATTCTTACAGATCATTTTATGGCTTGTGCCAAAAAAGGAGGCAGATCAAAGGGTCAACTGGACCACACCACATGAACAATTGGGACTAAACTCTTATAATTGACAACACCCCCCCCCCCCCCCCCCCCCCCCCCCCCCATATGGTTGTACCCTAAAAAATCAAATGGTTTATAATTTTTGGGCTTTAATTATATGCATAGTTCATTCACCATTCATTGGCCTGTTAACATATGTGGAAACATGTCTATTCATATGGGTTTGAGAGGGATTCCTCTAGTTGTCCTTAAGACACTTGAGATTGGGCACAACAACCAGTGGCCAAGGGAGAGTTGTAATCCATGAATCTCAATGCTCAGGCCATGACCATATAGGTTTTAAGACAAATTAACCTTTAGTGAGGAAATTGGCTTGGTGTTAGGAAGGATAGTCTCCACCATTCGGGCTGACTTGTCAATTTTCCGCAACCATACTCCAAAAAGTATGTGAGTGTGCCATGGATGGTACCTTGATAGGGCATTTGTCACTTATATTGGCCCAGAGAACATTGAATGGTTTGGTCAATTCATTTGTGGAAAATATTTGGGAGCATATAGTATTTTAGCGATTACATTGCAATTGATTACCTATTCAAACCCAAACCAAAATTCAACTATGGAAAATAATACTTCTATGGGAAATGCTACTATGAGGTGACCTCATGAGAACTTCCCATGAGGTCAAGTTGTGGGCCCCACCATGATGTGGATCAGACATCAACACCATGGATTAGATGGATCCCCCTTAGGTTATGGGATATCCCAAAAATCAGCCGTAAATGGAAATCAGGTGGACCATACCATCTAAAATCATGTGAAAACATGCCTAAAACATCTACAAGCACTTTATGGGGCCCACCTGAGTTTTGGATGCGGCTGAAACTTGGTCTGACCCCTCATCCAAGTGAGACAGACAATGGATGGGCCGAATTTGTGAACCACACCTCAATAGGCCTAATAAGCGATCATGAAGGTTTTAATGGGTGGGTAACCCTTCTCAACTATTGTATGTGGCGTGGCCCACATGGATTTACCAAATTTTTAAGCCCGTGGCCCACCATGGAATGGTGCATCTGACTGATGAGGTAGATGTTCAACATACATTACAGTGAGGCCCACACTGCTCGACCTCATAGTACCATTTCCCTACTTCTAATAATAGATAATTGGGTAAACTGGTGAATAATTTTGCCTTATGATTCCCAAAAACAAATTTCTTTATTGGAAAATGCTTTTGCAAAGACCATTTTCCTTGGACATTATGACCCAACGGGCGGTGTTGAAGAAATCAAAGGAACCCCTAGAATCAAAACCAATTCTAGTAGATTGACGACGTGGAAACAATAAGTACACCAATGGTGGATCAAAAATATAAGGACAATCATTAGTTGGGCTAACTAATAAGGTTAAAAATCAAACCTATGGATTTATTTAATTCAACATATACATGTGACCCCCAATGAGTGAGATAGATCTGATTTGTGATCCAGGTGATCTTCATAGTGTGGCCCACTTTATTTATAACTAAGATTATAACTGCACAAAAAATAAAGGTGAATGTTAACTTAATATCCATCTACGTGCATGTGGCTATCTGTTTTGTACTATTGCAGTTTTTCTAAATCTTTCTGCATTTACATAAAGTAAAGAACAATTTATTGAGGTTTTCAATTTGTACCTATTGCACCACGTTCATTGGTCTAGAGCGTTGATTTGATGGGCTCCATCATGGATGGTGGGGTTATAGAAAACCTCAAGAAGGAAAGATGCTAAGGGTTGTTTGGTTGTTGGTAATGAATTCCTAAATAATTTGAAAGATTTTATAAAAATTGTTTTCTTCTGGTTTTTTTATTAGGGGTTCTAAATTCTGTTTGGTTGGCACGCCAGATAAATCTGATTGAAATCTAAGTTTGGTTGGCATTTTAGATTTTTCAAAGGGAAAGCATATGATTTTATCGGACATAGAACCTCCATCAACTCCATTACTTAGCTATCAATCATAGTAATACTTTGATTGGACAACGCTAACCATTGATGATCAATGGCAAAAAATGATCTATCCTGATTGTTCAAATTGAAAAATGTTTGATCATTAATTTGGACCGTGCATCATGCATCCCACCTTGATTCCCAATGGCTAGGTAAATGGATGGTCCATATTGATTATATGCCAGAAGGACCTATTATTAATATGATTGTCCATCATGAGGGACCACCTTTCATCTGTCACAAATCAATTACATTGGATTATGTTAACTAATCAATCAATGCCTATGAAAATGGATATGTCATATTAATTATAGTATTAAAAAAATGTCCTGTCATTGGTTTAGATTTTCAATGACGTGTGCCGACATTTGATTCCTCCATCACTCTCAAAATTGATAGCATGAATAGGAAATTATCAGTACATATTTATTATAATAGAAAAGGGTTGATCACTCATATGGACCGTCCATAATATGGGTCTCACCAGTGATTGTTGATCACTTCAAAAATCTGTTTGATCCAATGCTCTTAACAATATGGGATGAGAGGCTAGCCGGGGCTCTGAGAAGGCCACCGCGATGTGTGTCTTTTAACCACACCATCCATCCATTTTGCCCTATCGTTATGAGCTCAAAAAATGAGGCAGATCCCAGGCTCAAGTGGACCACACCACACGAAACACCGGTGATAATGACACCCACCCTTGAAACCTTCTTACGGGCCACTGTGTTGTTTATTTGCCGTTGAACCTGTTCATAAGGTCTATAGGGAAAGCACAAATATCAGCTTGATCTAAAGCTTATGTGCCCCGAAGAAGTTTTCAACGGTAGTAATTTAATTCTTAATAATGTGGTCCACTTGAGCCTTGGATATGTCTAATTTTCAATCTCTTTACGTAAAATGACATGTAAAATGGATAGACGGTGTGGATGAAACTTATATATATCAAATGGCCCCTCATATCCCTAGTCTGTCCCAGCTCGGGACCGGCGGGGCTAGTACCCAAACCGTGTCCAGTCACTGCATGCATCATCACATGCATTCAAAACATCCACGTTACTGACTGCATGCCAAAGTGCTGACACGTGACATGGTTTCCGTGGACACGTTAGAAGCAGTTACCGCGTTATACAGGTAACGTGTCTTACATGCTGAAGGGGGAATCGGATTGCGTGCGGACCAACTCCGCACGCGCTTATCGTGGAGTAAACTAAGTTGGGCCCACCTAGAATGTATGTGCTTTATCTGTTCCGTGCATATGTTTTTTCAGCTCATTTTAGTGGTTTAGCCTAAAATTTAAGCATATCCAAATCTCAAGTGGACCATGCCCCGATAAACAGTGGAAATAATGATTTCCACCGTTGAAACCTTCCCAAGCCCCACAATAATATTTATTTGTCATCCAACCTGTTCATAAGATCACATGGATATGGATGAAGGGAAAACACAAATATCAGCTTGATCCAAAACTTCTGTATCCTCCGAGAATTTTTCAATGGTAGATATTCAGTTCACACTTTTCTTATGGTGGGGTACACTTTAGATTTTTATATGCTTCATTTTTTGGCACCATACCTAAAATTTTTTGTTAAGATGGATGGACGGAGTGGATAAAATACATAAATCATTGTGAGCCCCACAGAGTTTACTCCGCACACTAGCGTAGCAACCTGATCATACGTCATTGGTTGCATGACATTATGCAGTGTGATGTGGACCAATGAAAAGACTCCCAGCCGTCGGTTTCCTGCCAAAGCCTTGGGCTAGAAGGGGCGCGGATTTCTGCCAAAGCCTTGCCCAAGGAGTTCGTGGGAACCGAGGTGGGGCCCACAATGTTGTCTTTTGATAAATCCACCCGTGCATCCGTTTTGGAAGCTCATTTTAGGACATGAGAACAAAAATGAACCAGATCCAAGATTCAAGTGGGCCGAAAACGTGAGGATTGAATGTCCACAGTTGAAATATTTGTGGAGCCACAGGAGCTTTAAATCACGATAATATTCGTTCATCCCAGTAGTAGTGACGTTATTAACGGTATGATATGGATGTAGTATAAACATCACTTTGGACATCAGGGAGGTTTCAATAGTAATAATTTACCTACCCACCTTTTCTTTTAGTGAGGCCCACTTGAGTCTTGCATCCGGTTCATTTTTGTTCTCATGTCTTAAAATGAGCTCCCAAAACGGATGGACACAATGGATTTTTTTTTAAAATCACTGTAGGCCCCACCTCAGTTCCTAGCGCATTAACTTTCTGCGCAAGGCTTTAGCAGGAAATCCTCACCCAGCAGGAAGTTCCTGCGCTGGAAACTGAGTCTCGTAGTGATGTTTTCTGATAAATCCAACCCGTCCATCCGTTTTGGGATCTGGTTTTAGGATATGATAACAAAAATGAACTGAATCCAAGACTCAAGTGGGCCGAAAACGTGAGGATTGAAGTGATCCATACCGTCAAGACTGTATAGCAGTCATATCGAAATGAGTTATGGGGTGCGGATTCACGGTAGTTATTTGATGAGGTAGACGGTTATTTACCTTACCGGTTACATAGGCGTAATAGAAACGTGGCAAAGATGCATACGTTCCACCTGAAGAAGTGTTTTCCAGGCCCATGTTTTGTGGTTAGGTTACCAACAGTTGCCACGTTTCACTGTTAACGTGTCTTTCAAGCACGTTGATTAAAAAAAAAACCCTGAATATGGAGAAGCGTTGAGTTTAGGCCTGGATTGGTTGCGTGATGGGCCCAATTTTTGGATTTGGGCCTGGCATTAATGTTTTCGGCGTAGCCTTAATTTTTTTGGGATCCTTGCTGTAATGGGCTCTTTTTATAATTTGGATCCATTGCCCAATTCGTTATATATATCGGTTTATCCGCACCGTCCATCCCTTTTATTAGATTATGTTAAGGTATGCCCTAAAAAATGAGGCAGATCGAATTATTTAGTGGACCACACCAGATATTACTCTTGCATTTAATGCAACCCAAGCTCGTGTGATCTAATTCAGCGTTGGATCTGCCTCACATTTAGGCTTATACCTTCAAATGATCTTACAAAATGAATGGACAGTGCGGATAAACAGATACATTACGGTGAGCCCAACACAGATCTGGTCGGACCAACTTATTGTCCGAGCGAGCGGGGTCGGACGCAATCCGCTTCCGAACCCCACAGCCACTAGACCACTGTATGTATCAGCGTGTAGGGCCGTGTAGCATCCATTCATCAGCCATTGAGCAATACATGCCACATCAGGAGATTTTTGCCTATTTTTTGCCTTATCTTTACACTCTTCTGAGAAATCTGATCCACTGGTCCAGAGCTTCCAAACAAGTAGTTATTAGATGGTCAAGATCGTCATTCATTAAATGGGTCTTATCTAATGATCTATTTAACAAAATGAGATGAAATTCAATCCATGTAATGTTCCTAATGCACTTTTTGAGATGGTCCAGTCGGATTGGGCAATAACTATCCATATTTGGCCAAATTAATCACAAACATTTATGAATTCTTATAAGTAGATTTGATTCATTTCATATCGAGATCCGGTTCACTCCAAATCCGTATAATGTGGACTTGGATCTTAAAATAGGTCCAATTAATTAAATGGACCTGGATTTGGATTCACAAAAATAAATCTGAATCCGTCTATAGATTTTCAAACTTGCAGCTGGATTCAACTGAATCCGATCTAGATGTGACTTATTTTCACCTTGCTGTGTATGTTATATCCATGCTGGCCATTTGTTTTCTAGATTATTTTAGGCCACTTCTCAAAATTGAGACATGCAAATCTCAGGTTGACCATATCACAATAAATAGTGGGATTTGCATCGTTTTGCTACTAAATTAAATATATTATATTATATATATTTTAGATTTGTGATGGGGTGGATTTAGACCTAGATCGACCTAGCCAAATCCGATGGTTATATGTATTTTGAATCAAAAATGGATCTGGCTATTTATAAATGAATCGGATTTGGATATCACCTTTTTTTTTTTATCCAAGTTGGATCTGAATCCGTCTACAGAATTTCGGACTTGGAGTCGAATCCAATTGGATCCGATCCAGATCAAACCCATTGAGAGCCCTACAATTAGACCCAAACTTTTGGGCCCTTTACTCATACTTCAGGAGCTAATATTAATGGTTCGTTTTGGTAAAAGGAATAGAAAAATTGACTATCTATTTATTCAAAATACTCGCACCTTATCAATAGTAAATTGGTTATATTTTGGGCCAAATCAATTATTTAAAGTGATCTGTTGAGGATAGGACCATTGAGAGAGATCCTTAAGCCTAAGATTCCAATATTGGAGCTAGTTGTGCTAGCCATGAAAGTGACCCCAATTGATGCAACTGTTTATTTTAAACTCGTGTGTGTGGAATTTGGTAATTCTTCGTATGTGTTTAAAACTGCATGTGATTGCATTCTTGTCCATAACAAATGGTGATCGGAACAAAGAGGAATCATTATTTGGCAGGATACGAACGATGTAGAGTAATTAGAGCTGGTAACATAAGTTTAAGAGCTAAAGATGTTGGGCATCTTAAATTTGTATAATTAACATTAATTAGCTTCATGTTTAGGAAAATCACTTGTATATCGTAACTACCGCTAAAAGGAGGGATCATGATGATTCATTAAACACTTGTCAGAATTAATAAAGCAGGCCCATCAATACTCTAGGTAATTCAATTAAAGGCCCATCAATTAAAAAATACTATAGTACATGTCTTTACGCGCGTTTGCAACATACCCTCACGGACCAATGAGATGACATCACATGTTGGCACTATGCGTTGAATGGAAGACGAAATCTTACTCTGATTACTGAGAATATTGTATACAGCTGGACTAGCACGGCCAAATCAAATGATCCAGAAGACACCACATGGCGGTCGTGCCATGTGTGATGAAGATCAACTTTAAAAGGAGTTATAGGCATGCATATGAGAGAGCATTAAATGCTAGAGTTTTATTAAAAGTACTATGGAAAAAAGCAAAAGTCTCATTAAAACAAGATTCTCTTTCTCACCATTAAATGTAAAAAACACATCAAAGCACATCTCTATCCAGCATTAAATGCTAGAATATTAAAAAAAGTAGCATCTTTCAAGATTCCAAACCAAGTAACATAAGGACCGCAACAACTTTCCGATGTGGGAGTCCAGAGAAGCGACGACTTCAACAATGAATGATCCAAAGAAGCGAGAGTATATCTCTTATACACGTAGCTGTATGCAATAGGTTACGCTAATGTGGAAGAATTAATGAGATTTTCACAAATGATCGTCTAACTCCTTCATGATGTTGAATACTACGTAAGGCCACCAGCACTCAAAAGCCTATCTAAACAACAGTCCACAAAGAGCTTTAGGCCTCACGCAATTACAATCAAGCCTGACTTTATTTAACCATCCATAATGGACATTTATCTTTTTATTTTGTTTGGTTTATTCCATCATCGCTGCTCATGGTGTGGGGGTCTAGTTTTTAATTAGTAGCTTATCTCTCCACCCTTCATCCACGGCATCACGTTGGATCACGAGGAAGATCACTCAATTTTGAATAGAAAGCTGCTGGGCTTTCCTAATACATGCTAGGTGATTTTGTCAGCCATCTCACCATGAAGTTTAGTCCACACTAGATGATAAATAAATAGTCGAACCACAATCGTCTCATCACTTGCTTGATTCCCTCTGAGTCCATGAAGAGGTTGTCACCTCATCAACCATCTCGCTACGAGGCTTGGTTTCAATCGAGTAATGAATAGATTGTCAAAGATCAGCCCTCAAGCAGTTGTCTCACCACAAGGCCCGATTTTCTATCAAGCAACGAACAAACGACCATCTCGCACATCACGACCCTCTCACTACTAAGCTTAGTCCACAATTAGGCAACGAATGGATCGTCGTTCCCCAAGCCGATCGTGAGTATCAATATTATAAAAATTATTAATAGAAGAATACTTTTGACTTTTATTTACTTATTCCATTGTTTTTACTATTGAACTATAGTAGCTATCATGATGAAAGAAAAGTCATGAAGTCATAAGGCAAAAAGAATTTATCAAGAATGACTCACCCCTACGCTTTCGCAAATCGCCTAATCACTTATCACAACTAATGGCTAACTTAATAGCTGGATTTTTTAATCTGATCCTATGCATTCATTTTAGTGTGAAGGTCACCAGTATTCAATCAAACATTTAGTTGAGTATGATTCCTAGCACGCCTGTACATCATAATTGTGCACGAAATCTAAATACAAGCCCTTAATTGCACGTCGGACATGTGTTTGATTGAATTACTGCCAACAACATGATACTTAGTTTGTATTTATTCATTGCTTTAAAGGTTATAGGCTACTCCAATGATAATTGGGCATGTTGTCCTCTTGATAGCTAGATCTACAATCGGTATGTGTACCTTTGCTAGGTGATAACTTAGTTACTTGAAAAAAGTAAAAAATAAAGTATTGTTGCACGATTAAATACAAAAGTAGAATATAGATCAATGGCCTCAACCACGTGTGAACTTGTCTAGGATAAAAGCTATACTTAAAGACATGAGATTTTATGATGAAAATTTATTTTTATTTATTTTGTAACAACCAGACAGTTAATCATATTGCGAGCAATCTTGTGTTTCATAAATGAAGAAAGCACATTGAAATAGATTATCACTTTATCAGAGAGAATGTTCAAGCCAAGGTAATATCTATTACATTTATACAAACTAAAGACTAACTAGTAGATTGTTTCACCAAAGCTGTTCAAAAACTAAGGTTTTCAAATTTCAGTTGTACAAGTTGACAATCGTCGATATCTCAGCTCCAACTTGAGGGGGAATGTTGAAGAATATGAGTAGGTCTCTACTATATTAGTACTCTTTCTCTAGGACGCTTTCTCTCATCTCTTGTAATAGTTGTATTGGATACAACTACTTTTACCTCTTCTTAAATCACCTATATACATAATAGTCTATTAAAGAGAATCATCAATATGAAAATTCAGATTTCTCTCTCACCTAATTTCTCACAACATCAACTATATAAGCCCAACATCGAGGAGAGATGACTCAATGAATATAATCGACTAGTAAACAAGAGTCTAGGGCACTTCGTGAGAGACGTCATTTTGACGCTTGAAGACATTTCAACAAAAGAACCTTAAAAAAGATATTAAAGTCGCGCATCTAGTTATGAAGCTACCATTTGGTACCGATGTAAATGATCAATCTATAACTTTATCTAATTATGATAAAAGTATGCTCTAACATTTCCACTTTCCCATTAAACGTGAAATCCCCAAGAGGTCACTTCATCTCCTTTGGCCTTCACTCTCATTAGATGTTTGATTAAGACAAATCAATGGTTAAAAATAAAATTTAATGGTTGAAAAACTATATTTAACTAATTAGAAATCTCAGAGGTGTTGGCATGTCGTATAGATATTTGATGGATGGTCCAAACCTTAAGATTAACCACCTATTTATGTCTCAGGTAAACCAAGTCTATCTCATGTATGATTTTGCATACTTCGAGGACCCTAATGAAGATACCTAACTACACATCTCCTCCACATATCCTTAAGTCATGTGGATTTAATGGAGCTAGTGCGATCATAAGCCTATACAGCCCAGGCGTGATGGGTCTCCTGGCCTTAATACTTATAACTAATCAATGCCAATGTAAGTTACCAAAGGCCCTATCCAATGAACCATCCATGGCACACTTACACGATCATGTGGAATAGGAAAAAAGGAAAACCAACACCAAAGTCAGCCACAATGGGCGGAGAGATTATCCGTCCTGACACAAAATCTCCGTGAATCTTCATTATAATTGTACCTCTTTCTAGCTTTACATTCGCGAGGCGTAGATTAGAGCTGGACACAAATAACAAATTACTGAACAGTTCACTCAATTCAATTCGAAAAAATGAACCGAACAATTGGTTCGAAAGTGGATCGAACCTGATTTTGGTTGTTCAAAAATATTTCAAACAATACATGAACAAACCTCCATTCGATTTGATTTAGTTTGTTTAACCGGTTTGAAATTGTTCGATTCAAATTGGTTTGATTTGGTTCGTAAGAGACATATAAATAGTTTTTTTTTTTTACTTTCACTACTCATTTTTCACTCGACCCCTTCAGGCCCTAGCCACATTTTCACCCTGCTTGATGAACCACCGAAACCCTAACCTCGCTTGCCTGTCCGGCCATCTCGCTAGCCCGTCCAGTCATCCCTCTCCCTCTGCTTTTCCTTCCCACTCCCACGGTCCTACCCTTTCATCCTTGCCCATTGAACTGACCAAAACCCTAACCCCGCACCCAATTCCGGCCATCTATTAACCACCCTGCTCGTGATTCCGGCCATCCTCTGCTCATCCTTCAGTCCTGCTGGACGTTCGACCGTCCCTCTGCTCGTCATTCCTATTCGCGGCTCGCCCATCCAATTCCGCCATTTCAGCCATCCCTCTGCTCATCAGTCTGCACGTGCAGCTCCTGCTTGCGTTCGATTCCGGTCATCACTTTGCTCGTCAGTCTAAACGTCCAACTTTAAAGGCCCGAACGAAACCCCCTTTCTCAGTAATGGGGGGGCTAACATTGCAGGGTGACTAATGTGGGTGCGTGTACTAACAATGGAATGTGTGAACTAACCTAATAAAAAAAATGCAAACATCATACCTATTTGACAAATATTAACCATTTGATCTTTGGAATTTAATATTAACACTTAAGATTGTTTACACAAAAATAAGTTCATTCCACAATTTAATCGAGCTATCTGTTAATTAAGACCCTCATGGATTGCTTATAATTTTAAAGAATTTCTTTTGTTAGGCAATCATAGTTGTTACCCATCCATGGCTTGGAAAATGGATAACTAAAGAACATAAGGTCAAATCAATGATGGGCTCGATCATTTAATAGCATGAATATTAAATGGTAGTCCATATATAATGAAGTGAGTAGATAGCTGAGAATAGCCGATTGAACTGCCCAAGTGAACAAATGCAACCAGGAACACCATAACTCACCATAACCAGTAGAGCACAATAGTATAACTATTTCATTAAGACAGGTAGTAAAATTGTGAAAACAATTAAAATGATAAAATGTAAGAAGTTGGTGACAAATTTTCCGTAGATTTTCAGATTTTGACATTCTTCTTGTGATATTATAGGAAAAATCTCACTAGTGAAAAATATTTATTATAAATTAATAAATAAATTTAAAATTGAATATAAAAAGCATAAAATCAATTACCTTAACTTATAAATAATATTAAAATTACAATAATTCTACGATAATAACACCAGATTTTCAAGATCTCAAATGAAGAGGAAGAAAATAACTTATTTAAGCAAAAGCCAATCAGACATTGGTGACTTAGGTATCTCACCTACTAGCCTAGTTAAAAGACGCCTAGGCATTTCAACAGCAGGTCTCAGGTTCAAGTGCTAAGGAGACACACTAACCCCACTTGTGTGGGTGGGTGCTTCGTGTGACTAATCATGAGGGTGCGTTGTACAGCTAGCCAACGGGGTGGGTGTGCTACACAACTAACCAACAAAAAAAAAAAAAAAAAAAGCATTGGTGAATTAGAGGCCTAAAGTGGTATTGTACAAACATCAACTTAACCATTGTCGATTGGACCGTGCTAGTATTAATGCATCGGTCTTTCAGACTCCCAAAATTTTGATCAAATGATAATATCACAAGATTTTTAAAATCTCAAAAGTTTTCATTTTATTACAAAATAATGGCAATTTGAAAGAAAAATTATTTAATCGTTAAAATAAATTATTTTATACCTATTTTTTAATTTAAATTTTATTTATTAATGGAATAAAAACAATATCTGGTCTTCAACAAAGTCTTATTACGAAAAAATAGAAATTCCTAATAGCAAGATTTGTCACATTGAGTGTTGGGAGTTGAGGGTGACACCTTCACTAATAGGGCACTACGTAGGGGGGAAATGACTTAATAGAGAAGGCAAGATATTTGTGCATGTTTTTCCCCATTCAAAAGTTTCAAGACTCATCTCCTTGCATGGGGCACTAACGTGCAACCATCTAGGCCATCTAATTCATGGGACCCATTATGTCTAAATCATAGATCCAAAATCTCTTTGATCAAGCAATCCTAACCAGCCTTTCCAGGTGTCAAATTGATGGTTAGAAATAAAATAATAATAAGTTGTCCAATTTCAAAGGGAAAAAGTCATATGGTTAATATTGTATTTAAGGTTGTGCTCCGTTGTCCACTCACAGATGCATCAGAGATATGCTACAATCTGGATTTTCATGTAACTATGCTAGGTGTACATTTGAAAAGCCACCACCATTTTTTAATAGTGTAAAACTAATATTGAAGCTTGATTCAAGGGTTTTATTTTGTTTTTTTAATAAGGGGGAGCTTTCATTTAAACCTTGGCCAAGAAATCACCAGGTTCTGTAGGGCCACGATGATTTATGATGTATGTTTTATATCCACACCGCACATCCATTTTTAAATATCATTTTAAGACATGACCCAAAAAGAGCCAGATCCAAAGCTAAAGTAGATCATACCACAGCAAGCATTGGGGGTGATCTTCTTCAGGGCCACAGAAGTTTTGGTTGAAGCTAATATTTGTGTTTTCCTTTCATCAAGGTCTGTGACATTATGAAAAGGTTGGATGGCAAATAAACATCATGTTGGGCCGTAGGAAGGTTTCAACGGTGGGTGTCATTCTCCCCACTGCTTTCTGTAGTGCGGTCCACTTGAGTTTTAGATCTGCTTAGACCATGCCCTAAAATGATCTCAAAAAATGGATGGACAGTGTGGATATAACACATGCATCATGTGACACCCACTCCATCCATCAGTTTCACAAGCTCACATTGGAACATAGATTAAGAAATGTAGCAAATCCAAAATTAAAGTGGGCCATGCCACAGGAAGCAATGGGGATAAAATGCCCGCCATTGAAACCTTTCATGGAGCCACAGAATGGATCAAGCTAATATTTGTGTTTTAGGTTCATACCAATGGGAATAACCTAATTATGAATGATTTGGAATTTATTTTTATTTTTATTTTTATTTATTTATTTATTATTATTATTTTTTTTTTTACACACGCACCTCACACCCACCCACGCTAGCACACACCCAAATGATTTTGGATCATATAAACATCATGATGACCCTAGGATAGTTTGAACGGTGGGGATGGAATTGTGGTCCAAGGATCGATGGACGGAGTAGATGACGGATATTGCAATGGCCCCATATAGCTTCGGGCTACAGGAACTTCATGGGGGGGGGGGGGGGGGCGGGCACAGGCAATTCGGGTCGATTATATCATACATCTGGATTACAGAACATGGCCCCCACTCGTACAAATCATGGACCTGACTCGTTCCAACCGGACACCTGAATGATTATTGGGAGCGGATTAGCTGTTACCCGGGCAACACTTCAGTCGGTGTTATGGGTCCCATCTTGATGGGTTTGTTTTATATCTACACCGTTTAAATGTTTTTTCATCAAATTTTAGTGTGAGATCCCAATCCTTAAGAAGATCCAAATCTCAGGTGGACCATACCACGAGAAACAGTGATCATTAACCATTAAAAACTTTTTACGCGCCACAAAAGTTTTTGATCGGGATGATATTTGTATTGTCCCTTCATCCAGGTATTCTTGACATTATCAACAGGTTGGATGGGAAATAAACATTACGGAAACCCTAAGATGGGCCCTTTAGAATTTTTAATGGTGAGGCACTCAGTCACCACTGCTTCCTGTGGTGTTGTCCACCTCAGATTTGGATCTTCTTAATTTTTGGGACCACTTACTAAAATGATCTATAGAAATGGATGGACAGAGTGGATATACAACACATCATCAAGGTGGGCCAACAAGTAATCTGCACCCAAGATTATTACTTATTAGGAATACTTTTGGCTGTAGCGTACCATAATAATTACAAGTTTGATTCGTTGAAGGAGCAGGGACAGTTGCTGTGACACCAGCCATAAAGTACAATTTATGGCATCCATAGGTATTTCAATTTTGAATTCCAGAAGTCCATTTTGAAAATTACAGCTAAAAAGATTCCCCTGCAGGCATTGGACGGTTGGAGGTGTGTGCATGACCGCATACTCTCCATTAACGGGCCCGCCTTGATGATTTGTCGTATATCCATGCAGTCCATCCGTTTTTCAGCCCATTTTAGGGTGTTTTGTAAAAAAATTAAGCAGATCCAAATCTCAGGTGGACCACACTATAGGAAACGATGGTGATTGAACACCCATAGTTAAAAACTTCATAGGGCCCACCGTAATGTTTATTTTCCATCCAACACATTGATGAGCTCAAACATATCTGGATGGAGGGAAAATACAAAGATGGGATTGATTCAAATCTTTTGTGGCCCACAAAATTTTTTTAATGGTCACTCACCCCTGTTTCAGTGGTGTGGTCCATCTGAGAGATTTGGATCAGCTTAAGTTTCGAGATTACATCTTAAAATGATCTGTAAAAACTGATGGACGGCTCTGATACACAAAATATTCAGCAAGGTGGGCCCCACACGGTAAGGGTAACACCCACTAAGGTGTTGGGTAACACTTAATCCGATCCCCCACAATTTCCGCAGGAAATTCGCGCCACCCTGAGTAGATATCTCTCTGGCATGTACTCTGACGGTCAGGTGCAAGGTTAGCAAAACAGCATTTAAAATAAATAAATAAACAGCGTAGAAAATGTTTGTCTTTAATTCAATCTCGATTAAGAAAACAGTAAAAAATAAAAATAAAACTGTCAAATAATCAGAAAATAAAAAGTTCCAGCTTATTATAGTTTGTATTAAAAACATAGAGTGAAAAAAGTAACTATATATGTGCATATATGTGTGGGCATAAAATATAAACAAGGCTTAAATAGAAATTGTTTGATTAAAGTAATTTCATATGTATGCATGCATAATGTAGTATGTATGCATATGATGTGTATATACAGTTGAACGATGCTCTTTTACCTCTCAAAAATTTTCTTTTCAAGCAATCCTCGTATAAATAAATCTCTCCGCTAAAGGTTTTCACTGCTTGCTTAATTGCATCAATGGATGGATGATAGCGTATCTGCTTGCTAGTCCAATTGGAAGACATCTTAGCCTTTAAGAGTATGTCTTAGGTTCAAATGCTAAAGAGACACACTAATTACACTAGTGGGTGCATCACAAGCTAACAAGGTGGGAGGTGGGTGCATTGCATGACTAAAAAAAAAAAAGAAAATCAATGGATAGTGGCATTAATATCTAACTGCCTTCAAATTTTTTTTTTGGAATATGTGTTTATTCTATTTGACAAAGAACTGAGTTTTTCTCCCATGTTTCAAAATATGGGAAGTTTTAAACATTTGATTCATTATAGGAGTTTTCCTCTTAAAATGATAAGAGTTTAAAAATAGAGCTTTGGTGAATAAGGTCACATCATGTGATACATAATTAATGTGTGATTGTCAATCTTGATTGTTCAAGGTTAGGACCCACCTTCAATGGGTCAGAATTAGAATTACATCACTCAGTCACACAGTGCTGATAGGCTACCTACCAATGCAGCTGGCATTCATGGAAGAGTTATTTGATAAACTGAGAGAGCATGTACATGCATTTGCATGCACACAACTACTTTATTTTGGAGCATAGGTTTCCCCGTGTAGCCCTAAGTTCTTTAGGGTCCACCATGATGTATGTGTTATATCCACTCTATCCATCTGTTTTGGCAGCTCATTTTAGGATATGAGCCAAAATATGAGGTAGATCCAAATAGACTACATCATAAGAAACAATGAGGATAAAGATGCCAACCATTGAAACCTTCTTAGCGCCCACCGCAGTGTTACATGTCATCCAAACCATTCATACGATGACTCTGACTTGGATGAATGGGAAACACAAATATTAGCTTCATAAAAAAAACTTCTATGGCCCTTATAGAGTTTTCAGCCATGGGTGTTCAATCCCCTTTATTTCTTATAGTGTGGTCCCCTTGAGCTTTGGATCTGCTTCATGTTTGGGTGCACATCTTAAAATGAGTTAGCGATTCGGATAGATAGAGTGGATATAACACATACATCAAGGTAGCCCCATTATGGCAGTAGGAATCCCTGAAGCCTCATTGCAGGCAATCTGTGTCCCTATACTTTCTGCGATCATGTGCCACCTACCTTAGTTGAAACACTTTATGACATGGGCCCCACTGCATGTGGGGCATATCCAAAAGTCAAATTGATTGCACAACCATAGCCCAGGTTAATGGAGATGAAGAAAACTTTGATATCCTGGCAAAGCATGATTGATGATACATAGGCACTTTATATACTTGGCACACTTCAATTAAATAAAACTGTCTAAATCATGGGTCTCCATATAGATGTATGATGAACAAAAAATTACTCTTTTATGTGATGATCTAACTACTAGATTGGTGGAAATTTATGGAACTCTTAGAAATTAAAAATATCCAATGATCTTATTTGAATAAACAAGTTTCCACAGTGACAACACCCGGATCCATAGCTAGGAGTAATTAGGATTTGTTCAAGTGACAACACCCCAATCCATAGCTCAAGTGGTAGACTGAGTGAAGATAATCTCGTTTCAACACTGAAGTCTTAGTATCGATTCCCAAGTGGGGTGTAGCTAACATTTGTGGTGTGACTAACGGTGGGGGTGGGTGTACTAACAATGGGATGTGTGTACTAACCCAAAAAAAAAAAAAAAAAAAAGGATTTCTTCAAGTGATAAGATATTGGGACTTTGACTTAACGAGAATGGCTTCTACAATTTAATCGGTTTTGCTTTGAGTTAATGTACATCTCTTGTACAATTTTTGACTACTTGAAGTTCCATATTGTACCAAAGTATCAAATAACTCCCCTAATGGATAATTATTTAATGAATTTGGACCATCATTTGAAATGTCCATTTGAGATCCATCAGTCAAATAGATTCAGTGTCCATCAATTGAATAGTAATCATTTTGGACTGTCACCTTAACCATTCATTGGATAATTTTGGGCTGTCATCTTCAACCGTTCATTTAAAGGGTTAAAGATTGGATATCAACATGCCACATAAGGTTTATACTTCTAGATTACAAAAAAAAAAAAAAAAATTAAAATGAGAATCCATTCCTAAGCCACAACCTATCTTCCTTCTATAAGATTGAGCACGTGTTTGTGAAAACAAAACATTATTGCTTATCTCCACCTTTACAAAACCACTTTGGGCTTTAATCTCCTTCTTTCTAGAAGAGCCTTAATCTACTTTTTTCTAGAAGAGACTCTTCTTGAAGTGACATACTACCTCCTTCATAAGAAGCTTATTTTGTTGAATTAACATTCTCATAGCATAAAAATTAATTCATAAATTTTTCAAGATGATAATTACTAACGTGTCATTTTTTATCTTTAGATTAATTCCCTCAATCTAATTGCATAAAAGCTTTACATTTTGAGAAAACTTTACTTTAGAGTCGTTGACTTCTTGATCACCATTAATTGTGCTTCCAAAAATGCTCTTAGTGCTGCTTGCTTTCTCGAACACGGTGATCGAGCAATCCCATACTTCTTTCATCAAATCTAATTCTCTAAAATAGTAAAGTATTCATAAGAGATTTGAATAATATGTAGAGCATTTCTATTATTCTTCCTTAAATTTATAAAGTCCTACTTGGCCCAATTTGGGATTGCTACCACCAAGAATATCCCAAGAGCCTAGCTCATCGAATAGCTTCATACCTATACTTTTCAATTTTCATAGTTCTTTGTTATAAGAACTCCAAGAATAATAATACTAAATGTCAACATAATTGAGTGCACCAACACTAATAAATATTTACAGAGGAAAGTAACATAAATTGAAAGCAAAAATAGTCAAAACATAACAAATCTACTCAACAATGAGGCTCTAATATTATATAAAAATCACATGAGTAAGCTATGGATAGAAGGGTCTTGGCATTTATGAAGAAGAAAAAAAAAAGAGAATAGAGAGAAGAGAGAAAAAGAAAGACTACAAGATTCATGAGAGAGAGAGAGAGAGAGAGAGAGAGAGAGAGCTTTTACATATCTTATGTACGTACTCTCATGGATCCTTTATATAGAAGAGGATTCCCTCTTGCCTTATCCTACTAACACCACAACTCTTAGAAGGAAATTTTCTAACGAGTCACTTTTCTAATTTGATTCAACTAAAATAAGCTTAACAACTAAGTATTAATTTAGGACCTCGCAATGATTTTCAACATGCCCAATGGTTAAGTGGAGTGTTACAAAACAAAGCAAAAGGCTACATGTGAAGTAAAGCATTACAAGGTGCATTTGGTGGATGAAGGTATTTCTTAAAGTTATAAGGAAGATTATGATGAAACACATAGACTAGTGACTAAATTCTCAAGTGTATGTGTTATTATAACTTTGATGGCTTCAAAGGGTTTGATGCGTCAGTAGATAGACATGAAGAATGCATTCTTAAACAACGATATTAGCAAAGGAGTGTATATAGAGCAACCTAAGATATTTGAAGATTTTAAAAAGTCAGTGCCTGAATGTAAAGTTTGAAATTGCGTCTATCGCTCACACTTTGTAGACGCTAAGCGTATGAAAGCTTAGAGTGGAGCTTATAAAACTATGGCTATGTTAGTGCACTATTTTGTGCATCGTATTGTCAATTTCGTGACCGTATAAGTCAGTCCAGTCTTGTGAGCCTCGACGATGAATGAAGTCTCAAGACTTGAAGACTGAAGCTACTTTCCGCATCCAAGACCAAGCTGAATCTCTACAGAAGGTACGTTACATATAGACAGACCTTAGGATCCTAAAACGTCATGTTTAGTTGGCTTAATGGTGTTTTCAGTGCTTCTTGATCAGGGAGGAACTTTAAAGGCTATTGCTAAATAGACAAAATGACATGGTCTGTTATAAGCCTCATTGATATAGAAAAATCAATTCATATTGCTCATGTCGGTTGATTGTTGATCAATCAACAAGTAGAATCGATTGATCTATAGTCATGATTGATTGATCTCAATGTCTGGACTTGTTTTAGCAAGCATTCAAAATAAAAATATACTCTAGCGATCAATCAATCAGCATGAGAGATTAATCGATGACCCACAAATAAGTCTAACAAGCACATCTGCCAAAATCGCATTTTGCGATTGATTGGCTGGCCGGTCGATCAATCGACTAGCCTGGGAGATCAATCGACCTGGCCGGGCGATCAATCGACCTGGTCGGGCGATCAATCGATACAAACCATTTTTGTCCAACAAGTTTTTTTTTTTAAAACTTCTACTTGGTCTGTTAGATTAATCGCCAACTAGTTGTTTTATATCCGTTAGAGCCCGATTCTTAGGTCTATAAAGGCATATCTTGAGGGTTTTAATGGTATCCTTTGCACACCCATTGAGAGCATTGAAAGGGAAAATTAAGAGCATTATCTAACCTTCTTTGCTCATCATTGCTTAGAGTTCATCATTCAAACCAAGTGATTCATGGCACTTCAATGAGCATTCAAAGCTCGGTTTGAAGTATGAACTCAAGCAAAGTATTCATGGCTGACCTAACCCATCTTGTTGAATCCTTTAGTCATCAATAACCATTGAATACTCAAAGTTGGTAGTTCCTGTCATCACTATTGCATTGAATATGCAAAGGGAACTCCAACACCTCCTTCCACCTACCCAGCATTAGTTTAGGAACATCATATGCATTGGTAGCTAATTGTGGGAGCTTGGAGAGGAGCTGAAACATTCGTGAAAGTTGAAGCTACTCAACGGTGCTGAATCGGGGATCATCTCTTATAAGTGTTTAAGCTTATAGAGTCCTTTATTTGATTCCCCCTTCTTGTTGAGATTGGGGTCTAGAGATTGTGACCCAATCTCAGAGTTGTCCTTGAGTAGAATGTGCGTGTCCTTATGTAGGACGTGGAAGTCCTTGCGTAGGCCTCCGACACTGGAGAATACGTGAGTTGTCATTGTGTAGGATTTGAGGAGTCCTTGTGTAGGAATAGACCTTATGTAGGTTGTAAAGGTTGAGAGGTAAACCTCATTTAAAACATCCGATAGTGAATGCCGGTGTGCTAAAAGGAGTTAAGTACTTGATCGAAAGCTTCTGTGGGCCCCACTTGATGAGAAAAATAATAATAATAAAAATAATATATATATATAAGAAAAAAGGGGCGTTGGCAGCAACCAGCGCCATGGGCTGGTTGGGCTGCCCAGCAGGTGGCCCACTCGTGGGACCCACCTAGAACGTATGTGCTTTATCTATTCCGTCCATATGTTTTTCCAGCTCATTTTAGTGCTGAGCCCAAAATTTAAGCATATCCAAATGTCAAGTGGACCATGCCACGGGAAACAGTGGGAATAATGATTTCCACCGTTGAAACCTTCCCAGGCCCTACAGTGATGTTTGTTTGTCATCCAACCTGTTAATAAGATCACATGGATATGGATGAAGGAGAAAACACAAATATTGCTTGATTCCAAAACTTCCTGAGACCCAGCTGGGTACCACGCTGCCTAGCAGGTGGCCCACCCTGTGGGTCCTAACGTGATGTATCTGTTAGTCCCACCATGATGTACCTGTTATACATGCTGCCCATCTATTTTTCATGCCATTTTAGAATATGGCCCCAACAATGAGGTAAATCCAAATGTTAGGTGGGCCACACCTGTAGGGAATAGTGGTCATTGATGCCCACCATTAAAAACTTTCTTGGGGCCACTGTGATGGTTATTTTCATCCAACTAAAGGTTTTGGGCCCATCTTTGGGTTCCACCTTGATGGATGCAGTGTGTAGCATGCCAACCGTTTGACCGATGCATGGGGCCCAATTTGAGTGGGCTTCACTTACAAAATGGTGGTGATTGTATACCTACCACTGAAACTTTCTAAGACCGATGATGTATATTTGCTATCCGACCAGTGGGTGGGGCCCACCATGGTCTTTCCCTTGATACATATGTTTTATCCATGTCGTACACCTATTTTTATCGGCCTACTTTGTATGTGCAGGCCCAAGTATGGGGCCGATATAGTCTCAAGTGGGCTATGCCACGAAGACCTTTACATTTCCAATGGGACCCACAGTCCGGGCCCTACTCTTTGTATATATATTGGGCCATTTAAGGCCAACATTACATGATATGGCTGGTAACATGCTAGTATACTTAGCTTGATACTTCACACTGATAATATGCTTAGTATAATGAATATCATGCTCATTCATATGCACATACGCATCATTTGTATGCCTGTTATGGATCACGATTAATCATAGCATATGCTAGTTGGCTTGTTATACTTAGGGGACCTGTGCGAGACAGGGTCGCCCCACATGATTGCGCAGTATAAGTAAGTTTGGTGCATGACTTGGATTGTATGACTCATGCATTTTGCATTATGTATGTCATGATCGCCTTTACACCCTAGCAGCATCGGGGTGGTGGCCACCATAGTCACATCGTGGTTGGCAGTGATGGACACCGAAAACATGTTCTAGCACGTGGGCGTCATGGATGTCCTTGGGTGAAAGTCCCTAAACCCTGTGGTACCAATAGGATGCTCTAACGTCGAGACCAAGTGGATGATACGAGAGCCCAAGTGCCAAATACTAGTAGGCCGCGCGTCTCCTACTGTGTCGAGGTCGGTTGGAAAGGGGTGTGACCTTATCTGCCCGGGTGCAGTGGGCTATAAGCTAGGTCGAGTCTGACCAGCTCATGAAATGGGTCCGCTATCGGCGAGCCGGGTGGCATTGGCATACCACTGACAAGGCGGATAGTGAAGTCTTTTCTACTCGCTTGGTTATGCGCGCGATGTGCGGCGGCCAGTATCAGAGTATACTAGATTCCCATGATGTCCTAGATGAGAACCATTTTGATATGTGGATTAGTTGAGGATTGACTTGTTTGCATTGCATCTCTAGCATGTAACACTCGGCCATGTAGGCCTTTGCATCACATAGCCTTGGGATGGCTGATGGCATTCATGAACCTGGTAACTGAGCCCTCCATTACTTTCGCTTACTCCGATATCTGTATACTTGTCATATGCATCACACGAGCACACACACACACTCTATTGAGCTTCTTAGGAAGCTTATGCGTGTTTGTTTACGCTGCAGGTACTAGAGCACATCAGCAGCGTTAAATGCAGTTCATGTACCTGATATTTTGGGCTTTTGCTACATTTTGTATTTCCCTTTCCAGCACTGTACTCAACAACTTTATAGTGGATATTTGATGATGTTTTATGGTTTTGATTATGCTCCTTTACAAAAAAAAAATTTACCCTAAAAATCCTCCCGGTAGGATCCCAGGATCGGAACCTGGCATATGAGAGCTAGGAGCCGAGAATGGGGTACTACGGAGGCTATTGGCACCAAGGTCGGTGGTCGGAAATTTAGTGAGCCCGGTCCCCGGGTTTGGGGCGTGACAACACTGATCGTCAGATTCTCTAAAGCACTCAGATGGTGGGCTCTTAGAGGTGCTGCACGTTGGTTGATGTTGACGGTATGTATGTAACATGAGTTTGCATGGTTCGTACGTCTTTTGGAAAATTTATTAGTAGGTCTCCTTTGTAGTTTGTGGGCCCCAAATCTGAGCGGTTCATTACTTAAGCTAGGAGGTGGCCTCAAGTTCCACCTAAATCTAAGTTTCGGGTGGGCCATACGAGGGGAAACAGTTCCACCGTTCAGTCACCATTGAAGTCTCATGTGGAGCCATAGAAATATCAGATCAAGCTAGCATTCATGCATATGACACATGTGGGCACTTGTGACTCTATGAACAGTTCAGATGGTTCAAAGGGCACCATGGTGGCCCCACACATGTTTTCAACGGTAACTGACTTGGGTAAGCGGTTTGCAACAGTGACTTCTGAATGTTTCCACGTGTTTTGGCAAACTTTTAAGTGTGTCCCATTTATAGTCTATGGGTCTAGGATCAAAGCCGTCCATTGGCTCGGGAGTGTTATTCTAAGGGGGTGGACCCAAGTTTGGGGCAAATCATATGTTCATGTGGGCCATACCACAGGAAATAGTGTCATTGTTGTCTTGCCATTGAATGATACTTTAAGGCCACAGAGATGTTGGGTCGAGCAATCATTTAAATGTTCCACATGTGTGACCCCCCTAGGACACTCTGGTCGGTCCAGTTCTTTGAAAACAATATTGTGGCAGGCCACTAGAGAGGTTTAACCGGTAATCACTCCTTTTGGGAGTTATAATGGTGAGCATTGATCTTCCTGTGGTTTGTCCTACTTGAGCTTCAGATATGTCTCATACTTGGTCCCAAGGGTTAAAATGAGCTATCAAGATGTCTGGGAGGTTTGGATTACCCTTATGCATCACAATAGGGGCCCTACAGCAACGTCCAAATAAGCTCATTAAGTTGTATTTTCACAAATTCGGAAGTTTTAAAGTGTGAGTTTTACATGCTTTATGTATGTTGCCAACTTCCAACCATGGACAATTCTTCCTCTAATGTTTCTCATGGTGTAGTCTATCCAGGATTCAGATCTTCTTCATTTTCTGTCCTAAGAGGTAAAATGGGTTGGTGAAACAGATGATCGGCTTAGATCAAGTATATACTCCATGGTGCGGTACACAGAACAACGTCTGGTGGGAACGTAACCATGAGCAGTGTGAATGTGCGTACATGTTGTGGTTTTATGTATGCATAGGATATGTTTGTGGTGTTCAGGTTGTGCATGCATTGCATACGCATTTGAATATGTAGTTTGTGGCATGTATGCATTTGTTGCATGGATGACACATGTGTTTCATGCATGAGTCTTAGGCATGGTCCATGGTTTATATGTGTTATGCATGCATGTATGAATGGGTTACACGAGAATAGTGTTCTTACATGGTGTGAATGTATGTATGTTTGGGATATATGTATGGGCATAGATAAGAGTTACATTTATACTCAGTGCCTTCATGGGCTTCATACATGGGTAGCATACATGGGTTGTACGGGTTGCATTTATGGCATGCAAAACAACGTACATGTGTATGGCATGTGTGTTTATGCATAGTATGCATGAGTTGGTTGCATGCACGGGATGGCTTAGCTTAACGCTTGCATGTGCTCATGCAGGCTTTAGGTATGCATAGCCATACGCACTATTCTCTTACATGAGTTCTATGTGTATTACATGCATGGAAGGTGTTTTGTCGCTTTTCTGGCTATTTTTCGGGTCTTGAACCGATCCAGACCAATCGTTTTGAGCCATCATTCACCATTCTATTATGGGTAAAATTTTGAGCCCCAACAAGTTCCTAAAATGTTCATTTAGACATCGATAAGGAAATACGTTCGCTTTAGTAGGCTTGACGACCCAAGAGAGACGTTGAGCCAAAATAATACGTCGAAATGCTCACCTTAAAGTCAGTAAGGTAGCACATATAGAGTGTGGATCTACTCAGAATTATTTTAGAACTTAGGTGATTTACGTCCTTTTGAACTTTTCCTAAGTTGTGTTGTTTGAACCATCTGATCACAATGCAACCTAGGACCCTAGTCTCAAATAATTCTCCATGTATTTTTCTAAAGTTGCAGCCCCAATCGATGATTGATGACCATTGAACAGATATCACGTCATATCCATTGATCGCCGCATCCAAATGGCGAATGATCAAAGCCTTAGATAGATCTTCTCACGTAGTAACTACTACATGGTCAATATGAACCCATGTGGACTCGAACGGGCCCCAAATGGTGAATTTGGACCCCCATATGGTTAGATAATCAATAACTAACTTCTTTCGGGCCATTTACATCATTTCTGAAACTATAAATACTTTGGACATTGTGGGTGCTTATGCTAGGATTCATCATCACCGGGTGTGAATTCATCACTCTAACCACCGATTCCTTGCCTTGGTCGACTCAATTTGTAATCGGAGGTAAGGTATGAATCATACCTTCAATCCAAGATTTATTCTAGGTTCTATTACAAGACATCTCCTAATCTTAGTTTGTAAATAGGCATTGTCAATTTTCTGACCAATTCTAACCTTAGGCGCTCGGACAACCGAGAAACCCTAACCCTAAGGTATGAACTATACTTCCAGGTTTCTATTTATCAACCCTATATGGTTATAGAGAATGAGTTCTGAATGTAATTAGGAGTTATGAGGTTTAAATGCTTGTATTGCTTCATTTATTGCAATCATTGACTTGTGCACTGTTAGATAACATAAGTGTTTGATGAAATGCCTGCATGACTGTGATATTATATGTTAGCATTCTACTGTAACATGGATCTTACTTGACTTAGTATATTAATATCGGATGATAATTATGCTTGAATGATCATGCCTTGAGGAATAGTTCAATTGTTCATAGATATGTTTCACTTGCTTGATTGAGTTAGAATTTTTAGTAAGATACAAATGGCTAATCAAACAAATATTTGGGGTAGCCGGTTGGGTTGGCTACCGTAGGTTGGTTTGGTTAATAGGGGGTGAACACAAACGACCAACAGTAGTTAAATTACACAGGTTGCTTTATACCCAATCCCCCATGTCAATCGAATCAGTCTAATACCTAGCTTAGTTGATTGATAATCATTATTGAATCACGTTCTACGGAATCTAGAATATCATTGTTACTAGTAGAGATAAGTTCAATTAAAATCGCTAGTGCGATACGATCCCGCCAAAGTTTCATGGGTTGAGAATAGTGGTATGAGATAATGTGGTCCCGTTGTCGGCCTACGCTGGGGTGACAAGCCTCCCTGTAGTGTCTGTTGAGCAGCCAAAAGGGTGACGAGCCCTTGCTTATGCCCTTGCTTATGAGCCAATAATTAAACGAATTGTGGAATTGTGAAAGTGGAGGTAGGGAATCGTGGGTTAGTGATGATGATTAACTATACACCGTAGGGAGCCAGATGGTCCGATTTACGAATTATGATATGACGGTAGTATACCAGCTTCGCCAATATTGTTGTATGCGAAACAATTAATAAAGTTTGAATTAATCATCCATCCATGTTATGAGTGTTTCAAGTAATTGTTCGACTGTTAAAAAGGTCAATTTATTGAAGAATGACCCTCATACTTGCATCGTGGGTGCTTGGTTGACTATTAAAGACCAGTGCACCATTGACTTATGTGTTACTTTTTTCCCAAGACATGCATTATATTGGTAAGCATAACATCCATTCACTTAAACAAATAGCCTAGAGAACTGTATATTTTATATGCGGTCATTACCTAAGCCTGATTGATTTGATAACATGCTTAACTTAGAATTATAGTACCACTGAGTTCGTTACTCACTCTCACTTGGGACGATGTTTTAAAACACCAATCACACAGTGTCATCAACGTAGGTACCTTAGTGGAGGACGAGATCCAAGCGGAGTTCAAGGATCTGGCCGATGATTTCTCCTACTTTCAATTCTTGGATGAGTAACTTAGTGAGAGCGCTAGCCATTCTTTAGAATTTTGGTGTCGTGGGCTCGATTTTGTTGACATTACTGGAGACATTATTATGGACATGTATTTGGGGCCACTTGCTGTGTGGACCTCATGATAATATGGGTTACATGTGTATTTTTTGATAGGAAATTAATTTAAATATATTGTCTTTACCTCATTGCTTAGTTTACTCTTAATCATTATTTGACGCCTTAAGAACCATCATCACTAAATCACGCTTCCATATAAGCATAAGTGGCACCTGAAATCTCAGGGATCAAGGTTGTACTCGACTCTTAGATTTAGGGCGTTACAAACCCACTTTCAGTGGATATATGGAAGCCTTATAAGGAGAGCCAAAACATGATCAATCAGAGCCTCTCCATCCACACATCCTTAAGTTATGAGATTTTTTACGAAGCTAGTGTAACCACAAGCCTATTCAAGTTTGTGCATAATGAGTCTCTCATCCTTAATACTTGTAAGCGATTCTTACCAATGCAAGTGTTAAAAGATTTTATCTAAGGAACCATCCTTAACACATTATATACTCACATGGGGTAGGGAAGAAGGTAAACTGATGCCAAATCAACCTTGACGAGTAAAGACTATCCATCCTAGTACTAAGTTAGTCCCCTCACATGAGATGCCATCCAATCATATACAAGAACCTGTATGGCCATGACCAAGGCAATAAGATCCATGCTCTCCCTAGGCTGTTCAATCCCACACACCCAAGAGCATAAGAAGTTATACTTCTCAAACCCTTTGGAGACACCTCACCTCAGGCCAACAAGCTGATTAAGGTTGGATGAAACCTTAAACCTAAGCCTAGCCTATTTTAAAGCCAGAACCTAATCAACCTAGTTAACCTAATCAACTAAACCTAATTAAAACCTAACCCTAAAGACCAGCACTAGGAAAAGCCTAATCAAACTAGTTAACTCACTGACTCGACTCACTCGGTCAACCTACCTAGACAGACGACGCAGTCAACTCTCATAGTTAGGCCCAACTCAAAAAACAAGCTCGACTTTAGCCTAAACCCAAAGCCCAACTAGAGAGAGAGAGAGGTGCAGACAGTAGCATAACACCACGGAGGACATAGCCTCTACACATGTAAGGGGAGCTCACCTGCTAAAGTAGGAAACCCTGGCAAGAGCTCTATACGCGTGCCATCTGCCCCTTTTAAGCCCTATTTGTGTAGCTCTTACTCTGATGCCCTTACCATTATTTTTATTTATAACCCGTGTCATCCAATCCAAGCCATAAGATTTTGCCACATGGAAATCTCAAATCCAGACCATTCATCCTCTCATAACCCTAAAGTTTGCAAGAATTACCACAAAATCGGGTTGGAATGCTATAAATAGCCCCCCCCCCCCCCTCCCTTTTCACATTTCAAGCATCAAGTAGTGCCTAAGAACCCTTTCTCATCTAGTATACCAAAAAAAGCATCCTCAACATACCTAAGCATCCGAGAGAGCCCTTAAGCCTCTTAAGCCTTTAGCTTAGCCTTCACATCCCTCCACTAAGGAGAGGAAAGAGCCATAGGACAAGAGTGCAACCCAGGTAAAGACAAATCTAGTCCAATCTAGAGCCTCGAGCAATCAAGACCCTAATCCTTGCCTCTCAGCCTAATCCTTGTGACACGTCCGTCCACCCAACCATCCGACCTTTAATCAGCCTCACCTAATTTCAACATTAGTATTGTGCAACACTTATTTTCTTCTCAACACCCGTGCTTATTTAGTTCATCCACTTTGCATAGCATTGCATCAATCAACATCGTACACCTCATCGACCACAAGCGCATGCTTTGCGGCTTACTGATATAATTGGATCCTACCCATTTGAAAATTCAGTAAGTTAAAAATCAAACACAACATATTTACACACTGCATCAGCATGCGAGAACTATTTCCAACCCTCAAGAATTCATTTGATCTTGTGAAGTAAAGACTGTACATTTGAACAAGCAAAGTGAGTGCCTAACACATTTCCTCTCTGTAACCGTGGGCCTTTATCCAGAATATCTCGTCGCAAATCAAGGAGAGGCGAAGTAACCGGCTAGTGGAAACTCCAGTCTAATTCAATGAAATACATACTAGTGTAAAAAGTCCTCAAATGAAGCAACCCATGGAAGGATTGCAATTCCGATTATGGTCAGGATCTGACTATCCACACTCTTATAAATATGTTCCATAAGAATTAATTCAAAAAGAAAAAACACATCATGTCATTAATTGAGGTCTAATAGAATTGGTTTTTTAGGTTGCAACCCTAACAAGGCTGGCACCAACCTACCAATCAAAGCTAGCCACATGGTCTCCTATGATCTAGAATGTCAATTATGCCCTGGAGCTCGAGTTGAGCAACTAGGCATCTTATGGAAATCCAATTTTTACCAATTCCTCTATAAAAAGTGACTACTCCCTCATTGAGGGAGAAAGTTGGAGGCCCAATATATATGACCCCGAGAGAGAGAGAGAGAGAGAGAGAGAGGGAGAAAGTTGGAGGCCAAGTGATCCCGAGAGAGAGAGGGAGAAAGTTGGAGGCCAAGTGATCCCGAGAGAGAGAGAGAGAGAGAGAGAGAGAGAGAGGGAGGAAAAGAATGGAAAAGAAGCCTCATCCAATCTCTCCATCCTCTATCTCAATGAATCCAAGCTAGCTCATTGAATTTTAGAATATAAAAAATCAAGAATCAATTTATCTCTTCTTTCTGTGTTCTTACTTCATTTGTCATGATATATGTCAAGCGCATCTTCTCCATGATCATGATTATAGCTTAAGTACAATAGAGTTCTCTAAAACTGAATAATCTTCAAAAAATTTATCAATTTCACAGAGTAAAGACTATACATTTATATGCAAAGAGAAGAGTGTGTAACCCCTTCCTTATCTGCCATTGAGACCCTTAAAAGTAATCTCCTGATACAGGCTAATCCACAGGAGTCATTAAGGGTAGGGACATTTCAATTCCCGGCTCGACATGCATTTTACAATAATAGTAGATTGTAGATTCTAAGTGCATTTGACTATTAGTGACTCCATGTTAATCATACCATTTATAGTTTAAAATCATCTACTCGAAAAGAAAGAGCTTCAGGAATACCTTTGGGCACATATCCCAAAGGTGCATACATACATCGATATCTTAATTAAATCATTGTGCATATATACAACACATCCAAAAGCTATTTTTCCTTTCTCTTTTCAATTATTGATGTAGTTTTGGGGTTTCTAAGACTTTCTCTCTCTCACTCTCCCGTCTTTTTCTTCTCCTCTTTCCATGGCATTACTAGTGTGATTTTATATATAGATAATGGCACCCTATACCATGGGATGTAATATTCTACAACACCAACTTCAAACAACGCATTAAAAGCCCAACTGGATAGGTCCACCATATTGTATATGTAAAATCTACTACATCCATCATTTTCTATCCACAACTTAGGTAGGCCACACAACTGGAATAAAGGAAATGGGATGCCGTCCATTGATTTGTGCACAGGGCCACCAAGGCGTGCATCTTTCATCAAACCCACTAATTAGGCGTAATTCACCTAGATGAAGAGAATATACAAAATACAGCCTCATCCAAAACTAAGGCATTCCACCAAGTGAAGTTACAAGTTTTAGTGTCAAAGTGACATTATTCCCATTGATGTGTTCCACCTGAGTTTTCTAAGAGGCTTACCCTTTGTATGTACGAATTACATAATGCTTCTCAACTGATGAACTGAGTAGATTTTAGTCATACAACATGGTGGGCCCGTCAAACAGGTGTGTATACGAATCCGATCCCATGCCGTAGGATCAATGGTTCTTTCTCTGTGGATATGCACGAACCTTATGATCTGATTTTTGGACAAGTAAACATCGACCGCAGGGCCCACCACCAATCACTATAGTGAACACATGCGGATTAGGTGCAGCCGGGTTCAGCCAGGTGGGGCGGCCCTTACTGTGGGGCCCACCTTATGTTGTCATTGAAGCAGATACAAATCTCAGGTGGACCACACCACAGTAAACAGGGGTCATTGAATGCTCACCATTACAAAACTTCATAGGAATGTTCATCTGCCATCTAACCTGGGTGAAGGTAAAACACATTCTGCAGCTTGAACTAAAAACTTTTGTGACCCAAGAAGTTTTTAATGGTAGGAATTCAATCTCTACTGTGTGGTCCACATGAGTATTGAATCTGCCTCAATTCTGGGCTCATATCCTAAAATAATACGGCAAAACGGACGGACGGTGTGGATAAAACACATACATCACGGTAGGCCCACAGAGCGCCGCCATGACCGAGTCCGTCCTGGCAGGTCAGGACGCATTGACGCCATCCGATTCCCATACGATAAAGCCACCTCATTTCACGTGTACCACGTGTACATATCTACGCGTATTTTCTTCACTTATTTCTGCTGTCGGACTCGCTTGCTAGGTGAGAAAAAAAAATCCATGTTTTTGGGTATAAAAATCCTATCATGCATCTCAATCACCTCCCTCCGATCATGACTGTTGATATGGTGGGTATCATTTTGGTAGG
Organism: Liriodendron chinense; assembly: GCA_003013855.2. Classification (NCBI taxonomy): domain Eukaryota; kingdom Viridiplantae; phylum Streptophyta; class Magnoliopsida; order Magnoliales; family Magnoliaceae; genus Liriodendron; species Liriodendron chinense. The sequence goes on from ML058335.1 coordinate 9,408,498, forward strand.
CCATGAAAGGAATTAAAATGTAGTATCGACCAGATCAATTGCCCGAAAATGCACTAAATCAGATCAATGGCCCACATTTAACTAGAGAAATTAAAAATAACTGAATAGTTTTGTGTTCAGTCAATGCAACTGTTGGTATATATCCCATAAAAGTGGTGGTCCACAAGATCATCCGCTCTGATTACGAGAAGTGTTTTTCATGTACCCTTATGAGGGAGGGAGGTTCATGACACTTCCATGAGGACAGTTGCATGATAGCGTTCCTCTTTAAAGCGTGCGTTTCACATGCTTGCTTAAAAAAGAATTTCAATCGCTTTCACCGCTCTCTCAACCGCAAGCATTAAAACAAATGATTAGATTGGAACAGATTCATTGGAGAATTATGCCATTCCACATCAGAGTACAGTGGACACCTGTACACATGGTGGGGACATTTCTCAATCAGGACCGTCCATCTTGTAAATCCTAGTTTGGACGGGCATAGGATGGTCCAAGCGATCCAATCAATTGCTTCAAATTGACATCACAAGTACAACATGGGTAACAGTAAACATAAAGTGAGGAAAAGTGAGAAGGATTGATGGCTATGATTGTATGATTGATGTGGCTTTTGATCCATGTATACGGTCCATGGTAACTCACTAAATGGACGGTCCTGATTTTTGCATTCCCAAACTAGGCATACAGTGCAGAGAGGATTCCGGTTCTAGGAGCTCTACTGTATGATTTCCCAGCATACAATACACACTCAGGCGTTGTACACGCAGAATACATGTACGTCAATATGGTCGAGACATGGGCCCGTCCTTGATGGTTCAAACACAGTATTTGAACAATGCTAACGATCAGATTTCACCAGCTGAGTTTTGACTGACTCTCTCTTTCTTTTGAACCGTCCATTTAGCTAGACCACCAATTAGATGGTACGAAACCTCCAACAAAATGAATTTTGCAGTATGACCCATCGGCAATAGGACTCACAAGCACCATCTGGCCACCGGATAGATAACCCAGATTACGTGAGGGTTACCTCAATTCGAACCGTCCGAATCTTGGGTCCCTTACGGATTCAATAGCACCTAAAAATCAAATTGGTTGGACGATCAAATGGTCAAATTAATTCAAATAAGTCAAGTCCCTACTCATGGCTTAGTGATAGATTCACAGGATTTTCAACACAAAGGTCATGAGTTCAAGTGCCATTGTTGTGTATGTGGGTGTACGGGCTTGTTTGGCACCATGTATTTGAGAGTAAGTGATAAGAAGTGGAATCCATGATATGACTTTTCCTCAATTTCAATTCTTATCAATTCTAGATTATTTGTTTGGCCTCAAACAAGAGGGAGTGGATTTTAATCCCACCATATGCCCACATATACTTTGGATTTTGATCCCACCATCCATCCATTTTTAAATCCACACCGTCCATCCATTTTTACTAATTATTTTATGGCAGGATCTAAAAAATAACAGATCCACATCTCAAGTAGACCATGAAACAGGAAAAAGTGGAGAGTGTGGTGTGTTCCACTTGGGATCTACATCTCCTTCATTTTTCGGATCATGCCCTAAAATGGGCTTTCAAAATGGATGGAAGGCATGGATGTGAGAAATATACATCATGTTGGGTCCAACAGTCAAGAATACATGGGCGTGGTTGGGTGTATCCCCAACCGTGGGGCCAATGTGATGTATGTGCCTTACATCTACACTATTCATGCATTTTGAAAACTCATTTTAGGGCATGGTCCCAAAAATGAAGTAGATCCAAATCTTAGGTGGATCATACTACATGAAACAGTGGTGATTGAATCCCCACCATTAAAAAATTTATGGGGGCCACTGGAATGTTTATTTTCCATCCAACCTGTTAACAATGTCACAAAGACCTTGATGAAGAGACCACACAAATATAAGCTTGATCTAAAACTTTTGTGGCTTATGAGAAGTTTTTAATGGTTAAATACCATTGTTTACGTTATTATGGTCCACCTGAGATTTGGATGTACTTAATTTTTCGGATCATACTCTAAGATGAGTTTTCAAAATGGATGGACGACACACACATCACACTATGGACGCCACGGTCAAGGATCCACTGAAGCCACATCCAAGATACATCATATTAGGTCCCATGTAGGGGAGGATTTCTTATCAAATCCCACCGTTTTGTGAGGAATTGAAAAAACAATGGGAAATGCACTTTTGATTTCTCATAGATTCCTATGAAATCCACTTATTATCAAATCTGCTTCACCAAACAAAGAAAGCAAGTGATATCTCATCACTTCTCATGAAATCCATGGTGGCAAACGAGCCCTAAATGTGAGTACAAGGGGTCCTGATTGGTCTATCGATGTATAGCATACAGATGACTTAGGATTGTCCACTTAACATTAGTTATGATACACTCCAATCATGGTAGAGAATGTAGTTTGGAAGCTAGAAATGATACCATGGTTTTCAATTGCAAGTAGCTAGGCACATGGATGAGAAATTCCTCTTGGTAGTCAATTTTGCCTGACCGTGGATGGAACATTTTTCAAATTTTATTAATACAGCATCTATTTAAACATGTGATTCTAAAGTCAAATGAAATGTAATAGAGGCATAAAGATATTCGTAGCCATTGCTATTTTACTTGTATGGCATTGAATCTTTCATTTAAATACCAATATTTTTCCATACTCTAGAGAATGAAATTTGGAAGCTAGAAATGAAATGATATATACTACCAAGGTTTTCAATTGCAAGAAGCTAGGCCGTGAATGAGTAATCCCTGCTAGTAGTCCATTTTCCCCATTGTGGATGGAACATTTTTTAAATTATATTAATATAACATCTATTTAAACACATGATTTTGAGGTCAAATGCAAACGTAACAGAGGCGTCAAGAAATTTGTAACCATTGCTATTTTATTGGTATTGCATTGAAAACCAATATTTTCTATATTAATATAACATCTATTTAAACACATGATTTTGAGGTCAAATGCAAATGTAACCGAGGCGTAAAGAAATTAGTAACCATTATTATTTTACTTGTACTACATTGAATCTTTCATTTAAATACTAATATTTTTCTGTACAATTTAATATTAAAGCATTTTAAAAATATCATCATGTTTATTATGATTTCTCTCGAAGCATTGTAATTTGTAATCATTACATGTGGATTGATGATGAGACTACAAATTCAAAGGCCACACATCCAAAGGTTGATATTGTCCTGTTCTGGAGATTACAAAGGAGTGGTCCATCATGAATGGTCACCCTATACATCATTTAAATTACAAACCATGACCCCTACGTATCGGAACCGAAAAACCTGTATGTTTTGCAAGTCAACTGATCGCATAGGCTTAAGGGTATTGAAGCTTATGGTGTTTTCTGCTAACAAACTGCTTTTGTAGTACATCAGCACCATTAAAACTACAGAAACTGCCATCTAAATTTCCCCTCCTAAAACCAGGCTATTCCACCGACTAGGAGTACTGTTTTCATGGTGATGATGTCCTACAAAAATGGCTTGTCAGTAGATAATATGGCATTTGCCTGTACCCTGAGATCAATTCGCATTTTGCAAAGGATAAACTCGTTACCTACAGACCATCGGCACTTCAACTTCAAGTACCGTACCATCTTCCCTCTAACACGTGAATTTATTAGGAAATCAGTACCATGATAACGATAGGCCCCACCATCAACATCACCCTTTTCTAAAATCAAGCTGATCTGCTAGCTAGATGGGCCACACTAATATGTCGACTCAGACCGTGGGTCGTCCATTGATTCCAAAACCATGGCCCACTTAATGAGCAGACCTGCCTTATTTTTGTGGTGGCGATATTCATGGTGGGCCCTACGTTTTCTTGGTACGGATGTCCTACATATGTGTCATGTTGACGGAAAAGACGTTACTGTACCAGAAGTTGTGGTACCCAGTTCTCTTTGTTAAGACCATGCCAGCGTGCCACAGATCATAACTCCTCCAGAAAAGAAATGGAGGGCTGAGGAGACGGATCAACAGCCTCAACTCGACGCGCTTGGGGTACGGCAATTACCCATAACACTTCCTGGTGGGAAGCTATCTGGGGCCCATAGAGATTCCCTTGACAAATCCAATCCGTCCATCAGTTTCGTAAGACCACAGTAGATATGAATCCAAAAATTCGCCGATCCAAAACCAAGGTCGGCCACACCACATAAAATTGTGAAACCGGAAACATCCACCGTTGAAACCTTCCTGGAGCTGACCATGATGTTTATACGCCATCCAAACCGTTCATAGGGTTAATACCACTCAGATAAACTGTAGAAACAAATATAATCCTGATACTAAACTTTTGTGAGCCCATCAAAGCTTCCAATCGTGTACGTTCATTCCCCTCTGTTTCGTGTGGTATGGCCCACCTGAGTTTTAAATCTGTCTAATTTTTTGACTCGTGCTCAATTGTGGTCTTTAGAAACTGATGGACGGAGTGGATTTATCACTGGCATCTATGTGTGCCATACATGGCCTTTTGGGCACATGCAATGCGACGTCGGCGCTTGGGTGGCCCACCAGATGAGCAGACCGGCCTGGGGCGCGGCTTTCGCAGGAGGTTCCTGTCTGGGATGGTAGATGGGGTCCACCGTGATGTTTGTGAGAAATCCACCCCGTCTAACCATTTTTTAATCTCATTGTAGTACATTCAACCAAAACTGGGACGGTTCCACAACTCAAGTGAGCCACACCAGAGGAAAAAATAGGGAAGAGTTTCTACTGTTGAAATCTCTTCCCCTTGATGTTTATATACCATCTAAACCGTTTATAAGTTCATTTACACTTGGATGAAGTTAAAAAACAAAAAACCTAGCATGATATGTAACTTTCATGGCCATACAAATGTTTCAATGATAGTAAACTCATTTCTTAGTTTTTACTCTGTTGTGTCCCACTTGACTTGTGAATCCGCTGTAAAAAAAGAAAAAAAAGAAAAAGCAAAAAAAAAAACAGAAGAAGGAAAACAGATGGACGGGTGGATTTCTCAAAAAACATCGCGGTGCCCCTAGCATTCCCGTGCACGAACTTCCTGCAAAAGCCGCACGAAATGCGCATCCGCCGGCGTGGTTCTAGGGACGTGGATTTCCTGCGCAGGGTCCTGCGCTAAGGAGCCTACGTGGGCCCATAGTGATGTTTTCTGATAAATCTACCCTGTCCTTCCGTTTTGGGAGCATTGAATATCCACAGTTGAAATATTTGTGGGGGCGACGGGAGTTTCGAATCAGGCTAATATTCGTGTTTTCAGTTCATCCCAGCAGTAGTGACGTTTACGAACGGTATGGATTTCATATAAGCATCACCGTGGACTAGAGAGGATTCAATGATAGTAATTTCCCTACCCACCTTTTCCTTTAGCTAGGCCCACTTAAGTCTTGGATCCGGTTCATTTTTGTTCTCATGTCTTAAAATGGGCTCCCAAAACGGACGTACAAGGTGGATTTATCAAAAAAATCACTGTAGGCCCCACTTACCGTAACAGGGAGTTACTGTGCTGAGAACCAGGGTGGGGCCACAGTGATTTTTTTTTTTTTTTTTTTTTTTTTTTTTGTGATATGAATCTACCTCAGTCCATCAGTTTTGGGAGCTCATTTTAGGACATGGAACAAAAATGAACCGGATCCAAGACTCAAGTGGGCCTCACTAAAGGAAAAGGTGGGTAGGTAAATTACTACCGTTGAAACCTCCCTGGGTCCACACTGATGTTTATATGAAATCCATACCGTTCATAGCGTCACTACTACTGGGATGAACTGGAAACACAAATATTATCCTGATTCGATGCCTATGGCTCCACAAATATTTCAATTGTGGACGTTTAATACTCACATTTTTTGCCCGCTTAAGTCTTGAATCCAGTTTACTTTTGTTCTTGCGTCTTAAAATGAGCTCCCAAAACGGATGGACGGGATGGATTCATCAAAAAAATATCACTGTGGGCCTCACTTTGATTCCCAGCACAGAACTTCAGCAAGTCTTTTACAGGAAATCCGTGCCCATCTGCCTCCTGGTTCTGGCGGGCGCGGATTGCCCGCTAAAGCCTTTCGCACTCCTGCATAAGGAATTTAGGTGGGCCCACCGTGAGGTTTGTGAGAAATCTCCGCTGTCCAACCGTTTTGTGAGATCATTTTAAGCGTTGCGACAAAAAATGAATGGGATCCAAAACTCAAGTGCGCTGCACTAAAGCAAAAGGTGTGTAGGGAAATTCTTACCGTTGAAACCTCTTTGGGGTCCACAGTGATGTTCATATTCCATCCATACCGTTCATAATGTCATTCCTACTGAGATGAACTGAAAACACAGATGTTATCATGATTCGAAACTTCTGTGGCCCCATGAATATTTCAACTGTGGAAGTTTAATCGTCATTTTTTCGGCCCACTTAAGTCTTGGATCTCATTCAATTTTGGTCGCAACGCCTAAAATGATCTCACAAAACGGTTGGACGGCGTAGATTTCTCACAAACCTCACGGTGGGCCCCACCCAGATTCCTTGCGCACGAGATGCCTGCGAAAGGCTTTCGGAGGCAATCCGCGCCCGTTCTAGGCCAGGGAATCCAAACGGTTAGCGGCTTGGATCGCTAACACACGGCACGTGTGGTGTGGCCGCGAGAGTGCATTTCATTTCACCTCTCTTCATCAGCATCAGATCAGATACTGCAACTCAATTGCTTATATAAACAAATCTCCGCGTGCATGTCTCCTTTCGTACGGCCATGGCCGTCTCTCTCTCTCTCTCTCTCTCTCAGAAACGCTAATTCCTAAATTCTAACCCTAACTCGAATACCTCTCTTCAAACCCAACCGTTTGAAATGGCAATCGTGACCGGCGATCGCTACCTCGACGCCCTCGTCAAATTCGTCGAGGCCCAATCCAGCGCCCTCCTCGAGGGAACCCTAGTTATGAAACTCAACCCCGTCGGCCTCCACTACGTGCAGTCGCGCATCGAGCAGCTTCAAGAGCTAGAATCGCTCCTAGCCGGGGCTCCCATTGACTACCTCCGGGCCTACATCTCTGATCTTGGCGACCACCGGGCCCTCGAGCAGCTCCGCCGGATCCTACGGCTGCTGACGTCGCTCAAGGTCGTGTCAGTCCTCCCGCAACCCGCCAGGGACCCCACACCGATCTCATTGCTGCCGTTCGGGCGGCTGAGGGTTTTGGAGCTTAGAGGGTGCGATCTTTCGACGTCAGCCGCACGAGGGCTTCTTGAATTGAGGCACACTCTGGAGAAGATCATCTGTCACAATTCTACGGTAATTGCCTCTCTCTTGGAATTGATATTCACACCCTCCTGATTGATTTGCATACACCTTTTTTTTTCCCATTTTGAGTGTACTCTTTCACATCCCATAAAGGTATGCGGATTGTTGGATTCATACAGTGGCTCCCTTTCTGAATTTTCTTTTGCCATTTCACTTATGAGGAAATATACAGTTCTCGGTATGGCAATTGGTGTAGGTGGGACCCGCCTTTCAGTGATTTAAATTCCTGGGCCCTGGTTTCTATGAACGATCGACCATAATTCTGTTCTGTCAAAGAATTGTGGTTCTGCAATTGGTGGGCTTTATCCTGTTCCTGTAGGGATGATTGGCTGAACTTTGGTTTTAAGCATTCATTTACCGGCCAGTAATAAGATGGGTAGGATTTTCTGGTAGGGTGGTTTAAGCAGCAGTGTCTATCAACAGTGTGCCCACCAAAATTGTAGTGTGTAAAGTGGGCCCCACTACAAGGGGCTCTGCCCTGAACTGGAGCCTTACAGCCTGTTCAGCCTGAGCTCTATATATTTTCTGATCTCTTTGAGGCAATATAGATTGTCACGCTGATTTTTTTTATTTTTTTATTTTTCTATCTGAAGCTGTACAGGCAGGCCCACCTTTATGTTATCCAGGCCATTTGTCTACTGGTCCATCTGCAAAATCTCCCATTGGGAATCTTATCAACATGATTGGGCATTTTTCTCCAGTTGAATGTGCATGGATGGACAAACCATCTGTTTTACAGGCTACCAATCTGGTTGCTAATATCATCAGATGGATTGTGGAGGAGCGTTTTGGGGCGTAGCCAGTCCACAATGGGGCTGTAAGATGAACACACTGGACCACCAAAAGTTGGGCTCCACTTCTGCATTTGCTGTGCTGAGAAATAAATAAATAAATAAATAAATGCCATTTTGTTTAGCGAAACATCATAGAAAATGTGTGCACAGTGGATGCATTTTACTACCCTGTGTGCAGCACAAGAATTGGACTCATGGAGAAATTGTCAAATCCAAACCCGTTCATCTCCCATGCCTGCCGGGAACGGGACAAAGTATTGATCAGATGATCAGATGATATAACCATCTGACTGTTGACCTAAAATGGATGGCAGAAAAAAGAATGGCAACGTCAGCATTGAATTGGAAAACATGATGGGCAGGACTCCAAATCAATGAAATCTTTAAACAGGGGCCCATCCATGATGGGACCCACTTGATGAACGATCTGGATAATCAGATTGTTGCGACTTGCACCCTATTTTTGTGCTGCTTACAGACTATAAATATGTGAAGTTCCAAGAGATTGGAAGACCTTTTAATTTATTGTATCTTGGTTTTATGGACAAATTTTTGTGAAATTCACAAATATCATTTCTTTTGAACCCTTTTATTGATTGATGTAGGATGCACTGAGGCATGTTTTTGCTAGTAGAATTGTGGATATAAAGGAGTCACCAACTTGGAATAAGTTGTCTTTTGTTTCATGCGCATGCAACGGGTTAGTTCTCATGGACGAGTCATTGCAATTACTTCCTTCTGTTGAAACCTTGGACCTAAGTCGCAACCGATTTGCAAAAGTGGATAATCTGCGGAGGTGTACGAAATTGAGGCACTTGGATATTGGATTCAACCACCTTCGTACAGTTGCATCTTTGAGTGAGGTAGGTTTGAGCAGCATAATTTTCCTTGAATTAGATTGCTATGGTTTCTTAATAGTATGTTTGGATTAAAAATTCTTCTCATTCCAGGTTTTTGAATTGGGATTATTCATCCTCTGAACTGCATAAGTTTTTATGTATATTTTAGGGATAATTGTAAACACCTCTCCTCTGGTTTATGAACTTCCACTTTGATTTGGATTTTTGCAAGTGCCTCCCCTATGGTTTATAGATTTGTTGCAGATTCCCCCATACGGTCTATTAGCATTGTTATATTTGAGAAGTTGACCATTTTACCCTTGTATCATGGATAACTAGTTGCAGACGTGTGGGCCTACCATAGTGCGTGTATGTCATTCAACCCATTCAGTGTGGTCACTCAGCCAAGACAATGGCAAATCCCAAAAATCAAGTTGATAAAACCATCGGGTGGCCCACCATATAAATTTGGAGGATTTTGGGCGGGTGTAGCCCATTTGACAATTGGATTAGCCTGGTTTTTTTTTTTTTTTGGTGTCCAATACTTATGGTGGAGGGACCTTGCTAGACTGGTTGGATGCTATTTATACATAATGGTGGGTCCCACAAGTGGCAAAAGGAATTTCTAAGACGAGGGTATTATTGTCATTTGGTGTATATTTCTCTATGGTCTCGTACTTACAATAGATCAATAACCCAAACCAGTGGGGAGATGTTTACAATTATTCCTATCTTTTTTACTATTATTGGATTGAATCAGAACAAGGAATTAATTGAGATTGTTGACCAAGAGATACCCATAAAATGGCCATTTTTTACATCTTGGGTTGATAATTAAGGGGATGGGAGAGATTGAGAAAAACGTTGCCCATAGAATTAGAGCTAGGTAGACAAAGTGGATATGTGCCTTTAGAATTTTATATGATTGCCGCACACCAATGAAATTGAAGGGGAAATTCCGTGGGATAGCTGGAAGACCAGCCATACTTTATAGGATAGAATATTGGGCGGTCAAGGAACCAACATGTTCATAGGACCAGCCAACGCATCCAACATTTGATGGGAACCAACATTCATGCACCAACTATCCAACCAAAACCTCACATGTGAACCATTCCCAATTAAAAGATTTGTCTTCTAAACATGCTAGCAACTCCTAGCACCACTTTCCACAAGCTTGAGGCCTTGTAATAAGCCATAGATCATGGAAACCACCCATCCTTCTAATATTCTATAAAAAAGACTCTTAGGAATTAATGAATGGTTTCTTTTACTTTGGGAAAAGTATATATCAACGTATGTACTTGTTACGAATAAATGATAAATCAAATTTCAGTTTTCTCTTTGTTCAAACCTGTAACGGGTTTTCCTACGGGCATTGTGCTCCTTTGTTAGGGAACTCTTCTAGATTGTGTTGTGAGGCTTCACAAAACCACAATTTGGAGAGTTCCCAATCATTTATATCCTATTTTTTCCTTCCAAGTTCATCCTTTAATCTAATTGTTTATATCCACATCTACAACTTCTTCTCTTCCAATGTTCCATCAGGTGTTAGTCAATAAGTTATGTAGGCAGCATTTGGATTGAGTTTGCTCCACTATTAATTTCAACATGGCCCATGATTGGACCTTCAACACTCATGTTTGGACCTTCAACACTCATGTTTTCGATGCATTAGATGGACCACTATTTGGACTGTTTTGGATTGAGCCAAAGGTCAAGATGTTTGGAGTTGCACTTGAAGATGTGCATTTTTTTTTTTTACTTTGGAGGATTGTATGTACCAGTTATGGAACTTAATATATATCATTTTGATTCTTTGGACAACTTGGATTCATCAAATCCAAAAAACAGAGGACATCCGAGCAACATACCAAAAGAGGAGGGCTGAGCCAGTCTTCTTATGGCTAGAGACGACCATTACATGGGGCCCACTTGGCCCAATTCACATTCTTAGCCACGTTGAAGACCTCACATGCATTTTCGTGCGTACTTGAAGACCCCACACTGGGAAGATGCACATGGGTTGCATATAGGAGCTTGGTAGACACATCGGACCGTTGAATCATCATCATCGAACATCTTGATCGTGGACCCCTATGGGCCACAAAATAGTTTAGTTGTGTAGTTCGTTTACACGTTTCTTTATTTTTGGTATAACTTATATTTGTGTTGAGATTAGGAAGTTAGGAACAACTTTTAATTTATTAAGTGTCTTTATGTTGTGAATTTTATTTGAGAGTGCCTTTTTGTAAAAGGTCTTTTCTCATACTATAAAGGGTTGAACGTCCCCACCTTAGCCATAATGCATATTATGAATGAAAGAGATTTATCTCCTTTTGCTTTAAGATTGAGCAAAATTTTATCCTATGATTGGATTGGTGGTGTGAAGGCACGGGGAGTGATTCTCTAGTTATCTTTTCTATTTTTCTCTCTTCTCGTCAATGTATTATCTTCATTCTTTTCTTTTTTTTGTCTCTTTCTCTATTTTCCCCAATCTCTCTTTTCTTTTATTTTTCTTTTGGATTACGGATGACAGTTTGATAATGCAAAATTCAAGAAGTTTTGCTAAGAGCTGAAGATACAGAATGCATTCACCTCCCCATACCATCCTCAAGCCACTGGCCAAGTTGAAGCAGTCAACAACATTATCAAACACCATCTGAAGACGAAGTTAAAAGAGCGCAAGGGCGCTTGGTTTGAAAACTTGCCAGAAGTTCTATGGGCGTATAGGACGACTGCTCAGACCACTATGGGTGAAACTCCTTTCTCGCTTGCCTTCGGTGCAGAGGCCGTTGTTCTTGTGGAAATTGGAATGCCTTCATATCGCACCGAACTTTTCAGGCCTGATCAGAATGAGGAATCCATGCGGTTCCATCTGGATATGTTGGAAGAACGAAGGAACAATGCACAATTACAGGTCGCAGCTTATCAACAGAGAGTGGCTCGGCACTACAACGTTAGAATCAAAGTCAGAACATTTCGAGTTGGGGACCTCATCCTTAGAAAAGTCATCCCAAGCACACGAGATTCGGGGCCTCGAGCTCTCAGACCAAATTGGGAAGGCTCCTATAAAATTTCAAAGATAGTCCGACCAGGGACTTATTATTTGGAAAACATGCAAGGAAGAATCCTTCGTCGCCCCTAGAATGCATCCTATTTGTGCAAATATTATCAGTGATCCAGCAAGATGCTAGACATCTAAGATTGTAATAAGGCACTTTATGCCAGATTAAAATTAATAAAGTCTCCGCTATTCTGTTCAAAGTATGCTTCAATTTGATGCTTAGTCGCCCTTATTTCCATAGGATAAGAGGCCTTAGGGAGGAACACAAGATGTTCTCTAGCCAAATACTTTATCCTCAAAAGACATAATCTCGAAAGACTCAGTAGGCAAATAAATTTGCCTGAAGGGAGGAAGATGTCACCTATGGCGCTCTCCGACTGAGCATAGTCTGCTTAGACAGATTGGCGAATAGCTCGATGAACGAGTATGTTCAAAATCTCAATGAGCCAACCATTAACCGATTTAAACTTTGCTAACTGCGAACTAAATTTTCGGTGAGTCAAAGAATTTCAAGGAACAATTTTCATTAAATCATAAATCCCTAATTCCCATAACCTAAAACCCATATTCCCAATTCTAAAAATCCTAAATCCCTTAAACCCAAAATTTGAAATCCTAATTCAAAACCTCCCAAAACCTCAACCCTAATGTTTCAAACCCTAATTCCTCTAAGCCTAGATACCCCAAACCCTTTTCCCACATTCCTTAGCCTTTAAATGGCCCTAACTCATCAAAACTCGTACAAGACATGATTTCCATTGAATTCATATTTAACCCTATGCTAGGATAGGGTTTTTATCTCCCATAGGTCCTAGTTAATTAATAATTGATGAGATTCCCATTGTTGGATTGGCGTATGCTTGAATTTGGACATGTCATGAATCTAAAATTTATGAATTTATGGTAAATTAGCTTTATTTTGTTATTCCATTGCTGTAGTTAATGTCTTTTAATTTCATGGTATCATATTAGGTTAGATAATTCCGTACTACATTAATGGTTCATGATCCCACACTGATACAACCAGGCCACACAAACCGATTGATCAATGGTCTGAAGAATTTAACCGTGTTGATTGTCTTCATCTATCATTTGGCTAAACATATAGGATGAGGATAAGTATGATGAGATTAGTGGTCAGATTGCATTCTGGTGCTAAGGAAATTAATGTGATGGATCTCACCATTCATAGCATGTATTGTTTTTAGGCTTAGATTGATACACGTGTTTTTTGTACATTGCTTTTCTGTATTTTCATTACTCTTTTAGTGGCCACTTATGGGGCTCCATACAATGTATGAATGACACAAAATTGGTCCCCTATGATAGCCTAGTTAGTTAGCTTTCAAACAAGCCCAAGATCATGCAATTTCGATGCACTTTGAATGATTTATGGCCAAATTTTGTAAGGCCCCAGGGGGTTGTGATGAAATTCAAGGGTTGTTTGATAATTAGGGTTTCTTTCTTTTGTTTTAAGCCTATGTAAGGATTTGCTTGGAGGTGTAAAGCTAATTGGTGCATTGGAAATAAAAGTTATTTGGGTTTGCCATTTCCTTGATTTCATAGAAGATTTGATAGGGGGTTTTGGTTATCACTAGCACTAGGCTAGTAGATATTGTGGTTCTTTCCTACAATTTTTCTTCTCTTTCTTTGATCCATGTGCATAGTCTTCAAAGGAGTTTGTGGAGTGGGGTCGTTTGTCCTCCGCCATGGGAGCTTCCTTCATAGTCTTGCTTTCGAAAGTGGAGGGAGCCGAACAGTTGAAGGACTTTAGACCGATTAGTCTCATTGGAGCACCTTACAAGATACTCGCTAAGATTTTGGCCTCCAGATTCAAGGTGGTTCTCTCGAAAGTTATTTCGGATAATCAGGGAGCTTTTATAGTCGGCAGGCAAATTCTGGATAGTGCTTTGATAGTGCATGAATGCATAGATATGAGATTTAGGGAGAAGAAAAGTGGTCTAGTGTGCAAGTTAAACTTCGAAAAAGCCTATGACCATGTAGATTGGGATTTCTTGGGCTACATGTCGGGTAGATTGGGTTGTGGCTAGAAGTGGAGGAATTGGATCAAGTGTTGCGTCCAATCTCTCATTCTCTCCATTCTCATCAATGGTTCTCCTAAGGGTTTCTTCAGGTTGTCCAGGGGATTGAGGTAGGGAGACCCCCTCTCTCCATAATTGTTCGTGGTGGTTGGCGAAGCTCTTAGCGCCATGCTGCGTAGAGGTGCGGAGTCGGGTTTGTTCCAAGGTTTTTTGGTTTCTTCTAATGGGCCTCAGATCTCCCATCTTCAATATGCGGATGATACGTTGTTGTTTCGTGAGGTGCAGATGATACACCACTATAGATAACATCCGTAAGTTGAATGTTTGCTTTGAGGCTGTTTCGGGGTTGAAGATTAATGTGGCAAAGTCGGAACTCCTTGGCATCCACGTGGGGATGAAAGAGCTCCAAGGCCACGCGGATATTTTTGGATGCAAAGTCGGCTCATTCCCCACCAGTTATCTTGGCTTACCTCTATGCTAGGGGAAGCCCCCGATTCATCTTTGGGATAGGGTAATCGAAAGAATCGAAAGGAAACTTGCAGGGTGGAAACAGAAGAGTATGTCCTTAGGAGGCAGTTGACTCTTATTAAGACCGCTTTCTCAAATATGCCTATTTACTTTTTATCTTTATTTTGTTGCCCGAAGTCGGTTCTTTCGAGGCTAGAAAGGTTAAGGCGGGAATTCTTTTGGCAAGGCACTAATGAGGGTAGGAAGTTTCATCTTCTCAAGTGGGACGAGGTGTGTAGGCTGATTCAGGATGGCGGGGCAGGCATTAAGCCGTTGGAGGATATGAATTCGGTGTTGCTAGTGGGTGTGGAGATTCAGAGTGGAGGAAGGCAAATTATGGAGGGAAGTTGTGGCGGCTAAGTATGGTACCTAGGAGGGCAAATGGTTTGTGAAATCGTCTTCTTTATATTGTGCTTCCGCCATTTGGAACACGATGGCGGCTGTTGAGCATCTCGTCAAAAGGGGTATATCCTTATCGGTGGGTAACGGGCGACGTATTTGATTTTGGGCTGATAGGTGGTATTCAGATCAAGTGTTATAGACGAGATTTCCTAAAATTGCTCGCCTTGCTCTCGATTGATTTGTTACAGTAGCTGAGTGCTTCTCCATCTCGGGCGACGCGGTAGTGTGGACGCCTCGTCGCAGGAATTTGACAGATGCAGAAATTGAGGATTATTCTGAGCTTCTTGAGGTTCTTAGGGATGTCAAGATTGAACAGCGAGAGGAAGATGCTATGATTTGGACTTTTAATGCTTCAGGGATTTTCTCGGTCCAATCCTTCTTTAGTATAGTCTCGGATCCTGGCCAGTGTTTCTCCCCTCATCCTTTTCACCGCTGGTATTTTGGGGCTCCTTTGAGGTTGGCGGTGTTCGTTTGGTTGGTGGGTCGTAAGAGAATTCTTATGCTAGATAACCTCCAGAAAAGAGGGGTGATCCTGCCTAACATTTGCTTAACGTGTATGACGAATGAAGTGACAATTGATCACCTATTCATCCATTGCCCTCTCGTGGGCAAGGTGTGGAGTCATTTCCTTTCTCTTCATCAGGTGGTTTGGTCTATGCTGAGAACGGTTGAAGATCTCCTTTGGGCGTGGTAGGGGGGTGGGGTTGGGAAAAGCGGGAAAGCTAAGTGGAGGCTTCTCATTATGGCGGTGTTTTGGGCTATCTGGGGTGTGAGGAATGATTGTTGTTTTAGAAACCTCCAGCCCAAAGTTGAGAAGGTGATTAGAAGGATATCTAGCTATCTAGAGTTCTAGGCCTGACTCGGTCAAGAGGGTGTTGTATTCTTTGCTCGCGGTTGCGAGTCTTCTTAATAAATTTTTGTCAATTTTCAAAAATAAAAAATAAATATGCATAGTCTTTGGGGTTTGCATTAATTGGTATCAACATCGTGACACCTTCATTGCTATTTGCTTCCATCACATGATCTGTGTAGGACGGGTCGGATACGGGCCGGATCAGTGATGATCCGTATCCGACCCGATTAAGGATATATTCGACCCGAATCCGACCCGGATCACAAGTATGTGATCCGAACCCGACCCATTTAAGTTTTTCGGAATCCGTTTCCGATCCGATTGTGATCCAACCCGATATCCGACCGGATATCAGAGAGAGAGAGAGAGAGAGAGAGAGAGAGAGAGAGAGAGAGAGAGAGAGAGAGAGAGAAACTCTGTTTTTATTTTATTTTATTTTATTTATTTATTTATTTATTTATCGGGTCGGGTCGTTAACGGGCCGGATCAAGGTTGATCCGAATCCGACCCGAATATTAAATGGATCATCTTTGGATATCCGTATCCGACCCGATTACCCGATTATTGATCCGAATTCGATTAAATTGGATCAGATACGGATCAAGATCCGTGCCATTGACAGCCCTAGATCTGTGTAGATAGTTGGGTGCCTTGATCGTTGTTGATACCAATTGCATTAATTGGTATCCTAGATCATGTGCACCAATTGTAATTTATTTTCCTTTTTGTATAATCTGGCTGCGGCCTTTAATAAAATTCATCATCGTTCAAAAAAAAAAAAAAAAATCATGTGCAGCAATTTTTGGCTCACTTTTGGGTACAATCGATGTTTAAACGATGTGAAGTTGATTCCATATGAAAGCTTATCAAGATACTTTCCAACAAGCCCAAGAACACATAAATCCAATGTCTTATGCATGAGATAACGTCTGATTTAGTTAACCCCTTTTAGGAGCCATTCAGTGGCAGATGAAATTCTGATTTTTCAATGCCAACTTTGCAATAGCTGTACTCCTTGCTCTCTTCGACTCTGGACGTGTTTGCAACGGCTTTCCATCCTCTTACATGCTAGGTGTCATGTGACGTGGAGAATGGTTTGGAGGATTTCATAGGCCCCACAAATCGTAGAAGATGCCTAAAGTCGCTTGTTCGCAAGGATTCAACAACTTTATGCTAGTTTTTTTTTTTTTTTGCTTAGTTTAGAAAAACCTCTTCTTATTGGTTGCTAATTTTAGGTGGTCTCTTATGCTTGGTTTAAGAATTTGAGTAAGATTTATACTATGTAGAGATTTTATTATACAAGTAAGGTCCATATGTGAGAGGCCATAGCTTTGAATTTTTCTAAAAAAAAATTCTCCTTTGTGAGAGGTAAAGAGAGAGGACTCTAATCCCTTAATTATCCATGGGGTCCCACCATCTTAGGCCTGTAAATCATGCCATCTGGTGTGTTTGAGGTTGATGATCTGACCTGTTGTTATCCATCACGGCCTTTCTTTGATGAAAATCCTCAATTCGCTGCAATTGTGAATGCCAAGTCGAAAGTCTCTATCCGGCATTGATTCCCATTGCTGCATGTGCTATGCAGCAATCTGACGATACACCAAGTCGGGCTGCACTAATAAGTTCAATTGTGCTGACGATATTTGATGGAATAGAAGTAAGTGACCAACTTAATCAATGTGCTTAGTTATGGATATTGTTTTGGGTATCATTGTACACTATGGGGCAGAATGGTCAGAAATGTTACCATCTCCGAGGTATTGTAGTTATTTCTAACATTTCCATTTGCCAAAATGATTTTTTTTTTTTTTGGAGAGAGATCAAAATGAACATTTTTTTTGAGAGAGATCAAAATGAACATTTTGAACATCATAAATGAAGATCAGCTTGCTTATTTTGAATGTCATAATTAAATGCCAAAAGAATGCAGACTGTTCTTTTTTCTTTTTATTTTGCAATCTCAATGTCCTTTTGCCTGTTCTTTTTCTATTCTAAATTATGAACAAGATGTGAACCCACACCCAGGACTGGTTTGATTTGCAGGTTTCATGCCTGATTGTTAAACTTGTTTTGAGGAACAATGCTTTAACCACTTTGCGTGGGATTGAGAATTTGAAGTCAGTTGAAGGGCTTGATCTTTCGTACAATATTATTTCCAATTTTTCAGAATTGGAGCTCCTTGGAAGCCTCCCGTCACTTAAGAACTTATGGTTGGAAGGAAATCCGGTTTGTTGCTCCAGATGGTACCGAGCACAAGTATTCAGCTTTTTCACCCATCCAGAGAAAGTAAGTTATCAATTTTCTTTGCCGCAAATGTTACAAGTTCTTTACATACTAGCATAGCTACATATCCGTGCATATCTTGACGGTAAAGTTAGAATTTGACAAATTTCAGCAAGCATGATTGCCTTGTGATGCTGCAGAGTTTAGATGCACTTTAATTCTGTTTTATTTGTGTTTTAGTTGACACTAGATGAAAGGGGAATCAGCACGCGAGAAACTTGGAAGAGGCAGATCATTCTTGCAGGCAGGCAGAAGCAGCCTGCTGGCTATGGATTTTATTCTCCTGCAAGAGAGGAAAGTGAAGAGGGCAGCTTCAACACCGAAAGGGTAGGTGGTTTGGACAGTGAATGGTTCTGTTAGTTGTTTACCATTCTTCAGCAACTTTATAATCAATTTTGTTTGTGCTTTAAACTGCAAGTTCTAGACTTACAGTATGGAGCTTCGTGCTGTACACCTGGCTGGTCTATAGCTCAAAAATGGTTCACTAAGACATTTAAAACCTGCCTTTTCTTGTAGAGAAAGCTGTCTCGTCTTGCCTTTATTGAAGATGAAGCGCAGAGGAGTTTTTTCGGTTCAGAAAGTGCTGATCAGGAATCAGTATCATGTGATAGTAGTGTGTATCTGAGAAGAGATGAGAATACTATTTCTGATGGTGAAGCAGAAATAGTTGGTTTAATGAGCAAGGTTGAGTTCATGAAAAAAGAGCGGTCTGTTCTTTGGTTGCGAGAATTTAGGGAGTGGATGGATCAAAATTCTGAGGATAGGGCAGATGATATCAAGTTCACCGTATTAAGTCCTGTTACAGAAAAGTATAGGAAAAACAGGAAAGGTCATAAGCATCTTGGGGAAAGCTCGAGGTATGTCCCAGATTCAGCGCAAGATTCGGGAGATGAGAGCAGCACAAACATCTTAGAATCTGATATCTCATTTACAGATACCTCTATTGGTTTCGGCGGCCGTGGTTACTTTGATTCTAGTGGCAAAGCCACTTTGGAGTCTTCGATGATGGATGGTAGCCAAGAAGCCAAACCTGTCTTGCAAGTTGCCAGAACGGAGTCAGAGCAAGAGCAACTGAAGGCTTCTCATGAAGAACTGAATATTCTGCCTTCCACTGATACATTTACTGTTCAGGGAAGTGATAGGATGGAAAGGAAGGTTAGTGTGACATCATTGACAGCCATCGATGAAATTTTGGAATCCCGGTCATCTTCTATTCATCCTGGATCTCCTCCTCATTACCAAGAGGATATACTGCATCGCCGCCATAATTTAGAGGAAGAATTCTTGCAGCTATCAGCCGAGTCTTTTTCTTTGGCATCATCAGACAGTGATACCAGCTGCGATGATGATTCCTGCAAATTTTGTACATCTGTTCCAGGAGTTGATAGGCCATTGAACAGAGACACCATGAACAGGAGCATGGGTGATGATCAGAATGTACTTCTCTTCGTGGAGAGGTATAATGACATGAGGCATGAAAAACCAGACATGAGAGAAAACAGCAGATCCATCTTGTATTGTGCTGAGCCAGCCTCCAGTGTAGAAGTTCTACAACCAGATATTTTCAAACCATTTTACCTGGACAGCACTCTGAATGATGTTGGCGGTGATATTGTTGGTGACATTTCGAGTCAAGATGTGGACGGCTTGGAGAAAAAAGGAGGCAAAAGGAAGCCAAGGAGAAGAATTGTTTCGCTGTCTGAGGAGAATCTCATGCGAGGCAATGTGGAACTGCTATCTCAACAGTTAAATGGCATTTTGGAGTTAGGTGAAGTCAGTATGGATGATAGGCTTGAGCAACCGATTTCTAACAAAAACAGTTTCCAGAATTCCCATAATCCAGATAAGAAACAAGCTTGGAAGAATGAAGTTACGAACCTGCCGATATGCCCTACTCTCAAGACAGACGAATTCGTAAAGAATTATTTCCATGAGAATGTTGCGGACTCTGGAGTTTCCGAGTCTTGTTTGCAATATATGCGTTGCGATTGTATACTTCACCAGGCATCAGGCCACGTAGAGATGTAAGTTACATATAAACACTCTTTTCATTGTCTGAAAGGAGAAATGCTAGACAGCGGCTAGTTTCGGCTTGAGCTTCTCACAATTTCAAGTATTATTGTATTTTCATGGTATTCTTCATTGCAAAAAAATGTTATAATGCAAGTTTCTTGTGTATATACTTGGATTGTCTATGCTTAAAAGTTGGAACCTTCGAAATTTATACCTTTGGGACAGAATATCTATTTATTTAATTTGTTGCATACTTACAAGACCTTAGAAATAATAAATATATATTCCAGTGATCATCCTACGGTATTTGATTAATTTTTTGTCTAACAATTATGGAGTTAATACATTGAATTTGGGCTCCCCATAGAAGTTAGAAGGGTGATGGGAAAGAAATGCATAGCAAATTTTTTTTTCCTGACAATTCCATGCATTATGAGTTTGAACTAACCATAGTAATTACATTGTTTGACCTATGTAGGGACTTTATACTCATAGAAAAATGTTTAGGGACTTTTTTTTTGAGAGGAAACAACAGTTTATTAAAAAGCCTGCAAAGCGGGGAAAGAATACAAAACAGAGAAAAGAAACAACATCATGAGAGATGTAGTGCAGCATTAGTTGCATACACATTAGGGACCCAAATCATCAAAAGATTGATGATTTTCCAAATCAGATCGACGACGGAGGTGCATCTATCCCGAAAGCATTGGTCATTCCATTCCTTCTAAATGGACAAAAAAATAGCCATAATGAGCCAGCCACCACACTGTTCTCCCAACTTTTTAAAAACTGCCACCGTGCCAAGCCCAAAGGAGAACATCCACCGACTTCGGCATTACTCAGGCTAAATGCATCGCGGAGAAGAAGTCCCACACTATCCAAACAAAGGGTCAATGAATAAACAAATGGTCGATACTTCTAGCACATTAGACATATATTGGGGAGAATTAGGGATCTCCGTTGCAAGTTATTTATCATCAAAATGCCTTTTTCTCTCTATCAGCCAAGCATAAACTGCTACTCTCGGAGGAGCCCCATAAAACCAATGGTGGAAAGGATGAGAAGGGGTTGAGGAAATATTTGCAGAGGATATCGCCTAGACCAACAATCGAACAGAGAATCTCCTTGAAGGATGGGCTTTCCAAATCAAGGAATCAACATTCGAAGATGGGACCAAGAACTTCAAAAGATCCAATAGAGCAATGAAATCAATCACCTCAACATCATACATGTTCCTACGACAAGGACTCCATACAATCGTGTTTCCCACAACAAAGAAGCAACTAGCCACTGAAATATGGTGGTCCAGGGCAAGGAGGGCCAATCTAGGAAAAACCTCCTGGAGAGCCGCGCTTGTCACACCAAATGTCCATCTAGAAACGGATGTGAGAGCCATTCCCAAGAGCAATCGCCCACCCTGCTTTGGATTAGATGCTTGGTTGCTGCAATCCCTTTCCAAATACTAGAGGCACGATAAAGCGATGACCGCTTGGCACCCCGTCCGGCCTCGACCACTTCATACTTGTTGGCCACGATTTCCCTCCACAACCTCCCTGGTTCGACGTCGAATCTCCAATGCCATTTCCCGAAAAGAGTGAAATTCATGACGCTCAAGCTTTTAATCCCCGCGCCTCCCTCTGAAATCGACCTGCAAACCTTTCCCCAGTTAAGGAGATGGAACTTCTTCCCCACATTGGCACCCTTACAGAAGAAGTCTCGTCTCAGCTTTTCGAGTTTTTCAACAACCTTGGCCGAGCATTTGAAGAGCGACATGAAATATATTTGAGGAAGCAGCTTTAATAGGAGTAAGTCTTCCCCCATAAGATATAAACCTACGCTGCCACATCGACAACTTTTTCTCGATCCTTTCAATTACCCTGTCCCAAAGATGGATCGATGTCTTTCTAATACAAAAGGGAAGGCCTAGATAAGTTGAAGGAAACGATCCCACCTTGCAACCGAAGACCCTAGCAAAGTAAGCAAGCTCCTCTTGCAGAACATGAATTCCCAACATCTCACTCTTGTCGACGTTGACCTTATGCCTGACATCGCTTTGAACCATATAATGACCTTCTGTAGGTTGTCCACCATCACTGCATCCGCATCGCAAAATAAAGGTGTCATCAGCATACTACAAGTGACTAATGATAGCTCCATCATCCGCAATAGTAAAGCCCTTCACTAGACCAAACGACTCCACTCTATACAACAGTTTTACTAAAAGTCTCCCTAGTAACCACAGAGATAGGGATAGAGGGGGTCCCATTGCCTGAGACCTCGAGAGGCCTTGAAGAATCCTTAGGGAGTGCCATTGGGCATTGACCATAACCGAAAATGACGCGATTTGAATGCAAGATCAAATCCATCTTCTCCACTTGCCCTCAAAACCCAATCGATGAAGCATATAGTCCAGAAAACCCTAATCAACGTGGTTGTGAGCCTTCTCCAAATCTAGTTTGCACACTAGCCCAGACTTCCGCTCTCTGTCTCGAATCAATGCATTTGTGGGCAAATAAGGCGTTGTCAAGAATCTGCCTACCAAGCACAAACGCCCCTTGATTCTCAGATATAATCTTGGAAAGGACTTGACGGATTCACAACGCAAGAATCTTAGCCAGGATCTTATAGGGTCCCCTTATGAGATTGATCGGTTGAAAATCTTTAAGCTGCTCTACACAATCAGCCTTAGGAATAAGAACAATAAAGACACCCCCATCTCTGCAAACAATTTCTGCGCCCATGGAATTTCACCAAAAAGTCCATGATATTAGAAACGAGAATGTTCCAAAATAACTAGAAGAAAGCTGTTGGGAAAGCCATCCGAACCTAGAGCTTTATCTTCACACATCGAGTCTAATGCTGCTTTGACTTCTTCAACAAAAAACGAAGCTTATAGGGATGCAACTTCTGCTTTTGAGATAGAATCAAAAGACCAAATTATCGAGGCGCGGTCTATTCCAATTTTCAGCAAAAAGCAATGTCCTGTAAAAGGAGACGATAGAGTGACAAATTTTCGCCTTATTTGTAGTTCCATCACCATTTATAACCAAACTGGTAATGCGATTGTATCTCGCCATGTATTTTTATCCCCCTTCTTGAGCCATACCTATCTAGACCTTTGCCACCACTTGATCTCATCTTCCTTTGCTTTATTAGCATAGGGTTCAGACAAAGCTGCCTTTTTAATCCTACCCTCCTTCGACAGGCTACCCGCTTCTTCTAGAAGATGTAACTCATGAATTTCTTTTGCCATCCCCTTGAACTCGTGAATTTCTTCTAGAAGATCTTTTCTCTCAGCAGTTAGTTTTTAGAAAAGTCGGAAACCAACGAATCCATCCACCTCAAAGGACTTCCACCACTCGGCTACCATCTCCTTAAATCCCTCGATCTCCACCCATTCTAGCTCGAACTTGAAAGGCCTCGGGCCCCAATTATCCTGAGGAACCTCCAAGACAATAGGGCAATGATATGAAGTGGTGCGATGCAAACCTCGTTGTGAGACCAACGGAAATTTATCAAACCCATTCCGGAGATACCAAGAATTTGTCCAAGTGGGAAAGGATATCGTTTTGCTAACCATTTGACCACGTGAATTTCGCCCCCTAAGTAGGCAGATCGACAAGTTTGTGCTTGGACACCCAATTTGCAAATTTCCTCATGCTGCAGGTAACGTGGCCACCATTTGATTTATCGTGAAGAAAGCTAATGCAGGAGCACCCAAGGCCAGTCCAAGCCCACTAGGAGCACCCAAGCCCAGTCAAAGGCTCTATTGTTGAAGCATTAAATGTGGAGTAGTCCCAAGGAAAAATACCTTGTTATTTACTTAGGGAAAGTGGGAATATCTTGGAAATAGTTATGGGAAGTTGTATTAAGAGTTATATATTGTGGGAAGTTGTATTAGGAGTTATGATGCATGGGCAGTTGTAGTGCTTTATTTGCCTATAAAACATGGGGGTTGACCATGGAAAAAAAATCAGTTTTTTTAAAGTATAGAATTTGATGTCCTAGAGCTTGGAGTCTAGCAAAATTTTCTTTAATCTTGTGGTTGATTGATTGATTGTTGCAGCCTTCTTTCTTCGTTTGCACCAATTGGTATCAGAGCAAGTTAGTAACTTGCTTTTTCTTCCTCTTTTCTCCCTCAAATTTGCGCCTCTCTTCGCTGCGATTCGTGTGATGGCTGCTCGAGGAAGAGGAGTAGGTTGTGGTGTTCGTGGTGCTTGTGGAAGAGGAAATCGTGCCAACAACAACCCCGGAATTGAGGAGCTCCGATGGAGACTTGCTCAATTGGAAAACTATCACCGTAGTAATGAAGATGATGAATCCGACGAAGAAGATGCCATCCAAGTTCTTCATGATGGTGATGATGTTAAATTACCCTTTCCCGAAAGAATTATTCAAGCCCTTGGAAGAAGCCAAAGAGAAATTTGTGTTGATATTCCGAAATTTTCCAAACATCTACAACCCGATGACTTTACCGATTGGCTGGAAAATGTGGAGACTTTCTTTCAATGGAAGAACATGCCAGACTTGTACAAAATCAGATTCGTGCAAACCCGATTGAGGAGGCATGCATTGATATGGTGGAAAACATTGCAAGAGAATCGTGAGACTGAAGGAAGGCGTTGGATTTCTACATGGAGACACATGAAGGCTGCTCTTGATGCCAAGTTTCTTCCCACCGATTATGCTCAAACGTTATACCAACGACTTCACCAGTTGAAGCAAGGTACGGGGTTAGCTTCGGATTATGCGGATAATTTTTATGCTTTAGTAATCATAAATAAATTGCGAGAAACCGAGCAACAATTGGTATCTCGATTTATTTTTGGATTACAAATACAAATCCGAGATGAAATCATGATGTTGGAACCAAAGACATTGGACAAGGCTGTCCAATATGCATGAAGAGCCGAGACCAAGTTGACTAAGAGTTATGGGAAGAAGAACCACCATCAACACCACCAAGGGGGCTGCCATTGCAAGCTCTTCTAATACTCTCAGTGCTTCAAATGTGAAGCAGTCGTTGCCAACTGCACCAAACCGGCCTACCCAAAAATTTGGAAAGTTGGCTTGTCCTAATGTGCGTTTTACTAGCACAGGCCAATCCATCCAAAATCCTGCCACCTCTAAATGTTTTTGGTGTGGTGAAAGTGGACATAGGTCCTTTGAATGTCCTAAGAAAGAAAGTAATTTGATGGATCCAACCGAAAAAGAACTTGAAGAGAACGACGAGGAAGAAGTTTTATTGGGGGAACCAGAGCTTGCCGATAATGTGACGGAACATGTGGAAGATGTAGAGCCCGACGATGGTGATTTTTTGGTAATGCAAAGAATGTTAGGAGTTGAAAAATCAGATTTGGAAATGTATGTACCGTTATCATCAATTCCAGAAGTTCTGGTAACATGGTGTCTGAAAAGATGGTGCAGAAGCTCAACCTACCATGTGAAAATCATCACCAACCTTGCCACATTTCCTGGTTCAAGAAAGGTAATGAAACACCGATAACGAAGAAGTGCTTGGTTAATTTTTCCATTAGGAAAAATTACAAAAATGCGGTATGGTGTGATGTGTTGCCAATGGATGCATGTCATATCTTACTTGGCCAACCTTGGCAATATGATCGAAAAGCTAAGCATGATGGATTCAAAAATTGTTATTCCTTTGTTAAAGAAGGAATTCATATCACTTTATGGCCCTTGAAACCTTCACCGAAGGTTGAACCTAGTAAGAATGTTGAGATCGTCCTTTCTTTGAGGCAATTTGTAAAAGAAGCGGGGGAAGAATCATCTACCATGTATGTGCTCATTTCTAAGGGAATTTCACCACCCACTAATGTGGACTCAACGATCTCCATCCTAAAAGAAATTCAGCCCATTTTGCATGAATTTCTGATATAATTCAAGAGGATTTGCCACATGGTTTACCACCCATGCGACAAATTCAACATTGCATTGATCTAACTCCGGGTGCTAGTTTACCAAACTTGCCAGCATTATAGAATGAGCCCAAAAGAGCACGAAAAACTCCACAGGCAAGTTTATGAATTGTTGCAAAAGGGGTTTATAAGAGAAAGCTTGAGTCCTTGTGCAGTTCCCGCTCTTCTTACTCCAAAGAAGGATGCCACTTGGTGGATGTTTGTGGATAGTCAGGCCATCAATAAGATCACTGTAAAGTACTGTTTCTCAATACCTCGACTTGATGATATGTTGGATGCTTTGGCTGGTTCTAAAGTATTTTCTAAGATTGACTTACAGAGTGGGTATCACCAAATACGTATCCGACCGGGCGATGAGTGGAAGACTACTTTCAAGACAAGGGAGGGATTGTATGAATGGCTTGTAATGCCTTTTGGTTTGTCTAATGCCCCAAGTACTTTCATAAGGGTTATGACACATACGTTAAAACCATTCTTAGGAAAATTTGTAGTGGTGTACTTTGATGATATATCGATCTATAGTGTCACCCCTAGTGAGCATGTTTTCCATGTTCGCCAAGTTTTTCAAGTTTTGCAGGAAAAACAAGTTGTACGTGAACATTAAGATGTGTTGGTTCATGACTACAAGCCTAATCTTCTTGGGCTTTGTGGTTTCCTCCGAAGGTGTTCATGTACATGAAGCAAAGGTGAAAGCAATCATGGAGTGGCCGGTCCCACAATCCATTGGAGAGGTTCGAAGTTTCCATGGGTTGCCACCTTTTATAGGCGGTTTATAAAAAAATTCAACACTCTCATTGCACCCGTGACCAATTGTATGAAGAATGGGGAATTCAAGTAGACTCCTGAGGCCAAGAAAAGTTTCCAACTTGTGAAGGAGAAATTGACTAATGCGCCAGTCCTTGCCTTGCCTGACTTAAACAAACTTTTTGAGGTAGATTGTGATGCCTCCCATGTGAGCATTGGAGCCGTTTTGAGCCAAGAAAGATGACCCGTGGCATTTTATAGTGAAAAGTTGAACCAAGCAAAGTCTAGGCACTCTACTTATGACCTTGAGTTCCATGCCATCATACAAGCATTGCGGCACTTGGAGGCACTATCTTGTGCACAGGGAGTTTATCTTGTACTCTGATCATGAGGACTTCGTTTCTTGAGTGCTCAAAAGAAACTTAGCACTCGACATGCTAAGTGGGTCTCATATCTACAAGAATTCACATTTGTGATCAAGCACAAATTGAGTCAAAGCAACACCGTGATCGGTGTTCTAAGTAGAGGGGAGCATGTGCTCGTTGGCATCACTACTTCCATTGTGGGGTTCAAGCTTCTACCCGAGCTTTACAAGGATGATCCCTACTTCGGCCCTATCTATGATCAGATCTAAAAGGTGAACTAACTGATTTTATATTGTAGGATGGTTATTTATTTTATAAGGGTTGCTTGTGTGTACTTGAGAGCTCAATCAGGTTGCAACTCATAACCGAGGCCCATGGTGGTGGCTTAAGCGGGCATTTTGGTCACGATAAGACCATAAGCAGGCTTGAAGAGAAATATTATTGGCCGAACTTAAGGAGAGACACTTCTAGATTTGTGGAACGGTGCCACACTTGCCAAATTGCCAAAGGGCACTCACAAAAAAACCAGACTTTATACTCCTTTGCTGATCCCGACTACGCCTTGGCAAGATGTCTCTCTTGATTTTGTGGTTGGACTACCTCGGACTCAAAAGAGATCATGACTTAATCCTTGTGGTGGTTAATAAAATTTTCAAGATGGCCCATTTCATTCCTTGTAAAAACACTCTTGATGCATCTCATACGGCCGACTTGTTCTTTTCAGAGATTGTACGCCTACATGGGGTGCCTAAGTCACTTACTTCTGATCATGACACTCAATTCTTGAGTCACTTTAGAAGAAGTTGGGTACTACATTATAATATAGCACCACATGTCACCCTCAAACTGATGGCCAAACCGAGGTGATCAATCAAAGTTTGGGTAATTTGTTGCGATGCTTTGCTGGAGAGAAGCCAAAGCAGTGGGATAATGTGCTACCACATGCCGAATTTGCATTCAATAACTCCATCAATCGCTCGACTAGGAAAACTCCATTTCAAATTGTGTATGGACTCAATCCAATTCAACCTCTTGATTTAGCCCCATTACCGGATCCCAAGAGAGCAAGTTGTGATGCAGAGTCATTTGCGGATCACTTGAAGGAAATTCGTGAGGATGTTCTAAAGAAACTTGAACAAACTTATGCAAAGTGTAAAGAAAATGCGGATTCTCATCGGTGATATGTTGAATTTAAAGAAGGTGACTTGGTTATGGTCTACCTTAGGAAAGAAAGATTTCCTGTTGGCCAATATAACAAGCTCAAATACAAGAAAGTTGGGCCATGTCGAGTTTTGAAGTGCATCGGCAATAATGTGTATGTCATTGATCTCCCAAGTGATCTCAACATATCCCCAATCTTTAATATATCAGATCTCTTTGCTTATCACGGGGATGATCAGCCCAATCCCGATACTTCTCAAATTTCAAAAGAGCCAGAGGAGATTTTTGAAATTATTGATTCGCGAAACGCAACCACTCAAAGTCTGTCTTATACTCAATATCTTGTTCAATGGAAAGGAAAGCCGGCAACAGAAGCTACATGGATGTCAGAAGACGATTTGAAAGTTATTAATGTCCAAGCCTTGGAAGACTTCAAGAAGAAAGAATCAAGTTCGCGGGCAAACTTTCTCCAACTAGAGGTATTTGATGTAGGAGTATCCAAGGCCAGTCCAAGCCCACTAGGAGCACCCAAGCCCACTCCAAGTCCGGTCAAAGGCTCCATTGTTGAAGCATTAAATGTGGAGTAGTCCCTAGGAAAAATACCTTGTTATTTACTTAGCGAAAGTGGGAATATCTTGGAAATAGTTATGGGAAGTTGTATTAAGAGTTATATATTGTGGGAAGTTGTATTAGGAGTTATGATGTATGGGAAGTTGTAGTGCTTTATTTGCCTATAAAACATGGGGGTTGTCCATGGAAAAAAAAAAAAACAGTTTTTGAAGAATAGAATATGATGTCCTAGACCCCGGAGTGTAACATCTGTTCCTTTAATCCCGTGGTTGATTGATTGATTGTTGCAGCCTTCTTTCTTCGTCTGCACCAAAAGCGAACCACGTTAAAGTCCCCACCAATACACCACGGGTCGTCCCAACTGTGCCTAACCGAGTCCAGCTCGGGCCAAAGAAGTTCTCTAGCAGAAGGGGAACTAGGAACATACACGCCTGTGAAAACCCATTGATAACCCGTGGCGACCTCGCTAAACTTAACTGATAAAGAAAATCTCCCTCGAACAAAGACGGGCCCATGGGCCTCAATGTGTATAGCCATAGGGTTCATTCTGTGATAACTAATAATATTGATTGAGTTGATTATGCTTATGACAAAGATGGGCCC
Source organism: Liriodendron chinense (assembly GCA_003013855.2). Taxonomy (NCBI): domain Eukaryota; kingdom Viridiplantae; phylum Streptophyta; class Magnoliopsida; order Magnoliales; family Magnoliaceae; genus Liriodendron; species Liriodendron chinense. The sequence continues at coordinate 9,437,982 of ML058335.1, forward strand.
ATGGGCCTCAATGGGTGTAGCCATAGGGTTCATTGTGTGATAATATTGATTGAGTTGATTATGCTTATGACAAAGACGGGCCCATGGGCCTCAATGTGTATGGCCATAGGCCCAAGAAAACCCATGGCTGTCCAAAAAACCCATAGATTGGGCCCATAATCCTACTTCACCAACAAGTCATATCCTTTATTGGAAGTTGTTTTCATTTAAGAGTTCTCTAGGAAGTCGAAGAGTCCCTGTTTAGAAAGTAAAGTTCTAGAAAGATGTTCTTAGGAAATTGTTGTCATTTATTAGTCCTCTTTGGGACTAAAGCTTTAGTTTTCCTAATTATTAATTCTCCTTGAAACTTGAATGTCTTTTAGATTTCCTAAGTCCTTGAATTAATGTAAGAAAGTTATATTGAGTCTATAAAAGGGGAAGGCCGTGGTAGTGTAAATCATTCTAGATTTGATATTTTGACTGAATAGTTTTGTTAATGGTGAGATTCCATTAAAAATTTATAGGTGAGACTCCTAATAAACCTTAGGGAGACTCTAAGGTATATCCTCCACTCTTTTTACCCTCTCTTTACTTATTATTTCCCTGTTTGGTGCTACCTCTCATAAGTTACTAATCAGACCTTCAACCCTTAACTTTCAAGCCCTAAAACCTTCTCCATAAATATGCCCCTATTAAAACTTTAAGCCCTTCATTCCACCCTTCCTTTACCACCTTAAGGAGCCCCTTTTTAACCTATAACAGTCCTTGCTGGGCACACATCTGTGGAGGGCGTTCGGTCCTCATATTAAGAGATCCATTCTACATCGGTTTACTACATGATTTTATGACATAACCAATACAGTTCTAGATATGAGCTTTCATGAGGGCCGTATAGAGCATTTCCCATGTTTCTCTAAGTTCACATGGCCTTAGAGAAAGCTCACACCCAGGACTTTCCCAATATAGGGCTGTTTGATCATCCAAGGGGAGACTATGAGGGGTCTTGGTGGTCAATTGAAGATTAGGCCCATTTGATTGCCTTGATTAAAGATGAGGACTATCTTTAAGATTGAAGATCACATCCATCCAACCATTCACATCAAAGGTCTGGACCACATCGGAGTCCAGATTGAACCCTACCAATAATCCTGATGAACACCTGGACAAGATCAATGCTATGATTGACCTGTGGGTCCACAAAGTCAGTCGGATGGCTAAAAGTACTCAGCAGTCGGACCATGTGGTCCACCAGTCCAATAGGGTGCAAGTTTCCAACTTTTGTTATAAACCGCATAAGATTTTGAGGATTTTTTGTTGTCGTCGTCATTTTTATTTTATTTTTGGTATCGTTTTGAGTCGTACACCATACTGCTTGCACAAACCCCCATAGCATTGGTAATTGGGAATTCCTAATGAGTTTTAACGTAGGTTTCCTAATTATCTTTTATTGCACAAGATGGAGTTAATTTAGGATCAAGTATTGATGCGCCAATTAATATAAGTATTGAGCTTCTTTAAGTTGTACTTTATTATTAACTGGCATATTGTGTCATGGCTATATGAATGGCTACATATGGAACTTTTAGGGAGACTATTGAACAATCAACTGAATGATATTTCCTTTCAGTTTGGCATTCTAAAATGGGGATTCTAGTCTTCTAGCCTCTACGAGTGACTCTTCTAGGAGCCGCTTTGGTGTGGCTCAGGGTTTTGTGTGGTGTGACTCCACATATCCTTGCAATTTTTGTTCATTACTTCCTTTTATCTGCTGCAAATGGGTGAAGAATGCTAAATTGAAGCGTCCTAGGTGGTATTTGATCTTCAAGATTGGTATATATTTCCATCTCTCTCTTTTCCACTCACACACATCCAAACCTCAACATTGGTATATAATTTTATATATCAACCTTCCCCACGTACACACCCACACCCACGTGTGCGTGTTTCCTGGGCTGAGCTTTGTCTGTGGCCATGTGAACTTGTAGACTCGGACAAACATGACAAATGCTTTATTTGCCCACGTAAAAGTTGATGAATCATGTCTAGAATAGTCTTGGTTATAACGTGAGAAATTGACCATGGTTATTTCTGATGAATGGACTGGATGGCATATAGACAACATTGTGAGCTTCACAAAACAGCTTCGGAGGTACTATTTGTTCAACATCCCCTCCTAGTTGTTCCTTGTAGTGTGTTTCACCTGGGTTTCTGACCATCATGGGCTAACATTGAAGGGTGCACCTCATGGGTGGGGAGGACTCGATACACACATCAATGTGGAGCCCGTAGAGGTCATCTCTACATAGCTTAGGTAAAGTCGACACTGCTGTGTATGCGGTGCACATGCACACAAGTTAACAAGGCATTTACATGGAGGCCCTGTGGTGCATGTTGTTTGCAGGATGACATAGTTTTGATTGACAAGATGTGGGAGGGCGTAAATGCAATAAACCACGGAGGGATGCTTTACAATCTAAAGGCTTTAAAATCAATCAGACACATGGAATATATGAAATGCAATTTAGAAACTAATCAAACTATACAAGTGGAAAGAGGAAGTAGTTCAGATTATTAACAAAAAAGTACCCCAAAATGACTATTTTTGATATCTTGGGTCAATAATTCATGATATCGGAGAGATTGAGAAGGATGTTGCTCATAAAATTAGAGTTGGGTGGATGAAGTGGGATATGCCTCTAGAGTTTTATGTGATATCCCCATACCGATCAAGCTAAAGGGGATATTTTATAAGATACTACTAGTGGAACTCTTGATCGTTGATGTGGACAAAGCAAGCTAAAATTTGAGGAGGTTGAATGGATAATCTTGGACATGCGCAATGTATTTATCTATAAATAGTGATCTCTCTTTATATACGTTGCATGTATACCTATGCACGTAGCTAAACAACTAAACCTAATCTTGGCCATTGGCATTGGCAGGTTTTACTAGAGAGCCAACTAAGCCAAAAACCATCCAGTGGCAGATGTAAATGGTCTCAGATTTGGGAATAGGATGGGCCTCAAATAGTAAATATTGTAACCTTCAAATACCCTGCTGTAAGCTCACATTTGTGGACCCAACTGGATGTACATTACCTTTGGTGTCTTCAATGTGAGGCCAGTATGCCATTGTTTTTGTGATTCAAATAGTTTATACTATGGGCCCCAAAATGGGTTGCTCATAGCTCACATAGAAAAAATCTTTGAGATTACACCATTGTTTTTGTGATTCAAGTAGTTTATATTTTGGCCCCAAAATGGGTTGCTCATAGCTCATTAGAAAAAATCTTTGAGATTACATGAACCATAACTTTTCAATTATTCGTTAGCAAATGAACACTTAAAAGTGAGTACATTAACCCATTCACATTCAACCAAGAAAAAGGGACCAATGACCCATAGCATCATGCATATATAGATAGATAGACAGACGCGGGTGACTAGTTGGTTTGAATGAAGTGGAGTGCGATATGTTTTTTAGTGCAGAAGTTGGTTCTTGAACAGGTTTTCTAGAATAAGCTTATTATACAACACACTGTTTGGGTTCCATCGTTATGTGTGCATCTCATCCAATCTGCCTATCATGTGTTCCCCCACATGTTCTCCTTGGAGCCCAAAATCATGCTAATCTAGAACTCAAGTGGGCCACCATGGAGAACCTCTAGGATCACATGGTGTGGCTTACTTGAGTTTTGGGATGACATGATGTCTAAACATCTTAGTGGGGTCCATCTTTTGAACTGTTTTGATGGCATATACAAAACACATTGGATGCCCCACGTTTTGGAAGGTTTCAAAGAAGGGTGTCCCCATCCCAGTTGTTCTCTGTGGTGTGTTAATTTTGGATTGGCTTGATTTTCGGGGTATAGGTTTTACTTGAAGGGGCTTACCTTTTGGATGGATTGGATGTGGTTTGTACATCACAGTGGGTCCCAAAAATTGCATTGTAGAATAAGCTTATTCTACAAACTTTGTGCAGGAAACCACCTTGTTTAGTGGGAGTAAATCAAAGGCCTTTGGAGATAGGAGGTTTGCTAGGAGGAGTATTACAAATGTATACTTTGGGAGTTTACTCGTTGGACTAAGTTCCTATCCAATGACCCAAACCTTTGATATGATCACAATAATGTGGATGGCGAGAATCTCTGACATAAATATCACAACCCTTTGATGATTCCAAGGTTATGCTGACCATCCATTTTCAAATGAAAAAAGTCCACTGATTAAGTGTAACGCCCCGAAATTCTAGTGATCGAGTAAACACACGACCCCCGTTTTCCTGGGTATTACTTTTAATGCGGAAGTGTAGTTTGACAGTCTAAATCGGATGGCATCATATAAAAAGCGCTAGGATTAAACCAAACAGTGTACATATCATGAAAGTAAAGTGAGGCATACATACAACCATCTCAAAAATTACCATAGGGTCCACACAGCTGGAGACCCAATATAGACATGTCTAAAAATGAATGCAATACATGTCCAAAAACATAGTAACTACTGTCGAAAAGTTAAGCTGAAGAGACAGGCATAACAGCCTAAAGCTGCTCGTCAGCGAACTGGAAGAAATACTCAATAGAGATAAGGTCGAAGTAATCCTCGTCTACTACCAGCGCATATACTAATCTTGCACCAAAAGTATTTGGTTGGTGTTTTAAAACACCATTTCGGGTGGGAGTGAGTGATCAACTTAGTGTTATCATTCCCTAAGTTACATACATGTTATCAACACAATCAGGTACAGGTAATGGAAGCACAATATAGCAATCAACTTCCTAAGTCTAGTTGATTACATGCATGTATGTCACGATATGCGAATGGGGATGTGGCTCGTCACCAAAATCACCCGATGGCATGTGAACTAACAGTAATGTGGCTCGTCAGTAACATTACCCGCAATGCAGATTTGAACTGACAATGACATGACTTGTCACCAATATTACCCGCAATGCAAATTTGAATCGACAACAATATGGCTCATCACTAATATTGCCCGCAAATGCCATGATATGCATGCCTTAGCCAAGCCTTTATTAATCCGTATTCAGGCAACAGTATTGGCGAATCCAAAACACCACAATTGTGTTATGAGGGTTCATCACCCGAAGTCTATGAGTCATCAAATCATAGATACGGGCGTTGCCTTAGACATTGAAACAATGAGGTAATGGTTCGTCACCTAAGATCAATCTAAAGATGACAGGCACATGAGTCCTCTATATGTGCTCAAGGCCAATTGTAGGGCTCGTCACCCAGCACAGGCCAAAGACAAGATAAATGCAATGTCTCATACCACCGTGCCTAGTCCATGAGCTGTAACGAGTAAGGCGTCAGAGAAACGGACGCCTAATGATGGTAACTGTATAGCAATGGGAATTGTGATATCTTGGATTCCATAAAATATTCAACAACAATCACAACATACCCATTTCCCCTTGAATAGACTAATCTGGTGGAGTCGAATGAACGACGGTGAGATTGGCTTAGCTAGGGCCAGTCTACCGTGTTCCGCTCAAATTGACTGAACGAGTTTGTGACGGCCCAACCCAAGGTAGGCGGTCCATTCATTAACAGCTTTCCAGGTACGAAGTGGCTATGTAATCTTCTAAACATGTTAATAAATATAAATTCACAATTAGACTTGGAATTCAACAATTAAGCATTTCATCAAACACTTGGCGTGCGAAACGCACCAAAATCACATATTTCACAAAATCAATTCAAATAAGCAATGAATTCATATACCATAATAAACATGCTATCAAATCAACACATAACACACATGAATCATTCAAATGATCAATTTTGAATGAATTCAACACAAAACCCTAAATTTCACTATTCGAAACCATCAAGGGATGATAATAGCTAACTTAGGAGAATAGTCATCACCTATCTAGGTGCTAGCACACGATAACGACGTCTAGGACACGAAGAATCGAGAGAAACCTATCTTCCTCGCCCTAATTTTAACAAAAACTGAAATTTGAATCAAATAAACTTGAATCAGTTTCTAATTTATATCTACCTTCGATTAGAGCCAGGCGTTGATCAATCGGAAGAATCGGTGGTCGAATCGACGATTCTAGCAAAAAACCCAATTCTCCAAACCCTAGAAGTTAGAAATTGTGATTTTTCTAACTTATTTGAAATTGAATTTTCCTATAGTCTCATTTGATCAAAACTGAGGTGAGTCACACAACTCACACTCCTGAGTCTCAATCCATGTTGCGCGATTCTAGTAACGACACTATTAATCTAATTTAGGCCAAATGTCAAGCCCACTAAAGCGAACGAAATCCCTTAGTTTCGTGATCGTTGACCCACCAACGAACGGTCTAGAGCTCTTTTAGACATCTCATTGACGTTGCATTACATATGTCCTTTCTAGATTTTGGATTGAGTTGGTGCAGTTACTTATCATCTCACATTGCCTACATCCATTTATGGGGTGCATAATGTTTTCCACATCTCCATGCTAAAGATGTACGTTCCCGATCCATCTCATATTATTAAATGGGAAAATGTGAAACTTCGTGACGATGCTACCTTTGTCTTGAAGCCGACTCGTATTCTTAATTGAAAGGAACAAGTGCTTCGCGACAAAGTAATTCCGTTGCTCAAAGTGTTGTGGACGCACAATACAAAAGAAGAAGCTACTTGGGAAACAGAAGTTGCAGTTCGTAAGAATTATCCTCAGCTATTTGAGGATTACGAGTAGGTAAAATTTCGATGACGAAATTATTTTTTTAAGAGTGGAGATTGTAACAACCCTCAGATTTGATCATACTCGACCCAATTGAATACGCTAGTATGAGTGATAGGAACCCAGATTAACATGAATAAAACCTTTTAGGATGTAAATAAATGCACCTCCTTGTGTCACACGCGTGCCTAATACTGGCCACTACAACCCTATTATATAGACCGACGACACGGGTTTGGGACCTTGCCTCGTTGGTAGACTCTGCTGAGTTTCAACAAGGGGTCTCGGTCTCGAAACCCATTAGTGGTGAAAATCCACGTTGATGACAGCACCAGTGGGTGCGTTGCATGACTGACCAAAAAAAAAAAAATATAGACCAACGACATCTTATTCATAAAACGGCCCTAAATGTGGCCGAGATGTCCAAAAGAGCTTTAGACCATTCGTTGGTGGGCCAATGATCACAAAACTAAGGGATTTTGTTCGCCTTAGTGGGCTTGACGTTTGGCCTAAATTAGATTAATAGTGTTGTTACTAGAATCACACATCTTAGATCGAGACCTAGGAGTGTGAGTTGTGTGATTCACCTTAGGTTTGACCAAATGAGACTATATAAGAAAATTTCATTTCAAATAGGTTAGAAAAATCAGAATTTCTAACTTCTAGGGTTTGGAGAATTGGGTTTTTTGCTAGAATCGTCGATTCGACCGTCGGTTCTTCTAATTGATCAACACCTGGCTCTAATCAAAAGTAGATATACCCTCTACTATGAAAATTGGAAACTGATTTAGGTTTCGTTGATTCTAATTTCAATTTTTGTTGAAATTAGGCGAGGAAAATAGGTTTCTCTCGATTCTTCGTATCCTAGACGTCGTTATCGTGAGCTAGCACCCAGATAGGTGATGACTATTCTCCTGAGTTAGCTATTATCAGCCCTTGATAGTTTTGGATTGTAAAATTTAGGGTTTTGTGTTGAATTCATTCGAAATTAATCATTTGAATGATTCATGTGTCTTATGTACTGATTTAATAACATGCTTATTATGATGTATGAATTCATTGCTTATTTGAATTGATTTTGTAAGATATGTGATTTTGGTGTGTTTCGCACGCCAAGTGTTTGATGAAATGCTTAAGTGTTGAATTCCATGTCTAATTGTGAATTTGTATCTAGAAGATTACATAGCTGCTTTGTGTGGAATTACTACCTGGAAAACTGTTAATGAGTGGATCGCCTACCTTAGGTTGGGCCGTCATAGACTCGTTCGGTTAATTGGGTGGAACACGGCGGACTGACTCTAGCTAAGCCGATCTCGCCGTCGTTCATTCGACTCCACCATATTAATCCATTCTAGGGAAAATCGATATGCTATGATTGTTGTTGAATATTTTATGGAATCCAAAATACCATAATTCACATTGCTATACAGTCACCATCATTAGGCGTCCGTTTCTTTGAGGGCCTACTCGTTACAGCTTATGGGCCAAGCACGGTGGTATGGGACACTGTGTTTGTGCTGTCTTTGGCCTGTGTTGGGTGACGAGCCTCACAATTGGCCTTGAGCACATATGGAGGACTCATGTGTGTGCCATCTTTATGTTGATCTTGGGTGATGACCATTACCTCATTTGTTTCAATGTCTAGGGTAATGCCCGTATTTATGATTTGATGACTCATAGACTTCGGGTGACAAACCTTAATGGAATCGAGGACCCGGGTGACGAGCAATGGGGTTCTCGCTTACTTGAGTCATGACACAATTGTGGTGTTCTGGCTTCGCCAATACTGCTACCTAAATACAGATTAATAAAGGCTTGGCTAAAGCATGCATATCATGGCATTTGTGGACAATATTGGTGATGAGCCATATTGTTGACGATTCAAATTTGCATTGCAGATAATATTGGTGACAAACCATGTTACTGTCGGTTCAAATCTGTATTACGGGTAATGTTGGTGACGAGCCACATTGCTGTCGGTTTACATGCCATCGGGTGATTTGGGTAACAAGCCACATCCCCATTCTCATATCATGATATACATGCATGTAATCAACCAGACTTAGGAAACTGATTGCTATATTGTGCTTTCATTACCTGTACCTTATTGTATTGATAAAATGTGTAATTTAGGGAATGGTAACACTTTGTTGATCACTCACTCTCACCTGGGACGGTGTTTTAAAACACCAACTAGATACTTATGGCGCGGGATCAATAGACGCGTCAGTGGTAGACGAGGATTACTTCGATCCTATCTCTACCAGATCTTTTTTATAGTTTGCTGACTAGCAGGTTTAGGCTGTTATGTCAGTCTCTTTAGCTTGACTTTTGGACGGTAGTTACAGTGTTTTTTAACATGTATTACATTCATTTTTGGACATATCTATAGTGGGCCCCCATCTATGTGGACCCTATGGTTATTTTTTAGATGGTTTTATATATGCCTAACTTTATTTTCATGATTCGTACACTGTTTGGTTTAATCCTACGCTTTGTATATGATGTAATCAGATTTAGACGGTCAAATTATGCTTCCACATTAAAAGTAACACCCAAGAAAACAAGGGTCGTGTGTTTACTTGATCCCTGGAATTTCAGGGCGTGACATTAACATAGGCCTATAATATTCTAATAGAGTTTTGACATTTTGGCTATCCCCCAATGTTTTCAATATCGATGTCGACGGACGTATCACACCCTTGGGATATGGAAAAAATATGGGGTATCATGTGGGAAATATCGGATGCATCGCGTAATGTATTGTTGTTTTGTGAAACATTGAGAAATTAGTCTAATTTCTCAATGAAACTTCAGGGGATGTTAAGAAAGACATCATTACTCACAACTCAAAAGATAACAAAAATAAATACATAATATGTTTTCTTTTTATGGGGTACTAAATCATATGCTATGCGATAGAAGTGATGCAATTGTATTAAAAATCAGTTCATATAAAATAATATAAATAAGGAAGTGTGATTGATGTTAAGATCAATATACTCTCATAAATACAAAATATTAGGTGTACATACCATTTGGTCGATCCAACTGTTTTTAAATAACATTATTTTTAATTAATTTTTAACATTTTTAATTAAGATTTTTTTTTTTAATTTTAAAAAAGGTCCATCAATCTGCAGATCAGCCTCCCACTACTCTAATGTGAATTTTCAACCTCTAATTGCAAGTTAAATGGGTGAAATGGAGGAAATTTTGAATTTCCCCAATTTTCTCAAATTTGAATAACAATTTGAATCGAAGGTCAAAACCCTTGATTGAGTATGCAAAACATGCAAAATCATGAATTATGAACTTCATTCTATTGATTCTAAGGAATTAAAAAAAAAAAAAAAAAAACCTCACCAATTTATGTTTCTATACATCATGCTCTTTGATCTCAATTTCTGCTGCCAAATCCCTTTTCCTCTCCAAATAATTGAAGAGTGGGCGAAATTTCCTTAGGCACGTAATGAAAGCAAAACATTTCAGGAAAAAAAAAAACCTGATTGTTGGGGATTTGTAGCAATTTTTTCAATATTTTTGCCAAGGGGACTGTTGCACTTAAGGTATTGTCGATACATTGCTTCCAATACTTGCAGTACATAGCGATATATCGACCAACACTAGGGAACGTCTCAACTAAAGCCTAGTATCGTATTGGTACTGTGTGATACCGGCTGGTATTACCGATGTTGCAATCATTGCCCCCATATAAGGTGAGGCACACCATATGAACGGTTAGATCATTGAAAGATGACCCTAAATCCAAGGCAAAAATCCCAATGTATCCTATTAAAATGCGTTGGGATTTATTTATGGGGCATCCATTAGAGAGTTAAGAGGGTTGTGCGTTCTAGCAACTCTAAGGGCCCGTTTGGATACTACCAAATAAGTTACTTTTTGACTGAACTTAAGTCATTAAGTTACTTTTGGCACTTAGTTGGTTTGGTGAGTATAATTGAAAAGTAACTTATCTCTTAAAAATTACTTATCTTAATAAGTATTTTTTTTAGCTTTTTGACTTTTGGCTTTTCTACTTATCTCTCTCATGTCAGGCTTTTGCTCTTTTTTTTTTTATGGTTAGTACACACCCACACTGTTAGTCACCCTCCAATGTTGATTAACCACCCTCCAATTTGGCTTTTCTACTTATCTCTCTCCGGTCACACTACATATCAAAGTACTCTCTCATGATTCACTCAATTACTTCTCTCTCATACTATCCATATCAAAGGAGGCCCCACATGATGGACTGTCCCATCAAAGGTGGGGCTCACACAGTGGACGGCCCACATCAAAGATCTACATTAATTGGTGCAAGATCCAATCCACCAATCAAGTTGATATTATCTTCTACATCTTTCCCAAATATGGTTCTAGTCCACTCACCATGTGGACCGACTATTGGAAACAAGTGAATGGGTTAGAAAACTTCAGCCAAGTCTTCCAGAGCCGTACATTTGTTTTGCAGACTGTGGCCCACCTGACCAGTGGATCAACCTGATTCTTGTGCCAGGGCATCCATATAATGGTCCCGTTCTGATGGATGGAATGTATCTCGGACCAATCAGTGCTATGCTAGCACATGCATGGCATGTACATGAGGATTAGAAAAGCTCATTCTGTTAGGAAAACTGCCTCAACGCTTAGCTTTTTCTTTTCATGTCAATATGTTACTTATCATGGTGTTATTACCAAACATACTTATTTACTTATTGGCTCATAAGTATGTTGTTTACCAAACCTACTTATCTGCTTAATAAGTAAAAACTAAGATAAGTAACTTATCTGAGAAGTAGCTTATCTTAAGTAACTTACAATCCAAACGGGCCCTGAAAGACAAGGTCCATAACGGTAACAGTGGCCACTACCTTTATTATTATTATTATTATTATTATTATTATTATTATTATTATTATTATATGGAAAAACTTACTTCAGCCCTGTAACGGACCGTTACAACAGTTACAGGGCCATTATGGGTCATTACGAGTCAATTTTTCTGTAACGACTGTGACAAATGTGTAATGGTTACCACCGTTACCGTTTATGTAACGGCCACTACGTAACACACACACACACACACACACACACACACACACAATGTGTGTGGAAAAAACCCATTTCGGCCCCATAGGTCCGTTACAACTGTTACAGGGTCGTTACTGGTCAATTTTTTTGTAATGGCCATTATGACCCCGTAGTGCGTAAAGGTTACCACTGTACCATTATGTAACGCCCATTACGTAACTGTTTTGGAATGCCTTGCTAAAAGAACACCTGGCTAGCTTGGTATCCTAGCTGGTGTGTATCACTCTGCTGAAGCGGTGTAGGCGTGGGATTGAGAATTACCATGTGCGTTCAGTAAACGCTAGTAAACATCCTACCCAAAAGAAAAAAAAAAAGAGTAGAAGATGAATAAGGGGCCTTGCATTCAAAAGATATAAAGACATCCACATACCTACTTTATGGGGCCTACCATGGTGTTTATATTCCATCCATTCTGTTCATTTGACGAGTCTTACATGAATGAATAGACACTTTAGAAATCGGCCAGTCTAAAACTAAGGCGGGCCATACTGTGTGAACTTAGAGGTTTTAGCTGTGATTTACATTGTTCCCTTTGGTGTGGCCCACTTGAGCCAAGCACTCTTAATGGACAGAGTGGATGTCAAACCTACAACATAGCATGGACCCCCCATAGCTCGAGTGTTGTGCATGCCTTGTGTAGAATATGTGTTGCATTCTGTAGGAGGGGGTGGGGAGTAGGCAACCCTATTCGAAAACCAAGGTATTCTGTAATGGTAAGGGTGGCTGTAGCGGCCACCACTGTTACCTTTAGGATACGGGGTGTAACGGCCGTTACGGGGGCTGTAACGGGCTGTTACGGCCTCTCTTTTTTTATTGAAAAAATAAAAAACTGAAAAACTTGTATTGGCCCTGTAACAGGTCCATTACGGCCTTCATGGGGGGCGTAACATGGCCGTTACAAGGGCTGTAACGGCCTTTACGGATCATTTTTTCCATAACGGCTATTATGGCCTTTATGACCCCGTAACGTGTAACGGTTGCCACCGTTACCTTTATGAAACAGCCTTTAAGTTCCTTTGCAAGACTGAATGTTGGCATCAAGGTATTAAAAAAGGTAATGTAATGGCCGTTACGTAATGGCAACAGTGGTAACTGTTACATGTTACAGGGCCGTAATGGCTGTTTCCGAAAAACAGCCTGTAGTGGTCCCTTACAGGGCCGAATAGTTTTTTTCTTTTAACTATTTTTTAAGCAAAATGAGACGGAACTCATTTTTAAGTGGTAACCAAACAGGCCCTAAGGTCCCTAAAATAGGAGTATTCAGAGCTTCAACTGAAGAAAAAGCTCTTTATTTGGAACAGTTCCAGTATTGGCATTTTGGTCAACTTCTGTCCAACAAATGGCATTGACATTTCATGCTAAGGCATTTCGATTGCTGCCTTCCAAAAGGAAGCAGGAATTCTCCAGCTGGATGCCTTATCAGTAAACTAATGGAGAATTCCAGTATTTTCAGCACAAATCCTTTTCAGTTCTCTTGCTCAGATGTTAGATTGGTCTTGTTTTCTACTAGTTTGCAATCCTATGTGTTAGGTTCTCCATAGACAGTTATTTATCCACGAACATGCAAGAATTTTCTTATTGCTTTGTTGTTCTCTATTTTCAGAGAAGTAGCTGTGTTGCGGAGCAGTGAAAGCAAGCTGTACATCCTACACATAGATGGATCACTTGATGGGACAGGTTAGCTTTGCACAATATGTTCTGGTTAGAGAACTTTTAAAGACAATTTTCTCACAACTTTAGTTTGATTGGATTGGTGTTCCTCAGAAAACATCTCAAAAGTTGTGGGATGCCATAGGGTTGAAGACATAAAGGAAGTAGTGTTCGGAATAGGATTACAGGTTTTGAGGTTCGTTTCTAGTTTGCTTGTTTTAAGAATTAGCTAACTGGTCATTTACTTCTCTAGTTTTATTAAGTTTGTCTTTATCAGAGTGCACATCGAGGGCAATGCATCATACCTTTTCATAACAAGGACTATTGAGAAATCAAGGGGATTGCTCTATCTACTGCAAGTTTGTGATTCAAGTGAAACAAATAATAGATGCTCCGTACGAAGGTGATCTCTCCATCTGCCACCCTATATTTCTTAAACTGAAAAGAGTGACGAACTACAGTGACAAGTCAAGAAGTTTCATAAATATTTCGGGGAATTGCAAGTCACTGAGCCTCAATCATCTAGTTTGCTGAAGGCAGGATTGCTCATGTTTTTGCCCATGGTTGTGATCAATACTGTTCTGATGGGCCCAACTCGGATGGAGGATGATCGAAAAAGTCTCTCAGACTGAAAGATCCTAATTTTTTATGTTTGGTTTATTGCTCCAAAAAGTCTCTCATACTGAAAGATCTTAACTTTCTGTTAATGGAACTGTCGTTGTATTTTTTCTATTTGCTGTCTGTGTGGGGCTTAGGATCTTATGGTCTGAGATCTTTGGGGCATCATCCCCATCCACGGTGAGGCCTCTTCAGAATCAGCAGTCTGGATAACTGAATCATGGGGCCAATCGTGCAAATCCTGCACCTCAGAAAACTGTTTGTTGATTTATATAAATTTTGCATCTCTCTTTGTGGGTTTGTGTGGGACCTTGAGAATTTAAATGGCAGTTGGGAGCAGGTTCAGGTCAAATTGTTTGAGCATCAGATTTGTGGAGGTTTGGAGATGAGCATCTTTCAGTTCTCGATGCTGCTGTTTTGGCACAGTAGTGGCAATGGTATGCTTTTGAGTGGCACAAATTGCTTTATCACATTCATTAGGTCTTGTATTCTTGCGGGACTAACATACATGCCCATCAGTTATGCATGCTTATTTCATTATCAGTTCTTCTTGGCTTCTGTTGAAACATTGTTTGTTTTGACTAAGATTTTGAAACAAAGGTAATAAGCAAAACTTCAAATTTCCAATAAATGGTTCATTTACCATATTAAGCATTTTGGAACTGGTATCAGACCTTGAATTGTATGGGTAAACAAATGCAGACTTTTGTGCTCAGTAGGCTTGTCTCAGATGGTGTGCTCTAGATATACAAGGTTATCAGATGCAATTCGTATCATCATATCCCATGGGTGTAAGCTTCAAACATGCAAATCGCAAATCCTACATAATTGTATAATTATTGCTTCAAATTGAATGAATTGTACAATAACTTTGGACTATGCAAGTGGGGCCCAAAATAACATTAAAAAATCATTTTTTTCATTTTAATAGATTTTTTTCTTATTTTTTATTCTTTTGCCATGTAAAAGGCCCTCCCCTATTAAACAATCCTCGTGTTTGTTTTTTCTTTTTCTTTTTTTCCTTTTTTTTTTTTGAGAGAGAGAGAGGGGAGGAGATTCGGGGATTCTGATATTAAAAAAACCCAAAAGAAAATCAAAATATATTTTTTCAATCAATAGAATTGAATGTTGCTTTTTTCCTAACATGATTTTACACTTGGGTGAAAGGAAAATAAATTATTAAATGATTCTTATATGTTTAAAGTAAAATTTCTTGAAAAATAAAAAGAAGGAAAGACAAGAATCCTATAACACTCATGATATATATCACACTATTACTTTTCTTGGTGCATATTGATGTGAAATGGACAATTGACAAATTTTTAATTTTTCTGATTTATTTAGATTTTTTCAGATTTTTTTTCAACACTTTTTTCAAGAAAATCCAAAAAATCGTACAATTTACGGTATGATTTGCGATTTGATAGGATTCAGCCCCTACTATGGTTTGCTATACGATGGCAATTTTGACAACATTGGAGACATCAGCTATACGAAAATTTACCATTGTGGGTAGTGTAAAATAATTGTTCTAAGGTGCAGTGTAGGGCTTGACCATGTTACAATGCAAGTCATTTTGTAATCACGTATTGGTGGGTTCCCTGCTCTTTTGTGTGGCCAACTACTTGGGCATGCCCTTTCATTTTTGTTGGTGCTTTGTTATTGGCAGTTCCCTTAGCGACCTCCCCTCCATAATGCTATTTTTGTGTTCACCCTTTGGGACATGCATGTAATAGTTGGGTTGGTAATCAATACTGGGTGGGATGTTGTTGGCCCATGAGTGGTGTTAATGTGAACCTTTGCCATGGCCAGTTTCAAGAGTCATGTTGAAAGAGGATGGTTGATATCTGGTGGTCAGCCAATTGTAAAAATCTTGCCAATCTACTGTTTAAGAGTGAATCCTAAATTGCAGGGTGAAAGGGTAAGATGATGATGATTACAATTTATAAACATGTGGACAAACATTCTTAGAGACCCAACCAGATCCATCAAATCCAATTTCTCTTGATTTTTCTGGAACTATTTTTTTAATGGTTTCTAGAACTTGTTTACGCTGCATTAAGAAACAAAAAGCATGCTTCACCTGCAAGAATAATCCTGTGAGAGTACCTAATCAGAAGAAACAGAATTCTCAACCCTTTGCAGCTATGGATCTTTGTGCTGGAAAAAAAAACTGATACACCATATGCCAGATCTTGGAAAGGAAAGAATAGTGACATACATTAGTTTAAGACTTCGTACAATATAAATATGGCCGTTGAAATTTATGTACAGGAGTTGATCTAAAGATAGACTAGTGTGGACCAATCAAATTGTCCAATGTGGAATGCTGGACTGAACCCACTTGAGTGATAAACCTGCCCTCATTTTAAGCAGCCTTCTATTTAAGCAGCCCTGATTGGAGGCAGTAAATAATGATTGCTATTGCCCTCAGAAATTACTAAATCAGACCTCGTAAAGAAATATAGCTTTGAAACTCATGTTAGAATTAAGCTTTTCTTTTTTGGCCCAACTAAAGTAACTCAGTAGCATGTAGTAAATTAGTAATACAGTTGAGTGAATTATGATCTCAAGTATCAACACTTAATTTTGCACATATTTTAGATATTTCATTTTTTGAAGTTTGAGGAATACAAGATAGTGCTTAACGTGTCTTATTTTATGATGGACAGGGGAATCATGGCTTTTGAGATCTCTATTTGTGATTGAAGGGTACGTGCTTGTGTGCATTGAGGATCTTGTACACTTCAGCTCTCCTATAGATGATGTTGGAGTATCTTCTCCATATTTCTCCCTTGATTCATGCTGCCCTGTCTGTGGCATAGTGGAAATGGTAAATTTCTGTTTATCTGTGCTTTCTTTATTATTACAAAGATGATGAGTTATGCATAAGAATTTGAACAGTGTCCCACATTCTGTACTTGTGGGACACTAGTTGATCCTGGCCATTTATCTGATGGGACCCATCTTAAATGGGGTGGTTCCCAAAGTTTTCACACATTGGTGGATCTTATTTTGATTGTTAGGAAAAGAAAAACATACTGCAACGGTCGATACAAAAGACCACAAGATTGGATGTCTAGGATCTTCTAAACTAGAAGAATTTTAAGCATTCCCATCTTTAACAACCATGGTATCAGTGGTCTGGATCACTGAACCAATGGTCCTATTTATATGGAATGGGCACATCAGGACCTGATAATTCCATGGCAAAGATTCCCTTCAAATCTAAAATGTCAACTATACCTAATAATTTCCCAAAGTATGGTATTGGATATGCTGATCACTGACATCTAGACCCATGAAATTTTATCCCTAATATGAGCATATACTATAGGAGTCTAGAACTAATCATTTTTTGGTTTGATGGTTAAATAGATTCCATCAATACATGCATCTCAAGGCACATACACCTTGGGAGTCCTTCCCAGTTGAAATGATCCTGATATTACCTTGGCACTGCAAAACCAGCTTAAGGTCATATACTGGCATGTGCCATGATGGATGCTTTGGCACGACCCTCAACACCATGGTGAATAACTTTAGTATCTATTTCCTCATGTCATGTATCATCATCAGCATCATCACTGTTGTCGTTGTCATCGTTGTCGTTGTCGTTGTCATCGTTGTCGTTGTCGTCGTCGTCATAGCCTTGCCCTGGCTAATTTGGATCAGTTTCAAGAATGCCTTTTGGCCAATCGTCAAGACAGGAAAGTGGCTTTCCCATGATTCCTGTCAAAAGCTTGAGAACTGCTGCCGGTTCGATATCAACGCTCTACCCAGGCTTGGGAACGGTTAGCGCATTGCTACCAGCTGGAGTAATATATGGTGCATAAATTATTACGCACTATTTCATTATATTTTATAATATGTTTATTTATATATACAGTATTATGAGGTCTAGTATATTATAGTGCTACTAGTTGTTTCATTTCACTTGGATAGTCCATTCGGTTGATCTGAACTGTCTATTAAATTCAGAGCATATTTCATGGACTACTATGCAAAATAGCATAGATCGGATGATTGGCCCTGTTTTCTATAGCCATCCTTTTCCAAGCCATGGATGCAACGGTTATGATTGCCCAAAAATGGGGATTCTTTCTAATCATAAGCATTCCTTAATGGGCATTGGGCACTAACAAACAGATGGATCAAATTGTTCATCAGGCCAAGTTTTGTGTAGACAATCTTGACTGTCCATATTACAGGCCCTTAATCAAATGGTTAATATTTTTCATATTGGTGGGATGTTTTCATGGTAGCCTATGAAATGTGCCTTGGACCTAATGAATAGTCTGGATCAATGAATTGGAAAGAGTCCCAATGCAGCTAGGAGAACTATAATTTATAGTGCTTTGGGAAACTAGAGTATATGAATCACTTTTGGAAGTTACTAAATGTCCATCTCTCTTTGTAAAGTGTTTTCTAGAGCTAGATTGTATGCTATCGCAAAATCAAGGATGTCATCCCTCATTTCATTTCTTTTCTCGATACCATATCCTCCATATATGCTCTCATATCATCCATTTTCTTTTCCTACATGACAATTTAAGTCTCCTCCTACAAATATCCTGTCCGTTTGGAATTCCTTACATTAGTCCATCCATATCTTCCCAAAATTGTCTTTTGATTCTATCCTCTAATCCCACCTGCGGCGCATATGCACTAATAATGTTATCTCCTCTCCTAACACAGGTTCTATTAATAAAATCCTATCACTTTACTAACATTTACAACTTTATCCTTTAAATCTTTATCCACCACTATCCCTACCCTATTTCTATTATTGTCCTTTCCTATGTTCCAAAGTTTATATTCATCAATTTATCTAGTTTTGGCCCCTTTCTACTTTGTCTCTTGAATGCAAGCTATGTTGACTGTCCTTTGTTTCATTGTGTCTACCAACTTCATGCACTTACATATCAATATATATGTCATGTGTCAAGATGAATCCTGTTCTCCTAGACTAGCGTCTTTACCCACGCGCGGAATGGCGTGGGAACCCTTGTCTACTTCTCACAGCAACTGGGCATTGTTGCAGCGCATTGCTTCTAGGGGACGCCCTAGCCAAACCTTCCTTATTTCTCACTATACCCAGGTTCTGATGCAATGCATCACTTACATGGAACACCCTAGCATGAGTTTGGAAGGTCATATTGTTCGGATTCATGATGAAGTTATGGCATAAGTTTGACACCAGTTGCCAACCTGACAAAACCCTTCTTTATCCGAGCTTTGGACCAGCAATGAGAGCACAAAACTCCCACTCGTGCAATGTAATAGACTATTACATAGGTTGATTGCAATCAAGCACTATCTGATAGTCTAGTACATAGGTTGATTATGCCACCAAGTTTATTTCTTTACATTTTATAATGTAGTATGTTAGTATACAATAGAGACCCTGTGATGTTGAATTCCATATATCATATCAAATGACTGGGCAGTAACTTTGACACCAACACCAGCCATCAAGATTTTAAACTATGGCATATGTGTTAATAAAGGCATGCAACCACCTCTAGGCTTGTCATGGTATACAAGATGCCTGCCAAACAAGTGTCTTGTTTGCCCTGGTCGATTGACTCTTAGAGTTTGACATGTTTCTTTTTATTTATTTAATTATATTTTTCCTTGGCTTTGTTCTGTCATGAGTTGACTTGCCAATTGCACGTGACAAGTCATCTTGGCAAGTCACAAGCATCGTGTTTAATTAAGGTTGTGATTGGGTCAAAGTTACTTGGAGGATAAATTGCTCTAGTACATGGTACATTACATCCTCTGATACATGGTACGCTAAGGTCGGGGTTGTTTTGCTCAACCCAGTACATACTACTGAGTAGTATGCAATAAAGTTGCATAAACAAATAGATATTGTAATTTATACATGAAATGACAAATGTCATTATCATAGATCCTCCATGCATAATATTATATTACTCACCTATTATTGCATATATCAATGTCTAAATCTCTACATTTTGAATATAAATTTACACCACCACCTAAACTCGCCCCAGGTTGGAGTTGGTAGGTTCAAGTTGAATGCTCCAAAAGGGGAAGGGGAAGGTCCAAGAGGATGTGGATGTAGTAAGAAAAGATTTTATGGCCTATGGTTTAATTGGGGATATGGTCCTTGATTGAGTGCAATGGTGGAAGGGATTCATGGAGTTGACACCAATTAGTTGGGATAAGGCTTATATTATGATGATGATCATGATCATTGTTGTCATGTGCGACCGCATATGCGCATATGCGATGTATGCGCTCGTATACAGCATATGTGATTGCATATTGGCCATCGCACATTAAATTTTTTTATTTTTTATTTTAATTTTTTGTAAAAAAACAATTTTTTGCCTATAAAAGGGCTTCCAATCCTCCTCCATTTGCAATATTCTCACCCCAAAACTCTTTTACTCTCATCTTCTCTTACATTTCTTAATTCCAAGTGGTCTTAATCTCTCTCTCTCTCTCTCTCTCTCTCTCTCTCTCTCTCTGAAGTTGGAAGATCAAGATTCAAGCACTTTCAAGTTTCAACGAAGATATCTTGTTGATTTTCTACAATAATAAATAAAAAGCTAGTTGATTTTGTTGTTACTTGTTAAGTATATTATTAAACGTTGATGACTTGATGTTTAAGTCATTGTTTAATTGATTTTATTTATCTCATGTATTGTAAATTTGAAAAATTAGTTATATGTTAACTTAGGAAAGTTCTCCTCAGTTTCTTATATTTTTTTACATTTTTTTTTTAATTTCCCCCTATATATATATATATATATATATATATATATATATATATATATATATATATATATATCGCATATGCGATTATGGGCATATGCGATCGCACATGATCGCATATGCGATTCAACAACATTGATGATGATTAAAAACCTAATCAACAAGAGGATGTGGATGGAGGTTATAAGAAAAGATTTTATGACCTATGGTTTGATTGAGGATATGGTCCTCGATTGAGTGGAATGGTGGAAGGGATTCATGGCTGACACCCATTAGTTGGGATAAGGCTTAGGTTATGATGATGGTGGTGATTAAAAACCTAATCAACAATAGGAAAATGGAGCCATACTTTTGGGTCAGCGAAAATTGTGATCCATATCAGTAGTGACCCATGGTTATGGATGAGTTAACGAAGCATTTGCAAGAAGAGATCCCATGGTGTATGTTGTTTGTAGATGAGATAGTTTTGATGGGACGCAGATTGTGTCCAACCCCTGGTCGGACATTTAAGCATCCGACCAGATCTCTGTGGGAGCCCTCCGTGATGCATCTGTTTATCCAAGCCGTCCATCCCTTTTTAAAGATCATGTTAAGGCATGGTTCAGAAAATCCGGCAGATCCAACAGTGTAGTGGACCACAACAAATAGTAAGCTTGGGTTGCATTAAATGCACAAAGAATTAAATGCAATTTCATTAAATGAAAGAGTCATCTCTGGTGTGGTCCACTAAACCATTGGATCTGCCGGATTTTCTGGTCCATATCTTAACATGATCTTTAAAAAGGGATGGACGTCGTGGATAAACAGATGCATCACGGTGGGCCCCCACGCAGATCTGGTCGGACGCTTAAAGGTCCAACCAGGGGTCAGACGCAATCCGCATCTGTTTTGATTGACCAGATGAGTGAGGGTGTAAATACAAAGCTAGGATCTAAAGGATTTTAGGTTGACTAAAATAGAGTATATGGAGTGCAATTTTAGTAACAACATGAGTGAAAACAAGCAATTAGTTAAGATTACTGATCAAGAAGTTTCCCATAAGACCTTGTGTCGATAATCCATGACAGTGGAGAGACTGAGAAGGATGTTGCCATAGACTTCAAGCTGGGTGGAAGAAATGGAGATGTGCCTTTGGAGTTTATGCAATCGTCATGTACCATTCAAACTGAAAGGGAAATTTTAGAGGATGGCTATAAGATCAGCCATGCTTTATTGGACAGAATATTGGGAAGTTAAAGAACAACATGTTCACAGGATGAGTGTAGTTGAAATGAGGATGTTGAGATGGATGAGTAGCAAGACGAGGAAAAATAGAATTAGAAACGAATGCATTCGAGGAAACTGTGTAGTGCCAATAGGTAATAAGAAGAGGGAAAGTAGACTTAGATGGTTTGGTCACGTGCAATGTAGGCCAAGAACTGCACTGTTTAGGAGTGAGTTGGTACAGGTTGAAAGCTCTAAAAGGGCAAGGGGAAGATCCAAAAGGATGTGGATGGAAGTAGTAAGAATAGACTGTGCCTCCGGAGTTTTATGCGATCGTCATGTACCACTCAACCTGAAAGGGAAATTTTATAGGATAGCAATAAGACCAGCCATGCTTTATGGGATAGAATATTAGGAAGTTAAAGAACAACATGTTCATTGGATGAGTGTAGCTGAAATGAGGATGTTGAGATAGATGAGTGGAGAGACGAGGAAAGATAGAATTAGAAACATGCATTCAAGGAAACTTAGTAGTACCAAATACCAATAGGTAATAAGAAGAGGGAAAGTAGACTTGGATGGTTTGGTCACATGCAATGTAGACCAAGAACTGCGCCTGTTAGGAGTGAGTTGGCACATGAAGGCTCTAAAAGGGGAAGGGGAAAGCCCAAAATGATGTGTATGAAGGTAGTAAGAAAAGACTCGAAGACCTATGATCTAGCTGAACATCTGGCCCTTGATATAGTGGAATGGTGGAATGGGATTCAGTTAGCCAACCCCAGTTAGTTAGGATAAGGCTTAAGATGATGATGATCATAGTGACCCACAATCAAAGATCTGCGACTCAAACAGGAGATTTAGGGAGTTGGCAATCTAGTAACGCAAGTTTGGATACTCAGTTGGGTTCAGCTAAATATAGAGAAAATGAGCAAAATGGAGGTGTGCCAGCCTCTTTAATTCATAAGAACAGCCAACACACTTTTCTTTCAGTCAACAAACTTTTATGAAGGAAACAGAGAGTAGGTCTATCCAATCAAGATAGTGGGGTACCTTGAACTACTAATACAGAGGTGGAAACTCTCTAGGCATTCGACCAACCTCAAGGTTGTAATTTCTTATGTTTTGTCCAAGTGGAAACGATCTGAATTGCAATTCTTAAGGTCATTTTCTACTTCATTGAATTGAATATTGCATATCGAAGTTGAGCATCAGAATGCAACTAAACTATGATGGATAACCTCCTTTGTCAAATGCACTGACTATGATACATGTGCGCATCAAATGAGATCCTGCTTATCTTAATGAATATCATATGAAAACCTTGCATGATTTTAATCCCTTAATTAATAAGATAATCCAGCCTAATGCTGCATTTCCAGGTAATCGAACCCAGGGAAAGTAGGTGTGTGACATTGTCTTTGAACCATGCTGCATCCAAGAAAATCAACTTTTTCCCTGACCATGGGAAGAAAAAGCAATTTGAACAGGTGGCTTCGGCCCCTCTCACATGGAAACTTAAGTGGTTCTCTGAAGATGCTGTGCTCAAGTTTGTGGCATTAATCAAGGCCATCCATTTAGGAGTAAACATGTCTCCTTTACCTGTAAGATGTGTATCTTGATTTTCTACAACATCCGTTGGTTTTGTATTCTTTCATTCTTTTTTTCCCCCTCTTTATGCTGCTCGTTTCTTTTTAGCTGCTGTGTGTGATGAGTTGTAGGTTTGGCTTTGCATTCTTTGATTCGTGAGTTCTTTCAACGGTTTGTGTACAGATTTGTACAGAACATCAAATGAAAATGTCAAGAGTTGTGTTTTTCTCAATATCTACATTCCAATATATTTGTTTATCATCTCACCTCCAAAGTCAACACATCACCTCAATAAGTTTTATTTCTTTTCGCATACAAAGAAGCTGAAGCAATGGTTATTCACTTGTTTCCACAATGCGGAGAGGAACATTCTAGACAAGATTTACTGAACTTTCAAGGTCCCTGAGTTCTTTTGAGGATATTTTGCTAAGTTTTCAGAAATTGGGAGGAGAAAAAGGCTGGCATGGATTAGACCACAAGCTATGATCCACTTAGCAATAACTTCCAACCTTTCATGTATGTGCAACATCCGAGCCATCCAATAGGTTGGCTCCAGGATCCACCTTGTGCACAAGTCAGCCACATCCACTCATTGAATGTACCACACTTGTATTTTTCTATCAATGGCTAGATATTGTTTTCTATGTTGTGGCCCACATGAAAGGTAGATGGGGCTGCTTTTCTCACTGGGTGACCTTGGGGCCAACCCATTGGAAGGGTTGGATGTCATGCACTTAATAGGTCAGAACTTATCCTCTGAGTGGACCCTAATGTTTGAAGAAAATTTCACATTGGCAAACTGAACCAAAGCCTTTGTCTCAAAGAAAAATAAATAAATAAATAAAAGTTTTACAAAAAAAAAAAAAAAAATTGCTAAGAAAACTTTGAGGGTGATTCAGATGTGGAAATGGGTCGTTGTCATACTTTGATAGAATTAAAGTCCTTTTGATAAAAAGGAGTATTTAATCGAGAATAATTATTTTATATTGGGATTAGATTTCATAGAGGCAATGAATGAGTTTTTACTCTTCTTTTTTTTAAGTAACTTCCTATATTATTACTCGGAATAAATCGTAGGAGAACTCCCGTGTAATTACTTAGCAGGCATGCAAATGGGTGTGTAAGGCTTCCGTGAGGGAATTGACATTTTAAGTGCATGAAATCCACCCAATCCATCAGGTTCATTGCCCCTTGCCCTTGATCCCAAAGATCAGGCTGATTCACGACTAAGCGGGCCACCCCATAAGGAGTTATAACTAAACCTCTAATTTCATGTCTTTTGGCCCACCTGAGTTTTGTAATACCATTGTTCTTGAGGGAATGCTTTCATCTTGATGAAGCAAGTTGGATGGATTAGATGAAATATATAAAGCACTGTAGGCCCTACACAAAAACCAAAGGTGGGCGTTCCATACCAGTTTGTTTCCTGTGGTGCGGCCTACCCTGTGTTTTGGATCTTGGGTTCCAGCCTGAACGAGAGGCAGCACCTCATGAACGGGTTGGAGATCTAATGAAAATTTTGATCCAAGTAGATGCACCTACTAGTAGTTAGGCCAGGGTAATTCTAAATTTTAATCAAGTTTCAATTTTGTATTTGCACATCTTTATTTATTTAGTTCACAGACATGCACACACACAAAAAAGAAAAAGAAAAAAAGTGCATGTCGTTCCTCTTTTCTCGCTCCATTTTTAGAGATCAAAATGTATTCATCCTAACTTTTTTTTGAGACAGGTTAGCATTTTAACAGCAACCTTTTGCTATGGATTTGGAATCCACATGTTTGCAAGGTTGAAAACGAGGCCCAGTGCACCTATTTCTCCAAAGACCGATCCTAACGTCTCTCTTGTGAAACTGGATCCTCTCCAACCTGGGATCGATGAAAATATGGTGCAGCTAGCAGCTTGTGGGTCCCACTGGTGTGCGTATGGCATCCAACCTGTCCAGCTTGTCCATCTTGAAAAATGAGAGGCCCAAAAATCAGGTCAATCAATCATCACACAGACCATATTAAACACTGGGCAACCATTCGCCGTGGTAGTCCACCTGACAATCGGACCAGCCTAATTTTTGGGGCGTTCCACTTCCATGGTGGCACAAACCTGCTGGATGGGTTGCATGCCATACACTACTATAGGCCCCAAAAACAGCTAGGGAAGCCCTAAATGACTTAGAAATCACCGTGATGAGGTAAGAAGATAAGAGGATCACATCTATATACGAGATTGCTTGTGCCAGATTGACAGGACGCCTGATGAATTGCCTGGATCTTGAACACTGCTGTGCTTAAGACAACAAATCCGAGGCCCACCAGGACCAAATTGGTGGCCCGCAAATTAATCGAGCGATCCGATTAGGATCATCTAAATATGTCAGGTAATCAGGTCATCGAATGGGCAGTGGAGCGCATTAAATATTATCCGGAACAGTATAGAACGGCAGATGACAGTTAGGAAAATAGTTAGCAAATTTGTTTTAGACTCAGGTTTAAAAAAATAAAAAAATAAAAATAAAGCCACTGGCTGAGGAAACAGAATAAAACTTTTTTTTTTCCAAGAAACATAATTATCAGAACAAATGAACTTTTAAGAGTGACCTAAAAAGAAAATGTGATCCGCTTAGAGATTGAGAAGGTGAAAATTTTAAGTGGAGACAGGTCATTTATATAAGGATTACTCGAGAATAAAATATTTAAATGGAAAGAAAAGATATTAACGTACAATTTTATTACCTACGTATATTACTGCTCAGGCACAGAGAAATCTATCCATTCAAATTGACATGCTGCCTTTTTATCTTATTTAAACACATGCATAAGCTTGTGTGTATATAGCCATTTTTTCACTCCCATCTATTAGATAGCCATACTTTTTGGTTCTCCAATTTTCTCCTCCTGAAGTCTAGTCTCCTTTTGGTAGGCAAAAATATAAAAACAGGGGAGCAGGTAATAGAAAATGAAGGGAGCAAAACTTACTTTGATGGTCTCCTCTCAAACCTTTCAGTTGCAGGAGAAAAGTAAAAAGTAAAAAAGCTATAAAAAAAAGAAAGAAAGAAAAAAAAATACTGAAATACTGAAGCTTTTTTTTCAGTAAAATAGTAACTTACAAATAGCACTTAACCAAACTTACTTTAAAAAGTAACTTAATTGCTGACGTCAGTAGAAAAAGCTACTTATGCAGATGCATCCAAATGGGCCCTTAATGTAACACTTCTCTGCAGTATGGATTTTTCCTATGGTTAGGGATCTTAGTACATGGCCTGATGTAAATAGGAAAAGAACCAATTGACAGATCGGATCATCCAATGAAAGATGGGAATGAAGTAAAACAGGAAAAAGGTGTGGCTGGGATCATTCAATGAAAGATTGTCTGCAGTAAATAGGAAAAGCTGCGGCTTGGATCATCCAATGAAAGATTGTCTGCAGTAAATAGGAAAAGGTGTGATCAGCATCATCCATGGAATCATTTGACACATATTGACTAGATGAATGGTCCAATGTTCCTATTAGCACAATACCAAACAGGCAGTTCTAATGAGAATCTAGCAACTACATCCAATGTAGGTTAGTGTCAAAAAAACATAAAATCAGGTCCATGACTGCTTTGAAAATAAATCCAAAAAATATACACCATGCATTGCAAGTGGACCAAATTGAGCACTGCCTCAGAAGAACAAATGTGCAACCATTTCTCAATACCCCAATAATCATACAAAAATAGGTATTAAAGCCTTTATCCCAATTTTGGAGGACCCACATCAGATTTCCGGGCATCAAACAAAGTTTTTGAAAGTTCAAGCAAGAAAAAAGAAAGTTCCAAAAAATTTTATCAAGTGAAGGAAAGCACCACTTTTTGCTGCAAATAGAGGGCAAAATATGGATTAAGGCAGACTGCGCTATCCAAACAGAGACAGCAAAAATAAAGATACCAAAAATACTGAAAACCCAACAACCTCAATGAAATCCTTCAGCCCTTCATGATGCTAAACATAAATGAAAACAAAATCATAGAATTTCTGGTCATTTCATGACTTGTCATTGTGATGTTTAATGGCATGCGATGAAGAATTTAACCATAAAAAACGAAAAAACAATCAAAACTGTTCACCAGCATGCCCCAACATGTATGGGCCATAGCACAACAACAATACCATATTGGGTTAGCCCTATCAATTATCTGAGGTTTAAGGTAAAGGGGCTCGGTATAAGTAACACCTGATGGATAAGTCCTCCATTCCAACTAGTGTTATTTTCATGATATGCAACCAGTCACGGTGGGTCCTACCATATGACTACCTCAAATATTTTAGATGCAGGCATGTGTTATACTAGCACTCATCTGAATAATGGTTAAAAAGACCCAAAAAATAGCAACGGAGGCCTGATCTGACGCTTATTCTAGAAATTCTGATTTATATCAACTCCATCCCATTCCACTGGAGTATCAAGTATTGACATCGATATCCTCAATCAGAAAGAAACCTTTTCATAAACTAAAATAAGATGCAAGCATACCACCATGTTACCTGAAACCTCAGAGATCTCACCCATGGTATTAACTAGTGCAGAATGATACTTGGGTACGTCATAGACACCTTATCCTACTATGAGACCCATGTGCAAACCTTCTGCAGTAATGCTATCATTCGGGTGCAGGGTAGCGTTCCTTGGACAAGATGCAGTATAGTATTCATTGGGTGCAAGCATGCCACCATGTTATTGGTTGGTTGATCAGGGTAAAGTTCCTTGGATTATCACTCATCTGCTCTCCTGATGACCTAACCTGATTCATTTCAGCTTTAGAGGTCTCTAGGGAGACATGATACTACGTTAAGTGTTTGTTTTAATTTTATAGTTAGGAGTCTTTGCTTACTACTATAATGGCTGAGATGAGATAGGTGTCACTCCTAACTATAAAACTAAAACAAACACTTAACATAGCATCGTGTCTTCTTCGAGACCTCTAAAGCTGAAATGAATCATGGAAGGCCATCAGGAGAGCAGATCAGCGATAATCCATGGAATGCTAACCTGCTCAACCAACCAGTAAACAAGATCAAAGCGATCACATTATCCAGTAAACCACGTAATGATCTCACCTATAGAGAACATCACCAAGTCCCATTTTTTCTGTTTCTGTGAAGGGATGGATCAACCTAATAGAGGAATTCATGGAGATGACAATGTCTAATGCTTTTTAATATGCAGTATGATTGATCGTACCATATCCACATTGACACACTCCAAAGGCGCACCCCAGACAATACCGATATTTAAAACCTTGCCCTCCCCAGACCAACAACTGATAGCAAACCCAACCGAAAGTCGCCTCTTGCCCTTCCCTTCTGAAGTTTCCCTCAAAGAGAAATGGAAATCAATTCTGATATGCCAATTTCATGCATAAAGACCTTGTTTTTAATCCTTTTTTTCTTGAACGATGGGGTGTCTTTAATCCTTCCATCTTTTTTAGTAATCACTTGATGACTAGACTGGGCCAATGATTTGGGCCGGTCATCCATCATTGACCCTACCTCAGGCACCAGGCCTAGATTTCAAGCCCGGCCCCTGCCCTCAGGTTAAGTTTATGGGCCAGATCCTAGCCCAACAAGGCCGGGTCAAGCAGCTAGCCCATTGCCACCTGTAAACACAGTCTATTACTTAAGGCCTCTTCCATGAGCCCTTGTAAACAGGAAACACTCCTAACACATGCAAAACATGATTTCACCATGGGGTTCTAGGCCAGTGCCTGTGTGGAGGTCATCTTGGAACTATAGCTGGAGGGGCATTTTGAAAGCGCATAATGCGAAGTTTTTACAGTTAAACTTACCAATGCAAAGCTTATTCCTATGCCGCCAAAACCCCCCCTTGCCATATGCAACTCCTTCCTGAAATTGGAAATGGCTAATCTAAGAAGATTCTAAATCATACAGAGCCTGGATACAAGCTCCAACATGGCAATCCAAAAGTAAGGTCTAACAACACCAAAGGCCATGATTCCATTTCCAGCCAATTCGAGACAAAGATCAAATGCATGGAGGCACACAAAAACCCATGCTCCTGAGAGACACCCAGTCCCATGCGACATCCCAATCAAATAGACCAATCTTGGACACAGATATCTAGAGAACTCCTAAGAGCCCTTAAACCTACAAGTGGTACCCACGTCAATCAGTTTCCCCTAGACTCAATCCTCTTAACAAAATTACACACAACCAAAACACTAAATGCAAACAAAAATTATGGCAGGAGTTCATCCAAGGACCACCAGCTAGATGCATTCCAGTGATTGTCTTGCACCCCCATCCTCTTAAATGTCTCTTCACTCCATTAGGAACAGTCAACAACCCAATCCCAACCACCTTCATGCAAACAGACAAGCATAAATCGCCGTTTCTGAACATAGATTGGAGTTCAATATGATTGTCAACAATTTCATATTTAACCATTCACATTCAATCATAAATAGTGTTGACAGGATTATTCATCCAAACTTCAACATGAATGTGGCTCATCTACCATCGCAAATAGTGAAGAGCTGGTTTTAATTGCCCTACATAAGCCCCATGGAGCAATGCATGTTGAGTTGCATGAGTGGTTTGTACCTTCAATTATGGTTACAAAATGATCCCACGGACAAATGCAAGCATGTACAAGATCACAATGACCACTCGCATGATGATCACTAGTTAGGATTCTCATCACTAAACATGGGGAAAGATTCTCAAAGAGCTGTTAGTAATAAGACTGAGAGTATGTAAACATAACCTGATGATCATGACACCGCATAACACACCACAGAAACTTGTTCTAGGTTTGGTAAATAATCATCAGCTGTCGATGTGGCAAACCAGCTGAGTCACAAGATTATTATTATTATTTTTGGAGGGATAACAAAGAATTTTATTAGAAAGCCTACCAAAAGGCAGGAAAAGAATACAACACACAATTAGCAAACCACCCGAAAGGAAAAGTCAGCCGTGGCTGATTTAACATAAGGAGCCCATAGCCTAACAAGATCCATGACTACTCTAATCACCCCATGCTCCGCTGACCTCCTATTTTTGAAACACCGCTCGTTCCTCTCTT
Organism: Liriodendron chinense; assembly: GCA_003013855.2. Classification (NCBI taxonomy): domain Eukaryota; kingdom Viridiplantae; phylum Streptophyta; class Magnoliopsida; order Magnoliales; family Magnoliaceae; genus Liriodendron; species Liriodendron chinense. Next base: position 9,468,653 of record ML058335.1, read on the forward strand.
TCCAGATTGCCCTCAAAGTTGCCAGGACGATTAACCTCCATATAGCTTTGCTGAATTTTTCGCTTCCTCCTCCGTGCCAAGCCCAAAGAAGAGCTTTGACCGAGTCCAGCATAACATAGGCGATGTGAGACTCAGTGAAGAAGAAGTCCCAAACTTTCCGAGCAAAAGCACAGTGTATGAATAAGTGATCAATTGTTTCCGCATCTTTCATACACATCAAACAAATATTCAGGAAGGATGAGGGATCTCTGTTGAAGATCGTCGATGATTAGAATCCTCTTTCTCCCAACTAGCCAAACGAAAGCCGCAACCCGCGAAGGAGCCTGATAATGTCAATGAAGATACAGGATAGGAGGGCCCTTGGGAGATGGTCAAAGTAGAGATTAGACTAAAGAAAGAGGCGACAATAAACTTGTTAGAACAGTGCCCTTTCCAACACAGTGAATCCTCCTCGAAGGGGGAAGGCGCCACATGCTTGAGGAGATCTAACGACCCTGTAAACTCTGTAGTCCCATCATCGGATAAGCTTCTACGGCAAGGAGGACACCAGACTACAGAGCCCCCGCTGATAGGAGTAACAATACGATACGAAGGCGAAACGATTTGGAGCTACGTTAGCAAACCGAGGAGTAACAATAAAGCTGGGTCACAAGATTTTAGGATGAAGTTGAGAATTTCACTTTTGTCACAGTTGCCACCACTCAAATTATTATCACTAAGGGGTATGGCGTGCGCAACACATGGGGAGAGAATAGATAAGAGAATAAAAGAAGGGAGAGGAAGGGTGCAGCTACATGCAGGTCTAGGCCACGGGTAAAAGAGTTTCAATGGTGGGAGACCCATCCCCACTTTTTCTAGCATTGTGGCCCACTCAATTTTAGACCTGACTTATATTTGGATCGGCATCCTAACATGACGCAACGCAATAGATGTACAGAGTGGATGTCACACAATCATTACAATGGCCATCACATGGCCTTTGTTGCAAGGCTCCTAATAATATGATTGGTACGGGATACACACAAAATGGAGAAGATGTGGGAGCACTGCATGGAAGAATTGAAGAGGCAAAAAAGTCGAAAGTGATGAGATTGAGAGGAAAACAAAAACGGAGAGAATGTGTAGGAGAAGAGAGGAGAAATTTCCTCCTAGGAACTGGTTCTCATGAGAATTCATCCCATGTGATGTGTACATGATATCCAATCCATCCACCAAACGAGTCACCTCATGAAACCATTAGGACCCAAAAAATCGGCCCAATCCAAAAATCAAGTGGGCCACAACAAAGTGTGAGGGGATGCCCACCCTTGGTTTCCAGTGAGGCCAACCGAGGTCCAAAAAAAACAATGTTTTTTTGTTTTTTATTTTAGTCCTGACCCTTCACCCAAGCCAAATGAAGGGTCTGTACAACCTTGATTGCATATACACATCACGTGGGAAGAGTTCTCAAAGGGTTCTCATGAGAACTGGTTCCTAGGAGAGAATTTCTTGAGGAGACCAAGTTTAGAGCAAAATGGACTATGCTAGCCCCAATAGACTAGCACTCTCTTTAATGTTAAAAGGATGTACTGTACACTGCAGACCACAAAAAAAGATGCATGCCCGCATGCATGAGACATAAATCATAGGTTTCTCTACACTTCCCTCAAGCTAAAGCACATATATTGATCATGCCCATCTTGGAACACACGCGAGTCCAATGATGACATCTGGTCCCTTTTGGTTAAGTCTTTCTCTTATTTGTAAGGGCATTCTTATATTTTCCTTTGGCTTTATATATGCTCTCTCCCTTGTTTGGTTTAGGGGAAATTCATTCTAATCAGGCTATCATAGTAAACCAAACATAGACTTACAATGAGGAGGAGATCCTACCCAATCTACATCCGTAAAGGCCTCAATATGAAGTAGGGAATCCCACGCCCTAGAGAGCCTTCAAGAAATTCCAAGATATGACTAATGGCATCTAAATGACAGGTACGAGGGGTATGCATAAATTGACTCATGACACTAATGATAGGGGCAATGTTAGGATGGGTAATGGTCAAATAGATGATTTTGCTCAATAGGTGCTGATCCATGCCCATATTGGAAAGAAGCTCACCACTATCAATGTGCAGGCGATGATTCTATTCAATGGAATTAACCACAAGTCGAGCACTAACAGGTTGTTCGGCCACTGTTACCACTATTGAATAACTTGGATCACAATGCCACACTGAGATTGAGTAACTTATTCCCAAAAAAAAAAAAAAATAGCAACGAGGGCAAGGGCTTGTTTGGCTTTGCTAAAAGACTTTTTTTTGTGATTTTGATTATGAAAATCACTTTTTAAGGCTTTAAGTGTGTTTGGTTAGCCACTTGATTAATCGATTTTAGAATAATATTTTTTATATATATAAATTTGCACTTTTTCCCACAACGCTTAGCCCCCCATTTCCATAAGTCACTTCTGCGTCTATGAACTAGTGAAAAGCACTCATAAAATTGAACCCCTCTCTCTCTCTCTCTCTCTCTCTCTCTCTCTCTCTCTCTCTCTCTCTAGTTTGTTAATTGCACACAACTGTAGAGCCATATACCTCCCCACATGTGCCATTATGGCATGAAGATCCAACATCAAATACATCCACCAATTGGTCTGAGCATGTTTTCCTAAAATTAATTTGGTCCACTCACAAAGTGGGCCCCAATATTGGAAACAGGTGGATGGGTAAGAGAACTTTAGCAAAGTGTTTTAGAGCTATGCATTTGTTTTGCAAATTGTGACACACTTGACCAACGCATCAACCTAATTCTTGAGCTAGGGCATTAATATAGTGGTGCCTTTCTAATAGGTGAATCGGACCTCAGACCTACGCGCCATGATGGCGAATATGTGCTGTGTACATGGGTTATGTTGCACACATGCATGCGCTTAGCAAATCTCATCTCTAGAGAAGCCGAGCAGACACAACTTTCCTATAACCCCCAACTACAACACTCTGGGACCCACCACGATGACCTTGAGACATCCACTATATCCATCCATTTCGTCATATCATTTTTTCCAAAATGGGGTAGATCCAAGACTTAACCAAGCCACGCTACAGGAAACAGTGGGGATTCAACGCTCACCATTGAAACCTTTGTCGGGTCATTGTTTATCTTATGCATGTTTTCCAAACATGCACTTTTCACATAAAAACTTCTTAATAAACAATTGGAGAGAACTGTTTCTTGAGAAGCAATTCTGCAGTTGCTAAAAGCAATGCCAAACAGGCCCCTAATGTCAAACTCTACACCAAGAAGAAACTTCAATGCCTATATAGCTGAAACATCATCTCCCATGACAATGATGTCATCCACATAGACAATGACAATAAAAGAGACCCACAGAATGCTAAAAGAAGAGTGTATGATCACTGCTAAAAATGGCCAAACCTTAACAACACATGACGAAAGCGCTCAAACCATGCTCATGGTGATTGCTTAAGAGCATAAATTGCGTCATGGAATTTACACACAAATCCACACCACGTAGTTGGGAGAAAGCTAGGAGGAAACATGCAACTTCTTCATGTAAATCCCCATAAAGAAATGCATTTTTTACGTCCAACTAGAGGAGAGGTGATAGAGTTCATGACAAATTTGGGGCCAAGGGAAGTAACATGCGTACAAAATTCAACTTAGCGATAGGAGCAAAAGTCTCATGAAAGTCAATGCTTGGAGTTTTGAGTTAAACCTTTCGCTACAAGGAGAGTTGCGTAGCATTCAACTTCGCCATTGGGTTTACAGCATTCCTATTTTTTTTAGCAACCCATTGGGTTTAGAGCATTCATCTCCTCCAACATGCCAATTTCCCATTGAAGACACAGGAGAGTCCGGCAAGCACTAGAAGGAACTGATAGAAGCAATATTATGAAGGAATGTACAATACGATGGGTAAAGAAGGCACACAAAACAAAATTGGTAAGAAGATGGGTAGTACATGACCGCTTTCCTTTGTGCGATGCAACGGGAGCATCATGGGAATCATAATTGTAGCCGTAGGACATACCTAGATCTGGAACATTGGATTGGACAGAGGATGGTGGTGTCGAATGGATCAAAGAAGGTAGGGTTCCCCTACAAACCACTCGAGCTAAAATTGATCATTATTCCTGTACAGTTTGAACTAGTTATGGGGAGAGTCAAGCAAAGGAAGCGGTAAGCAAGAAGACGTTGACTCCGCCTACGAAGGATAACTGATAGACTTCCATTGAGATGAAAAAAAGGAATACCTTCAAAGAAGGTGACATCTTTTTGCCTGGAATTCTAGGCGAGTAACACTTGTATCCTTATTGGTTACATGAATAACCTAAGAATATACATTTGACTGCCTTGCCATCTAAATGGTTTGAACACACACATCCAAACACTCAAGAAGCAATAAGAAGAAAGGATTTCTCCAGTTACAAAGCTTGAATGGGTGTCTTGCCCCTAAGTATACAAGTGGGCATCCGATTAATTAAGCATGCGACACATAAAATAGCCCCAGCCCATAGATTCTTGGGGACATCCATTTCAAGGAAGGCACACACCACTTCAAGGAGGTGACTATTCTTTCTCTCAGCCACCCCATTTTGTTCTAAATTACAGGGACAAATGATGATTGGTGAGAGATTCAATGCCATTCTCAATGAAATAATTTTGAAAGGTGGATGAAACGTATTTCCCACCATTGCAGAGCGCAAGACATTTATTTTGGCCTCAAACTAATTGGCAACCATCTCATGAAAAACTTGGAAGATGGAGAAGACTTCATCTTGTACATACGACCACCCATTCAAAAATCCAGAATCGAAATCCAGAAAATTTGATTTCATAAGGTAAACATCAATCAGTGAGACATAGTATTTGTAACCAAACATAGAAGAAACAAAGAGGGGTCCCTACATTTGAGAATGAATAAGATTGAAAGGAGCTTTACATGTTTCATGAACATTCAGCATCATAAGATCGACCATGTTTAGCAAGTTGATATGTTTCACATAATAACTCATGCACACTACTCTACATGCAAATAAAAAATGTGTGCAAAAACTTCAAATCCTAGTTTGAATATGTCCTAGCCAACAATGCCAGTACATAATCCACATCTAGCTTAACTATATATCTGGAAGGCGGATCTGACAACATCCATTGGTTGAAAAAGATAGAAGCCATCTCCCTCACCGCCACCTGAACCCTTTGTCCAGGATGAGAAGAGTAGAATGTTACACTATAGTTGAAAAACTGAGTAAGGCAACTCAGATAATAAATTAGATGACATTTGGAAACATGAAGAACAAAAGATAAGCGTAGAATGGGCATACTTTAATGGTGCCCTTACCCTCGACTAGAGTATAAGAACCATTTGCTATATTAACATGACTATCTAATGAGGACAATGATGAATGAGAGTGAAATTGAGAGTTCATACTGGACATATGATCTTAATATGCCAAAATCAATGATCTAGGACAGACAAGCAGAAGAGGTGGACATTAGATGTGTAGATGCCAATATACTCAATGAGGAAGGGTGACTTGGATGAGAGGAGTCCCCTTCCAAACGACGACTTCATTTGCAAAACCATAAGTGAATGCCACTTCAAAGATTTCACATCATATTTTGATACTCATCCCTAACTCCTTCAAAAGAGTTAGCAATAGTGGCATAAGCCTTCTTGGCGGTCGACCAACTAAGTCCAAACAAGTATCTCTTGTACGTCTGGGATAGCCACAATGAGTGCAAACCAGCTTGTTCTTCTCATCATCGGACAAAGTGTTCCGTCCTCAAACTAAGTCAAGAGTCAAGACAGCCGCAACCCACATCCCCACAACCAAGGCAAAAGTCGCCTCGACTCATATCATAGCCATATTAGATTCAAATCGCTTACTTCAATCAGACCTCCCTTTGCTAGCCTGTCCACTACACCAGTAATTGAGTTGAAAAAGGCAAATCTATCATTAGTAATAGAGATAGCTTCTAACATAATTTCGACGACTTTCTTCTAGCCAAAGTAAAGAGAAGACAATTCAAGAGAATGGACTCTCTACTAAGAATCTGAGTACAAATACTTTCACATTCGAGATTTAACCTGGCAAGAAGATCGAGGATTTGTTGTTCCTCAATCTCCGCCCAACGTTTTTTAGAAGAGCACAAACGGATTGGTCTATGGTAACCCAACTCTAGTCACAACCTTCAATGAAAAGAAATTAGGGGCGTGTTGAAAACATTGGAAAACTAAGGAAAGCAAAACGAATTCCTTTGATGTGACACTTCCTCTATTTGAGAAACATTAAAAGAGAGGAAATCAATTTACTTATTCTCAAAAAGTGCGTAAAACATTTTCTTCAAAAAGTCAATTTGTAGGAAAAAAAGGTTTCCCTCTAATGTGAGGTTTTAAGTGGTAAAATTGATGGAAAAAGAATTTTTCCTTTCAAAATTGCAACCCAAACACTAGAAAATAAAAAGGAAAGGCATTTTCCAAGATAGCTTCTGTAGCAACACAAACAAGTGTAAAGGGTTTCCTTTCCCTAGCAATGAAGTCACTTTTCCTTCCACTTGTATCACCATCTTTGCTTTCCTTTTCCTTCTATTTTCTTCAGTCTAAACACACCCTGGAGGACAAAGTATTTCTTTGTAAGAGTTTCTTGTGGTTATAGTGGCATCGATACATTTTTAGTACATATTTTAGAGCAGGATCAACATTCAAACCCATCCTTTTTCATTGCTACGTGTCCCTTCTAGGTATTAGAATAGCACAAAGCGGATGCATACAAATCAAAGGGTTGAGATGTAAACAATGGTTTTCTCTTTCTAAGAATGTCATAATAGTCGATGTAAGCACCCTAGAGTGCATGTTACACATCACAAGGATGGTTCTTTCTTCAAGACATGCACCCACAAATGAATAATCACCATCGTCATCAACTAAGCCCGATCCCAATAAATTGGGGTCAGCTACATGAATCTTGTTCTGCCATTCCACTCTATCACGATCCAGACATAAGTCATCAAGTCTTATCTTACTACCTCCTTCCACGTCCTATGGGCCTTCCCCTTTCCCTTTTACAGCCTTCAACTTGTACCAACTCACTCCTAACCGGAACTACCTTGGTCTCCGTTGCACATGACTAAACCATTTAAGTCTACTACTCTCCCTTATCTGATTACCTATTGGTGTTATTCCTAAGTTCCCTCTAATGCATTCATTTCTAATTCTATCATTTCTTGTCTTGCCACTCATCCATCTTAACAACCGCATTTCCACAACATTCATCATATGAACATGTTGTTCTTTAACTGCACAACATTCTATCTCATAAAGCACGACTAGTCTTATAGCTATCATATAAAATTTCCCCTTCAATTTGAGTGATACGCGACAATCACCTAAAATTCCAGAGGCACATCTCCATTACTTCTGCCCAGCTTGAATTCTATGGTCAACATCCTTCTCAATCTCTCTATTCTCATGAATTATTGACCCAAGGTAATGAATGTGGTCATTTTGGGAACGTGATCAGCAATCTTTTTAGGTTCTAAAGCATCCCTCCATAAATCTAGATTTGTCTTTACACCTTCCCTTTTAGTCAATCATAACTATGTCATCTGCAAACAACATACAACATTTAAGCTACACTCTCGATGAATGACTATGATTGGCCAATATAATGTCTATGTTACACCATTTGGTCCCATTTGCTCGAAATTCATCGTTCATTCACACCATCTGGGCCCATTTGGTCACAATCACACCATTTGACCTGACCACAATTCAACATTTAACTTCACCAGTTGGTTTATTTACCATAGGTACACCATTAGACCCTATTTGATTACAATTAGACCATTTGGCTCCATCATTTGCTCACATTTGATCACGATCACCATCTGGCCACAATATTTGGCCCCATTTTATCAATGTCGCTGTTGGATGATAAGATTTGTCCCTATTTGATCAGTTTCACAAAAAAGGCAACACCATTTGGCCCCATTTAGACCAAGTTCTTCCATTCCGTAAATAAATATATTAAATCAATTGTCCATCTAACATGGGGAGGCTATCTACATGGCAGCCTTCTCGTCTCTTCTTTTCATTTTTCTCAGTTTGTGTTTTTTTTTTTTTCCTTTTGCCAAACACGTGTTGCATGACCACAAGATATCAACCTTCTATTGACGACTTCAAACCCCAAAGCGTATGTACAACTTCCTCCTCAATACCATTGCAGTCTTTTGTCAATCATGCTTGTTGCATGACCATGACAGAGTTCATCATTTTAATCGAAAAGTGATGCGGACACAAAAGCATTCAAGGTGTACCAACGAAGAAAGCGCCAACCACAAGTACCATCCTTGTGGATAGGCGACTATTGAGGAGCTGAAGACCCTCCACATGTGATCAGACACATAGAAGACCCCACTCAGGGAAGACAAATGTGAAGGAAAAAAGGAGAAAGAAGCCGAAGAAACTGAAGATTTCGGGCGCCCGAACTTTGCCTGCCGAGCGCCCGAACCTCTCTGGAGGTTTTCAGACAACTTCAGGCGGAAGCTCGGGCGCCCGACCAAGCGCCCGAACTTCCCCGCACTTTTGTTATTTACTCGTTTTTACTTAAACTTTGAGGGTAGTTTAGTCTTTTTACTTGTTTTAATGCTTATTTAAGAGGGCTAGGCCCTAAACTCGAATTAACTTTGATTATTGATTAATGAAAAGCCTCTTGGAGCTTCTCTCTTCCTCTTTATCTCTCATGGTGATGTTTCTTCTTCCATGATCCCTCTTTCTTCTACTTGCTTCTTGTGCCCCTCATATCCTTCTTCCAGGTAATTCTATCTATCCTTATTCTATCTGTTTTGCTAACCACAATCCCAAAATCTGACTTTTGATCCTAAACCCTAAGTTTTCAGATTTTCTAATCCCTAATCCAAAATCCCTTGATTTCCTGGATTAGAGATTCCTCTTAATTGATTGGGTTATAGCCATGCAAGATCAGGAGGTTCCATCCCTCGCCGGATCCAACCATAGTGATACTTGAATCTCATACTTCATGGTTGTGATGAATGGCCCGTTCCATTGCATGTTCCTTATGATCTTCTTAGTTCATGATGATTACTGCTAGATTTTATATTGTTATTGTCTTTTAATTCCGCTAATTTAATTGTGTTTATGAGCATGCATCATAATTAGGGCATCCTACATCAAAAAGTCATTCCACTTAAAAGGAGAATGGAGGAAGCATAACCTAAAGGATCGGAGTTTACAGCGTGTAAAATGAGAGATGGGTTGAACCCCACCATTCCTGATACTTCTGGAAAGAGATTCCGATGGAACATCCACTGCAATGTTCACTTCCGAGAACATGTCTAGTCATCCACATGTCGATGTTTGGATTTGGGTGAAAACAAAACAAGGGAAAGTAAAATATAGTTGATGACATGAGAGTGTAAAGTTGACATAAACACAGAAGAAAGGAAATACCTTGCATCTGTTTATTTACTACAGAAATTGTGAAGGAAAGTACTTACCATTTTCCACTTCCAGCATTTGGATTGCAATTTTCAAAGGGAAACCTCTTTCCCTCCAATTTTACCATTGAAAACGTCACAACAAAGGGAAACATCTTTTCCCACAAACTAGCTTTAAAAAATAAATTCAAAAAGGTTTTACTTCTTTCTTGAGGAAAGGAAATTGATTTCCTTCTTTTTTTATGTTTTTCAAATAAAGGAAATGTCATATCAAAGGAAAATTGTTTGCTTTCTTCAGTTTTCCTTCATTTTCCCTCAATCCAAACAGGCCCTAAATATGAAACAGAAGATTGGAACACTTCTGGAGTAGCAACCTCGACAACAAGTCATTTATTTGTTTCAAAAGAGATTTTATAGCTAGCTTTGAGCAACCCTTAATTTCCAACCCTTAGATATGGAGCTTTGCTGCCAAAGAGATCCATGCAAGAAAGCAATGCATTCTGCAATATTGGTGAATAGGAAGACAACCCTTTTGAACATGCAATGTCCCGAGTCATCCTTGATGAGGCCTATCCGAGCCATGAAAGTGAACTTAGAAAATCATGTGTTCAGGTAGATCCCATTTCACCTAGACAATCGATTTTGTTCTTGGGGTGGGTTCATTTAATTCCAAAATTTAATGATAGATTATTCCGGAGGATTATAGGTGGTAGTGTTGCAAAATTCTGATGTGGGTTGTACTACTTTATGTGTGGTTTGGTTGGGAGTCAAATTAGAGTTATGGAAATTCCTCTTTTGTTTCTCCATTCTAAATTTGGACAAAGTGGTTATGAATGCATGGTATTATGTGTTGAGGAGATGAGATCATACTACGGCACCATGTGTAGGTTTGGGTTATGAGGTAGATGTACTTGTTTGTCTCACATGATCATGGGAATCGACATTTCTTCAATGAAATTCCATTTTAATTTGCCTTAGCAACTTGGCATTTGGCATTGTTAGGCCTGATCTCCCAAACTACCATTTTGGTCCTAGGATCGAAGCTACATATGGCTTCAATATTTCCTCTTCAAACATGTTGAGATTGGCCATCCCAACAGCGGTAATTGCTGGTAGCTAGGTAAGACCATTTTACATCTCCGAACACTGTGCTACGTTAACGGTGATATTAGCAAAACTGTCGAGATATGTGATTGAGAAATCCTTGAAGTATTTCCTCACGCTTTCACTGGAACGTGGGAGCAACTTGGTTTTTTTTGGGTTTTTTGGAGAAAAAACGTCTGGAGGCCTATTTTTTCTCAAATTTCTCGTATTTAAGTTGATTTTGGGAAGATTACGGAGCTTCCATTGCAAGAATCTCAAAGGATACAGTTGCTTTCGAAGGAAATCCAAAGGTGGCCCACTATTGAACTCGGTGAGGATTTTTTCTTCCAATCTCATTTTATTTTCGTTCAATTCGACTACAACTTGTTTTAAATGAGTTGAAGTACTTAATTCTTCATGTTTTGCACGAAAAATCAAGTATTTCAACCTTTGATTTCGAGATTTGAGATATGGGGCAAATTTGGGGGAAATTTGGGAAAATTCGAAATTTTCCAATTCCTCCCAAATTACCTGCAATGTTGGATTGAAAACAACATTTTAAGGATGTAGGGGGGCTGATCTATTGATCGGCAGCATTTTCCCCCAAAATTGAAAATATTTAATTAATTTTTTAATTACTAATTAATTAAAAAATACTTAATTATGAAAATTTTTCGATTTTTTTTTTTTGTAACAGTTGTAAATCCACTTATAAGTCAGAATAATAGTTATTATGTTAGTAATTATACATCACATATACTCCAATTTCATGATTCAAGTGTATATGGCCCGATTTGGGGGAAATTGGGGAAATTTCAAAATTTCTTAATTCCTCCCAAATTATCTACAAAGTTGGATTAAAAACAGCATTTAAAGAATGTCGGAGTGTTGATCTATTGATTGGCAACATTTTTCCCCAAAATCGAAAATATTTAATTAATTTTTTAATTACTAATTAATTAAAAAATAATTAATTATGAATTTTTTTCAAAAATTTCTTTTGGAATAGTTGTTAATCCACTTATAAGTCAAATTAAAAATTATTATGTAAATACTAATAAATCTCACATACTCCAATTTCATGATTCGAGTGTATGTGGTCCAATTTGGGGGAACTTCGAAAATTTTCAATTCCTCCCAAATTGAGAGTAATGATGGATCCAAATCAACATTGTAAGGGCGTAGGGGGGCTGATGTATCAATTTGCGTCATTTTCCCCCCAAAAACAACAATAATTAATTACTTTTTTAATAATTATATTTAATAATTAATTTTTTTTCAATTTTATTTGTTAGATTATTGTAAATCCATTCCTAAGCGTGGTTGTTTTGTAACATTTGTATATGTTATAGAATCAATTTGTACAATGATTGCATCAGTTCAGTCAGATAGCGCATAGCTTAGGATCCTTTTACAAAAGAACTCCTTTATGTGGTCTTTTTTTTAACATATTATGATTTAAATGTGTGTATTGGGGTCCATTTTAACAATCCCTGAAGTTTCATTGAAAAATTCAATCAATTTTCCAATGTTTCCCCATGTTTCCCAAAAAGTGCGATACATTCTGCGATACAACCGATATTTCCCACCGATACGCAATATGTATCTGTATCCCAAGGGTGCGAAACGTAACACGATACTGATACTGCGAACACTGGGTAAGACTATCTTTTAGATGTCCCAAGTTTGGCCGATCAACCATAACTGAAGCATACCTTGGGTAGGGACTCATACTCAAAACTTGCCAAAACAGACTGTCGTGCCTTTTGATGATTCCTTTAGCCAAAGGGGAGGCCAAGGGTACTTCCACACAGGCTTATGGATAGAAGCCTTTGATGAATTGATGGGATGTCTAGGATTGAACTGCCCTGCTTCGCCAGGGTCAAAGAAGAGAACATTGGCAATTAATTGAGTCCAAGATTAGGGCTTCAGAGACGGCTTGCTACCATAAGAATTTTAACTAACAATAGCTAGTTCTAGAAATATATTAGGAGGTCATGAAGCCTAACCTAGACAACACCCTTAAGGAATTGCATTTGAGGCTTTGAAAGAGGATATTAGGGCTGGAGGAGATCAATTTGAAAGCATCCAAGGCCTACATGAGATGTAGGTCTTAACTTCCCCGAGCCATGATGTCGCTTTTATTTGATCTTGAGATGGGGGTTTTAACTTCACCCGAGATGTGGGTTGTTCTAGGGGGCATTGCTCAAATTTGCAATCGTCAATGATCTTTCTGGTCATAACAGCTTACAAGAACACTAGGTGATCCATCCTAGTTAATTGTGGATTCAAGGCATCCCTAGGGACATGCACAGAAATAACAATTTCTTCTCAAAGTTTTTTCGACCATAACGGTGCTTTATTGTCATGTTCTGCTGTTTGGTTGGTTGTGAGCCCTATTCAGGATATATTTTAGGCCCCTTGTGATGGAAGATCTTTCCATCTAGCAGACATTCCATTGCTTGCATCTTCTCCTATTTTTGTTCCTCACTAAATCTAGGCAAACCGCTCTTCGGTCCACATACATCCCAAGCCCATCATGGGTCACTCGTGCATCAAAATTGGTAAGAGGATGGCAATACACTGTTGCAGGATGGTGGAAAGAAAATAAGAAGAGGAGAAGAATGGATTTTGCACACACTACAATCAAAGGGTTGATTTTATTGGGTTTTCTCCCTCTAGAAGACAATACTTTCTCCTCAAACTTACAATCTTTTTCAAATTCCCATCTCCATTGCCCAACGGCATCTACAGAGGCATGGACAATGCATGCATGCATGCACACACGCACATTTCTCCCTCTGCAAAAGAATACTTTCTCCCTAAACTTGCACTCTTTTTTAATTCCAAACTTCATTGACCTGCGGCATCTACAAAGACACACACACACACCCAAATTAAGAAAAAAGAATCCAAAACACCACAAATATGTGGACCTCGATATTTCCCATTTATTCTCTTGTACTTATCTCTGACTTATCTTATCAAGATATTTCAAGAGATTAATAAATCTTATTAAAGATGCCTTCAAGTATTTTTATTTCCTATTAAAGATCTCCTAAGACTCAAATCTCTTGAAATAGAAAACCATTAATGACATAAGATCCCTTTAAAGACCCCTTCAAAATCTTTACTTGTGATAGATTTATCATGAGGAGAGTAAATGAAAATGTTTAGATGTACTGCAACATTGGCAGGAATTCCAAGCTAACAATGTAGGTTCAATATTTTGGGAATTCAAAAAGTGGAACCAACATGAATCTTTACTTCCATTTTCCCACTTTTCCGCCCAAAATCACAAGGAAAGTCCAGAATGTATCTCATTTGGATATTGGCTGATGCCCGTTGAGTCAACCTCAGGAATTGGGGACTTCCAACCATAGAGCAATAGCAACTGTCAAAAACTGCACTAATAAATTTGGAAAGATCGAAGACAGATCAAAATACCCTAATCTTACTTTTCACCACTATTTCAAAGGAATCATGATCCTCAATTGTTGCAAATGTGAGAATAAGTACCTGAAGCAACACTCTATCTAGAAACTAGTCTGTGGTTCTATGCCTACTAAGCAAACCAGCTTTGATAGCATTTATAAATAGCTAAGAAACTAGCTATCAATTTTTTTCCTAATCACACAATTTTGCTTCTGCACATTCAACAACATGTTTACATACATTGCATAAACACAATTCATGAAACATAAACATAAAATCAAAGAGCACCAAACCACTTAACAAACCCACAAAACCAATTCTAACATGCCAAGAAGACACTTCATTAATTACTCAAATTCACCACTGAAAATACAAAAATTCAAAATAAAAATTTGTTCAACAACAGTTCCACGACATAATAACAAAATGGAAAACCGAAAGAACGCCACTTTACATATATAGCATGGACAATGAAGTGATCACACGAAAACATAAAGTCCAATGAAAATCACGCGAGGGGTCGTTTGGCAGCATGGATATTGGACAGTTAGTAATTGGAATCCAGGATTTTCAATCTAAATCATGTTTCACGCTCTATCCTCCCCTCTTCAAGGCCCAAATCCAGGTTTACATACAAAAATGTCTAGATTCCACAGGATTGAAAATCCAGGCTGCCAAACCCAACTGCAAGAATGCAAAATCCAGGATTTGGAATCTTGAGTCAGAACGCAAATCCATGTTTACCAAATGACCCCTAAATACAATCATATCATAGAACATTCGTGAAATATGAACAGGAAACCAAAGAATGTCAAAAAAAAAAATTCTGCCTAATCCATATACCCAAATTAGAAATTGTCATTCAAAAAAAAAATTGAAAATATAAAAAAAAATCATCTAACACCTTCCACAAACATCAACAAAAAAATAAGTAGAGGTATAAACTAAAATCAAAACCTCTGTTACTATTCTCATAAATCCAGGTTCCAAAATTTACCAATGGGCCAAAAATCCAGAACAAGAAACACAGTCGAAAAGAGAATTGAAAGATCCCCAAATGGAAAGTTGGAAGGTACTCAAAATCCTCCAATTTATCATTCAATTTGATATGATAAAACACTAAGAAATTTAACAATCAAACCAGAGAGAAAGATTCAATCACCGCCACAGATCACTCTGGCCCATCAACGCCCTGGCGCCAGGGACGGGTTCAGCCCCAGCAGCATGTTGTTCCCGCTGGGGAGGTATGCAACATTGGGCGTCTTGGCCAGCGTGGCAGCAATCTCCCTCGATGCCTCGATCCTCCTGAGCTCAATTAGCCCCATCCCGGCAGCGGCAGTGGCCTCCGAGATCAGCTTTGCGGACTCACTCTCACCCTCAGCCCGGATGATCGCGGCCCGCCGCTCCTGCTCAGCCTTAGCCACCACGAACTTAGACCGCTCAGCCTCCTGCTGAGCAACCTGCTTCTGCTCGACGGCCTTGGAGAATTCGGCACCGTAGGAGAGATGGGTGATGGCAACGTCGTCGAGCACGATGTTGAAATCACGGGCGCGGCGGATGAGGGACTCGCGGACGAGGGCGGAGACATGCGGCCGCTCAGTAAGAAGCTGGTCGGCATTGAATTGGGCGACGACGGCCTTGAGGACCTCATTGCCGATGGACGGCAGGACCTTCTCGTCGTATTCAAGGCCTAGGGTTTTGAAGATGTGGGGGAGGTGTTCGACTTCAGGGCGGGAGAGGAGACGAAGGGTGAGATTGACCATCTGGAGATCCTTGGTGCCGGAGATGGAAGAGAAGGTGTGGGGCCGAGTACGGATATCGAAGATGTACGGCTGTTGGAGGAAGGGAACCAGGAAGTGGGTCCCCTCGCCGATGGTGTCGTCGAGGACGCCGCGGAATCGGTCGAAGAGAACGGCGCGCTGGCCACCGTCGACGGTGTAGAGGGAGGAAGAGAGAAGGGTCGAGGCCGCGCCGAGGCCGATGGCTGCACGTGCGAGGTTTGTGAGGAAGGAGACGGCTTGCTGGCTACTACCCATTCTTGGTAAATAGAGAGGGGAAGAAGGAGATTTTCGTCTTTTTCCTCCTGGTAGGGTTTTTGAAATGGAGAGAGAGCCTTGGTAAATAGAGATGGAGGAGAGGGAGATTTTGGTCTTTTTCTTTCCACTGGTAGGGTTTATGACATGGAGAGAGAGAGTGGGAGGGAGGGAGGAGAGCTAAAACCCTAAACTCTATCCATTACAACACCTGCGTAGAAAAACGAAGATCTGTGGGCCAACCATGTTGTCTGTGTGACATCCAGTCGGTCCATCAGGTGCGCTCCTCGATTCTAGAAAATGGGCCCAAATATTAGTGAGATACACAACTCATGTGGGACATAACACAGGAAACAATGGGGATGGGACGTCAACCATAGGTTTGTTTGTGGAGCCACCGTGGTGAGTATCTTTCATCAAACCTGTTCATCAGGTGTGGCCCACTGGGATAAAATGAGTACCCAAAAATCAGATTGATCCAAAACTCAGGCCTGGCACACTTGTGAACTTGGAATTTTAGGTGCAATTTTACATTATTTCTGTGTTGTGCTGCATCTAAGTCTTTTTATCAGGATTTTTTTATGTACGGTGAAGATGAGGGTTCTCACCAGATGAACCGATCGGATTTTACATTTAAAATATGGTGGGCGCACGGAGCTTAGTTAAACAGGTGGTGTAGACAGCTCGGGTCCCCTTCAATGGAGGGGAGTTATTAGTTAATACGTTACTCAGGTAGCATATAACGCTTGATACGCAGGCGGTCAAGAGATCTCAGAGATTGAAGGTGGTATTCATTTACTCAATTTAAACTGGCTAAATAGTGGAACCTACCGTCGATCAAACCAGCGGCTGATTCATGGACACTTATTTGTTGAAATTGGATCATTGGATTTTTTTTTTCCTAACCGTCCAATACATGTCCACCAGTTTTCATGGTCAGATCGATATTTTCTTTTTATTTTTTATTTTCCATCATACGTCTAAGCTGGGAATAATAATGTGGGCAGTTTATTGACTTAGTACTATGCCACGTATGCAATTTAGGTAGTAATTTCTTGAGCGCATGTGTATCATCTGCTACCTCTCTACCAGAGTACCGAATTTTTCTCTTCAACGGATTTGATTAGTTGGGTGGAGTGCGGAGAAGGAAATGGCTGTGGCACGTGAGAGGGGAAGAGAGCGTGCGAGATCCAAAAGAATCCACAGAGGTATGGTTGATCTGTTCTCCACAGTACACATGACAAGGATGAATCGATCAAGACCGTCCATCTAGTTTGGATTCCTTTAAATGGGTCTTCATTCGAAAGAAGAATGGGTCAAATGGTTGTAGACATCAGATCAGTGGTAAACATTCATTGCAGAAATTAGATGATGGATTGGATTGTGCGGTGGGTGCGGTTCTGGACACGTGTGTCATCCATCGTAGGACCCACAGGATGAACAGTCCCGATTGATATCTCTCCATGTCCACGTGTACTGTGGCGAGAAAGGTCCTGCAAATTTTGGTCCAGCTTCCTTGATTTCATCATGCCCCCACGGAATCATGGCATAGTTGAGCCATTTGGCAATTTATTTTACGGAATTACTTAGGGGCAAAATTAATTCCCAATAAATATGTTAAAAAGAACAATTTCTTATTAGATAATTCAATTAAAGTAACTTTCAGTTGGATGGGTCAACATCAACAAAAACAGCTAGAAATCGCATTCATTGATGATTTCCAAAGTTTTTTTTTTTCCCCTCAAACTTAGATTGTGTACCATTGAATTTTTAACCTTTCATTTAATACCTTTTAACTGGAAAAATGTGGCACCTAGCTAGATCCCATGTCATGACAAACCAAATAGAATTGATACTTTTGTTGCAATAGATGATACACAATGCTTAGAAACAATTAAAAACTTACATAAGATAATATATAATTAAAAAAATTAAATAGCATAAACTATGGGTTCTATCATGGGCAATTCCAAGCTAACCTCAATCCACGAAAAAGCTCATATGCCCACGGCCCGTCTACCAATCTACGAGCTCAAGATAGCTAATTATAACGGTCAATGGCTGACAACGCCCAAACGAAGTCCGCAGTCATATGTAAGCTCCCCTGGTCAAGAGATGGAAAACTCAGATGCCACAAAATACCGACCAATGAGAGGACAACTAAAGGACAAGGCGCACTAAGCAACCCGACTTCTTACAGAGTAGGTTCCGTCAGGCAAGATGCCGAATAGGTTCCACCGAACAGAAGCCGAGTCCAGTGACGAGTGCTATCGGGCGCTCACGTTTAAATTGAGTGCTCTTTTTTTAGAGCTCACCTCAGTGTCAAATGCTCTTTATTGAGTGTTCACCTTAGTGCCGAGTGTTCGCCTCATAGCAAGATTCTCCGTACCAATGTCATTTCCGTACAGGAACAATAGCCGACAATCGATAAACCCGAGCTTAATAAGGATTATCCCAAATAATCCTCTGGATCTGGACGTGATAAAGATTATCCCGATAAATTCAGAAATCGCACCCGTAAGACGAGATCATCGGATCTACCTACAGCTCTCCGATGATCCTATAAATTGAAGTATCCCTCTACTATTTAAGGTATGCATAAATCTCTCCACCAAAAGCCTATTTTAAATCTCCTACGTTCTTACCGACTTAGGCATTGGATGGCTAACAGCCGGACCCCCAGCCACCCTTCTTTGTCTTAGATCATATTCCACAAGGTCTAGGAGACGTCCTATCCAAATACAGTCCATACATCCAAAGGAGATTATCGCCTCATGTGGAGATCAAGTTTTTTCATCAATTGACCAGTTTCAGACATCAATGGGTTCCATTTTATTGATGGTTTTAAATGACAGAAAAAATCCAATGTCTATATTTCAACAAACAAGTTCCACAAATCTATGGTTAAGATTGATTAGTCATTCTAATTTTAAGACTATTATTAAACAAGTAATTTGTTGGCTCACATAATAGCATTAGTAGCATAAAAATATAGCTATTACGATAGATAATTTCATGCTTGGTGCCGTAATGATTGTCATCTCGTTAAACTAATAAATAAATTATTAGAAAAATCATAATCCAACTATTTTCTTATATGAATGGTTTTAGTGTTCCACATGAGCCACAGTAAAGGAAATAATTAGAATGGGAACACCTGCCACTAATTTTCTATGGGGTCCACCATGGTGTTGTATGTCAACCAGTTTATTTATCTAACGAGCCTTGTAAGCATGAAGGGAAATCATGTACTTGATGCTAAGGCATGTTTTAAGTTATCTTGGCACCAAGTACTTGAATTGTGCCCCCTCAAAACACATTAAGTACTAAGGCTTGGTTGGGAGCATGGATTCAAATTACCTTGAATTCGGAATACCCTGGATTCAGAATATTCTAGTTGTGTTTGGTACCTATATTCAAAATACCCTATGTTAGGGGTAAAACCCGAGCTGATTTCCTGAGGCTCAAAGGCCCTGTTTGACTCCGCAGGCCCACAGGCCTAGGCGAAAAATCCTCAGGTTCGGCTACCTACAAATGTTCACCTCGACGAGATGAGGACACGAATAGAGCTTGAGGATAGTAGCCGAGCTGACGATAGGTTGGGCCCCACGATAGTCAATTTGGATATATCAAAGACAGAAGCAACTGGTCATATGTCATAGTGACGACTTAACTTAAGGCTCGGCCTCGACCATATAACGATAGCCCAGCCGCTCCTAGAAAGGCGGAGATACATGGTCATCCCCAACGGAGGCGAAAGCATTCCCGATCGTTACTCACGTGATACACGTTCTCCGAGGATCACGCCATCATCAGGTCTCACTCCCATAATCCTAGCCACGATGATAGCCCACAATCAATCCTCCAACAACTATATACAGGGGGTCCCACCCCGGTACACAACACCTCTATCGCAAAAGCGATTATTCTGTCAGCAATTTGATAACTGTCTGACTTAAGCATCGGAGGACTAACGGCCAGTCTCCAACCACCTCCAAGCTCCCCTATGTTTCATGCAGGATTCAAGATTCGTGATCTAAGTCATTCATCACAGGAGAAGTAAGTTACCAACTCTACCCAAGTGGAACTTCATCCCACCTCATCTGTTGCCTAAAAATTGATAACAACACCCTATATTTTAAAAATTCTGTTTGGCACTATGGATTTGGAATCCATTCAAATTTTATGATATATTTACAAGAATTTTCAACGAGACCAAGTAACTCATCTACAATACCCCGGAGTAGTTAACATGTACCACAATATAAATAATTATGACAATAAACCTATTAAAATATCCATTTTGAAAGAAAAAAAAAAGTAATTCTAAACTTCAGGTAGGCCATAAAAATAGGCCCACTAAATTTCACCACCTAAAGAAAAATGTCATATATTAAGAAAAATATATCTACTCTAATTTTAGATGGTCGAAACATACACACTATGCAAATTGCAAAACATACATGCATACACAACAATAATGAAAATGATAGAAACTAATAAATATAAAATATTTTTATACATACCTTGTGAACGTGTTCCCCTTAACAGCGTGCGTAAGCACTGAATACGACGCGGTTCAGAAGTTTGCTTTTCATTGGGTGATTTTTTCACTAGTAGTTTGTGCGGTTGATTCTTATAGAGTGATAATGGCCGATTGCATGTGATTTACTTGGGTTGGCTTGATTGCCTTGGTTGTGCAAAACCTTTCCAAGAGGCCAGAATGGTACGTTTTAAAATGACTGGAGTCGTCACTAGACGATTTGAAAGTTTTGGTTTATGGTTAGCCAGAGCCGTAAACTCACTTGATGTGGCTAAAGAATCACAAAGATCCTTTGGCCTGAATAACTCCTAATATTAGCATGCGATCCTGGAGATCAAGGTAAGGGTCTCGATTACGAGAGAAGAAAGGGTTAGGCACCTTCTCTCGTCCATACTTGCATACGGTCTCTATTTTAAGGGGAGTGCAATTTTCAAGGAAATCACATATTTACAATAGGATTAGTCATGTGGCCATGCTACACATAACCCTATGAGTGGATCAGACAGGCAATTGAAATAAAATAAGAAGTGTAGGAAATATAAAGGATCCTAGCTTTACTTCGCAGGGATAATACCCCAGGTAGGCAAACAGAAATAAAAGAGAAGAAAAAACAGTAATAATAGCAGGCATTAAACGTAAATAAACACGAAAAATGGTTAGAATTTATTGAGGAGGGAATATGCGTAATGAACCACATTCTGAGCTTTGATTGAGATGTGAGAAAGAGAAATGGGGAGTCAAACAACCTTTTTCTGAGTTTGAAAAAGGATAGTCGAATGCCCCTAATCTTGACTCTACTTGTGCAGTAATTTAACCAGCTTGAAAGAGTTGACCTTCTGATTTTTTACTGAGGCAAACCCTGGGAGAGTATATGATTGCGGTGAGGTATCCCGGGTGGTAGAACTTCCTCCTTGATGGGAAGCGAAAACTCGAAAATAACGAGAACTAATATGGAATTTCTTTTGCTGATCTCCCTCACTCTGACGGGGGGCTCGGGTGATGTTTATATAGAGTTTCAAAATCGTTGGTCTGACAAAGTTCGATAGATAGGTGTTGAAAATAATCCATGCAGGATCCGCTGAGAGATTCAGGCCCACTGAGAGAGTGCCACTTACCCGTCGGCTCACTAGGAGCTGATGGTATACAAGTGGCCCAGAATGGGGTGTCTACAGATGCCCCTCTTTAGCAAAGGTTGCTGGCAACCAAATGCCAAAGAAAAGTAGACACCCCCAAATCTTAGGGTGGCGCGGTTGAGTCTCAGCTGGAAAGAGTATCTTGATCGTCATGCATGTGTGGTTGAGGATTAATTTGAATGACTCTTGAGAGTTGAGGAAGACATTGTGATTCCCCCCTACACTTTCTACGGCTTTACAGGCTGTCGAATCGCAACCTCTTCACATCGTGACTAACATGATTCATCGAATGTGTTGGTAAGTTGAATTGAAGGTGGTTAGAACCCCTGCGCTTTTTGCGGCCTTACGGGGATAACCAGTTTGATTTGAAATGGTTGTGTAAGATGCACATATAGCCCTCCGAAGTCACTTGGAGGCAAGTACGGGTAACGGGCAGTTGCCTGTGCTTTCTGTTGCTCTATGGATCTTCCATGTTACCTATAC
Source organism: Liriodendron chinense (assembly GCA_003013855.2). Lineage (NCBI taxonomy): Eukaryota > Viridiplantae > Streptophyta > Magnoliopsida > Magnoliales > Magnoliaceae > Liriodendron > Liriodendron chinense. The sequence continues at coordinate 9,490,828 of ML058335.1, forward strand.
AGGTCTTAAAAAGTGTTCCTAAGTAGAGCTTTTCTAAATTATTCTTTCGTCATACGCGACTTCGAGCTCAATACTCTGGCTGAGTCAGGGTTCTCTCATTCGTTGAAGTGCAAGTGTGATAGCCAGGGCTTTCTCGCTCGTTGAAGTGCAGGTGTGATATCTCAATCATTACTCAGTACGATGGTTCAGGACTCCCGGGTTAACACTAAAAGTTCAAGCCAGTCGTCCCATATGCCTCATGTGACTCTGGGGAAAGTCGAAAATTCAAAAGTCCTCAGAATCACTTATTGCTTTGCGTGCATGCACCTGTTGGGGAAGTATGAGGAACTACCCAACCATGAGGTGCCGTAGGCATTTTTTGTTTTGAAAGTTTTTTTTTTTTAAAATAAGTCTCTACCTATAGGATGACGTCCCATGGGGTTTTTATTGCGAGATATTTTTTGAAAGGTTTTTCTGAGCCATTTATTTTGAAAAGATCTGACCGATCTCGCGAGTGGGCGTCGTTGGTAAGTTTTTATTTTGGGCCCCTTTTTTTGTAACAAGGAAAAGACAAATTTGCTTGGGGATATGTTCATTCCTTTTTTTATGATTTTTTTAAATTCTTTTTTTAACATTTTTTTAAATGGTTCCTCACTTGTAGGACATTATCCCATGGGTTTTTTTTATTGTAAAGCATTTTTAATGTTTTTTTTTTTTTTTGGTAAGCAAAAGAGGAATATGACTCCACTGGAGGGTGCATCTATTTCGATTAGGGACAAGACGAGTCCACTTAGGAATGCGATTGTTCCAATTTCGGGGGACAAGTTCACTCCACTAGGGATGTGGTTATTCCGAATTTGGGGATAAGGCGGCTCTACTGGGACATGCTTATTCCAAATTTGGAGATAAGATAATTTCTCCTGGGGATGTGCTTAGTCTGATTTGTCATCCCCTGACCAGATGGTCATGGTTGAGATCGGATGGCGCAAGTTGGTTTATTGCAAGCTATACGTGTTTTTTTTTTCCGTCTTTTCTCTTTTTTTTGTTTATTGTTTTTTTTAAATGAGACGACTCCACTTGAGGATCTGTTGAAGCATTGCCTAATCCGTCATCCCTTGGCTGGGCGGTCCTGGTTAAGATTGGGCGGCTCATATCCATCTGGTTGCAAGTTTTTTTTTTTTTTTTTTTTTTTGAGTTCGTCGTCCATTGTGGAATTTCCATCCACTCTCAGCTTTTACTGCTGATAAGATAAGGCACCTGATCCATTTTACATCAGTGAGTAAGATGATCACACATAGTTAAGTATCGTAGTTTTACATCTTCAAATGAGTGTTGATTTGATTGAGGGTTTATAGTTAACACACCCATAAAGTTGCCTATTCTTCTCTTGTGCCATGCACATAGACTATGTGTTATTCGACGGACTCCTTCAGCCACAAGATGGACCATATCCTCACATTTCCATGATCAATTCAGTTTAGGGTCTTATATTGCTCATTATACCGTGAGAGTATACTTCACCTCCCAGTTGTCTTAATCCCCTTCATGACTTCTAGGAATATGGAATATCTGTCAGTTTCAACAGCAACTTCCAATCAAGGTCACCTATCTCGGTGAGTTCAACACGAACAGGATTGTGAAACTTCCATCCGCTCTTGATTGACTGTTAATAAGCTTCGGACATGCATACGATCAAGTGTTAGCCATGTCCGGAAGAATTTGAAAAGCCCTTGAGAAATTAATCCCGGTGTAGTTTAAGGTCTTCGGACCAGGAGCCCAACTTAGATGGTTGTGATTAGTGTTCGGTGGTTAAGATTTGGACTTATTGCATTTTTTTAAAGGTCCATTCTATCGTCCCACAAGTTGTATGACTTGATTGCGTCCAAAATGGTCAAGAGCTAGATTTATTGCAGGTTTTTTATGATCCAGTTCGTCGTACCACAAGTTGGACGGCTCAATCGCGTCCAAATTAGTTAAGAGTTGGATTTATTGCATTTTTTATGATCATGTCCATCGTCCCTTGAGTTGGATGGCTTGACCGCGTCCAGAAGTGGTCAAGAGCTGGATTTATTAGAATTTTGACGATCCAGTTCATCGTCTCATGTTTGGACAGTTCCGATTGTCCAAAATGGTCAAGATCTGGATTTTTTGGGGCTGGGGTTAGAATCATACCTGAGACCAGGGTCATCCTTAATGTGGATGAGGTGGCGGAACCTGATGATAATGCATGTTTATCCTGGAGGGGCCATGATCATCCGGAGTTGGGCCACATGGCGCATGTAGGAGGTTTCGTAATTTTCGAAGGACTAGCATTGCTTCCATTTCCACTGCTGCTGGTCACGGCTCGACAGCTGCGATGCGATTGTGGCCCTTCATGGTCCCCTCATTGCTCAGGAGGTGACCCTTTCTTGGGTTGTTGAGAGCCATGGGCGGATGATTCTGCAGCATAGTCGTGAGAGGGAGTCCCTGCAGAGAGAGAGAGAGAGAGAGAGAGAGAGAGAGAGAGAGAGAGAGAGAGAGACTTTAGCACGAGAGAGACCAAGCATTTTTATTTTCGCTTGAGTTGGCGTGGGCCTTTCATTTGGACATTCCCGTGGATCGAGTTGCATCGGACCCCAAGGGGAAGTGTTCGAAGACAGAATGAGTGAGAGAGATGGCTTGTATGTACATGTGCCCATGTTTTTTTTTTTTTCCTTATTGTGTTTTTCTTTTACTGTTGTGAAATACGGACTATACAACGACTAAAGTAAATGAAATTGAAACTCTCTTGCTTGTGATTTTAGTGTTTTTTTTTTTTTTGTGAAATGCAAATTGTGCAAAGCCTAAGAAGTGAAAATTTTTTTTTTAAATGGCAATACTTACTGCAAATCAATAAAAGAAAAGGGGGGGGGGGGGGGGGGGGGGGGGGGGAACGCATGTTTTGCAAATAAAGTGAAGGGAAGGATAAATAGTATGTACGGTGAACAAAGCGAAAAGAGAGAACTTCCCTGCTTTTTCTTGCCTGCTTGTCTTTTGTGATTACACGGGCCATTCAAACGACTAAGATCAAGTAAATGTCTGCTTGAGTGTTGATTCAAATGTAGTACCCGAGGATGTACATGAGTACGACGTAGGAGTGCTGGTTGAGGGGGAGTCTGGTGAATCTATGAAATATTGAGATTATCATTTTTTGCCTTATCCGATGAGTTTTTACAGACCAAGCGTTGGCCATTTTTTCCTTTTCCGCTGTTTTTTTTTTCTATCATGCCTCTTCTTTTACCCGTAGTGCCCTTTCGGCTTTTCACTACATCCAGCTTTCTTGTCATTTTTGCCCGTCGTGCCCTTTCGAGTTTTCACCACATCCTAGGTATTTGATCTTGCCTACTCCTTGCTAGCTTTGTCTTCTTACCCTTGGCGCCCTTGCAAGTTTTCACCAGGTCCATTGTGTATTTACTGTTTTCATTTGAAGCACCTTTTTGGGTTTTCACCTCACCCATTTTACTTTGGATATACTTTCTCCTTTTCTTTTTTCTTTTTAGAATTCCATTATTGTCAAACGAAAGAAGCTTTCAGGGTAGTGGGGATTTTCGAAGTGCGCTGCCTGAAGTCGGGATCTTTATGGGTAAAGAGGGTTGGTGGAATTTTGCCCTAAGGGTGTCTTTTTTGGTCTTTTCTTCTTCTTTTCTCTCTCTCTCTCTCTCTCTCTCTCTCTCTCTCTCTCTCTCTCTCTATTTTGCCCTTATTATTCTTTGGAATTTATGGGGCGGATTGATATATATATATATATATATATATATATATATATATATATATATATATATATATATATATATATATATATATATAGAGAGAGAGAGAGAGAGAGAGAGAGAGAGAGAGAGAGAAATGATCCACTGCGCTCCAGAGCGCAAATAGCCTTTTGCGCACTATGAATGAAATCTACTAATCGGGTCTTTCGCTTGAGCAAGAGAGCCCGATTTATTCGAGAGAGACTTGCCAGAGAAAATCTCTCCAATATTTGAGAGGGGCGCGACTTGAGTGAGACCCTGACCGCAGGGCTCACCTGAATGTATTTTTTGTATATCCATGCCGTCAATCTGTTTCTTTAGTTTATTTTAGGGTGTAGTTTAAAAAATGAAGTAGGTGAAAATTTTAGGTGGACCACACCACAAAAACAGTGTTCATTGAACACCTACCGTTAAAAACTTCTTCGAATCCACCATAATGTTTATTGACCATCTAATCTGTTGATAAAGTCATGTAAACAGGGAAGAAAGGAAAATACAAATATCAGGTTGATTGAAAACTTTTATGGCTCACATAAGGTTTTTAATGGTCATTAACCAGTACTTCTTATGGTGTGGTCCACCCAAAACTTACATATGCTTCATTTTTGGTACCATGGCATAAAATAAGACTGAAAAGAAGATGCATGGCATGGATATACGATTCATGCATAGAGGTGGGCTCCTACGGTCAAGGTCCCACCCACATTGGGTCTCACCCAAGTCGCGCCGAGGAGTGCGGATGTCAGCGCGGTTGCTTCTCATTATTCCACGTCATTTTCGATGACTCCATCTACCAATATCCGACCGGATATTTCTCCTGCATACATTGTTAACTACACAACCGACTTTTAACGTGTGAAACTTTTTCTGAGTCCCACCATGATTTTTTGTTAAATCTATACCGTCCATTAATTTTTCCTGATAAATCTACAGCAAGATCCCAAAAAAGAGGTATGTCCAAACATCAAGTGGATCACACCACGTAAAACAGTGGGGATTGAGCAAACTTCCGTTGAAACTTTTCTAGGGCTAACATCGAGGCTTATTTTCCATCTGACCTATTCATAAGATCACACATGCCTAGATGAAGTTAAAATAAAAATATAAGCTTGATAAGAGCATTATGTGGCCCCAAGAAATTTTCAATGGTAGAATCAATTCCTAATGTCCTCAATGATGTGGTCTACTTTAACTTTGAATCTTCATTATTTTTGGGTTCATAGCCTATTATGATCTGAAAAAATGAATTGACGGTGTGGATCTAATAAATACATCATCGTGGAGCCCACACAAATTTCACATATCCTGTGCTTGCCGTGTGATGAGGGCAGCAGATTAGGTGAGACTGGGCATCACCCAAGACGGTGCAACCCTTACCATGGGGCCCACCTTGATTTGTTTATTCTATATCCACCCCGTCCATCTGACTTTTCAGACCATTTTAGATCATTTTACCAAAATTTAAGAATATCCAATTATCAAATGGACCATACTCTAGGAAAAAGTGGTGATTGAATACTCTACTATTAAAAACTTCTTAGGGATCACCTTAATGTTTCTATGGTTTTTATTTGACATCTAATGTGTTGATAAGTTCACATAAGCCTGGATGAAGAGGAAAAACATATATCAGCTTAATACAAAACTTTTGTGGCCCCTTATTGGTAAGTCACCACTGTTTCCTATGGCATAGGTAATAGTAAGCCACCACTGTTTATTTTTTGGATAATTCTTTAAAATGATCCGGAAAAACGGATGAACGGGGTGGATATAGAATACACATGTCAAGGTGGGCACCACTGTAAGGGCCGCACGGTCTTGGGTGAGGTCGGGATCTCATGCTCCCTTGGTGTAGCACATTCCCTTCAGAGAAGAAAACCGAAAGTATTTACAGGTGAACTTCGTTAGCCCTATTATGATGTATTTATCAGATCAACACCGTCCATCCATTTTTTCATACCAATTTATGGAACTAGACAAAAAATGAGGCAGAACAAAGCTCAACCGGGCCACATTAAAGAAATGGTCTGAATTGAACGCCTACTGTTGAAAACGTCTTGGGGCCATAAGAGGCTTTGATCAAGCTTATATTTGTGTTTTCCCTTCATGAAGGTGTTTGTAACATTATTAATAGGTTAGATAGAAGATAAATGTAACAATAGACCTTAGGAAGGTGTCAACGGTTTCCATTCAATCTTGGCTACTTTCTTTGACGTGGTTTACTTGAGCTTTGAATATGCCTAGGTTTTGGGGTCATGATTTAGAATCATCTGTAAAAATTGATGGAGGGTATGGATATGAAACATAAATCATGGTAGGACTCAAAGAATTTCTACACGTTAAAAGAATTTCTACACGCTAAAAGTGATGTGGTGTAGCACGCCATGCACTTTGGGAGAGAGAAATCCCGTGTATCTCGGGAGCGGGTTAGGTGAGACCCCGGATCCACCCGAGGAGGGTGGGGCCCTAACTGTGACGCCTACTGTGATGTATATGACTACATCCACGCCGTCCATCCACATTGAAAGCTCATTTTAGTGCATGATTCAAAAAATGAAATAGTTCCAAATCCCAGATGGACCATAGTACAGGAAACCGTGGTGATTGACTATTAAAAACTTCTTGTGGGCCACAAAATCTTTGGATCAAGATGATATTTGTGTGGTCTCTTCAATTAGGTGTTTGTGACCTTATCAACAGGTTGGATGGCAAATAAACATTATGGTGGAATCCATAAGTTTTTAATGGTGCGGATTCAATTATGACTGCTTCCTGTGGTGTGGTCCAACTAAGATTTTAGTCAGCTTCATTTTTTTGAATCATGCCCTAAAATAAGCTTTCAAAATGGTTGGATGGTGTGGATTTAAGGTACATACATCACTGTGAGCCCCACAGGGTCCCACCCACCTCGCTGGATCCGGGGTCTCACCTAATCCGCTCCCGCGTATCTCATCAGCCAGAGACGTCGACCAATGAGAAGCAATGGCACTGAAATTTCTTGTGCCTTTATAGCACAGATGATCCGCACTCATTTGAGAGAGATTTGAGGGAGAAAATCCCTCCATGGGTATCGGATTGCATGGTCTCTGTGTGTAGGTGACCAAGTTTTGTGGGCCCCACCATAATGTATGTATTATATCCACACCGTTCATTCATTTTTCAAGATCATTTAATGAAATGATACATCATTTTTCAAGATCATTGAAGGAGGTGGTACAAAAGTTGGACAGATCCAAAACACTAACGGAATACACCAAAGAAAGAAGTGGGGATTGTGCGCTACTACTTCACCACCCTTCACCATAACCTTTGTCTTACATCCACACCGTCTATCAATTTTTCCAAATAGATTTAGAGGATAGTTCCAAAAATAAGGTACATCCAAATCTCAAGTGGACCACACCAAAAGAAAGTAGTCATGATTACACAAACTTTGGTTGAAACCTTCCTCGGGCTAAGCGTGAGGCTTCATCTAACATCTAACCAGTTCATAAGTCCACCGGGCCCTAAGAAGTTTTCAACGGTAGCATCAATTCTACTGTTTCAATGGTAGCATCAATTCCACATCTGTTTTCAACGATAGCCCTAAGAAGTGACCTTATGAAGGGGTTAGATGGCAAATAAACCTCAAAATGGACCGTAGTAAGGTTTCAACGTTAGTTGTTCAATCCCATGCTTTCTGTTGTGTGGTCCACTTGAGCTTTGGATGTGCTTCATTTTTTATCTTATGCTTTAGAATAGTCTGAAAAAATTGATGGACGGTTCTGATCTAACAGATAAATTAGGATGAGGCCCAAGGAAATTCCACACTGTAAAAGTGGGTTGTGTAGCGCACAATCCATACGTGAGAGAGAAAATCGGCTAGTTTTTTTAGCTGACGTCATTGGCTATGATGCGTACCAATGAGACTAGAAGTCACTGTAAAAGTGGGTTGTGTAGCGCGCAATCCAGGGTAAGAAACACGGGTTTATGACCATTAAAAACCTTACGTGAGCCATAAATTTTTTCTATCAACCTGGTATTTGTATTTTCCTTTCTTCCTTGTCCACGTGACTTTATCAACAGATCAGATGGTCAATAAACATTATGGTGGATTCGAAGAAGTTTTTAAAGGTAGGTGTTCAGTGAACACTGTTTTCTGTGGTGTAGTCCACCTAAAACTTTCACCCACTTCATTTTTTAAACTACACCCTAAAATAAACTAAAGAAACAGATGAACGGCATGGATATACAAAAAATACATCCAGGTGAGCCCTACGGTCAGGGTCTCACCCAAGTCGCGCCTCTCTCAAATATTGGAGAGATTTTCTCTGGCGAGTCTCTCTCGGATAAATCGGGCTCTCTTGCTCGAGCGAAAGACCCGATTATTAGATTTCATTCATAGTGCGCAAAAGGCTATTTGCGCTCTGGAGCGCAGTGGATCATTTCTCTCTCTCTCTCTCTCTCTCTCTCTCTCTCTCTATATATATATATATATATATATATATATATATATATACATTTTTTATTTTTATTTTTTGGGCATGTGAGTAGAGGGGCAGAAATGGTCCTCAGGCAGTGTTTTGTTGTTACCCCATTACCCGTACCGAATTTTGACGTGGTCGGCGTTGATTGGCTCAATAAAATCTCCACCCTCCATATTGGTGAGGCGGAGTGCACCTCCATGAAGTACTTCTCGAACAATGATCAAGCCGTCCCAAATGGGCTTGAATTTGCCCTTGAATCAGGCAGATGTTGAGGGAGGATTTTCGTCATTACCATGTCCCCCGCCCTGAATGTCCTTGTGCGGACTCGCTTGTTGTACACCCATGCGATCCTTTTCTGATAAGTCTGGGAGTGAGATAGAGCTCTCATGCATTTCTTGTATGCTAGATTTAATTGATCATAGCGAGCTTGTAACCATTCCCCTTCTTCACTTTCACTAGGATCCACAGTGATGGGATTTCAACCTCAACCTGGTAAGACAACTTCCATTCCATATGTAAACTCGTATGGAGTGGCTCTCGTCGATGCACGGACGGACGTTAGATAGGCCCCTAAGCACATAAGGGAGTATCTTAAACCTAGTCACGATAAGTTTTCACCATTTTCTCGAGGATGCACATAAGAGTCTTGTTTGTTGCTTCGACTGCTTTGTTCATTTGAGGGCGATACGAACTTTAGCGCTAATGTAAGATCTTGAGTTTCTCGAGAAACACTTCCACTTTCTAGTTGATGAAGGGCGTTCTATTGTCTGTGACAATGACCTTGAGGGACTCCATATCGGCTGATGATGTTGTTCTTCAGGAACTTTATCACGTGAGATGCCTTTATGGTAGTATATGAGGCTGCTTCCACCCATTTGGTGAAGTAGTCGACTGCCACCAAGATGTACTCATGGTTGTTTGACGCTTTTGGGTTGATTTTGCCGATGATGTTGATGCCCAAGATAGAGAAGGGCCATGGAGATGTCTGTTTGTATAGTTCAGAAGCAGGTGTGTGGATATGATTCACGTGCTCCTGGCATTTGAAACATGTTCTGACGTGTTGACAACAATCTGTTTCTATGGTCAGTTAGTAGTATCCCATTCTCAAGATTTTCTTGGCCATCATGTGGCCGTTCATGTGCGGGCCGCAAACTCCTTTGTGGATTTCCGTCATGATTTTGGTTACTTCGATTTTGTCTACATAGCATAGCAAGATTTGGTTGAAGGATCGTTTGTATAGATGTCGTCGTTGATGACGAACTGGGCGGCCAGTCGCTATATTGTAGATGATCCATTCGATCAGTTGCTACTTCAAGATATGTTTAATGTTCCATGCATTGCTTGATGTCCGCGTACCAGGAACATTCATCGGGTGGGGCTTCAACCTCTTCGATCTACAGGCAGAAAGCTGGTTCTTCTTGTAGCTCAACTATGAACTCCCACCAAGCTATTTCTTTTGGGATTTCGAGCATAGAGGCTAGAGTGGCCAACCCCTAAACTTCTAAGATAAACTAGGTGGCAAGATTTCTTGTGCATGACAACTAGGGTTGGGATTAGCTAAGTTCACCATGTAGCCTATTTACGATTAGTTAAAACGGTGATTTGGTCCTAATCAGCCTAATCAAGAGTCATAATTTGACTAAACTATAAACCATCTAAAATAGTAAAATATATAAATAAATAAATAAAATAATTTTTTTAATTTAATCACCCATGATGATTTCTGAAATGATTAGAAGCAATTCCTAAGAAAACACCGAATGCTAAAACTCTGAGATGAAAAAGATATGTTCAATCCATTAGCAACATGTAGTTGCAGAAAATTTTAATTTCAAGGGGTCTATTTCTTGTCATATTTCTGAAACTTTTAGTTACTAAATTATTTTTATAAGTTTCATGGTAATTCTTTGTTAAGTTTACTTTTCATTCAACAGAATTTTAGCTCATTCTAAGATATAGAAAAATTATTAAAATTTCATAAGTACCAGTTATTTAAAGAAAAAAAATTTAGACATGTTCCAAAACGTTTTAAAATCAACCTTATTTTATTCTTTATTTTATTTATTTATTTATTTTTATATAAAATTAAATTCTTTAAACTTCAATCTGGCTTTAAATAACCTCAATTAGAGTTATATAAAGGGAGATCTAAATTTTTTAAGTTAATAAATTGAATCTGACTAGAGTTGCTTGGTGCGTCGATCATACCTTCGGTTTAAACCGAAGCTCTTTGGACTGTCTTTGGTGTATCGAAGCTCTGTTCAGTACACTGAAGCTTCCTATTTAGAAAAACCTTTTGGTGCATCGATGGTTATTCAGTGCAAACCGAAGCCCTCTAGGTTGTCTTTGGTGCGCGAAGCCTTGTTTGGTGCACCAAAGCTCCCTGTTCAGAAAAATTCTATTAGCCAATTTTTTTTTCTTGGAAAGCCACAGTTTCATTGACTTCGCTAGATAGTATCTGCTTATTTACATGCAATAATATTTAAGTAAATGTCCATTTACTTTAAATTATTTCATGTAAATAAGAACGTACCCCCCATTTGGATTCGATGAAAATACTACGAAAATCAAATTCTCAATAATAAAAATTTCAATTTTCCACTTTAAGAACAAATCATGACTTTTTAGCATTTTTTGAAAATTCAAACTTTTAAATGATAGGGTTGTTTAGCAAATCCTAACCATTCATAAATTTTGATATATCAAAACTAGTTACACCTATGTGCTTGCTGGTTGGGAAGGCATTGCTCATGATTCCGTGAATCTTACTAGAAACTATTCGTAAGCCCCGAAATAATTTTCCACATCTCCCTGTCGGTAAATTACGAACATCACAATATTCAATTTATATCTTCATATCTTGTATTTATTTACATTGTTTTTTACTTTCAGATAAATACTATGTAGCTAATGCTGGTTATACCAACACGTGGTTTCCTTGCACCATATCAGAATGTTTGATATTGGTTAAATGACTTTCGATGTGGTATTTGCCCTCATAATAAATAAAAGATTTTCAATCAAATTCATTCATCTTTAAGGAATGAAATTGAGCGAGCTTTTGTGTATTAAAAGCCTATTTTTCAATTTTAAAACAAATGGCTCCATACTTAATTGCAACACTGAGAAATATAATGTGTTGCGATGACAGTACATAACTTTATCAGACAAGAGGCTATTACAAATACATTATTTACACACTATGAGTCCGAAGACTAGGTTGACGATAGTAATTAGAGGTGTACACGAGCCGAGCTGAACCAAGCTTTACACAGTTCGGCTTGGTTTGGTCAGCGGGCAACCTAGGCTCGAGCTCGGCTCGGTTTAGTCTTCGAGCCCAACTGTCAGGCTTGACTTGGTTTGTTTGAACTTTTGAGCCTGTTCGAGCCCACTATCGAGCTTGGGCATTTGAGTTGAATCGAGCTTGGGAGGTTATGACGGTCGGACAGGGGAGGTCGTCAGTTGAAGGGAGGTGGGCTATTGGACAGGGGCGGTCATCGACTAGAGGGAGGTCGGGCGACGAGCGGAGAGAGAGAGGAGATGAGAAGAGAGAAGATGAGAGAGAGAGAGAGAGAGAGAGAGAGAGAGAGAGAGAGAGTTTCAAAGAGTCATGGTACTCATGGAGGTCGGACGACCGGAAGACGGTTAGGCAGCCGCAGGTAAGGGTGACTAGGGTTTGAGGGGGGCAGACGAGAGAAAGGGGGGTGAGAAAAGAGAGAAGGCCAGGGCAGCGTGCTTAAATGGGAAACTTTTAGACTTCTAGAGTTTTATTTTTTAATTTTAAACTTATATATATTATAATAATATTAATATATAATATATTTTAAATACCAAGCCTGTACACGAGCCAAGCCAAATCGAGCCTGGTTCAAGCCGAGTCAAATCGAGCTCAGGTCATGCTCGAACTTGGTTTGAATTTTCAACGAGCCCATAAAATAGGCTTGGGTTGAATTGTTCAACCCTACAAGCCAAGCTGAACCGAGCTTTTTTTTAGCCGAGTGAGCTTTTCGAACTAGCTCGGTTTGTGTACAGCTCTAATAGTAATCATAGTGTCCAATAATATTAACCTCACAGTAGATGAAGAAATAGAACTAGATGTACAAATGGAGATGTCGGTTGTTAGAGAAGCAATTGTAGATTCTCTCTTTAGATCAATATAGTGATATTTTATGGGATTGTGGGTCAAATATTATATTTAATGGATTATGTTAATTTTGAATCATGAGTAATATTATGTTAATATTGAATCATGAGTATTGATACTATACTTTTTATTTATTTTAAAGTAATTGATTATTTAATAGTACACCATTAATAGGTGCTACTTGAATAAGATTAGCCAATCTACTTGTTAGGTAGGCTACAAGTATCACTACTGGAAAAATGACAATCCCTACTCTGATGATAGTCCTTGTCTAAACAGGCCAATCTACTTGTTAGATAGGCTACAAGTATATCTTGAATTAAATGGACAGTTCTCTAATGATTCCAATGGTGTGGCCCACTTGATAAATGGAACAACTTATTACCTTTTGTTACAGGTGATCTTCATGATAAGTAGGGCCTACCATTTCCATGGTGTTGATGTCCTATACAAGTGCCATGATTGTACATCCCACAGCTGCATAAGGTCCAAAGTACTATTTAATGATGTCATTTTTTTTACTTAAAAAAAAGAAGTGACCATTAATTGTACATGATTTTTATTATGAACCATATGGGCATTATTTTAATTGAAATGATTTGAATTATTCGTAGATGATTCCAACTTGACAAAGTTGATGACCGAAAAATGTCCTACCATGAATGTGTGAGATCCACAAAAAAATATCCCTAAGACTGAGGCCAAGTCAATCTCTTGAGCATGTAGACAAATATGTGGATGTTGCAACCTTTTGAATGTGTGAGATCACAAAAAAAAAAAAAAAAAAATCATTTGAATAAGTTTTATAATATTCTTATCATAATTTTTAAAAAAGACATTAAATACCCCTCCAATGAGCTCTTATTTGAATATTTCACCAAACGTGCTTATTTCAAATAAGAGTTTGTCTCTCTAAAAAAAGTGATTTTACCAAACGAGCTTATTGTAAACAGGAGCTTTTTCAATTAGAGCTTATTGAAGTAGCTCTTATTAGATTAGATAAGAGACGTCAAATGATCTCTAAGACTAATTAACCTGTTGTATATGATAAAAACAATGCAAAATAGGGGATACGTATACAATATTTAAGCATTATTAATTTACAACCAGCTAGAAATCGTATAATCGCTTAAGGGTTGAGGAATTGTAAGATTTATCAACTTAAGTGACTCTTATGGTTGGTTTGTAATTATAAATTTTGAGTGAGGGCCTCGATTACGGAAAATGAAGAAGTTAAGCACCTTTTTAACCTGCATGATATGCGGTCTTTACTTTACGAGATTTAACAATTCTTAGAAAATTTAGCAAAATTTCAGCGTTAGTACATTTCGTCGTAACATAACAATCTTTTTTAAGGAAACGAAAAAGAAATGCATTTGGGGTACGGAATTAGGAACCATCTCTATCAGTAAAGGTGGATACATGGCTTCACACATGACAAGATAACCAAAAGTGGCTTTTATGAGAAGGAGGAAAACATGCATTTCAGTCATGCCCTCTCGCTTAATAGGGAGAGATCATTAGATGAGCTAAGTCTACATCGGACATTGATCATTTATAAGATTACATTTTAGTCCACATTCCACTTGGACCATCTAATTAACTACATGGGTTGTGGGGTCACCTATTGTAACGCCTACATTCCACTTTTGGACCATATAACTGCCTGTGTAGTGGGGCTCACCTACTGTAATGCAAATGCATATGAGAACATGAGGGTGTGCATATATATAGGATGAATGAATTGGATGTCACCCACTACATCATGGTGGAGTCCAAACATTGCATTGGATTCAACTTCAAAATAAATGGTTGATGTCCCTACATTTTTATTTTGATTTTGCTGACAGGACCACAATCATCACTCTTGAGGTTCAAATATCTGTTTCGAGTAATTCTGTCTGAGAAGCTTCCATTTCCTTTTCTCATTTCCTAATCTCTCTCTCTCTCTCTCTCTCTCTCTCTCTCTCTAAAACAGTCTAATGAATGAACAAACCAAAGGTTGATTTGAAATGCACTTTCATTTTGACGGTCCACCTCAAAGGCAGCTACCCATACGATCACTAGAATCATCGGTTTGATGTGATTTTCAAGCTTAGTACATCTGTGAAATAATCCCCATTAGATTGCCTCGACCCATTTGGAGACATAATCAACAACTAATAGGATACAAAGATATACAAATGAAGGGAGAGAATGGTCCCATGAAATCGATGCCCCAACAGTAAAAAACCTCAACAATCAATATCAAATTTAGAGGCATCATATTTCTACGGGAGATTCCTCCCAACTTCTGACAGCGGTCACATGCTTTGCAGAAAGCATGGGTGTCTTTAAATATTTCAGGCTAATAGAAACCGCACACAAGAATCTTGGCAGAGAAATGACCACCACATACATGAGAATGGCAGAAGGAGATGATACTGGTCTGTTCATTGTTAGGAACACACCTCCTTATAATTTGATTTGGGCAGTATTTGAACAAATACAGATCATCTCAGAAAAAGTTACGTACCTCAATGAAAAATTTTCTCCTATCTTGTGGGGTCTAATGATTAGGAATTTTACCTGTAACAAGATAATTGGCAATGTCAGAAAACCAAGTGTTACGGGTAAAGAGCCTACCTGAGGTCTGAACTGGGCTGACCTATTAAAACTGAGTCGATCACTATAGACTTGGAAATAGGTCAGTATCAACCGACCTGATGAGAATATATTTCTGGACAATTTCCAAGAACCGACCTCGGCCTTACGACGGACTGACTTCGCACACAACGATCCCGTGATCTTAGGTCTGCACCGAGATATTAGGAGGAAGGTTCGGAGAATCGGTAATTAGGGATTAAAATCCTCCAGCTGTTACAGGGCAGCCCTAAGATTTCGGAAGCTCAGTTTAATATTCTACGAAAATCACGTTTCCCCAAAAGGAATATGACCCTGCGACCTAAGTCTATAAATATATGTGTCTTCTTCATAATCAAGGTACGAGACAAAAAATTGATTTAAAGAGAGCAATCTAATCTTTCAGGATCCGACTAACTTAGGCATCAGAGGGTTAACGGCTGGACCCCAGCCACCCCCCTTAACCTTTCCTTTGTGCTTTGCAGGATCTAGGAGGGCCTCCAGCCCAGATGCAGACCGCATACTTGCAGGAAATCAGTGGCATCCATCCCTCCAAGTTAGAAGTCACCTCTTCTCGTCTGTTGACCATTTTTCAGCATCAACACCAAGGTTGGCAAGATACTTCAAACAATTGTTCATCAGGGAACGTGTCCTTTATAGGTGTCGTTTCCATGGAATAAAAAAGCATCAAACGGGACAAGTGATCAACCATTACATTTTCTACTCTCCTTTTATCTCGGATCTCAAGGTCAAACTCTTGGAGTAGAAGGATCCACCTGAGCAAGCATGGCTTAACATCTTTCTTGGAAAGAAGATACTTATGAGCCGCATGATCAGTAAAAATCACAATTTTGGACCCAATCAAGTAGGGCATGAACTTGTCAAGTGCAAAGACTACGACAATGAGTTACTTTTCCGTAGTGGAGTAATTGACTTGCATACTGTTCAAAGTTCTACTTGCATAGTATATAACATAGGGCTTCTTGTCTTTTCTTTACCCCAATACCGTCGTAATAGTTTAGTCACTTACGTCACACATGATTTCAAAAGGTATAATCTAATTAGGTGGTTACATTATTGGTGCACTGGTTAACATGCCCTTAAGCTTTGTGAAAGCTTCTTGGTAGTTATTGTCCCACTCGAATGGACTATCATTTTACAAGAGATTACATAATGGACAAAACATATAACTGAAGTCCTTTATAAATATCCTATAAAATTCCGCATGACCTAAAAAGGAGCGAATGTTTCGAACGCTTTTGGGAACCGATAAGTTGACAATCAAGTTGATTTTTTCCTTGTCTACTTCTACTCTATTGGACGAAACAATATGTCAAAGAACAATTCCCTTTTGAACCATAAAGTGACTTTTCCCAATTTAGAACAAGATTCCTTTCCTCACACCTTGTCAAGACCAATTGTAAATGGTTCAAATATTCATCAAAGGAACAACCAAATACTGAGAAGTCATCCATGAAGACTTCCAAGAAATGTCCAACCATGTCAGAAAAATGCTAAGCATGCATCTCTTAAAAGTGGCATGAGCATTGCACAGTTCGAAAGGCATCCTCTTGTATGCAAAGGTACCAAAAGGACAAGTGAATGTGGTTTTCTCTTGGTCTTCTCGAGCAATCTCTATTTGGTTGTTGGTTGTATTCAGAGTACACATTTAGGAAACAGTAGTAAGAGTGACCAAATAATCTTTCTAGCATTTGATCGATGAAAGGTAAAGGAAAGTGGTCTTTCCTAGTGACAGTGATAATTTTCTATAGTCAATGCGCATTCTCCAACCAGTAGTGACTCTAGTCGGCACCAGTTCATTGTTGGTGTTAGCGACTATGATAACTCCAGATTTCTTGAGTACCACCTAGGTTAGACTTATCCATTGGCTATCCGGAATAGGGTAGATGATACCTATATCCAATAGCTTAAGGAACTCAGCTCTAACCACTTCAATCATATTTAGATTCAATCTATATTGTGGTTGTCTAGAGGGTTTAGCAATCTCTTCGAGGTGTATCCAATGGGTACAAATCAAAGGATCTATTCTCTTGATATCAGCAATTGTCTAACCTATGACATCCTTGTCTTCCTTGAGAAAATTAATCAATTTGTTCTCTTAGTCTTTGTCAAGGTGAGATGAAATCAACACAAGAAAAGTATCGCCTTGACCTCAGTATGCATATTCCTGTTCAGAGGGTAATGGCTTTAGGTTAAGTTTCAGTGCTTCAATACTTAATGGTAGAGACCTTGAGTCGGTCAAAGGGAGTGTTTTAAAATGAGGTCTTCACTGGTTCGTATCATGCATCGGAGTGAATTCCAACAATCCATTCACCACTTCCAAAATTATCACATCATCAAAATCAATGAAATAGGCAAGACATACTTCTAAGGGATAAAAAAGAGAGGTTAGAAGGAATTCGTCTTCCATGAGGGTGTCGATCAAGTTGACCTCATTGATTTCATCATTATTCCCTTAATGTTTACACATGTTGAAGACATTAAGTTCTAGCTCATTCCGGCAGATGATCACAACATGGGAAGTTGTCAAGAATGGTCAGCCAAGAATAACAGGTATTTGAATGTTAACATTAGTCATAGGTTGGGTATCTAAGATGATAAAGTCTATCAGGAAGTATAACTTGTCGACTTGTACCACTATGTCTTCCATTACACCTCTCGATATCCATACAGATTAATCTACAAGTTACAAGGTGGTCTTGATGGGTTTTAATTCACCAAGTCCTAGTTGTTCGTACACCGAGATAGGTATGAGATTAACACTCGCCCCCAAGTCAATGAGTGCATGTTCAATCCAGAAGTTCCCTATTATGCAAGAGATAATCAGGCAACCTAGATCTTTGTATTTTGGGGAGTGCTCTGGTTGATGATAACACTAACCTGTTCAGTCAAGAAGGCTTTCTTTTGTACATTAAGCCTGCGCTTAATGGTACAAAGATCTTTCAAAAACTCGACATATGATGATATCTACTTAATTGCATCCAACAAGGGTATGTTGATCTTCACTTATTTGAAGATTTCCAGAACATCTGAGCCTTAACCATTGTTTTAGATGAGAGTGGGAGTTAGGAAACGAGACCACTGGTTTGTGCAGAAGATGTTAGAGAGGTTCTACATGAAAGATGTTACGCCAGTGTAGCACACCTCTAACATGTCATTTGAAGTTGTCAGCCAAGTCATGTCCAAGTACAGAAGAAGAGATTTCAGAAATATCACGGGTGTCGTATGTGAGTGTAGTGGGGAGTCTAATGTATGCAATGGTTTGCACGAGGGCGGATATCTCACAGCCAGTTAGTGTGGTTAGCAGGTATATCATGAATTCGGGAAAAGAGCATTGGAATGCGATTAAATGGTTTCTCAGGTATCTCAGGGGAACAATCAACATTGGGATCATGTTCGAGGGACACGGAGCTTCAAGTGGAGTTGTAGGCTACATGGATTAAGATTATGTAAGAAATCTTGATAATAGAAGGTCAACTATGGGGTATGTTTTCACATTAGCAAGCGGACCTATATGTTGGAGATCTACGCTACAGTATACGATAGCATTATCTACAACTGAGGCAGAATACATTGTTGCGATGGAGGCATCAAATGAGGCATTATGGTTGAAAGGTCTGATAGGAGAACTTGAGTTGAAGCAGGAGGCGATTCGGTTGCATTGCGGTAGTAAGAGTGTTATCCATCTGGCGATGAATCAGGTATATCATGCGTCAACCAAGCACATCGACATGAGGTTCCATAAGATACGGGAGTTCATTACTTTAGGAGAGATTCTGTTTCTGAAGATTTATATAGACGAGAATGCTGTGGACATGTTGACAAAGCCAGTAACCACAGAAAAGTTCAAGTACTGCTTGGGCTTGATAAAACTCATTGATGAGAGGAACAATAAACACTGGGATCATGTTTGAGGGACATTGAGCTTCAAGTGGAGTCGTAGGCTACGTGGATTCAGATTATGTAAGAAATTTGGACAATAGAAGGTCCACTATGGGAAATGTTTTCACATTAGCAAACAGACCTATATGTTGGAGATCTACCGTATAGTCTACGATAGCATTGTCTACAACTGAGGTAGAATACATGGTTGCGATAGAGGCGTCAAATGAGGCATTATGGTTGAAAAGTTTAAGAGGAGAACTTGAGTTAAAGCAGGAGGCGATTCAGTTGCATTGCGATAGTAAAAGTGTTATCCATCTGGTGATGAATCAGGTATATCATGCGCCAACCATGCACATCGACGTGAGGTTCCATAAGATACGAGAGTTCATTACTTCAAGAGATATTCTGTTTTAGAAGATTCATATGGACGAGAATGTCACAGACATGTTGACTAAGCCAGTGACCACAGAAAAGTTTAAGCACTGCTTGGGTTTGATAAAACTCATTGATGAGATTGGGTACGCTTGCATAGGGGTGCAGATGGAGTTGCGTCCCAGGTGGAGGGATGCAGGGAGTGGTCTACACTCAAGGTGGAGGTTGTACGGGAGATCTTCAAGATGACTTGGCAGAATACAAGTCAAGGTGGAAATTTTTGTGCAGGATGCCTTCCATTTTGCTTTAGAGGAGCTCGGTCGACAATGGAATCCTCGATCAACCGTAACTCGCTGTGATGTTCACGGTCGACCGAGGGTTGTTTACGGTTGACCACAACTCACTGTGATATTCATGGTTGACCAAAGGTGTGACTGTTTGATTATGCGATTTTTAGTAAGGGATATTTAAGCTTAATTTTGAATTAGGGCTTCGTGATTACGAACATTTTCTCTCTTAGGGCAGGGGTTGGTGAGGTGAGAATGTTTTCAATGTTTGTAAGGGCTTGGAAAGGGTTTTCCAAGGGTTGTACATTGTAAGGGGAGATTGGTACATCTGTAATCGAAGAAGGTGAGTTTGTAAAACTTGAAGGTTTTGATTGTAATGGATCTGTCTCTTTGTAGTGTGGTTTTTTCTTGCAAGAGTTTTCTACGTTAAATATATTGTGTTTTGTGACAGCTTTATTGGTTATTCCGCTTTATTCTATTGCTCTATCTTTGTTGTATGTGCTTCTACAAAGCGTACGGATTGGTGATGGTATTAGATTCGAATTTCTAACACCTAAGGTTGATCTGGGTTTATTGTTAGCTTGGGATTAGGGCTAGTTCACTCACAATAAAAGTAAATACATAACCAAATATCTTCAATTTATAATAATCATAAGGAGTTCCAGACCATACCTCTTGAGATGTTTTCTCCTCTAGAGTCATAGATGGTGATCGATTAACGAGATAGCAAGTCATTATACAGCTTTCGCCCACATTTCTTCTTCAAACCCTACATTAGCCAACATGCTTCTAGCACACTCCATTAGTGTATGATTCATTATTTTAGCCACACTATTTTATTGAGGAGTGTAGACAACTTTGAAGTATTGCTTGATTCCTTCATCTTTGTAAAACTTGAGGAATTCATTTGAAGTAAATTCTTTCCCATTATCCATACTAAGAATCTTGATGTAACGCCCTGTTTGCTTTTCCATAGTTCCGAAATGCTTGAAAGCCATGAATACATCACTCTTAGACCTTAATGTTTTCACTCATACTTTTCTTAAGAAACTATTAATAAATGAGATGATGTATAATGCACCACCATATGAAGCAATTGATGACAATTCCATAAATCTATGTATATGTAATTAACCACACTTTTGCTTGTATGACCCTTGCTTGTGTGTGTTGCTTTCTGTTGAACATCGGCATTGGGTTTGTGTGAAGCTTTGGCTTTTAGTCAACAAATGCAGGAATAACTGCTCTGACGAGTCCGTCCTTCAACAATTCTCATTGCCTGGCCGGCCAACCCTAGCCTATGAGAGTTTTGTTTCGCTGCTCTTTGGCTTTCGAGAACAGGGCGTACTAGTTGTTGAGAGCGAAGACTAAGGAACCTACTAAAGATAGGGTCCCGGGGACTCCTTCTGACTGAAACAAGGCCAACTGCAACTCGATTGGAGGAAAGGGCTGCGACGGTGACCCCCAAAATCTACCTTTTGAGAACTTTCACCTACGTTGTTTTTCATGGAGACAATGTTCACAAAATTCTTTTCACCAAACTTCATCACAGGTATTAAATTTTGTTTCTCCAACACTTTCATACCTCTCTCACTCATGTGACCCAATCTCCTATGCCATAACCGCAATGAGAGTTCATCATTCTCAACAACTGCATTTGCTATATCATTTGTCATTGTACTTCCTAACAGCTCGTACAAATTTCCAACACATATGCCTTTCATAATGATGTGTGCCCCATTGGAGACTTTGAGTACTCTTGCTTATCCTGTAAATATATAACCCACTCTCATGTGAATTATACGTGCTAAACCTACAAATGATGAAGGCATATATGATGAGTGACACTACTATCAAGTATCCAATGTTGATATAAAAAAATTGAGTTACAACCCTGCCATCAATACCTCATCTTCAATAGATGTCGATGTTGACAACTCTACTTGATTGACTTCATTCTCGAATTTAAAATGTTGCTTGTCATTGTTTGAATCAAATTCCTTCAGATTTTTATTTTTCCTTTTCCAACAATCTCTCTTCAAGTGAACAGTCTTGCCACATACCTAATAAGCACCTTTATCATCTCTTGATGTTGATCGACCTCGAAACTTGCTTCTTGAAGAATTCTTTGATTTGCTACCACAGTCATTTGGCCTTCCTCTTGTCATGAGAGCTTCTACTTTTGAACCACTTGAACTTCTCAAAGATGCCTTCTTTCGAAGTTCATCGGCAAGCAATGCACTACAAACCATATCCTAATTGAGTGAATCTTTCTTGGTACAACTCAATGATTCCACCAAATTGTTATAAGATTTGGATAACATACATAACAATGTCACTTACTTTGTCTTCCTCTTCCATTCTCATGCATATGGTTTTAAGCTGACAAATAATATTGTTAAATGTATTTAGATGGTCCGAAATTTTTGTACCATCCTTCATCCTTAGGGCATATAATTTTCTCTTCAAGAAAATCTGGTTTATGAGAGACTTCGTTTAATACGAGCTTTCTAGTTTCTCTCATAAACTCATCATGATCTTCTCACAAATTATATTGAATAAACATGATCCACCGAACACAAGAGGATAATAGACAATGCATTCAGATCCATCTTATCCCAATCATCATCAGTCATAGACTCTGGTTTCTTTGGCTTATTGAGCAATGCTTTGTGTTGCCCTTGTTAAAATTGCAAGTCTTGAACTTTTAATTTCCAAAGCTCAATTTTTTTTCCCTACTCTTTTAATCTACTACATAAACCCAAAATCTCTTACACCACTTGAAGCAGCTAAAACCACTGCTGACCACTTGATGCAACTAGAAACACCGCCCAAAAAGCATGCCACTAAAATCAAACACTCTTTGATTTTAATGACACACGAAATATGTAAAGATCATGTGCAATAAATAGAAAGATTGGAAAAAATAAATAAAAAATATAACCACACAATGAAAAAAAATATATATATAACCACACAAGAATATAAGATATGTATGGTTCACCATTTGGGATACATTCATGGGCAATTCGATAAAGAAAATTCCACTATATTAATGAGAGATTACAAAAAATAAGGAATAGAATACCTTCTTCAAGAATATAACAAAACCCCCATTGAATCTAAGCTGATGCCTTGAGAAGAAAACTTGGGAGCACCTCTTGAAGATCCTTGGAATTTAAAATCTCATCTTCAAGCAAAAAAAAAAAAAAACCCTCTTGAAACCCTCCTTATACAAGATAAAACCCCTCTTTCACTCTCTAAAATTGTATCTCTACCTTAGCTCCCACATAACTTACCTTAAAGGTTATCCTTTCATGAGGAAAATGTCAAAAATACCCCTTCGAACGTCTATTAACACTTGGGCCTTGTTAGCTTATATGAAACATGGGTCATATAAGCTTAAATGAGTGAATAAACTCATAGTGATTTTGGTGTCACAATTTTAACAATAATCAATATAGGCATAATTAAGAGCAAAGGATCATGCTATTGCAAATATGCCCAATGACTTGTGAAAGCATGTCTTGATCGACACTGGTGATAATTGTTTCCTAAAAAAAAGTTATCAATCTTTGCTTAGTGATATCGTGGGTACTAAGACTACTAGAATTATCAGAGATAACTGAATCTAATTTTTTTGCTCCAGTTGTCAAGCAAATTTTAAAGCAACAAATAACAATACGTTTCACATGTGCTGTAACTCATATTAAATGAGCGACAATGTAAAATAGAAAAATATACATTGTAGGGATTGAATTAGATGCACCAAGATCAACACCATCTCTAACAATGGCATAGACATCTAATGCATTGACTTCAATTTAAGTGTTGTGCAGATGCCTTGGATTCCGCCATTGTCGATCCGACCGACAGTGTGACAGGTTCTCTCGAACGAAGCAGGACATTGTTGGTCTGACCGACAACGTACGAGAGGGTTTTGTCGGTCCAAGTCGGTTCGACTGAAAGACTCTGATTAAGTTACACCAGTTTGTACAAATCGAGGTATTTAAGTCATAATTTGAATTAGGGCCAGGTGAGCAAAGGATTTTCTCTTCGATTATGAGTGTTTTCTCTCTAAGGGCAAGGGTCTTGCAAGGTGAGAGGATTCTAAACACTTGTAAGGGCTTGGGAATGGATTTTCTCAAGGGACTATGATTTTTCTAGGTGCACATCGCAAAGGGAGATTGGGTGATCCTATAATTGAAGAAGGTGCGTGGTGTAACTCGTAAGGTTTTGATTATAATGGAGATCTATTTTGCTTTATGCCATGGTTTTTCTCCCAAATATTTTCCACATAAAATTTGCATGTTCTATGTTTGCTTGCTTGAAGGTTTTGGTTATTCTAGTTATTATGATTGTTCATCTTCAGTTGCAAGTGCTTTCGCAAAGCGCATGAATTGATGGTGATATTAAATATAAATTTCTAATATCTAGAGTTGATTAAGGTTTATTGGATTTTGGGATTACAACAAAGTTGTATTGAAGCCAAGCCTGATTATCACAATGTTAAGCACTCAATGTATATCTTTATCATCATATAACCCGGCATGAGTCTGATTATCATTAGGAAGGAGATAGTCGATGGACATGGTCCACATATTAAAGTTCTATTCCCAAGTTAATTCTAACTTTACCTTGTCAGGATACATATTCTAAACAATATCTACCACCTTTGCAATCCCACCTCATATGAAAATGGAAAAAAAATTCACCATTTGTGATTAAATTCCCTCCATTGTGACAAATGGCAAGAGCTTTCCCTTATTTGGGAGACGATGATGAACTATTGTTTAACAAACAATAGCAACTAGACCAACAATGTGCGTACTTTCTAAATGTAAATAAAGATCATTCGGTGCACACCACAAGGAATTCATAAAATCCATGTGCTTTACAGAAATACATTTGTAAGCGGCAGCTCCTTTGCCTTTTCTTGGCACCATTAGTTGAGTGTGGGCCCTGTGTTTATATATGCCATCCAATCGATTCATCTTAAGTGAATCAGTAAGATGAAAAGGCTTTCCATAAATCACGTTGTTATGAAACTTATGTGAGCCACACCACATGAAATTAGAAGATTTTGGTGTGATTTTACAAAATTCTTAACAATTGGGCCATTTGAGTTTTGAATGAGGGTGATGTTCGGAGTCAAGGACAAAGATTAGGTGGTGCACCTAATGGATGGTATGGATCTCATGCACGTTAAGTTCTTCACCCCACGGAAGTGGCAAGCACACCCTTGTATGCATACATGCAATCACACTTTGTCTTTGGTTTCTCCTTTTTCGTCCTACACATGAGTAAGTCTACCTACGGGCCGGGTTGGCCAGTCTGGCTTTCAGGCCTGGCCCGCATCAGGCTGGATTTGGGCTGGAGTATTAGGCCTGAGTGGTGGCCTCGGGCTTAAAATTTAAACCTACCTTTTTTTTTTTTTAATCGTTCTGGCATTGACAGCGTACAACTGCCCATCAGCCTGCCCAGTCCCTTCGGGCTCGAGAGGCAATTTTGTAATGAGTCGGATCCTCTGTTGGGTGCCAAGCAGAAAACCTGCTTGTAGCCTTTTCATTGGTCCACATCACACTGCATACGTTGATCAGGTTGCACTGAGGTTTGATCAAGTTGCACTAAGGATGTGACATGGTTGTAGACCTATATAATAACTTGGAACAATAAAAAGGCTCCAAGCAGGGTTTTCCTACTTAGAGCCAATGAGGATTGGAATTAGTAAGTAATATACCTTGCTTGGAGCCAACAGGATGATGATTCGTAAGTAATATACTAAAATGATAGTAATAATAATAATAATATATTATTATTAATAACTCTCATTTCTCCTCTTCAGAACAGCCCTCCCTCTCTCTCTCTAACTCGCACTGATCTCTCCCACAACGCTCTCTCTCTCTCTCTCTCTCTCTAACTAACACCTCCATCTCTCTCTACTCCAACCCACAACTCTCTCTACCCCACACCTCCGTCTCTCTACTCCAACAAACCACAACTCTCTCTCTCTCTCTCTCTCTCTCTCTCTCTCTCATTTGGAGCTTGAGCCCAGCATAAAAATGTCGGGCTGGACTATTTTGGCACATCACTGGGCTAATATGGGCTTGGGCCCATATTGGACAATGTGAGCTGGGCTTGAACAATAACTATGACAGCTATAATTTATGATTTTCAAGCCATTCATCCAAGCATTATGGACTCATTTCTCATACAAGCAGTTCATATTTCCACCAGCTTCCCACATGTTGAAGTGTACGGCTCGACACAAGTGTAGGAGGATTTTCAGCATTCATTTTGACATTTGCTGGAATATATCCAAACATATTTCAATAAGATAAGCCATGACTATAGCCGTTGGATATGGGCATTTTCCAATGACACAAACCATGTATTTCACACGGCCCCCCTCGATGGGAAATGCCTGAAGAAACTCTCAGCTTGAACATTTCAATGCATTGATTCTCCAAATGGTATGGTGACTAATCATGTTCAAAAGAGTGAAATTATCAAATGATCCAATTGAGAGCTTCCTATTTACCGTATTTCCACCATAGAAGGTGATATGCCATAATGACTTGCTTCATAAAGCATGATCCCAAATTCAATTTTATGTGTTTGGATGTATTCTGTAAACTCTCAATTTTTGTAATTACTTGAAAATGGCGAGGCATTTGGGGGCAAAATCTTCAAAAGGATAGACAATGTTAATTGGCCTAAGCTTCTAGTTCCATCAATTCGACTGCCCAAATGATTGATTTGAACTGTCCCTTAGTCCAAAACACATTTCATGGGCTAAGGTACCAAAATTGGAGAATCCAATCTATCCTTGATTAGGCATATTTTCCATAGCCATCTTTTTTTCCATGCCACGGATGGAATGGCTACAAATGCCTAATAAAACCGGTTATTTAAAATCACAAGCAATACATGATGACTACTAACAAATGGATGGATCACATTGTTGATTTGACCTATTTTTATGTAAATGATCTTGACTGTCCATGTTGAGGGAAATTGGTAAATGGCTGATATTTGCTGGATCAATGTTATTTTTGTGTGGTAGCCAATGAAATGTGCCCTGAACCTAATGAACAGTCTAGATTAGTGGATTAAGTTGTCTAAGCATCCAATGCAACTATGAGCACTATAACTTATAGTGCTCCCAATGCACCATAGCCTTTCCAGCTAAAGATATTTTGGACCCAATCTAAGTTAGGTTGTCCAAGTTTTCAAGTCAACTTATCTTATTCTTGACTCGAATGGGCTGAGTCGGAGCTCCTTTTTCTCAAATCGATAGATAAAACTGCTATTATTATAATAGATTCATATGAAAATACTTTATAATGCAGACAGACCCTTGAAATTAAAGAAAATCTTCCGCGCCACGGAAAGGAAAGCAAGGGAGCTCAAAACCCACCAGAGAAACCATTTAGCTTCTTTACCTTGAGTCTGTCTTAGCCCGTATGGGTGTATTATAAGGCACACCATCTACACACCCTTATGTTTGCCAACACGGAGAACAGGTGTGAAATCCAAGCTTTCCATCAGGTAGTTCCCCCATGCAAACAAACTGATTTGAAAATAAGGCCCCTCTACTCATTAGGTGGGCCACAATTTAAAAGAACTTGCCCGTGTTCTTCCCGGTAGCTAATTTATTTCTAGTATTGTATGTTGAGAAATTATAATATGGCGGAAACTCAAATAGAATAAAACTGTGAAGAACACACCAAGCTCGAAGTACATATTAAATATGCTTTTCTTAAAGCATTATTCATGCCTATCGTCAATATGAAATTGTTGTTGGGTTATTAGCAAACTACTTTCAAGATACAATAAGCCTTGATGGTTCTACTTGTAGTAATTGCGACGGACGTTGTATATAATTTTGGTATGCTCCATGAATTGCGAAAACAGAGAACCCATTTCATGTGCTCGTGGAGAGAGAGCAACATATTTTCTAATGTAAATTTTTTGTTTCTGGAAAAAGCAATGCAAAATGTCTTTCATTCTTAATTTATACTGAGTTTTATAGAGGATGAATGGTTGTGTATTTTTGCAAAGAGGTGTTTTTGAAAAAATAAATCCGAACCGCTCAAAACAGTCATGTCTTTTGAAGAAGAGTTGCAACTTAAATCATTCAAGCCAATTGTTTCTCATGGCTGAAAGGAGCAACAGTAATGTTTGGCTGGCCAAAACTTTGCAACGGTAAAAATCCTTCAATTGATTGGTATAATGGCCGTGTTCGATTGGCCGATTGGCGCAACAACCACTCTCTGCCAGCTGATTTCAATCGGTCAATCATTTAAACGATCGATTGGCTGATTCTACAATGGCTTAGCTTAGTTGCACCGGATTGCAGTAGGTCATGTCATGATGTTCAATGTGCAGGCTAGTCTTCTCTCTCTATTCTCCTAGTAAGAGTATTAGAGAAGTTTGGGGAAGAACAAGAATAGGCCGCTAGAGTGATATTATAGTGATTTTTTTTTTTTTTTTTTGTTAGCCATGCAACGCACCCACCTTGTTAGCTGGGCGATGCACCCACCTGCCGGTGGGTTAGCGTGTCTCCTTAGCACTCGAACATAAGACCTGCTGTTAAAACGCCTAAGCGTCTTCCAACTGGGCTAGTAGGGGTATTATGTATTAGGTGGTTTTGTGGATTATAGTTTGTTTTTCAAATATTTTTTTATTATAAATAAAGTGGGGAGCGGAGAAAGTAATCTCACCCTAATTAAGCCTAAGTATATTTTCATAAGGTTACAGGAAAAGTTCATATGCCATACTTCAATATTTCTATTATCTAATTTAACTAATCCCAATTGAGATAAACCTCAACATTGTAAACCACTAAATAACTGGACTCATCTTGCTCTAAGTGGAACTGATTGATGAACAGCTTAGATCTCCCCAGTACAGTAGATCACAGTAGCACAAGTATTTGCACCTTCTACTAGGGCTGTGGACAGCCGGACCTGGAGTTCGGCTTGGGCCTGAATTTTGAACTGTTCAGGTCAGGCCTCACGTTATTTGGATGATCCTGAGCGTCTTACTTTATTCGGGCAGATAGACGTTAATAGACAAAACAGCAACCACTCGTTGATTGGGAAAAGGTTCATCCATGATATGGATAATAGACGAGGGAGTGGCTTTGTTGTTACCCGGGCAACACCTTAAGAGAGTGTTACCCTTGCCTTGGAGCCCACCTTGACTATTTGTCGTAGATCCACGCAGTCAATCCATTTTTCTAGCCTGTTTTTAGGACGTGGTCCTAAAAATTAAGCAGATCCAAATCTCAAGTGAACCTCACCACACGAAAAAGAGGTGATTGAACGCCCACCATTAAAAACTTACTAACGCCCACCGTAATGTTTGTTTTCCATCAAATTTGTTGATAAGGTTGACCTGGATGGAGGGAAATACAAAGATTAGCTTGATCATAAAATTTTGTGGCCCACAACAAGTTTTTAATGGTCACTAACCACCTTTTGTAGTGGTGTGATCCACCCGAGATTTGGATCTGTTTAAGTTTTGTGATCACATTCTAAAATGAGCTGGAAAAACGGATGGATGGGGTCGATATACAACACATTCATCAAGATGAGCCTCACATGGCAAGGGTAACCCCACGAAGGTGTTCGTTGGCGCAGATTTGGTAGTACCCGCCATGACCTAGTTAAAGATGGACGGTCTTAGCAGGACGTGGACCGCCTTTAAGAGTCTGACCAGATCTGTGTGGGGCCACCATTATGTATCTGTCTATCCATGCCATCCACCCATTTTCTAAAATCACGTTAAGGGATGGGCCCAAAATTGAGACAGATCCAACAGTGTAATTGACCACACCATAGATGACCCTTGCAGTGAATGCAACTTGCATTTAATTCTTCGTGTATTTAATGCGCATTTTATGCAACCAAGGGGCGCCACTTTGGTGAGACCGTGGAACCAGCGAAGTGGGTGGGACCCTGACATGGCACGTCAGGATTGGTCCACCTAGGGCGGGCGCGTGTGAGAGAGCCACATGTGAGGGACGGTTTCATCTAACGGCCGTTACTAGCATTTCGGCTCCGCCTCTCCCTCTCATTTCTCTCTCCCCATACGTTGGCCGTCTTTTTCTCTCGCTCTCCCTCGTACCCCTCGTGAGAGAGGAGAGATCCTGTCCTCTCTCTCTTTGTCCAACAGTGGCAGCAAGAGCACACCAACCCAGGTTTTTTTTTTATTTTTTATTTTGGCAGATTAACTTTAGTTGTGAATTATTTTTTAACAAAAGAAAGGCTTTGGAATAAAAGAAACTCTTAACTTTAAAGATTTTTTCATATAGAAAAAAGAACCCAAATTCTGAAAATGACATAATATATTCCATCACATATAAATATTTTATGTGAAATTTTTATTCAAATTCTAAAAAATCTTTTTAAAAAATCATATAGATTTTCTGGAATTTAGGTTTGTCTTTTTTCCCTATGGAAGATAGAGTGATTTAGAATGGCCGTTCGGATTTTTTTTTCAGGATTATAGTTTGTGTTTTTTATGTGAAATTTTTATTCAATATATTTTTTAGAATTTGAATAAATATTTCACATAAAAAATTCTATAAGTGATGGAATTTATCATGTCATTTTTAGGATTTGGGGTTTTTTTTTTTCTTATATAAAAAAGCCCTAAATTTAGAGTTTTTTTATTTATTTATTCAAAAGCCTTTTTTGTTAAAAAATGATTGACAACAAAAGCTAATTTGGAAAAAAAAATTAATATGAAAAAAAAAAATGACCGAAGTTGGGGGTGCTCTCTACTGTTACTCAAAGAGAGAGAGGGCGAGAGAGAAGGAGAGGGAGGGAGAGAGAGAGCCGGCCAGCGTCGGGGGAGAGAGAAATGAAGGGGAGTGGCAGACCCGAAATGCTAGTAACGACCGTTAGATGATGTCATCCCTCACGTGTGGCTCTTAGATGATGTCATCCCTCACGTGTGGCTCTCTCGCACGCACCTGCCCAGGTGGACCAATCCTGACGCGCCACGTCAGGGTCCCACTCACTTCGCTGGTTCCGGGGTCTCCCTAAGTCGCGCCCGCAATCAAGCTTACTATTTGGAATCTGGATCCTTTGCTTAGGACGCGATGCTTTCGCAGGCATCTTCTGCGCTCGGAATCTAGGTGGGGCTCACCGTGATGTTTGTGAGAAATCTATGCCGTCCAATCGTTTTGTGAAATCATTTTAGGCGTTGCGACAAAAAAAACAAGATCCAAGGCTCAAGTGGGCCGAAAATGTGATGATTGAACTTCCACAGTTGAAATATTTGTGGGGCCATAAAAGTTTCGAATTAAGATTATATTTGTGTTTTCAATTCATCTCAGTGGGAATGACATTATGAATGGTATGGATGGCATAAAAACATCACTGTGGACCCCATAGAGGTTTCAATGGTAGGAATTTACCTACCCACCTTTTGCTTTATCGTAGCCCACTTGAGTCTTGTATCCCATTTAGGTTTGTTCGCAACTCGGCGTAGATTTCTTACAAACATCACATGGTCCCCACCCTAGATTCCCCGCGTAGGAGATGCCTGCGAAAGGCTTTCACAAGCAATCCACATCCCTCTCCTCATACAGAGCCTCTGCTGCTACCTCTTTCATTGGTCCACATCAGCCTGATATGGACCAATGAAAGAGGTAAAAAGCAGGATTTCTCTGCTCAATATGAACATCCCAACTCTACTATTTGGCGTGGCCAACTACAGGTTTAGATCTGACTAATTTTTGGGCTTGTACCTTAACATGATCTTATTAGAGGGATGAATGGCATGGATAAATAGATACATCATGGTGGACCCCACACAGATCTGGTCGGATGCTTAAAGGTCTGATCAGAGGTTGGATACAATCTGCATCGATCCGTCTTAGCTGGGGTTTTGTGGGTCCAACTTGATGTTGTGTTTTATCCATGTTGTCCTTCCATTTTACAGATCATCTTAGGGCGCGAGCACAAAAAGGAGGCACATGACACACGTAGGGAGAGATAGAGAGGAACAAAGATTGCCTGTTCCTCATAAGTTCTATGAGGCCCACTGTGATGTAGCTAGTATATTTACACTCTGTTTCGCCATATCATTTTAGCTCAGGAGCCCACACATGAGGCATATCCAAATCTCAAATGGACCACATCACAAGAAACAGTGGGAAAGATGAGGCCCATGTTGAAATCTTCCAAAGAGCCCACTGTGATGTTTATTTGTCATTGAGCCCCGCTGGTTAGGTGAACCTAGCTTGGATGAAGGTAAAACAAAAATATCAACTTGACTCCTCTTAACCGTGGAAGTTTTTAATGGTGAGCATTCAATCCCAACTATTTCCTATGGTGAGGTCCACCTGAGCTTTGTAAGTGTCGCATGTTTGGGCTCATGCCATTCTAGTGAAATGGATGAATAGTTAACATAGACCTTAAGGTGGGCCTCGAGAAGGGTGAGATGTTAGGAGGGTAGTGAAAAGGAAAAGAGAGAGGTAGAGGTAAACGTGTGGCTATATTTAAATGTTTGTAATGTCATACAATGAGAAAGAAAAGAATTTTTTTGCTACACCCATGCGTTAGATACGCTAGCTAGGCCGGGTGTAGCAATGACCCCACCATGATGTATGTGTTGAATCCATGCCGTCCATCCATTTGGTGAGATGATTTTAGGACGTGATGCCAAAAATGAGGCAGATCCAAAGCTCAAGTGGCCCCCCAACAAGTTTTTAATGGTTGACGTTCAATCCCCACTATTTTTTTTGCTGGGTCCACTTAAGCTTTGAATCTGCCTCATTTTTTATATCATGCCCTAAAATAATCTCACCAAGTGGATAAACAGAGTGGATTTAACACATATATCATGGTAGGGTCATTGCTACACCTGGCGTAAGCGAGTAGCTAGAGTAGCTAACGCGTGGGTGCAGCCAAAATTCCTCGAGAAAGAAGGACGCGGTTTGGCCAGTTACGCTGCCACCAGCCCAAGGCTAGTGGTTGGTGCTATGCGTTTGTTTTATTGACACCATTCATCCATTTTTACATATCATTTTAAGGATCTATCCAAAAAATGAGGCAGATCTACATCTCAGGTGGACCACACAACGGAAAAACAGTAGTTATTAAATGTCCACATTTTCATTACCCATTAGGGCTCATTGTAATGTTTATTTGAACATACAAAGAACTGGAGGAAACGAAAAAACAAATATGAGCATGATTCAAAACTTTTTTGAGTCCCCCAAGAAGTTTTTAATGGTAGGCGTGCACTGTGTGGTCTATTTGAGATTTGGATCTAACTCATTTTTAGCTCATACCAAAAAAATGATATGGAAAAATAGATAATCGACTTGGATGAAATACATACATCATGGTGGGGCCCACATAGCACCGACCACCAGTCCGTTTCCAAGAAAGGAATGAACCAAGGACTTACGATCCAGTTTTCCTTGTCCTGGCCCACTCAAGTCCCGGCTACATAAATTTCAGACTGATGCCTTACATTAACCAAGACAGGGATGTCACATGGTCATCCAAATGGGACCCACCGAACTTTTGTCTTACTAATGTCAAAATATTTAATTTTGCAACTGCAGCATACGAAATAGTACCATAAAATCTCAACCGTTCAAGTAGCTACATCATTTTTATTATTATTATGAATTTACCCTGTCTGAACCAATGTTTTCAAGAAAGTATGTCAAGACAAAAATGTCAGTTGGCATTACATATTAGAGAACTGGAGATGTACCTAAACTCCGTACTGCCCAAACAGTGGTACCTACTGCAGATAGGTCATCTTATCAAAATCAGATGGACTAGAAAAGCTTATCGTCTGATTACTGGACAATCTTTCTGTCTAATTTGGACGGTTTACTGCTTCCAGTTTCTTAGTCGACTGGCAGTCCACCAATAATCAATTTAAGGCGGTGATATTTGGGTTTTAGTTTATCTTCGATATATCCTGTCGTTTGGACGGTTTGGATCTAAAGTACACGACAGTTTGCCGAGTGGAATTGGGAAAACCTCAGCCCTGAATCAGCTTCCAAGCCTCGCACGGTCGCACCACGGAGCACGAGTTCGATGCGCCAGGGAGTAGCGAGAGTTAGTGCGCACGCGCACGTTATCTTCAATGGCCACGAGGGCGGACTGCGGGTGCCACTGCCAGGGGTGGGACGACGTGGCCCAAGATTTTTGGGGCCCTACCTTGATGTATCGATTTATCCACACCATCCATCTGTTTTTCCAGCTCATTTTAGATTATAAGCCCAAAAATGATGCAGATCTAAACCTCAAGTGGACCACACCACAGAAAACAGCAGGGATTGAATGCCCACCGTTGAAATCTTCCCAGGTTGTGTTATTTGCCACCAAACCTGTTCATAAGGAGATACAGTGTAATTTGCCCCCAAACCTGTCATAAGGAGATACAGACCTAGATGAAGGGAAAACACAAATATAAGCTTGATCCAAAGCTTCCATAGGCCCCAAGAAGTTTTCACTGTGGCTGGCCGTTCAATCCCCAGATTTTTATGTGCTGTGGTCCAGCTTTGGATATGCATCTTTTTTGGGCTAAATGAGATCTGGATTGCACGCAAGCAGGTCTGCTCACTTCTCCAGTTGGGTCTTGTTGTGCGGATTGGGTTGATATTGACTCGAAAATAGTAATTAGTTGTTTTAAGTTACCAGGTGACTTTAAAGACTCACCAGTGGACTAAGCTTAAAATCAAGTACTGGCTAGTAATTCTAAAATTACATAAAAGTCGAGAGATATACTTCAACCCAAGTGAATCTGCTATTAATCTACAGCAAAAGATTCTAAGTAAAAAGACACCCAGAGATTTTAGAAGTGACAAGATCTGATGTAGAGCAGGCTGCAAATGTTTTTATGGCCAAGATAGGTTAGAGAAAGCCCAATTGGAAATGAAAGTAATTCGGGCCGTCAGGATTATAAAATAGTTGCATCTCGCAATCCGAGATGAGTTATGAGACGTATAATAATTGCATCTCGCAATCCGAGATCTCAAACAATTTTAGAAGTGACTAGGTTACCCATGCCGGTTAGCTAGATTCGATCAGATTAACGGTCATAAGCCTAATTTTATTTTGTTTTTATTATAAATAGTAAGTTCTAAGTTAAGTATAACTTTTGATATATTAAATTGTAGAAATTGTGTCCAATATGAAAAGTTAGTAGAATAAGATGGTTAGGCCAAAAACCACGAAGTCCGGTTGAAATAGTACTAGTCTATAAATATTAATTTTACTATTTATAATAAATTACATTTTTAGGGTGTTTGAGTTGAAGTTTAACTCTAAAACTTCATCTTAGGTTTAGTTTCTTATTTAAAGCATTGTAATTTTATTTTTTTAAATTAATTGATTAATTACAAATTTTTTAGGAATTATTTATATTTTTTAATTTTTTTCCTTGTGATTTCCGAGGAAGTCTGATTTTTTAAAGTAGTTTTCTGATGAGGGGGATGGTGATGGACCTTACCACATCCTCCCTACGTCAATATCCGAGGTCCAAGTGGATAAACACAGGACTAAAAGTAAGAAAGAGAAACGAAATAGAAATAAGATACTTGAATGTTATATGTGGCTGTTGATGTAGATTTATGGAGATGTGAGAAAGAGGGAAGTTGAGCACTCTTATATGAAAAGAGCTAGTTAGATATCCCTATTCCAACTCTACTATTTTGATTGATGAACCTTTTTTAAATTGGTAGGCTTTCAATATGGTGGAGATCATTAAGAAAATCACTCTAAGTCTTTTGCACTTTCTCTCATCTCCTCCTACTTGCTCTTGGACCTATCCAAGCCTTGAAAAACCTAAGGTGGCATTTGGTAAATCGAAAAATAAGGTCTGAAAATTAATAAAGTGCTGAATTTTAGTACTTGCAAGTATTGGAAAATCTGTTTGGTAATTTGTCTGATAAAAGTCCTAATATATTAAATTAAATGTTTTTTTCATAAAAATCTGTTTGGCAAGCACAAATCATAAATGTCTGAAAATTGGCGATTTGTCATATTTACCCATATTATCTCAATTTTCATCTTTTGTAAAGTATGAGATAAAATATGTTATTGCCATTCACATACATCTTTGAAACATATATTTGAATTATGGATCATGCATCATCTTCTTCTTAATAGAACAATCATTACCCTTCGGTTAATGTCCTTGAATTGGATTATTAAATATCTCATATTTAATTGATAAATGCCAATTTGAAGGTTAGGATCATATAATATTTATTTATTTATTATTATTATTATTTTTGCATGATTCATCCATAGTGGGCCCCATGTTAATAGCATTTTTTACAAGTGTGTCATGCCACTAAATTTTTATCATTCATAATTCATGGCTCAACAGTTGCTACATTAAGCAATCATGACTATCCGATTGATGGCATTCATCACCACTTTCCCTGTGTTGTCATCCACCTAAGATATGTATTAGCTCCTTTTTTTGTCTTATACTATAAAATAAGCTCGCAAAATAGATGGACAACGTGAATAAAACACATACATCATGGCTTGCCCCACAAAACACTATCATATACAATCCATATGTATAATCTGAGTGTCTAAGCCATCCCTCGATCATCCAAATTTTTTTAAGATGGCCCACCTTGATGTCTATGTGAAATTTGCACTGTCCCACCATTTTACCATCTTATTTTAGGGCATGAGCCAAAAAATGAGGCTGATCCAAATCTCAAGTGGACCACACTATAGGAAACAATGGTATTTGAATGGCAACCATTAACAACTACTTGGGGTCACAAAAGTTTTTGGATCAAGCTGATGTTTGCGTTTTCCCACCATCCATGTATGTGTGACCTACTTAACAGGTTGGATGAGAAATAAACACTAATGTGGGCCCCAGAAGGCAGATTGAAGGCTCAAGTGGACCACACCATGACAATGGGGATTGAAAGCTTACGGTTGAAAACTTATTGGGGCACAAAATTTTTGAATCAAGTTGATATTTATGTTTGCCCTTTATACAGGTTCATGTTGTGACGTTATTAGTAGGTTAGATGGTAAACAAACATCACGATGGAACATAAGAAGTTTTCAATGGGAGGAATTTAATCCTCCCCACTGCTTCTTATGGTGTTCTCTCCTTGAGCCTTCAATCTTGCTCCCTTTTGGGCTCATGCCCTAAGATGATCTGTCAAAATGGATGGACGACATGGATAAAACATTTAAATCACGGTGGGCCAAATCCCTTGATAGGATCGTCAACTCTAGTGATGCTGGAGGCAACACCCACGCAGGCAATCGGCGTCCAATCCATGCAAGCAATCCACGTCTGCACCTAATCAACTTCCGGTAAGCCATGGACGCGGATTTCTTGCCAAAGCTACATGGGCAGCTAGGCGTGGTCCACCATGATCTTTATGAGAAATCCACTCCATCCATTCTCTATTTTAGCTCATTTTAGGACATGAGAACAAAAATCCAAAATTCAAGTGAGACACACGAGAGTAAAAATTGAGGAAAAATGCGTACAGTTGAAACCTTATTGGGCTCCACCTTGATTTTTATATTCCATCCAAACCGTCTATAAACTGCTCATAAGGTCATTGTCACTGGGATGAAATGAAAACACAAAAGACTTATTTTGATACAAAACATCCTGTGGCCATATGAATGTTTCAACTGTGGTTATTCAATCCTGACTATTTCTTCTATTGCAACCCACTTAAGTTTTGGATCCACCTCATTTTTCGTCACATATCATAAAATGAGCTCACAAACGTATAGACGGAGTGAATTTCTCATCAATATTAAAGTGGGCCCTTGGCATAGGAACTTATGGAGAGACTTTTAGCAAGAAAGCCACCTCCGCAATTCTCGCCCATATGGCTGTCAACGGCACCAATCTTGATCCGTATCCGATCCGATTTAATCGGATTCAGATCAATAATCGGATAATCGGGTTGGATACGGATACCCAAAGATGATTCGTTTAATATTCGGGTCGGATTTGGATCAACCTTGATTCAGCCCGTTAACGACCCGATTAAAAAAAAAAAAAAAAAAAACCCAGCCGTCTCCTTCGTCTCTACTCTCCACGCACACAAGTGACGCAACCATGGGCGGTATCATATTCGGATATCGGGTCGGATCATATTCGGATCGAAAACGGATTTCAATATATTTAAACAGGTCGAGTTCGGATCATGTACTTGTGATCCGAATCAGATTCGGGTCAGATATATCCTTAATCGGATCATATATGGATCACCACTAATCAGGCCCGTATCTGACCCGTTGACAACCCTACTCGCCCACAATCACCGCGAGGGATAACCTTCTTACACATAGCATAATTCCATTAGCACCACCATAATGTATGTGTTAGATCCATACCATCTATCCATTTTTTAGATCATTTTAGGTCATGACTCAAAACATGAAACAGATCCAAAGCTCTAGTGGACCACACCACAAAAAACAGTGGGGATTGAATGCTTGACATTGAAAACTTCTTTGGGCACATAAGTTTTGGATCAATTAAATATTTTTGTTTTCCTTTCATCCATGTCTACGTGACCTTATAAAGAGTTTTGATGACAAATAAATATCAAGTAGCCCTTAAGAAGGTTTCAATAGTGGACGTCATCATCCCCACAACCTTTTGTGGTGTGGTCCACTTGAGCTTTGAGGCTGCCTCATTTTTTGGCTTATGCCCTAAAATAATTTGCCAAAATGGATGGATGGTGTGGATATAATGCACACATCATAATGGGGCCAAAGAACTTTGCCATGTCAACCACCCTATTAGTTAGCCCCAAAAGCCCAAGGGTAAAGTCGCCATGTACAAAAAAAAGTTTAATTCAAAATCACTTACGCATTTTGCGTTAAGTATTAAGCCAGAAAAGAGAAGCTTAAAAAAAAGTAGTAGTTTTTCAATGAAAATTGAAATTAAACGCATAGCTTTTTAGATTTACCAAACAATCTGAAATAGAAAAATCATTGAAAATAGCACATTTCAGTTATAAGGACTAAAAATAAATTTTACCAAACAGGCCCTAAGTATTTAGCCATGCACAAGTGTGCTGTCTCTCTTAAATGAGAGAGGAGCGTTGGATTTTTATAAAGGTGACAAGCAGGAATTAAATTCCCGTAAATGCTAATGTGGCCTGATTTTGCATTTCTTGGTATCCTTTGGATGACAAGAGCCATCCCAAGTTGCTAAGGGCTGGCCTGCTGTACTTTTTCATGTTTTCCCAAGTAAATTCGCTACCTCAGCTACCAATAGGGAGCCACTTGATAAATCCAATGGCCACCCCGCCAACAATGGAAAATGGGTTCCTGTTGGTGGCTTCTGGGAAATACAAATCGATGGCCGGCTTCTGGTGGTCTCGTTTACCAGTTGGACGTAATTTGTTTTCCTTTTATAATGCCCTTTTAGACTGATTGAGTGTTAATTTCGAAAGTTTATTGTGATCATATAAAAAAGCAAATTTGTGTGGGGCATTTATGCCCTAAAATAAGCTTAGTAAAGTGATGGGGGAGTAAGGATAAAAACATATACATCATGGTGTGCCCACAGCGGTTGGTCACATCCTTTCACACGGGCAAAATCCGCTTCTCATTTCAACGCATGAATATTTGAAGGCCATTTCCACTTTTGTTAATATACCTACACACGATTCACGATAGGCTAGATGGTAGGAGATGTGTCCGCACCTACTCTACTGCACACTATCATTTAAATTACTTTTTATTATTTATTATTATTATTTTACGTGATTTTTGTAGCCCGATGTTTTGGGCCAAACCAGATGAACGGTTCTGATCGCAAGGGCGGGAAGGGTAATTTCAAGCATTATTAAAAGGGAAGAAAGTAGCCAAGACTCTAGATGTTGCCTCTATGTGAGAAAAGAAATGAGCAAAAGAGGCCGGCAAGGACTTTCAAATTCATCACTCTTCCGCACTTTCTCCCGCAATTCACGCCGGTGATGTCTCCCCTAGTCGACGCGAATCGCCTGTTCACGCCCGCATCAAGTTCCTGTAGAGGAAGCTACGTGGGGCCCACCAGTGAGAAATCAGTGCGCGTATTGGGTACCACCTCACGATGATCTAGCAAGAGACGGACGGTACTGTAATCCGATATGTGGGGCCCACTGTGATATATGGGTTGTTTTGGAAGATCATTTTAGTAGCAATGTAGCTCTTTCCCGGGTAGCAGCTAAGTGGGTGTTACCCTATCCGTGTTGGGCCCGCGTTGATGTATTTTATTTATTTATTTATCTTTTTGTATATCCACGCTGTCCATCTATTTTCCTATATCATTTTAGGAGGTGATTCGAAACCTTAAGAAATCTAAATCCCAGGTTAACCATACCACTAAAAACAATGATGAATGACAATTAAAAATTTTATTCGGGCCACAAAAGTTTTGGATTTGGTATTTGTACTTACCCTTTTTTGGGCTCTTTTTGACGTTATAAACAGGTTTGATGCACCCAGGCCTATAGCTCAAGTGGCAGACTGTGTGAAGATAGCTCAAGTGAGTGTCTGAACTAACCCCAAAAAAAAAAAATAGGCTTTATGAAAAATAAACATTAAAAATAAACATTACAAAAACCTTACTATTGGCCCTTAGGAATTTTAACGGTAAGGCATTACTGTTTATTGTGTTATGATTTGTATTGCGTGGACATACAACACATCATCAAGATTCAAGGTGGGCCCCATGTTAGGGGTAAGTAATAGGGACACCGATTAGCTACTGGCAAGTTGAGTAGCTATCTAGCTACTGAAGTGACGTCACCAACTTTTGTGGGCCCCACTGTGATGTATGTGTTGTATCTACACCGTCCATCCATTTGGAGGCATCATTTTAGAGCATTAGCTAAAGAATAACACAGACCCAAAGCTCAAGTAGACCCCATCAAAGAAAACAATGGGTATTGATCTCCTACCATTAAAAGCTTCTTGGGGCCACAGAAGTTTTTGATCAAGTTGATATTTGTGTTTTCCTTTCTTCCATGTCTGTTTGAACTTATGAGCACGTTGGATCTCAAATAAATATCATGGTGGGCTCTAGGAAGGTTTCAACGGTCGAGTCACTGTCCCCACTGTTTTCTTTGGTGGGTTTACTTGAACTTTGGGTCTGTCTTATTCTTTAGCTAATGCTCTAAAATGATCTCTCTAAATGGATGGACGATGTTGATACAACACATACATCACAGTGGGCCCACAGAAGTTGGTGACGTCACTTCAGTAGCTAGATAGCTACTCAACCTGTCCGTAGCTAATCCGCGTCCAAGTAGTAGCCAAGTCTCGCTCATCAGTTTTGTTGCGGGAGCCGATTAGGCGTTACCCGGTTAATACATTGGTGGGTATTTCTCTAACCATGGGGCCTACATTGATGTATGTACCATATATCCACGCCGTCCATCCATTGTGTCAGTGTATTTCAGGGCATAGCCCCGAAAATGAAGGAGACCCAAATCTCAAATGGACCACACAGTAGAAATTGAATGCCCACCATTAACAACTTCTGAAAGGCTAGAAAAGTTTTGGAGCAAGCTGATATTTTTCTTTTCCCTTCATCCAGGCCTGTGAGACCTTATCAACAGGTTTGGATGGAAAATAACATTACAGTGGGCCTTAGAAAGGTTTCAACCGTGAGTATCATTATCACCGCTGGTGAGCGTTGTTTAACACTTGATCCTTGGATGGAGGGTGTAGAAAAACCCTTTAAATGATGGTGGCCCCACAGTGCCCCTGCAATCCGCTTCCCCATATTAGTGCGCATATTCGAGAATGGACGGGAGAATCGTCGACAACACCCATTTTACACGGCTTATAAACACGAGTCTCTGTGGGGTCCACCATATTTTATATGTAAATCCACTCCTTGCATCAGGTAAAAGTCATTATTTGAACCGTAAATATAAAATATAAGCCTTATTGAAAGCTTATATATGCCACATCATCGAGAATAATATAAAATTGCTCCTAAAACTACTAAGCTCGGTAGCCCGCTGATTTTTCATCAGGCTGAGAGGTTACACCTGGCAAAAAGATGTAATGAAAGATACACACAATGCTGGCCCCACAAACACCTATGGTTGGCATCCCATCCCCACTGTTCCATGTGGTGTGGCCCATCTTAGTTGTGGATTTAGCTGATTATTGATGTTAGGGTCCAACCTCGCCAATCCTAACCGTTCAACTAGAGGAATTCTGACCACGGAATGTGAATGGCCCTTGCTTTTTTCTACCATCCGTTCATTTGTGGCCTGCATGGATGGTTGGGTTTGTCTTATCAGTGGGATTGAGCTGTGGCTAGTCCACAGCAAGGCAAGACAGATGGATGGATCATCCTCAATAGGTCCCACCAGATGGTCCATCTAGCCAACTTTATGGTTGGAGATGGGTTCTTTGACCGGTGGGCCCATCTGGGCGGCCAGTTTTTAGTGACAAAAGTTTCTGCGATACCACGTCCTCATGCATAAGGTGGGACCCCCCATGAAAATGACCTGGCCCAAAAGTCAGGCGGATTAACTGATCAAAATGGGCCAGACACTTACAATAACAATGGACGGTTGAAATAACTTGATAATGGTCCACATTCATTTGAATTTTTGTAGTCCTTCCCACTGGTAGACCGGACAGGTTTTTGGTCCAAGTCATCTTAAAGGTGGGGCCCACTTGATGTACGATTAGGACATCATCCAATCGGTGGCCCTACTCGAATTAAAAGTCAGTGGAATTACGGTCACCACATGCAACCGCGATCTTCTCCACCGCCTCCACAAGACGCATCTGAAGGAAATGAAGAAGGGTACGGACGCACCGGACCGCAATCCGCTGCGCAATGTACAACGCGTGAGACCCCGGATCCACCGAGGTGGTGGGACCTCTGACTGTGGGGATCACAGTGATGAATGTGTCTTAAATCCACACCGTCCAACCATTTTGAAAGCTCATTTTAGGTATGATCCCAAAAATGAAACTGACTCAAATCTTAGGTGGACCACACCACAGAAACAGTGGTGAATGAATCTCTAACAATAGAAACTTCATGGATTCCACCGGAATGTTTATTTTCCATCCAACCTGTTGATAATGTCACAAACACCTAGATGAAGCGACCACATAAATATCATCTTGATCCAAAGCTTTTTTGGCCCACAGAAAGTTTTTAAAGGTTAATCGCCACTGTTTCCTGTACTATGTCCCATCTTAGAATTGGAACTGTTTCATTTTTTGGATCATGACCTAAAGTGAACTTTCAATACGGATGAACGGTGTGGATGTAGTCACATACATCACAGTTGGCCCACAATTGGGGCTCCCGACCCACCTCGGTGGATCCCGGGTCTCACGGGTGCGGCTTCGCTGGATCTCCGGATCCACCGAGCTGGGTGGATCCTTGTGCCTTCCCCCTCTGTAATGTATCATACATCCACGCTGTCTATACATTTTGAAAACTAATTTTAGAGCATGAAATAAAAAATAAAATAAATCTAAATTTCAGGGCATAATAAAGTAAACAGTAATATTCAACCATTAAAAACTTTTTATGGGTCAAAAAAAGATTTGGATCAAGCAATATTTGTATGGTCTTTTCATCCAGCTCTTTGTGATCTTGGCAGTAGGTTAGATGGATGGAAAGTAAACATTCCAGTGGCCCCCGTGAATATTTTAATGGTGGGGATTCAATTGTTACTGTTTCATGTGGTATGGTCCACCTAAGATTTGGATCTGCTTCATTTTTTGAAATATCACCGTAAAATGAGCTTTCTAAATGCATGGACAGAGCAGATGTAAGTCACATACATCACAGTGGCCTCACACTTGGTGATCCACCCAAACCGCGCCCATATCTTCCATCTACCCGTTAATCATGTCTAATTCACTACGACGAAGAGAAGATACATAATCGTTCTGATGGAAAACTCAAGTGGGCCACACCATATCAATTTAGTAATTTTTACATTTTTATACTGATTGGTGTGGCCCATGTGAGGTTTTAATCAGCGTTATGTATTTTGTAATCGTACGGTTGAAGTAATGGTTTCTCACCTGATGTACATTTTACATATACGACGCGATGCACTACAGAGTTGAGTATTTTACCTGCTGCGTACGACAGGTGCCGGAGACTTGAATGCCACTCAAGTTCAAGGAGCCCACCTCATTGCAGTGCTGAGCTGGCATAGACGTGGACTACTCCCGTATGTTCCGGATTCCCAAAGCAAGTTTGGTCACCGGCGTACATTGACCGAATTTTGACCGTCCATTCTTCATGTGAGAGGGACCCACCCGGTCTTATCATTGGGCTCGGGAACATACCCCATGGGACGCGGATTGCTGTGCCTCCCCACCGTGGACTTCCCATAGATAGAAACTACGTGGGGCCCACCACGTTGTACGTGAGAAATACAGTCCGTCCAATTTCACATTCTCATAATAGTACAGGAGAAGGAAAAAAAAACAAAAGGAACATCGAAAACTCAGATGGCATAACAATAAGAAAGAGTGAGGATGAACTCCAACCATTGAAACCATCGTAGGGAAAAAAATGTTTTAAGTTTAGGCTAATATTTGTATTTTCAGTTCGTCAGTTATTTGAATGACATAAAAACATCAGGGCTGCGGAGATTTCAACGGTGTGTATTTTATTTTAGTGTTAGTTATCATGTGGCCCACCTAAGCTCTGGATCTACCATTTTTTTGGGTTCAATTACTATTGTTAGCATGTAAAACTGATGGACGGATTCGATTTCTCATGTGGGCCTGTGTGGCTATGTTAAATGAAAAAGTGCCGCTTACTTTATAGTAGAAGGCTTCCGGTGAAAAGTAAAGATTATCTTGTGTGAAACGAGAGGAATCTTTTTCGTTGAATTGTATAAGAATTGCAGGAGATTCTTTTATTTAAAGGCAATTCTCATCCCTTGGTGAGGGGTCGTGCCTCAAATGGGGCAAATCTTTCACAAGTGGTCGAGAATCCTGAGCCACAATGTATAAAATGGATGCATGACTACGAAAATGGTTCTAGCCATCCATTTGTTTGGTACAATGTGGCCAACCAACGAAATAACATGGCTGGATTCTCTACCAGAAAGAAAAAGAAGAAGAAGTGTAGATCACCTGATGGAGATTCATGATCTTGTATGCATGTTGCTCAAGCCTCACCTAAGATGGTGAGGCGTTACTGTGGAGCCCAGCATTGTTGTGTGTATTCTATATCCACATCATCCATCGATTTAGCTAGATAA
Organism: Liriodendron chinense; assembly: GCA_003013855.2. NCBI lineage: Eukaryota > Viridiplantae > Streptophyta > Magnoliopsida > Magnoliales > Magnoliaceae > Liriodendron > Liriodendron chinense. The sequence continues at coordinate 9,535,629 of ML058335.1, forward strand.
TTTTACGGCTTGAGCTAAAATGAAATAGATCCGGATCTCAAGTGAACTATACCATAAAAGCAGTATTAATTGGCTATTAGAAACTTCTCATGAGCCACAAAGTTTTGGATCAAGCTTTTATTTTTTATTTTTCCTTCCACCCACGCCCAAATTTGTGTGACCTTATCAAAAGGTTGGATGGTAAATAAACATTACAGAAACATTAGGTGGGCTCTAAAAAGTTTTTATTGAAGTGCTTAAACACACTGTTTCCTGTAGCATGGTCCACTCGAGATTTGAATCTACCTTAAAATTATTCAGTAAAACAGACGAATGGCGTGAACATAAAATACATACATCAAGGTGGGCCTCATGGTAAGGGCTACTATGTCTTGGGTGAGGTTGGGGCTGCACCTAATGTTAATGCATTTATTTATGGTATATGAGTGCACCTTATTTGTTAATTACGTGTGTTCATGTGTTTTAATGTCGGTTAAGCCTTGACAAGCTGAAGACAAAAGATTTATGTGGAGAATAAGCATCCAGTAAGAAGAAACATGTAAATGAGGTTCTTTAGTGATCCTAACCTTAGAACCAAAACAACCCATAACTTTTAGATGACTCAGGATTCTATAAGTAAACTTTTAGTCATCTTGTATTGGCCTTAGGAGTCCCCCAAAACTACTTTTTGTAAGGCTTAAGAGGTTCATGAGTTGCTCTAAAAATACACCTAAAATAGTATAACTCATAGTGATGTGACTGTTGTTGGCCGACCGACCAACCGATCACAGTCGACAGGCCGAAAATGACAAAATTTGGACAAAAAAGATGATATTTGTCCGAGCCTAATTTGATCGTTCAACAGTTAAAATCGAGCGGCCAACGAGCCTTGTCGATCGGCTGACAGGCCGAAATGTGGCTGAAATAAGACAACAAGACACTTGGGGGGATCGACTAGTTGACGTCAAAATTTGGTCAGTCGATAGTTCAAGTCAACCAGTTGATTGCTAGTCGTTGCAATCAATTTTCTATCTGTTGAAGCTTTAACTCTGCATAAATGGGGCTCGACTCTTAGGCTTTTTAGATCGATTTTAGTGCATTAGAAGCCACCCATATTGCAACTATCATTAGGCTCTAATTCTAAGCCAAATCAAGTCATATTCCTTGTGATTCATCACATGTTGGAGCATTCAAAACTCAAATGAAGATGAACTTGTTCCCTTGTGATCTTTAGATGCTTAGATACCAAGTTTATAGGTAAAACCTTAGTCTAAACCTCTCTCAGAGATCCTCTAGGTAAATCCCTCTAGGCAATCAACTTCATATTCGTTGTAAAGGATTCAACCAACTTCCCATCACCTTGATCATCTTAAAGGAGGATCATATGAAAGATGATTGATCGTTGGAGCTGAGGCATTGGCAATGCATTGGCAACAAAGATCGGGAGAGCATGAGGAGCTGATTTAAGCATTAAAGAATTAGAAGAAGTGATTTAAGACGGTGGTACAAAATGGGCTCAATCTGACAAGTAAGTTGTCAATTTTAAGAGTCCGATCATACTCTTTTTTTTTAGTAGAATTGAGTATAGTGAGAGTTTGTGACTCAAACTCAAACTAGGTTTTTAAGTAGAATCTTAGCTCTTTAGTAAAGTCTAAATCAAGTCTTCAAGGGGAGCTTCCAGCGGGAGTATCCGTAACGTTCTTATGTAGAACCTTGGTTCTTGTGTAGAGCCTAAATTGTTAAGTTTTCAAGGGGAGCTATCGACATGAGTGTGTACGTGTTTCACTTGCACGGGTACATACAGTGTAGGGTTGAGAGGTGAACCTATAAAATTTTCGTTCAGGTTGAGAGGTGAATCTGTTGTAAAAACCTCCGGTTAAGGTTGAAAGGTTAACCTGATTTAAAACTGTATGTTTAGTGAAATTCAATGTACTTATGAGCTGGATACGTTAACTGGAGTGAAATAGGGAAACCAAACTGCTGGACATGCTTGTATTTGTTGTTGATTTGGTCACATTGTTATTCTAGCATTATTAGTTTAATTATTAATTGTATGAATACTTGAATAGAATGTATGCCATGCACATGATAGGTAGATTCACACATAAGATGTATTTTCACTAATTAGACTAGTTGCTTAGATGCTTTATCATTTGTAGTCTATATAATTAAATCCACTCGGCTTGGAGGCCAAATGGGGTGTTTGTTTTTCAATTCCCTTATGTAAAATACATGCAAATGGATAATGATTAATTACTCATATAATTGCTTCACTTTTTTATGTTAACAATAACAGCTTGCTTTTTTTACATTAAAATTGAGGATTGTGCAAATTTCATGTAGGGCCCACTAATGATATATGTGGCTTATCTATACCATCTATCCATTTTGTGGGCTGATTTTAAGGCATAAACCCAAAATTGAGGCGGATCTAAACCTCGAGTGCACCACACCATGTGAAACAGTGGGTTGCACTCATACTGTTAAAAACCTTTTATGACCACGATTACCTATGGTGTGGGCCATTTGAGCTTCTTAGCTGCCTCGTTTTTAGCTGATTCCTAAAATACTCACTTTTGACAAATATGAATAAGTGGTAATTATTATCCTTTTACCTGCATTTACAATATGGAATTGGAAAACAAACACACCCTAAGTGTTAATATTGTAATTCAATTTAATTGTAAATTAGTTTAAATTAAGGCATGATTTTTAAAATGTCTTAATCATCCCCCTCTAGGACTTAATCATAGTTGTAGCAGCTTTGTCTTACCTTCCGCAAAACGCAAGTACCTTAAGTGTAAGTAAAAGGCACAATTTTACGTAATCCCTTCCTAACTGAAGGTATAACCCTGATGGAGTGAAATTCTTAGCAGGATTCAACTAATTAACCTTAATTAGTTGATATAATGCTCAGAGATAATGAATCCTTCTCCATTTAAAATTCTCATTTTCTACTTAATTTTTTAAAATTACTTCCCACCAAAGGGTTTTTTTTTTTTCAATAAAACAAGTTTCATTGAATACAGTGTGTTTAATGGCCCGTTTGGCACAATGGATTTGAGGAGAAGTGGATTCCATGATATGAATTCTCATCAATTCCAATTCTTATTAATTTCAGATTTTTTGTTTGGCAAGCCAAGATTTGGAGAGAAATCAAACATGAGGGAATAGACAATGTAAATTTTAATCCCACCGTATTAGCCTTGATTTTTAAATCCATGCCGTTCATCTGTTTTTACAAATTATTTTATGCTAGGATCCAAAAGATAAAGCAAATCCACATCTAAAGTGGACCATAAAACAAGAAAAAGTGGAGAATGAGACCTTTATGATGCACAAAATTTTTGGATTAAAACTGAAATTTGTATGGTCCCTTCATCCAGGACTTTGTAACCTTATCAACAAGTTGGATGGAAAATATACATCATGTTGGGTCCCATAGTTAGGGACACATTACGATGGGTCCCATGTTGGGAAGGATTTCTCCTCGGATCCCACCTTTTTTTTAAGATTTGAAAAAGGGTTAAAAGTGCCTTTTTGAGTTCTCCTGGATTCCTCTCAAATCCACTTCTCATCAAATCTATGGTGCCAAATAGAATAAAGCAACCAGTTTCTTCTTCATTCTCCTCAAATCCATAATGCCAAAGGGGCCATTAATGCCAAAAGGGCGATAATTCTATTTACTAAAACCTGTTTTTTTAGCCTAGCTTCCAAAATAAAATATGATGAGTGTTAAACGTTTGAAAAGGTTTTGGCAGGGAGCAAGTACTTGGCATGGAGTGCCTGCATCTTCCTGTGGGGCGACTTCCTGTGGATGAGATCTACACCGTCTATCAGGTGCGTCAACTAGTGTTTGGCCTCTAGACGGAACATTACATTGATCCAAGAATCAGGTGGACCTCATCATAAGAAAAAGTGTAAAGTCATTCCTAAACCGTCTAAAATTACGTGGGCCCATCTAAGTTATAACATCGGGATTTTTGGGACATCCCTCCGTCCGCGTGATTCAGATGAACTAATGGTGAGCGTTCCATCCCAACTCTTTCCCACGAGTGTGGCCCACCCTAACTTTTAGACCGACTGATGTTGGAATTCTAGAAGGCAAACACACCTTCCTAGTAGGTACGCCCCTGACAAAAGCGTCAAAACAGGCACTAGCTGCGACCTCAGGTCCAGCTGTGTGGGACCCTGTGGGACCCACTGAGTTGTATATCTATGCGGTCTATATGTTTTCCTGCTCATTTTAGAGCACGGACTCATAAAATGAATAAAATCCAAACCTCAGACAGACCGCACTACAAAAAGCAGTGGTCATTAAACACATACCATTAAAACTGTTTAGCATCCATTGTAATGTTTATTTGCCATCTAACCTGTTCATAAGGTTACACAGAATTGGGCGAAGGAAAAACACAAATATCGGTTTGATCCAAAACTTGAGTGGCATATAAAAAGTTTTTAATTATCAATCACACTGATGCTTGTGATATGGTCCATCTGAGATTTGGATTTGCTTCATTTTTTGGCCCATTGCCTAAGATGAGCTAGGAAAATGGATGGACGGGGTAGATATAAAAGGCATGGATCAAGATGGCCCCACAGTGACAGTCTCACCCACATCCACCATTTTGAGAGAAAAGGCCCATACTCAAGTTGAATACTTCTTGTTAAAGTTTTGGATCAAGTTGATGAATCCGGATCCTCGGTTAGCCTGCGGAGTTTGATTGCATCCTTACTCGTCCATATTGAGCTGTGAAGGGGCCCACCATGATGTATTTGTTTATCCACTCTATCCATCCATTTTATAAGATCATTTTAAGTTATGACTTTAAAAAGGAGGCAGATCTAACGCTCAAGTGGGCCACACCAAATAGTGAGCTGAACTGGTAACGTGTTTGGTGTGGCCCACTTGAGCGTTGGATCTACCTCATTTTTGGGTACACATCCTAGCATGATCTTATAAAATGGATGGACAGAGTGGATAAACAGATACATCACAGTGGGCCCCTCCACAACTTGATATGTACGCTTTCTGAGAAAGGACACAATCCGCTTCCATCGGCTGCCAAACAGAAAAATCTTATTTGAAGCTTTTTTATTAGGTCCATGTCATCACATAGGTCTATCACATCCTCAATGCAACCTTGTCACATGACATCATGCAGTGTGATGTGGAACAATGAAAAGGCTACCAACAAGGATTTCCTGATTGGAAGCCAAGGAAGGATCCGACCTCCACATAAACATACAACCTAGTCACACTACCTAAGTGCAACCTTATCACACCGGCATATGTAGTGTTACGTGGATTAATGAAAAGGCTACAAATAGAATTTTTCTACTTGAAGCCAACAAAGAACCCAGATTCCAGGTTGATATTTATGTTTTCCCTTCACATCATACAGGTCTGCCTGATCTCATGAACATGTTAAAATGGCAAATAAACATCACACTAGGCTAAGAAATCCAATCGGCACCGCTTAGTTTAGTGTGGTCCAATTGAGGCTTCAATCTGCCTCGTTTCTGGGTTCATGGCAAAAAATAATACGTTAAAATTAATGGACGGAGTGAATAAACATGTACATCTCGGAGGACCCATAGACCCCTGACACGAGCGTCCGTATCTAGCCAGGTGACTGGCTACCCAATCCGTGCCCAGCGCGGTTCAAAGACAAAAGGTTCGTCTGACGGTTAAGATAGTCCGGAGAAGGAAACTTTTGGTCAGAAGCCAATAAACGTCCGTTACCTGCAGGTCACATGGCTCTGATCACCATAAACAACTGCCACGTGTACGGTACCCTATCGAGAAGCACGGAAAGCATGGATCCCCGCTCCCCATCTCCAAAAGAAAAAGTAAAAAAGAAAAAATAAAAAGGGGACGTTGGTTGCTCTGTACTCGAGAGAGCCTCGTTTCTCCTCCTCCCTTTTTCCGGCATCGAAGACAGAAGAGTACTCGCAGCAGTTGCACAGAGAGAGAGAGAGAGAGAGAGAGAGAGAGAGAAGAAGAAGAGAAAATGGCGAGATGAAATGAGAAAATGAGATGATGGAAGGAGCGGAAGAAGAGCTGGAAAGGAGGAGCCGGTTCCTGAACGGCCTTATACAGAAGAAGAAGGAGAGCGAGCAGCACGAGCAGCTGCAGCGGCTCAATGTTCGAGTTCGAGCCGCTGACATGCCTCTTCCCTTGCAAGACCGAGCCTTCAGGTGCGCCCGAGACTCGCTCGATGCCATGATGCTGCAACCCTCCACCACCACAAACAACAACCACAACAAAAGCCACAACCACACCAAGCTCGACAGCAAGCGCCTCGCACTCGCCCTCAAAAAGGCAAGCGCTCTACCTCTCTTTCTCTCTCAGATTACTATCTGGCCATCCCAGCGGACTCGTGGGAGATCCGTTCCGCTCATCCGGGAAATCGGGTGGGCTGTACTTGTACGTTGAATTCAGGTCGTTGATTTTTCTTTTACCGTTACTGGTTTTAGGGATGCGAATTTCGTGCTACAAAAAGATGTGGGGCCCACTTTGATGTATCCTGTGACATCCACTCCGTCTATTGGTTGTGGTAGCTCATCTTAGGCAGATCCAGAACTCAAATGGGCTGCACCACAGGAAGCAGTGTGGATGGGGATGCCTGCTGTTGATAAACTCACCTATATTAGTGTAGAAATGGGGTTGTTGCTTTCTATAAGATTTGGGGCTGAATCGCTAGAGCGGTCATGAAACAGGATTTTGCATGCGGCTGTAATGTGCAGGATTGGTTATGGAGGTGTAGTGGATGGAAAATATGAGTGAATTAACTTGAGTTGTATAGTAATAGAATGTCAGTTCAAGACTCAGTTCATTAATATTCTTATAAGAATCAGGTTAGTCACGGATAAAGGTTCAAATTGTCGGATACCTATATCTATTTATATTTTTCCTGATTGAACAAAGTATCATAAAAAGTAATTTTTTTGTTTGTTTTGAAACGAGGGGAGATTGTTGTGTTTATGCTGGTGGTGTTTTTATGTTTGTCCCACATTGACTAGGGAAGAGCTCTAAATCACCTCTATAAGAAAAGAGCTTCTTGTGGGCTTCCACCCCTTCTAGAGATTGTGCATTGAGTAGTATGGGTTGGGCATGCCCTTGTGCAATTTTCAGACGTGCGGAGTCACATTGGGCTGTAGTTGTGGGCGTGATGCGGTGTCGTGCAGTGTGTGTGGTTATGCTCCTTGCCATGTGTTTTTTTTTTTTTTTTCTAAAATTAAATGTTTGTGTAATGATTTTCTATTTAATCTTTGAAATTGTCTTCTTTTTAATCTTTGTAATGGTCTTTCTTTAATATCGCAATTGTCTCAAACCATTACAGAGAGAGTCTTTGCTCTCTCTATATAAACTGTAGCAGAGTCTGAACCAAGACAGGGAAAACAACCACTATCTATTCTCTCTCTGCAATGTCTTTCAAATCCCTTTGCAACCAAAGTCTCTTGTAGGTTCTTGGCTCGATCTCGTGGTGCAACCAGAGTTGTTTGCACGCCTGAGGTGGGCCATTTATTTCCTAGGGCCTTTTCTGCTATCGGGTAAAACTACTATAAAGATAGCGACCTGTTCGTGTTCAGTTCCTTCCTACGACACTGATACTGCTCAAATAGAGCCAAAGAGGTTTTGCCAGATTTTTACCAAAGTAAGATCTTTTCAATTCTTAGCTGACATATATGTCATCCAATCCATGTGTAAGATGATTGCCACCCGGAGGAACGTAGCATATCAGCTTTATCTAGAACTTCAGTGGGCTCGAGAAGGGTTCAATGGCAGGTGTCCCCATCCCCATTGTTTTCGGTGGTTTGTCCCACTTGAGTTTTGAATCAAGTCGATTTTTGCACTTATGTCCTAACATTAGCTGCTGCAAAATATGGATAGAGTGGATGCCACACAGACACCAAGGTGAGCCCCACGGAGCTTTTTGTGGCACAGGCTTGCTACAACAACCAAGGTAGGAATTCACGGTATGGTTTTAGGATAAGCAGTTTAGTTGTCCACTGGGTAGGATGAGATTGTACTATGTGTGCCCTAGTTGTGGGCATTCATTAAATGAGCACTGTCAGGGGTGGCCCACTGTGCAAAAGTTTCATCAGACAAGCATTGGAATGCAAAGGATCCCATAAGTGTGATTTTCTCATCGTGGGCTATCCATGGTGGGGTCGACAGGATGAATGGTTTATATTATGGAGTGTAGACATTGAGTATGGTGAGCGACCTGCATTGACTAATGGTCCCATGGAAATCATCCATCAACATGATTTTCATCCCATGGGCTATCCATGGCGGGTTTCGACAGGATGGATGGCTCAGATGGAGTGTGAACACTGCTTATGGTGGACAACCCATAAGGTTAATCGTCTCACAGGTTATCAAGCTTTTGCTGTTTTCTCGGCCCATATAATGAGAGAATGTGCCTATCTTTGGGGCCAAAGCATATAAACAATGCGGCCCGCCTGATGAATAAACCTTTACTTCCACACATGTGCTAAACTGGCATGGACGTTCTGGAATGGAATAATTACTTAATTAGGGTTCCTAGTTCTTGTTATGGAGATGGGTGGTGCACTAACGATTGGGCGGCATCGATATTGCTGTAAAATGTTAGATTTTCTCATATGCCACCGTCTCTATACAGTCACTACACATTTCATTCATGTTACCTTTTGCAAAATTAAATCACTTTAACATTTTTTTTCTAAGATCTAATTGTATCAGGGTGGTATGTGTGTTTTGATGCTCAGTTGAACTGAAATGTGATATTTCAACTTAATTTTAAGGGAATGGTGAAGATGAACGTGGGATCCTCTAATTGGATTCTGAGCTTTTGACGGCTACCAACTTGATAGTCTATAGCCCAAAAATAACTCAAATTGAGCAATCGGCCGTTTGGTTTCGCTTGATGAATATGGACCACTGACCATTTTTTAACCAGCTGTTTGATGGTTATTGACTTGATGTTTAGGATTGCTAGTTTAGTGTAATTTACATTATGTATCCACTTAGTGGCCCATGGTTTGAATGGCTAGATCGATCTGCATGTATTCCATGTATGTCGCAGATGAGTTGCCACAATGGAGTGAATTGTGGCAAGCATGGATTTGCATTGCTTTAAAGTTGTTGTTACTTTCCTAGTTTGCTTATGCTTGAAGAGTTTCTATGAGTCCTTCTATACTTGGTTTGTGAAGTATGTAATACAACTTTTGATTATTAGAACAAAATTCGTATTTGTGGTGGTTTGATATTAAACCCTTTATTTTCTCCTAGTTGGATTATATATGTCATTGCCTATCAATCATGATTGTTTATTTTAGGTTTCGTCGTTAACGAACTTTTACTTAAGGGTCCCAAAGGGGAAAGATGGAGGCAATGGATATGAGTTCCCCATATAGTGGGCATATATATGGACTGCATCCTTTGCCAAGGAATTGGCAATACAATTTGACTCTCGATTAATTTGCTTGAAAACAATCTCCCTGGCTTGAGATAGTAATCTCAATTCATTAAACATTAGGAGTCATACTAGTCTTTTGGAGTTTTAAATGTAAATATTGAAGATAAAAATAACTTGTAACGAGACAAATAGGAAAACTCTTGTTACCTTGCATAGGTACCTACCGCCTACCAGTGTCACTTTTTCTAAAGTTGGGGAAATGACTTAATGTGCATGAAATCCAACCCATCCATCAGGTGCATCACTCCTTGTTTATCTTTGATCCGAAAAATCGGGTTGATTCAACACTCGGATAGGCCACCCCATAAAATTATGCCTAAAAATCTCTAAATTCATGTGGATGGCCCACCTTAGCTTTCGAATACTGGTTTTTGGGTTATTCTTTCATCCCGATTGGGCATATCAGATGAATAGATAGGATGGTGTATAAACACCATGGTGGGCCCTACACAAAACTAATAGTGGGTGTCCTATCCCAACTTTTTCCCTAGGGTGTGGCCTACCTGGGTTCTGGATGGTCATGATTTTTGGGTTCCAAGATCAACCTGAGGTAGTGTACTTGATGGATGGGGTGGATCTCATGAAAATTCCACCCACATGGTTCTCGGTGCGTGAGGTACCTAGCTCAAGTTATGCTTATGTGACTCAAACAAATATGGGTTCTGAAGGTGTGGAGTGAGTTTGGAAAGCATGTGAAAGTGGCAAGTATGGAGGCCCATGATCAGCCCTTATGATTATTGGTCAACACCTGGCCAATGCCAGAGAAAGGGTCGATTCTGAAGGTGTGAAATGAGTTCGAGAAGCTATGGGAAAGCGACATGTGTTGAGTTGACTATTATAATCCGTTATGTTTATCGGTTAATAACTAATCCAAGCCAAAGAAGAGGTTGGAAATGAAGTTGGTTAGGATTGTGGAAGAGTGCAAAACACAATGGCACACTGCATGAGAATCAGGCTAAAAAAGAGGGATGGTGTCATCTAATGCATGCATATAGGCAATGACTTTTGGGAAGCACTACTTTGCACTTCATCACTTTTAGATGATCTATAACTTGCCTATGTCATCTTTGTGAGGTCGATATGGAGAAAGCTTATGATGATGTTGTGAGGGATTTTCTTGACAATATGCTTGGGAAAGTATGATTTTGAGATATAAATGGAATCTATATCCTTCTCATCTGTTTCTGTGATCCATAACGGGAATTTAGTCAGTTTCTTCAAAAGTTCAAGAGGTGTAGGCCAAGGCACTTGCTATCTTGCTGTTGTTGAGGATGTGAATAGTTGATTATTGCCGTAGGAAGGTGATTCATCATCTTCATCTAATTCTTATCTCAACTAACTGTCGTTGACAAGTGATTCACCTGCAGGTGATTGTGGCTTTAAAATGATCTTAGAATGATCCAGCTGTAGCCCATAAAAGATGGATTGGAATGGATTGTCCAAGTGTCCCTATTCTACTTGACTCTGCTACTATTGTGTAGTCTGATTCCATGTGGATCATATCCTCCCGCCATACATGCGCACACGCACTACTTTCCCTTGATTTCAGCTCCTCAAGTGGTGCTCATTCTTGCGACCACTCAGTCATTCCATTTGGAGCCAGCATGCCCGCACTTAAAAATAAAAAATCTTCATCATCATTATAGCCTTGTCCCATCATCCATTTGGGGTCGGCTTTAAAAATCCTGTTTAACTAATCAAAATAAATTAATCACCCGCATAACCTAACCCTCATGCTATCTCATTAATATGATCTGCATGTTGTTGGTTGGTAACACTCAGGGAAAAAGCAGTCTTGTTCTAATCGTACCTAACACAAGTGGCCACCAATGTTGAAATCTGGGCCACTTAGATCACTGCATTAAAACCAAAGACTCATAACTATACATTTTATGTGAAAAATGGTGGAGTAATTGGTAGATCACATATTATACATTATAAGGTGGCTTATCACATGTCATTGGGTATTTAAAAGAAGATTAGTAGGGCGAGGACATTGGACGGGCTTAGGATTTCAAATGGGGGAATAAGATCCTTTAAAAGATATGCTTCCGTTTGCAATAATGTGGGGGCTTTTGAAACAAAAGGGACAATGGAATCTGGAATCGTAAATAATAACGTTACATTGTTGGAAGGATAAGGGACGATAAAAACATTTCATCCTTCAATGGGTCATAATGTAAAGGATTTGCACATTGTGACTTTGAACATGGTTGCAGATTGGAGACAAGTGATTGAAAGATTACTATAAAAGAGCAACAAGGGAAATGATCAGATACAGCAGCTAGACAGGATTCAGGAGTTTTCATGCAGCCATTTTTCACACCAGCATGTCACATGTATAAATCATCAAATCCGTGCATAAGTTTGGCCATACGTCGTCGATCAACTGATATGAAAATCATGCCTATCTACTTACCATATGGGCTACACAATTATACTGAGTCATACCTTTGGTTGTCTATTAATTTTGGCATCGTACCCCGCTCCATGGGTGTATCGGCCTGATTTTATAATGGGTGATGATCTTGGTGTGACCCACCTTTTTCACGGATTGTATACCCTATAACATGCTCTATATTGGAGAATCTTGTGATGTTTAAAAAAAAAAAAAAAAAACCAAACGTGAAAATAATTACAATTATATATATATATATATATATATATATATATATATATATATATATATATATATATATATATATATATATATATATATAATCTCTATGTATATAATTAATTTCTATGTATAACCTAAACGTGAAAAATCAACCCTTTAATAACCTCTGTATGTATATAACTCTCTATATCCGTTCATTGATGGATTTTGTCTCCAACATCTTTCCCTAATGATATGATGCTTCTTTTGTAGGTCTTTTTGAGAGTCCTGTTTCTACACCATTCTGTCCCTTCCAGTATCAAAAAACTCTTTTATTCTAGACAAAGAAAATCTTTGAAAATCTTTGAAATCTTTGATGGCCCCTTGGATTTCGACCTGTTTTCTTCCGACAAATGGAACTAAACCTGCACAAGGTTTTGGATTCCTCCTAGACCAGAGACCTGTTGGACTTCAATGTTTTTCTTCTCAGCACAAGTGTGGAACTTGATTTTAGCTACATGGCCTTGATCTGGATCGTAAACTACCTTTGGAAGTTGATCTAAATAGAATGGTCTGAATAGCTGAAAAATGATAGTCTATCTCTATGTGCTTGGTTCTAGCATGAAACATAGGATTTGCTGATAGGTGGATGGCGCTCTTGTTATCACAATACTATACTAAACTAAATAGTGACTGGGGACTTGCATTGGATACCAAGATCATTCAGCAAAATCTCAACCACGTCACCTCTGGTTGGTTTGTTTTCAATAGAATCTTCTGCAGTCACAGGTTCCGTCATTCCCATAGCTTCTCCATTAATGGCTAGGCCTGAACTCTGCAATGGAGCTCCTCAATGCTAATATGATATGTGGAGGATCTGAAATTGAATCTGCAATAGGTCTTTAACTGATTTGTGTATACGAACAAGAAGAGGTGAAAGTCTATATGAAGCATCCTGCATTCAGGGAAGTCTTTGTTCCGTGAAAAGAACATTGGGAATAACAGAAATATAACTTATGACATCCTGCTTTGATATGAAGTTAGAAGTCGAATATTTGGAGTAATCATGACATCAGTTTAAAGAATGAACTGACCTCTTTGATCTGATCGTTGAAAAAATGATTATAGATGAGAGAATATTACAAAATTGGATGGATGAGAAATACACATAACAATTCAATTCCAGTGTATAAGTGGATAAGTATTTAGGTAAAACCCCTTGCAAGGTTTCTTTGTATCTAACATCCTACCTAAAATTGGACACAAATGATCAACCAAATAGGGTAAACCGAAACAAGGATTTCCTATCACTGAGTTACTTTTATTATTATTATTATTTTTTGATGAATGGAGAAATTATTATTAAAAGGCAGAAAAAGAGAACTACAGTCAAAACAACGCTGTCGAACTAAGCCAGAAGGGATCACAGTAAAATAACAGACTCATAGAAAGAAGAAGAAGAAGAAAAGAGAAAAAGCTTCTTTGGACTTTATCCCTCTCGAGAGACTTCTACCAGAAGTCCCAAATGCATGGATCACTTGTTTTATGTGTGGGAGAAAATAATAGAGATTATCTGTTCCTCTACCCAAGATGCTGAATAATTTACTGGATAAATTGTTCCAAATTTCTTCTCTTTTAGAATTCTATGAAAATATATAAATAAATAAATAAAGCAATAAAGAAAGAACACTTGTATCGTACTTGCTATTACATATAAGAGATTTTCTATTTATGCACCTCAGATGACCATTCACCCTCTCTGATCAATACCAGTAATGGTTGGACCATATGCCTGCCAATGTTGTGAATAATGACCATTCTGAATATGTGCATTAGTTGCACAATCCTTCTAACTAGGTGATGGTCCAGCTCCAAATTGCACTTTGGACTTGCACCCACGTCCCTACTTCCTAGCTGTTTGTACTTGCTAACATGTTGAAACTCACACTTCATGCTTCGTGCAACTATACTGTGTGCTTTTGTGCTCAGTTTATTAATTAAAGGAACCTAAATATGCCGATATGGAAAAATAATGTGGAATCCTTAGGAAATGGAAACCCATGGATTCCGATCTTTCTTCCATTAACTGTTTTAGATTCATGTGTGGCCACCTCGAACAGTCATTCCTTGTCTTTTCTCTGTTTTTGAAATCGATTTAACACTTCTTCTTCTTCTTCTTTTTTTGTGGGGGGGGGGGGGGGGAATGGATGCCCACAGCTTTTGAGGAAGAGCTGGGAGATGAAAATCAGTTTCGAAGTCCAATACTTTTTTTTTTTTTTTTTCAAATGGAGAGCAAGTCAGTTTTCGACAGAAATTGATTTCATTTCCAGCGTTCTCCATGTTCCCAAAAAATCCCCTAATTTTCTTGGAAATCGCTCGTACTTAAAGACTCGTATTTCCAAATCTTGTCCAATGCAACATATCCAATAGATTTTTCAACTCTGGCGATACCATAAGAAAGTGTGCATATCATGGCATAGCAGTAAATTGGAAGGATTAATGACGTTTATATGGTTATAGCGATAACAATACATCTGATGTGTGCTTTGGTACCAAATTTTGAACCATGCGCATATCTTGAAGGTGTTTGATGGGTAACGTATTTTTGAGACATGAATCCTAATTGAGATATGATACTTTTCTTTTTTCTTTTTTTTTCGTTAGAGGATGGAATTTTCTTAACTAAAAAAAAAGAGCATCAGAACACAAGGAACTTTGCTATGTTTTTTTCCTCCGCTACCTGCCCTTTTACTAATATATTAGATTTTAGAAGCCTAGAACTGCAATGCCGTTTGATGGGGCGGCACAAGCCTAGAATAAAACTTGCTCAAATGGGGACTTTTTCTGTGGGGACTTGTGAGTTTTTAGCAAAGCATGCTGATGTCTTTGTATTTAGAGATTGAATTATTTCTGGCTATCATATTTATGGTCTACGATAAATTCTGATGAGTTATTTTTCTTGGGCACAGGAATTTGATTCATCATATGGCCCAGCATGGCATTGCATCGTGGGGACGAGCTTTGGTTCGTATGTCACGCATTCACTGGGAGGCTTCTTGTACTTCTCCATTGATAAGATTTACATTCTCCTCTTTAAGACGGCCGTGGAGCCTTTAGACCATTGATACTTGCGGATTTCAATTCCATGAGTGTTTGTGTTTGTGAAAATATATATTTGGGAGCATGAACATTTACCTTATTGAAATTGTGCTCACTATTATATTATGTATACGAGCATGCTATTGCTGATCAACTGCGCATGTGTATACACAACATGGTTTGATGCTTGTTGCACCACATGCTTGAAAGATTGTCATCTTGGTGAAGTTTGAATTATCAAATGCATAATTAATAAGTCTCCATAAACTCCATTTGTTCTGCATCTGGACATTTTGTGGTTGCTTTATTAGAAAGAAACCTATGAGAAAATCTTTTTGGGTCAAGGCTAAAACACCTAGGTTCAAGCCTGTAGCTCAATGGTCAGCTTGTCTTCATGTGACATCGAAATCTCAGATTCTAGCCAAGCTTACCTACCAAAAAGTTATAAAGGATAGACTAAGAATGCCCTAAAACTCTTTGTAGCACCCTGCAGGAATGCTCCCTATAGGAAAATATATGTAATTGTGTGTGTTATCTGTGTACTCCTGTGGAGCACTATATGTTTCTCTTATGATAATCTATAGTAGAAGTAGGAAGAAGAAGAGGAGAGAAACACATAGTGCTCCACAGGAATACACGTACACAGTTACATATATTTTCCTCTTTTATTTTATTATTATTGGGTTAGTACACACACCCCACAGTTAGTACACACACCTTCACTGTTAGTCACACCGCAATGTTAGCCACCCCTCACTTGGGAATTGATACCAAGGCTTCAGTGTTGAAATGAGGTTATCTTCACTCAGTCTACCACTTGAGCTATGGATCGGGGTGTTGCATATATTTTCCTACACTACTGAATCTGGTAGTGTGTGTACTTGTCTGTTGCATTTGTACAGAGTATGCTACCTTGTGTCTCTTATAAACCTGGGAGACCCATGAAATCATGATGCCGTCCATCCTCTCTGATGATTTCGGATCCTGAAATTATAATGTCGTTCTCAATATCCCTGTTCTCCAATTTTTTTGCCAGTTGGCAGTTGCTTCTTTGGCTCGACACCAATTGTAAAAGGTTCATCTGGCAAGCAAACAGATGAAAACTTTAGAAAAGCTAGTTGATCCAGTTCTAGGTTGTTTGCTGTGTATGTATACATGGATGGGATCCGGACCATCTGAATAAGCCGTAAAAAATATTACGCTGAATGGATGATCCTACCCATTTAATTGGTGGTCAGCAGATCAATATAAGAAGACAAGTTTGTGATGACTTATTTTCAATGAAAAATTATTATTTTATCACTGTGAGGATTGTCCAATCAAAGGGAAATTCTGGCTATTGACAAATCTACAGTTGAACTCACAGGATGGATTACGCCACGTGAATGGTAGGCATTGAATCAGCTCCCTTGAAAAGAAATGATTTAGGATTGTGTTTTGTGATTGGCTGGTATGTTTCCCTGAAAAAAGAAAATCTAAACACAAGATTGCACTTAGATTCGTGTATTTAGTTTCACTCAGACAGTCTAATTAATAGTGGGAATGTTCAAATTGAAAACTGTCTTTTATTACTAACAATGATGCAAGTAGCCCTCAAATTGATGTTATACTTGTATCAAATACAACTGGCAAGCAATTGCATTGCAATTTGGATCCCAGATTATGAATATGAATGCTAGGAAGGAAACTTGAATTTGGTTATTTCAACTTTATTATATACTAGTAACTGCATTCAATCCAATCTGATTTGATATTGTGCATCAAATGTACCCTGATGGATTCCATTTGCAAGGAATCTCTCTTTTAAAATTTTTTTTTATTACCGTTTGGCTGGTGTTTTTTTATATTTATATTTATATTTTTTCTTTTTTTACACGCACTCACACACCCACGCACTTACACCACTGTGGCTTTTTTATACCACAATGGGAACTCGAACCCATGGCTTTGTGTTGAAACTCTTGTGAGCCCATCACTGACTCTTGTGGCATGAGTTAAGGACCCTTCCCATTTGGATGGTTGCTTTTGGAATATAGTCAGATTTTTGTGGAGATTTTTCTCATTTGAAGTGAGCTCTTCTAAAGTACAACTTTATCAAAACCATTAGATTCAGCTCGTCGACAAAATCAAAACGCCTAAAACGGTTGTATGGGAGAACAAGGGTGGTGATTGGTGTGCTTCCGATGGATCGGGCCAAGAGAAATGATATGGTGGAGCCACTAGAAATGGAATATGGTAGAGCCTGGCCCAATTTCAATATCCAAAGGGCTCCACCCGAGTCTATATGGGTCGGGCCTGGCTTAGATTCCAGTGCCCTTTGGATTACGTATAAAAAGATCAGGCCCTATTAATGATCGTGCCGATCTCAGGTCATGTACATGGGTCATGGCCATGCTGGGTTTATGTTACTATAAGTGCGTACATGCAGTGTGTAATGTATATATTCCCATAGATACAACAGGTAGAAATTGATTAATGGGATGGTGTTGGGTGAGCCTAAAATAACCTAGCCCATTTCCCTTGTAGGTCAGCCTTGGGTTCAAAACGTTATATTGCATGCTGACCTTGATATGGCCCGGAGCATCTGATGGCTGGAGCTATATAAGTAGGGCTGGCAATGTGTGAGGTTCAGGTCGGGCCCGTTTAGTAAACGGGCCAAGATTTGTGGCCTGAACTTGACCTGCCAACATTGCCCTGTGGTCCGACCCAACCCAACCCACTCAACCATCAAACCCAAGACCAGCCCATACCTTCAGGACCGCACTCGAGTTTAAGAATGGAATATGAATTAAACGTATGCCTTCCCTGCCCAGTTAGTGGATGTATACAAACGTAAATACACCATCGGCATATATTTATAGTAATCATTTGTTATTTGTTTGGCTTCTGGGGTTGAGTCATCTAGCTCAACCCAAGCCCAATTCACTTACTTAAATGGGCCATATTTTCAACCCCAAATCTGACCCGCTACCCATTTAGCTTGGTTCAAACTAGGTGTGCACACAGAACCAGTGGAACCGGCAAACCGGACTGGAACCAACCAAACCAACCAAACCGTGCAGTTTGGTCTAGTTTGAAGCACACTGGTTTCGATTCCAGTTTCAAACATCAAAGAACTGGTTAGTTCAGGTCCTTGGTTTAGGGGTTCTTAGAATTGAACCGGACTGTAGAACCGAACCGTGGAATCGGATCACATAACTAAACTGTAGAACCGTAGCACAAAATTGTGAAACTGGATCACAGAGCTGAACCTGGAATCGGACTCTTCAGTTAGTGAATATTAAAATTTTAGGAATGGACATTGGTAGCAAAATCATTTTGGAATACGAAAGGGTTATAAAACGAAATCATTTTAGGAACACGAAAGGGTTATGAAAACAGACCATGACAAGATTATTTACTCTCTGTGACAATTTTCAGGAGAGAAGCTTGGGCTGGATTATAAAAAATAATAATAATAATAAATAAAATCATGTAATTAGGCTGGATTATAAAACAAACCATGAAATTGGCTGGATGATAAAAAGCCCGGAACTGAACCAAAATTGAAACCAGTCTTTTAGTCTAATTTCAATTCCATTATGAGTGCAAACGGTTGGATTCCGGTTTTGGTTTTCCTGGAACTGTTGGGAATTGTTTGGTTTGGTTCCGGTTTCTCCTCAGAATTGGACCGGGCCAAACCCAACCGTGTGCACCCCTAGTCCCAACCCATATAAGAAGCCGGTCAGACCAGTTGACCCATGGGCCGAACTGTCCATTGTTACTCCAAAGGAGAGTGACTTCGGTGGATCCTTAGCTGTAGGGCCCACTTTGATGTATGTACCTTACATCCACGCCACCTATCCATTTTAAGAGGTCATTTTAGGGCATGATTCAAAAAATGAAGAATATCAAAATCTCAGGTGGACCACACCACATGAAACAGTGGTGATTGACCATTAAAAACTTCTTGTGTGCTGCAAAAGTTTTGGATCAAGATGATACTGCTTTGGACCCTTCATCTATATCTTCGTGACCTTGCCAACAGGTTGGATGTCAAATAAACTTTCCGGTCTCCCCCAAGAACATTTAATGGTGGGTATTCAATCACCACCGTTTCCTGTCCTGGGACCCACCTGTGATTTGGATTTGTATCGTTTTTGGTATTATGCCTAAAATGAGTGTCAAAACGGATGGACGGCATGGATGTAAGGCACATACATCCCAGTGGGCCCTACAGTCAGGTATCCACCCACCTTGGTGGATCCAGGGATCCATCGAAGTATGTCCACAGTAACTCTTACGCAGTACGTTGTCGCCTACTAAGTAGGCTCTGTAGGGTCCACCATGATGTGTCTTATCTACTGCCGTCCATCAGTTTTAACAGCTCATTGTATGGCATAAGCTCAAAATCGAAGCATATCCAAAACTCAAATGGGCCACACCACAGGAAACAGTGTGAATTGAATGCCAACCGTTGAAAACTTATCAGGGATTACAGAAGTTTTGGATCAAGCTGTTATTTGTGTTTTCCCTTCATCTATATCTGCGTGACTTTATAAACAAGTTGGATGACAAATAAACATCACTGTGAGCCCTAGGAAGGTTTCAACAGTGGACACCTCCCCACTGTTTCCTGTGGTGTGGTCCACTTGAGCTTTGGATATGCATCAATTTTGGCTTCGTTTCCTAGAATGATCTGGTAAGACGGATGGATGGTGTGGATAAGACACATACATCATGGTGGGCCCCACAGAGTTTACTCGGTACACTAGCATACTGAGTTGTTGCGCGTTTGGATGCATTTTGCTTTGGTTGACATAATATGCGCTCCAGTTGATTAGACCACTAAAAAAAATTGAAATCTAGACCGTCTCCAAAATAAAGAGAGGAATGTCATGAGACTGGTGATCACAATGTCCTAACCGTACGTTTGATTTTTTGCTATTTTTCTCTTATTTTCTTAGGTATTGTCTTATGTCTTGAAGGTAAGTAACTTATAGTTACATTTTTCTTCTTAAAAATATCTTGTATATAATAATATTGTACTTCAATGTATTTGACCTTTGAGCTGTTGACTTCATTTTGTATTAATCTAATTGCGATTTGGCTATCATAAAAATATGAAATAGCTTGTTGGTCATATTTAACTCTACATTTTTATGAAGCATTTTATCCGGACAATGAAAATAAATGCTACAATATAAGCAATAAACACAACCTCATTAATATATTTGGCAACAAATCTTTGTTTTTTATTAAACTAAGAAATAATAGCTCATCTAAATTGGAAAACATGACTTCTAGTGAATTTTCTATCGTCCTTATCCTCTGTAAAATTCGAATTTGAATAACTTAAAACATAAAACTTATATACTTGACAAGACAACTTCACATGCTTTGTAGCTTTTATAAATCTAAGTATCATTTTCATTGCATAATAGTATTTTACAGAAAGACTACTTTGGTACCTATAGATTCCACAGCTAGTAAGTATTGCCTCTTATAAGGAATTAAGAGCTATGCATCCTTGTCTAAGTCTGTACTAGTCCATATGAGTCCATTCTAGAATATCTTCAAACTAATCCAAACCAAACCAAAGCTTGTTCCAACCTATTCAAACTACGAAATAAGATCAGATTGGTCTAGTGGTAGTGAAAATCCAATTTCCATTGGCACATTTTGTAACGCCCCGAGATTTCGACTCTCGTGTATTACATGACGGGTCGAGTTCCCAAGCGCTATCTAAAATGTGTCAAGGACTAAACCTGTTAGGTCCTTTCAATTTCTCACACATTTAAACAAGTATGAAATTCAAGTACAATGACGAAAAAGTAATTATTTTATTCCACGGAATTCTAATTACATTATCATCACAATATTCTTGAATCTAAATCAAATAAAAGATCCATATTTGTCTTCATTAAGAAGACTTATTACAATTTATAATGAAGCAAATAAACTAACTTAAAACTAAATAAAAAAAAAAAGGAAACTTCATTTAAGTCATCCCAGCTTCGTCATCCACCATCTGTTGCCATGATCCATCACACTCCTCTTCTTGGAACTCGAGTTCAACTATGGGATCTTCACTTGCATTATCTGGGATGTGTTTGGATAACATTAATCGTTATCATAGTGAGGTCTATCCCTCTAAGATGAACACAATAATAATAGTAATACAAAGATAAACTGCAGGCATGATGATAATCAAAATCAATCAATCAGAACATACAAGTCTTGTTAATGCAATGCATCAGATGCATGCTCCAACTAAGGCACCCTGGCTAGAATCATACCAGATGAAGCGGGACACCCCCTGTTACACTTCATGTTAGCCACTAGTCACTAGATATAAATCATCTAACTAATGGAAGTGAAAAATCCCCAATACACTTCCACTAGATAGCGTACGACAAGAAGCGGGAAACCCCTAATATACTTCCTCCGTGACACCTAGAGGGGCTGGCTCACCAAGTTGAGCCCTAGTGTATGCATGGATTTGTTTAACATTTAGTTAAATAATTTCGCATCCATCCATATTAAAGAACTCGATGATCACTATGAGGAGTTGCAAGCAACCCGACATAAGCCGACAACTCGGGTTTAGTGTCCATATCACCAATCCTAGCTCATGAGACTGCAGTTACGATCAATGTTCATCCCTTACTCCGATCTATGATTCAGTAATGGCTTAGGGTAACCGCTTCTTACTAACAACTAACCATAATAAGACATGAACCACAAAATTTATACATGGCACATGGATCCATTACAAGAATCATAAATACATGAGGATCCCTTGTCAATCACTCTAAGTCATTCCCAAGGCCATGCCAAGGCTTATTACTCATCATAGATACCTCTCATGGCTCTATTTGTTTTCACCATACAGTTTCATCAATATGGGGTCAAGGGTGTACACTAATGTAACACTAAATAGAAAAATCTTGTACACACATCAATGGATGATTTAATGCATCATCAGTGTATGAAAACATAAAATCAAGTATAGCTTTCATATGTATCCCTCATAGACATGGTTATAACCATGTTTTCTCATCTAAACATCCGCAAACACATGGCAAAGTAAGATAATGAAAATTCAGCGATAAATCTATGTAATAAACACATTTAAATCATGTTTAAAACCACAAATACAAGTCTCACATAATCATTACTTGATATGTCATAACAACACATATAAATACCAAAATATGAAATATTATTGTATTTAAGCTCTAAGGGACGTCCTCACCTCTCAAATTGATTGGTTTGGAAGCCGTAGAAAATGAAAATGTCGCTGGAATGCTAGAGGAAAGACAGCGTGCGACCCTCTCTCTCTCTCTCTCTCTCTCATTTCTAAACATGAATGGGGGTTTCTCTTGCTGGGAGAGGGATTATATAAATGAAAGGGGTCGGATTTTAGGGCAAAGAGAAGATACGCACGGCTGTATGAGCGCGGATGCGATACAATGTGGTTTAAGCGATGTTTCGAGGTGGATTTGAAAAGCATACATATGATGGATGGAGGAACTACTTCGTACGTGCGATATGGAGTGTAAGGCCTACAAAATAGTCATGATGGATCCTAGGATGGAGTCCATAAACGATTGAATGACTCTCGTGCAAAACGAGGAAGAGAGAGAGTGAAAATGACAACTTTTGAACTAAGGGTTTATCAGACGATCAGGCACCACTGGAGGGTCTGGATGAGTCAAATGAGACATGTGGGTTCCACAAATTTGAGGTCTATACACGTTTGATCGGAGGTTTGCGCGGTGGAAGGATTTGGAGAAGGATTCTTCTAGAAGATAAGAATTTTTGTTTTTAATACAAAAGACTAGTTGGCAAGCTTGGTGGGATTCTCTGGAGTCTATAGATGAAATCCTAGCTGCTCATGCATAGTGGTTTGCCCGGATTAACAACTTATGCAATGTATAAATGGATAGAGATTTCAGATCTTAATGTATGCTTGATGGACGACGACGAAACTTCATGGGAGTATGTTTAAGGCCAGCATAGGGTGGTTGGACGGTTTAGATTGCATCAATGGGGCCCATCAGATGGACGATGAAATAGTCAGCAGCGCCAGCGAGTCAGTGAAGGAGACGACTCTGTCTCTGGTTTTAAACCACATGGTCAAACACGGTTTGTCCGTGCACTTTTCGTGCACACGGTGCACTTGAGTCCCACCATGATGTTTGTGATGAAATCCAGTCCATTCACTAGGTTGGCCACAAGATTTTAGGGGGTGACATAAAAAATGGGACAAATTCGAGGTCAGATGGACCGTCCACGACCTGATTTCTGATTAGGGGCATTTTCATAATGATCGGAGGGTTTTGAAATTCGACATATACTGCTAAAATAGGGTTGATAGGCTATTTTTAAAGTTTTGCGTCAAAATGATTGTCGAAAACTATTGTTCTTAAAATTATATGTTTAACTTAATGGCATTTTCGTAATTTTTGGAAAATACGTGTTTTTCGAAATCCAATCTTTCTATGTTGTTCATGGAATTATTCTAAGCAACTTTTGTAAAGGTTTGCCTATCAAAACTCCTACGGATGATCCGGGGTTCTTAAATCAAATTAATGTTCGATAATTTTTATAAAATAAAGTGAATAAAATTATAAAAAATTAAATAATTGCTGAAAAAATTCCAAGGAGTTACACATTTCTTCCCCTAAAAACTGTTAA
This sequence comes from Liriodendron chinense, assembly GCA_003013855.2. Taxonomy (NCBI): domain Eukaryota; kingdom Viridiplantae; phylum Streptophyta; class Magnoliopsida; order Magnoliales; family Magnoliaceae; genus Liriodendron; species Liriodendron chinense. Next base: position 9,559,461 of record ML058335.1, read on the forward strand.
GTATCCTTACAATTAGAGGACGATTAGATTGTAAGTTACTTTGGATAAGCTACTTATGCCTTAAGTAGCTTATCTTGGCTTCTACTTACTCAGCAGATAAGTATGTTTGTAAACAACATACTTATTAGCTAAAAAGTATATAAGTATGTTTGGTAATAACAAATTGATAAGAACATTTTTAACTTTGCTTGAAATTTTTTAGATGGACACCACGTGACCATCACTTAGGACTATCAATAGCTAGGCCTAGGGGTTGGCTTCAAATCTAACTTTAAACCATTCGAGCCATTCTTTATGGGTTGGGTCTATTTAAATTTTTTATTTAGTTTGGCACGAGCCCATCTTATTAACAACCATAAAATAAAAGATTCAAAGACGTTTCCATTATAAACATATTGCACTGATGGATAGATAACCCTTAACTTTTCCATGTCAAATCAGGTTACTTTCTTTCGATACCAGTTAACAAAAACATCCAAAATCTTTTTCAACCCGTATAGAATAGATGATTTATTCCCTAGAGGAAGAAAATTTCAAGTGGACTACATCATAGGAAACACAGTGGTGGTTGAATGCCTATTATTAAAAACTTCTTAAGGCCCCACGGTAATGTTTATTTTCCATCCAACATGTTAATTATGCCACATAGACTTGGATGAAGGGATAAGACAAGTAAAAGCTTGTTCTAAAACTTTTGTGGCCCCTAAGAAATTTTTAATGATAGTCGTTCAATTACCATTGCCTCTTATGATGTGGTCCACCTAAGATTTAGATCTACCTCATTTTTGGGCTCATGACCTAAAATAAGCTGGAAAAATAGATGGACTACATGGATATAACACATACATTATGCTGGGGCTCATAAGGCAACGTCTACTAGTTAGATGGATGGGCTATAATTGTATACCAACCACGTTCATGGTGGATTGCTTGTAAAGTTTTTTACAGGAAGTTCTCTTGTTCGAATGTTAGGTTGGGCCCCTTTGTGATGTTTGTGAGAAATCCAGGCCGTACATCTATTTTGGCAGCTCGTTTTAGAATACGATACAAAAAATGAGCTGGATTCAAAACTCAAAGAGGCCGTGAGAGAAAAGTGAGGGAAATAAATGAATTACAAAATCTCTACCATTTGCTCACAAAATAATAGTTAAAGGACGGTCCATGTAACAACCCTGAAAATTCGGGCCATCTAAAACTTGATTTATGATAAAAATGGAATTAAATTAATTAATTTATAAATTAATAAATAAAAATAAAACATGGGCTAAGTGGTTTAGGTTCTTTTGGTTGAGAGGGAAGACCAGGGATCGAGTTTTGCCTCTACTAGCAATATAAATTGAGAAATTAAGGAGTGGAGAGAAAAGAGAGAATGAGATAAAAGAGATTGATGTGGAGCTTTGATCAGGTAGGCCTAAATCTCTCATTTTCTTTTATTTGGCTTGATATTCCCTGATCCATTCATTTTCTAAATCGGTGGACCACATTTTAGATTTCAACCCTTAAAATGAAGTCGATGATTGATGGGGATCCTCTAGGTGGGCCAAATTTGATCTGAACATATCATATGGATCTTAAGGCTAAATTGTGTAAGGGCTAGAAATTTCATATCAATCTAATCTACAGGTGGGCCACATTGATCTCATCTTATGTTTTTAAGTAGATACTTGTGCGACCCAGCAGGTAAATATGATTTATCACACCACTTTAAACCATTGAAATTATGTTTAATGGATTAGATTGCCCGGTGGTCCATTAGGATCTGATCTACTTAAAGTTAATCATGAGGATCGGTATGAATAATGATGATTATCATGGTTTAGACATTTCACCCTGGCATAATCATGACCCATCTTGATATGTGAAGTGTGATGGACGGTTCAGATCTAAACCAGGATAACCACAAATCATTAAAATGATCAAAGAAAGTGAAGGGAATGGAAAAATAATACAAACTGTCAAAAAATGAAAAATCATGCGGACCTGTCGTTGGTCAATTGATAGAGTCGATCGATTGATCAATGATCCTGAAAAATGTTCCAGCAACTTAAAATGTTAAGGCTGGACCGTTGTCGATCAATCAACTTACATTCATCGATCAATCGACTAGGTCTGTCGATCAATCGACATATCCAATCGATAAATTGCAATGGATAAATTCTGTCTGGAGACTTAAGGAAATTTTGAGTGATGTTTCTGATCAATCGACGAGACTTGCGATCAATCGATGATATGTGCTGATCAATCGACAAAGTGAATCGATCAATCGCAATTGCATCCAATGACCTCTGACTTAAAATCGGACATTCTGATCAATCAATTTTAACTATTAATCGACAGATCAATTGATCGATCGATCTGAGTATGGAAAATAAGTATTTGTAAATTCTGAATGATGATTCTTTCACCTCGAATAGTTAGGAGGGAGAATCACTATGTTAGATTAGAAGATGAAATTTATGTGTATACAATGTGTTTTTAGAAACTTACATTAACATTGTGTGTGGGTACTTGTTAACATTGTTTGTGGGTACCTATGGAAAGAACATTACCAACAAAAGGTGAGTAATCCCACCATAATTCTTATGTGTTTCAATTGAAATAGTTTGTGTGATGGATGATTGCTTGTCTCTAAAACATATAACTAGAATCTATGATAAAAATGTGTGAATTTGGAATGCATTAGCATTGGTGAACTGTTATTTACATCATTGGAAGATAAGAAATGAAATGCGTGGTTACCTCTCACATGATAAGATGAGTTATCGGTTGTAGTTTATATTTAATATAAAGAAACAAGATGGAATGACAAACTGAATATGGGTATTACATGCACCATCACTCATACATCATGTTGACTTCCATGATGATCTCTCTTGAAGACCGGTAGGTACTTAAGTACCCGGTGTCTAACAGACCATCCTGGATGCCCACGCAGTAGTGGAAGCATACCCAAGGGTTAGAAGCTTGCCCTAGGAGGGTTGATGCGGGTTGATAAAGTCTAATTAAAGCAAGTGGACAGACTTCCTACTTGATCCATGCATCATGCATACAAGAACTTTTGCATACATTTAACATTGATAAGTATGGTTTAATGTTTCCTATTTTGATTGTCATGCATCTGAACTATGATGGGTTAACTCACTGGGCTTTCTAGCTGACAATTGTAGATTAAACATATACAGGTCATATAGAAGATGATCTTCAGGACTTGTTCATGAGAATGAAGTCGAACCTGTGGAGGACCAACAGAATAACTGGCATTAGTTAACTGAGGAAGAAATGACAGCTTTGAATCAAGACGTTTAGAATTTATTATTTGATAGTTATTTTTGTTCTGGTTTCGGTTGATAACAATTTTGAAAAGTCTTACCTTGATATAGCTTTTGAATTTATGGTTGATTGATAAATTTAAACTTAGTTTGTGTAATTTATGCCTCTATAATTGTATTATATTTAAATTAAATGCACTTAGTGCATTAGTCATCCGCCGTAACTCAGACCTGAGGGTGCACACTCTGTGCCTAAATTACAGGGCGTGACAATCCATATTCTAAGGAAAAGATCCAAAATGAGTTCCAAAATTACTTGATGAGCCCATCATACAAATAATTTGAATTATGGAAATATGGCTCTAGAACCAACAACTAAAACAAAAGGCAATAACTCATGATGTATTGTAACAAAAGTTAGTATTACACATGAATTTTACTTATATACATGAAAGGACTATATGGGCCCCATCATATTTTAGGTCGTGGCTAAAATTCCATCAGGCTGGTTATGAGATAATAGCCGAGTGATGAGAGTAAGAAATGCTATGGTTGTCGTAATTATGTTGATACACTCATTATGTCACGCCCCAAACTCGGGGACCGGGCTCACTAAATTTCCAGCCACCGAATCCGGTGCCGACAGCCTCTGTAGTACCCCATTCTCGGCTCCTAGCTTCCATACGCTAGGTTCCGATCTTGGGATCCTATAAGGAGGATTTTTAGGGTAAACGTTTTTTTTTTATAGATGAGTATAACCACAAGTGTACCAAACAAAAAAAAACATCACATCACATATCTACTAAGATAATCTTTGAGTACAGTGCTGCAGAAAAATGAAATACAATGTATAACTGAAAGCTGAAAGATCAAATGCGCGCCCCTGTCTCACTGCTGTCGTGCTATAGTATGTCCTGCACGTAAACAATGTGCATAAGCTTACTATGAAGCTTAGAGAGTGCGTGGTGTGTGCACAATGCATATGGCAGGTATACAGATATCAGAGTAAGCGGAAATGATGGCAGGCTACACTACTAAGTCTATGAATGTTATTAGCCGTCCCGAGGCTATGCAATGCAAGGGGCCTATATGGCCGAGTGTCGTATGCTAAAGATGCAATGTGCGCATGTCAATCATCGACTGCCATATATCATATGGTTTACAACTAGGACATCACCAGGGTCTAGTACACTCCTGACATTGGTTGCCACCCATTGCGGGCATAACCAAGCGAGTGGAAGAGACCTCACTATCCGCCTCGTCAATGACATACAAGAAAATGCACCCGGCTCGTCAATAGTGAACCCATTCACAAGCTGGTCAGACTCAACCTAGTATATAACCCTCTGCATCAGGGCGGGTAAGGTCACACCCCCTTCCAACTGACCACGACACAGTGAGAGATGCGGCCTACTGGTATTTGGCCCTCATGCGCTCATAAATCCACTCGGTCTAGACATTGGAGCATCCTACTGGTACCACATGGTCTAGGGATTTTCACTCAATGACATCTTTGGCGCCCAAGTGCTAGAACATATTTCCGGTGTCCATTTCTACCATCCACGATGTGACTGTGGTGGCCACAACCCCAATGCCGCTGGGGTGTGAACCTGATAGTGACATACATAATGCAAGATGCATGAGTCATACTATCAAAGTCATGCATCAAACCTGCGCATACCGCGCAATCATGTGGGGCGACCTTATCTCGTACAGGTCCCCTAAGTATCTCAAGCTGTAAGGCATATGATATGATCAACATCATCCATAGTCAGGCATACATATGATGCGTATGCACAAATGAATGGGCATGATATTCATTACACTAAGCATATTATCAGTGTGACATACCAGGCTTAGTATATTAGCATGTCTCAAGCGTATCATGTAATAATCGGCCTCAACTGGTCGAATATACAGGGAGTGGGATCTGAATAGAGGGTCCTACTAATAATAGAAAAGTCTACATGGCATGGCCCACTTGAGACTTGAGTCGGCCCATCATACGTAACAAAATGGGCTAAAATGATCGATGTGCGGCATGAATACATCAAGGTAGGCCTTGGTGGCCTCCAATGGGACATCAATGATGGCCCATATGCTGAACCGTATGGCCAGCCCCTACTGTCCAGCGAGGGGTCTACCTGAGCTACGGATCAGCCTCCTTTTTGGGCTTATACCCTAAAATGATCTGTCCAACACATGGACAGTATGAATGTGCAATACATACTTCAAAGTGAGCACCACAATGGCCCACATGCTGAACATTGTGAATAAAACACATGCATCATACTGGTCTAAGGTGACCGACGGATCAGGGCACTGTAACGAGGTGTGTATACAACGCATCATCAAGGTGGACTGCTACAGCCGGCCCCACCCTCTGGACTGATGGATGATTTCGACAGTTCACTGTCCATCGGCGTGGATTAATACATACCCAAGGTGGGTCCCTAGATGACATGGATAAAACATATAAATCATAGGTAGGCCCAAGAGAGGACGGCCTGGATCAGACACATAAATCATGTGGGACCCATAAGGTGGGCCACCTGCTGGACGAGCGTGGAACCCACCTGGGTCACAAGAGTTCCGGATAAAGTTGATATTTATGATTTCCCTTCACTAGACCTGTGCCATAGGTCTGGGTGGTATGTAAGCATCATGTGGCATTAGGAAGGTTTCAACGGTGGACATCATCACCTCCACCATTCCAGATGGTGTGGCCCACATGAGACTTGTATCTGGTTCATTTTTGGGCCCATGCCCTGAAATGATATAGCAAAATGGATGGACGGATGGGCATGGTGGGTCCCACGAGGTGGGCCACTGCTGGGCAGCGTGTCCAGCACGCTGCCTTCAGCGTGGACCACACTCGTGGCCCTAAAAGGTTTTGGACCGAGCTGATATATGTGTTTTCTATCCATCCAGGTCTGTGTGTCCTTAACAACAGATTAGATGGTGAACAAACCTCACGGTGGGCCCCACACGTGCAACAGCTAGCGGCCCCAACTGTTTTCAACGGTGGCCGCTCATTCCCACTGCTTCCCATGATGTGGTCCACTGAAATGCTGGAATCAGCTGATACTTGTGTTTTCCATTCATGCAGGTCTGCATGACTTGATGGACGAGGTAGATGGACAATCATCATGATGGTGGGCCCTGAAAAGATTTCAACAGTAGGCATTCATCCTCACTGTTTTCTGTGGTGAGGCCCACCCAAGATCTGGATCTTCTTAATATTTGGGATTTGGCCCTTGTTAGAACTTAGAAAAAGGAGAGGAAAGATCAGAACTACTCGTTAGCAGTTCTTCTTTCTTTTTTTCATGTTTCTTTTATTCTGGGGGAATTCTGAGTATTGAGACATTCATAGACAATCATAAGCAATCACAAAGTGTACACAAGAGAGAGATATCGCAAGGCGAATTTTATTCCAGAGATTCTGAGATCTTTTACATTCTAGGCTGTGATACTGGTCACGAGCCTTTAATTACATTAACGGTTGATCACCCTTGATTGGAAGGCAAAAGACTAATCCGTCGGGGATTATGGTCTTGAGTTCATGGTAGTTTAGACCTTTGTTTTCTTGTTATGGACTGTGCCACATTTATTAGACACGTCGGATGTCTATGTCCCATTTTCTTTCGGTATGTCCGGGTTGAGAGACTGTCAAGATTCGAGTGGTGCAACTCGGGGCCCGCGCCTGTTACTGTGAACAGGTGACCGCTGGAATACACGATCCTCGAATGTTGGTCGGTATGACCCAAGGCCCGCGCCCGTACTTTTATGACGGGTGACCTTAGGAAAGCACTCCGCAACGTTCCTGAACGAGGGTTTTAATCGAGTGGTGCAACTCGGGGCTCGCGCCTGTTATTGTGAACAGGTGACCGCTGGAATACACGAACCTCGAAATGTTGGTCGGCATAACCTAAAGCCCGCACCCGTATTTTTATGACGGGTGACCTTAGGAAAGCAATCCGCAACTACCTCATCAGCTCAACCGACGGACCCTGTTGTCGATGGGTAGGGCATCGACGGTCTTTTTCATAGTGGCAGTCCATAGCAAGATGTTTCAAGCTTAGTTAGAACTCTTTGTTTGTGGTTTCTCGTGGTAACCATAACCCCTTAGGTTTAGCCTCGGACCTTTATCCGGGATGAATAGAGCTTTATACAGTAAAGTAAATGTATTTCTTCTGGAGTCGGGCGACTCGTCTTCAAGAACATTATTTCTTCTGAGTATTTTCAATGATCTATTTGGGATCAAGTAGACTTTATCGAGCCAAGATCTTTTGAAGATTTCAATATATTCAATGGGCTGGATCGGCTATTTTCGATGCCCTGCAAATGGCTAAGTATAGGGTCCGATTGACTCCTGTTCATGCCAATTTCTTATAAATAATGGGGGTCGATGCCCCGTAAATTCTTAACTCGGCTGTTGGATAGCCTGAGTACCTCAGCTTTGCCTCGTCGTCTTTGAAATCGCGGTTGATTTCATTTGGCATTAGTCAATTTTCAAGCCAACAAGGCACTTCCCAGGGCAGAAAATGACTGAGCAGTGGACCTGTTTGCGGTCTGATTGGGGAGATCAGTGAATATTATCGATAACCGTCTTTGAACAGGGGTGGATTATGTCCACGAAGATCGCTGTGCGATCGCGTTTCAATTTGCTTAGCAGAAGTCGATTTCCGGGCCAACAGGGCACTTCCCAGGGCTGGAAATGACTAAGTAGTGGACCTGTCTGCGGTCTAATCAGGGTATTCGGTGAATATTATCGATGACCAACTTGGAACAGGGGTGGATTATGTCTACGAAGCTCACGGTGCGATCGTGCTTCGATTCGCTTAGTAGAAGTCAATTTTCGGGCCAACAGGGCACTTCCCAGGGCTGAAAATGACTAAGTAGTGGACCTGTCTGCGGTCTAATCAGGGTATTCGGTGAATATTATCGACGACCGACTTGGAACAGGGGTGGATTATGTCTACGAAGCTCGCGGTGCGATCGTGCTTCGATTCGCTTAGTAGAAGTCAATTTTCGGGCCAACAGGGCACTTCCCAGGGCTGAAAATGACTAAGTAGTGGACCTGCCGACCACTTGATTAGAGTATTCGGGGGTCCTGAGATCGGATAACCTCGTCGTGGTACATGATTATGGCGTATCATGTCATGTAGAAGAAAAGTTTCCCTCTCGGGCTCGGTCCAATTCCGCCTGATTCTTCTCGTTTTCGGCCATTTTTTGGCTCTTTCGGAGGGATTTCCGGAGCTGCCAAATTGGCTAAGTGTTGGTCATTTTGGACCGAAACACTGATTTGGGCCACTTATCATTGACCGTTGGAGAATCTGATCCGGCAGATGGATAGATCTCATCGAGACACATCCGGCGGAAGTGATTTCATAAAAATCGGATTCCGAACGAAGGCGGGGCACGCGATCGAAGGTCCACCCCTCCCATCAGCGTCTAGGCGCATGGAGGGGTGGATATGCAGGTGCATGTCAGGATGACATAGCTGCTAAGCGTATGTGGTTGGGAGGTGGGCGCATGTCCCATCTTCCGGGCGCATGTGAAGTTTTTTTTTTTTTTTTTATAAAAAAAACAGATGGAGAAGAGGTGTTCCGGGCGCATGTGGCAATGCACATGCGCCTGGACTCAAAGAGTGGGCGCATGTCCCTCTTGGACTTAGCAGATTTTCAGATTTTTTTCGGTGGGAAAAGCCGGTGCATGTGGTGGAATAAGCCGGCGCATGTGGGGGATATGCCGGCGCATGTGCCCAGCACTTAGAAAATTTCAGGATTTTCTTCCTGAACTTGGGATTCCGGCTAGGAAATCCCTTTCCGGCGAGGGTTTCCGGCGAGGAAATCCACTCCGGCCAAGGCATCCGGTGAAGGGAGAGAAAGCAAGCGCATGCGGTGCTTACATCACTCTGAGGTCGGCAGGGGATGATCTCGTCTTGATGTAATGAGGTGACTTCACTATTTATAGGAGGGAAATCGGGTTCGGGTCTACCCGGCGGGTATTTTTCGGCGCATGTGCCAGAAACAATGTCAAGCGCATGTGAGAAAAATACACCGGGCGCATGTGGTGGATCCGGGCGCATGTGCTTTACCGGCGCATTTCCCGGCGCTTTTCGGAAAAGTGTTCGGATCACTTCCTTTCACTACTAAGGTGCAAGCGCATGTGGTTAGAGGCCAGGCGCATGTCCTTTGCCGGTGCTTTCCCACTACTTAGCCAGATTTTCAGGATTCCAGCACTTAGAAAATTTCAGCATTTCAGCTCCGACGGAGGACCTCCAAAGGACAGCTACCTTTTCTGGACATGCACTCACTGTCGCCAAGCCACTTCTAGGCTATGATTGACCTCCTGAATGAACGGGATGGGGTGTGAAAGTCCAGATGTTGCTAATTTTGATACTTCTTTCCTAATTTGGAGCCTCCGGGTCGGCTTGTCGTATAGGAACGTTGTTCCGGAGAGCGCGAGCATGGAAATATTCATCGTAATGACTTCAAACTTGCTATTTAAGGGTTTTAGGGTGCTCCGAATCATTTGGCGGTGAAGTGCATGTCCAGTTCCACTTTGAAATGGTAGCTGTAGGCTTAGGGACCCCTTTTTGTCAGTTCCGAGCAGGGACGAAACGCATTTCGAGGTGCGCAGGTAAAAATATGCGCTGGATGACTTCGAAACTTACAGGTTAAGGGTTTTAGGACATTTTGGATCATTTGGCGGTGAAGCGCATGTCCAGTTCCGCTCTGAAATGGTAGTTGTAGGCTTACGGACCCCTTTTTGTCAGTTCCGGGCAGGGACGAAACGCATTTCGAGGTGCGTGGGCAAAAATATGCATCGGATGACTTCGAAACTTGCAGGTTAAGGGTTTTAGGACATTTCGGATCATTTGGCGGTGAAGCGCATGTCCAGTTCCGCTCCGAAATGCTGTTTATGGATTTTGGTCGCTACCAAGCGATCAGGGTTGTGCTGGGGTTTTCAGGGCTTTCCTGGCCTCAAAACTTATCCAAATCATTGCCACTAGACCATGGGATGTTGTTTTATAATGGGTGCAAATTTGAGCCCCAACAGCCCTGAAATGATCTGGGAAAACAAATGGACGGCTTGGATAAAACTAATTCATCATGGTGGGTCCCACGAGTGGGCCATTGCTGGGCGGCCAAGGAGCCCAGAGTTCGTGGACGCTGGCTACTCCCAGCGCCCCTGGCACTCAATGCTGTTTAGTTTTTTTTGTTTTCTTTTTCTTTTTTTTTTGTTATCATCACGTGGGGCCCACATGAGGATGATCCACTTTGTCTATCATGTTTACTAGCTCATGGGGACCCAATGAGTCTTACATTGGACAGGTTATAAGGCCTACAAAATTCAAGATGGGCCAAAGAAAGTTCGACCTTAGACTTCATTATCTCCACTATTTCAGGTGGTGAGGTCCACTTAAGATTTGGATCTGGTTCATGTTTGGGCCCTGGCCCTAAGAGGATCCGGGAAAATAAATGGACCATGTGGATTTAACACAAACATCAAGGTGGGTCCCACGAGTGGGGACCCCACTCACGCCTCCCAGGTCTCTGACGCTGGACAGTTCCAGCGTCTTTGACGCTGAGAACGCCCAGCGCCTGGACTGTTTTTCTTTTCTTTTCTTTTCTTTTTCTTTTTTTGTTATTTATTTATTTATTTATTATTCTAACATTATGTAGGGCTCATATGTGGGCGATCCAATCCATCCATCTGGTTGTCTGTCACAAGGTGGGCCCAAAACTTTAGATCAAGCTAATTTTTTTGCATTGTTCCTTCATCCACATTTTTTTGTGATTTAAAGAATGGGGGCAGAATAGAAAACTAAGCATCATGGTGGGCCACACAGGGTGGTCCACACCATGGCAGCATGCGGGGCACGCTGTCTCACAGCATGACCCACTTGTGGGCCCAAAAATATGAAAGGAAAATAAGGGAAAATGGGAGTTTATGTCCCCCCTTTACACTCACTCGAAGATGGACGGTTGGATCGGGTCGGATAGTTGATCGGACGGCTTGATGGGGTAGATCTCCTCATCTAATCACATAAGCTCACAAATAACTTCTCTTGACTCTCCAATCTCACTCTCTTCTCACAACTCTCTCTCTCTCTCTCTCTCTCTCTCTCTCTCTCTCTTCTCAAATGGAGGTGGCTACGTATGGCCCTCTCTCTCTCTCTTCTCAAATGGAGGTGGCTACGTATGGCCCTCTTGTGGTGGTAGGGACTTTGAGATATAAATGGAATTTAAAAGAAAATGATGATAGAAAGGGAATGGGGCATTTATGAGAGTGAGTGGCTTAGGTATAGGTTTAGTTGACTTGTGAGGAGAGAGATGGATGTACTTGATGGAACACTTGATTGATTGATGTGATGCTTGATTGATTGATGAGATGTTTGATTGATTGATGGGACAACCTTGGGATTTGTGCAAGTGGGGCCCATACCATGCATATGTAGAGTGGCCCGCCTTGATTTGCGCACATGTATGCATTTTTCAAACTAGGTATCGAAACGGAGCGTGCCGCGCGGCGTTGGAGCTGTGGCGTCCGCGTGGTCGCCGGGGTACAAGTCTCGGGTCATTGCGGTACTAAAATAGGGTGCTTGATTGAAACTCGCCGGTTTGGACTATTCCGAGTATGCCGAGTTCGGAAATGAGGTATACGGAGGGCTAATTAGGGTACGGGTGTTACACATTAGGTGGGGTATACCTATATGTTGAGTCAAACAATGAGCTATCTATTAAGTTCAACCACGTGTTTTTTTATGGCAACATGATACTCATGGCTTGGTCCACCTTTTTATATGGCTGAGATGTCCAAAATGACACATGGAAGCATGCCTGTATATATGTGGGCCTCATTTTAAACAAAACATGTATTGTTTCCTTTGCTTTTGTAGATTTTTTTTATTTTCAAACTATTGAGATATATAACTTTAAAAAATTTATGTTCTCTTGTGAATCATTCATTTGGATATTGAGAATTTTATAATTTTGGAATTTTGTAGTCACTTTTTATTTTTTATTTTTTTTTATAGTGATTCAACATTACATAATCAGTAGGCTCACTTTTTTTAGCCACCTAATGTTAAAAAAAATCCACATTTTTTTATTCTAAAGTGTCTATTAACGGGCTTATTACAATCATTATCTCAAATATTATGTATATATTAATGCTAATTAGGTCTTTACTCATAGCTTAATGGTAAATTTAGAAGAGTTTCAATATTAAGGTCATGTGTTCAATTACCCATTGTGGTGTGTGTAGGTATGTGCGTAAAAAAAAGAGAATATATATTAATTTATGGTATTACAATTAATTTACAATGCAAATCAAGTTTATGTGAATATGTTGCAAATTTCCAATGCATTCTAATTACAAGTCATCAAACACAAATTTTCGATTACCATGAATTTCAATTCCCTATTGTCAATACAACTCAAGATTTCTATTAGAGCTGACCACAAACGAAGCCAGCTCAGTTAGCTCGTTCAAGTTAACCCGATTAATCTCAGCTTGGTTCGGCTCGAACAGCATGTTCGGGCCGGGCCAAGCTAGAAATCCTAGCTTGTTTTAAAATCGGGCCGAGCCCAAGCTATATGCTAGTATGGTTCGGTTTATCTCAAACCTTGGCTTAGTTTGGCCTGATTTGGCTCAACCAAGTGTGAATGTAGTATGATAAAAAAAAAAAAAAAAAAAATTTAACTTTTAAGTTTGTAACCCTCTCTTCCACTCTCTCTCATTTACCTTGCACATTTGATTGAGCGCCCTCCTCTTTTATTTAGGCCAAAAAAAAAGTAAAACTCTAATTAGCTTGAATCGGCTCAAAATTGGCTAGAACTCAAGCCTGGCTAAAGTTTGGCCCGATTTAATTATCAAATTAGATCGAGTTGATCAGCTTGATGATCAAGCCGAGCCAAACTCAAGCTTCCTTGATTGAATGAGCTTAGGTGAGCTGCAGCCGAGTAACGGCAAGCTCGACTGGTCTACAATTTTAATTTTCATTTACCGCAGATTCGTGCCATACAATTCCTAGACGGGCCCTCATGAGTTATGCCTACTCCTTCCAAGCCCAAGTGCACATTGCCCTTTTTCTTAAGCATTGGCATGTGCTGTAAATGCAAGCGTGCGAGCTCTATAACCTACCGCACGGGTGTTTCAGACTGCAGGTGTTTTTGTAGCAGGTGACTTTACAAATCTACCCTCGCCAGAGTCCAAAGCGGAAACCCTAGCTTCTCATGGGTATAAATAACCCTATCCAATCCTCTCTCCAACTGCCATTTCCTTCTCTCAGCCGCTTGGTTTCTTCGATTGCTTTCTTTCTGTATTTCATCTCTATGATCTCTTTCAATATAATTTTTTTCCTCTTTCTATTTTCCTTTTTTAGATCTGTTTCTCTCTCAGCACTCTCAGATCCTTTGTCTGCTTGATAAGAGGGAAAACCCTAGAATCATCTCAAGCAGGCCATAAAAACGAAGAGATGCAAGATCGAAAAAGAGAACCTTGGACATGCGGTTTCCCTTCTATCTCTCCATGGATTCTCGCTTTTCTCGTAGGTTCTACATTCCCTCTCTCTCTCTCATCTTGTGTGTTCTTTCTTCTTTCTTTCTCCAGGTTTCCTTTTTCATTCTCTCGGATCTTTTGTTTTTCACCGTGTTTTTTGTTTTTTTTCCTGCTCGATTTTATCATCGTTTTAGGGGGTGCACGTTAGCTCACTGTGCACGTTAGTCTGATGAGAGTCGAATGGCTAATATGCGCGGGTTGGGGGGATTGCCTTTGCCCGTGCACGTTAGCGTCGACGCGAGTTGAATAGCTACTGTGCACCGGGGGGCCAAGTGAGGGGATTGCTTTTACCTGCGCATGTTAGCCAAGGCGTGCACCAGCGTAATAAGAATCAGGTTGTCTGATCGTTACCTGGCCCTGGAAAGTCCTCCATACTTCGATCTGTGCCCCAGATCTGGTGCTTTCTCATGCCCACTTCTCGCGTGCTTGTTGAACGATTGATACCTGCGGCGCACTTTAGCAAATCCCTTCCATTCTTACAGGGAAAAGAAGGGTTCTGATTCTGTCGTAGTGCTTATGGCGATAGTCCGCGAGCTACCAAAACCCGTTATTGGGCCTTTTATGATGCTTTATAGTAATTTATTATTTATTTTTTTGGCACTATGGTCTGCTCGATGATGACTATTTTGCTTTAACCACACTGAAAAGAATCTGAAGGGTGATTCTTGTTATTTTGTCATTTGGTCCAAGCTTCTTATGCTTGGTGTTTGCCTTGTGATCCTCCTCCTTAGGGATTTGAGATTGCTGTTCCTTTCTAAAGAAACTGAGTCTCCTCTTTAAGGAGGAGAAGAAGGCTGCGGCAAGCATGGAAGCAGGGTCAGATGACGGTGACAAGAGCCTCCTGGGTGTTCTAATGTGGAAGAACCATGGCCTTAGACTGAGAGCTTGGTTTCTTAGTGCCTTTTTTAGTATTAGGAATCCATGGTGTTGAAATGGATTAATTGTAACGATTGTTTGATGATTCATTTAATTGCTATTGCTGAAAAAATGGATTTCATTTTTAGGGTTTTTTTTTTTTGTTTTGGTGGGAATTGATCAGGTGCAGACTGCTTGTATGGCAGGAGCTATATAGTGCATTTTTGTTAGGGTTGTGGGTTAAGATTGGGTTGGGTCCTATAGTACCCATGGTTTGGCAAACCAGGTGTAAGTCTTACCTGCTCTTGGTCCTTGCGGGTTTGGGTGTGGTTCTTGAAGACCCGGACCCTGATTTGAGATTGGGTTTGGGTATTCATTGGATCTTTCGATTAGGCTTTGAGTTGGGGGAGGGGACATGCAAGAGCATTTTCGTGGTTGAGTCTGCCCAATAGAATAGATGGATTAGATCACACACACATGTGCTTGTTTAATAAGTTCATGGTTTGTAAGTCGGCTTTGTTACATGTGTGTGTCGTAGGAAGCCTTGTTTTGTTTGTTAAAATAATCAAATATGTATTAAATATGTATGAACCTGTAATAAAAACTAGCTAGACTTGACTTCAATTGGGCCCATCATGTGGACCACACCAAAACCCAACTAACTTCATTTTTAATCAATTTTAAAAGATGAGACTCGGGTTCAAGAACCCATTGAAAAGGGATGGGTCCATCGGGTACTAGTGGTTTTGAGTACCCATTTTGACAATCTTAAGTTTCAACTATTACAATTTAGAAAAAGCTAAATAATTTGGTGGTGCAATTTGGCTTGCTATCAAGTCAAATGGATCCTAATACTCAAATTGCAAAGAAATAAACACAAAGGGTAAAATAACTTGGAAAAATGTGGAATGTTTACCTCTTATACTACCCCTTTTATAGGATGTGGAATCCTCATCTCTTACAACATTTAATAATATTCTAAAACTTAGAAAAATGTGGAATGCATACCTCCTACACTACTCTCCTTTTATACATGCGGATTGCATGGTGATTTTGCCACCCAATGTGGTGGGATTTGGTTGGTCCATGCATAGTATGTTTGAAAGATGCTAGATTATGTAGGCTAGGCTTCATCTTTGACAACGACATGTGGCCCCATTAAACTTTGCCTTGTTGGGTCGCCAATCTATCCACATCTCCTTTTAGCGGTGTTTGGTGCATGGTATTAGAAGGGATTAAGTGGAATCGTGGGATGGAATTGCATTTGGCATTGTCCAAATTCCATCTAGTGTTTGGGGAAGTTGGGATGGAATTGCATTTTGTTCCTCTTGAAATCCCTCCTGTAGCATTGCTTCTTGCCCAAAAGTTTGAATTTTTTTGAGAAGGTGGGTCAATGTGAGCAATTTACGTGGGGTTCCACCATTATATATGTACTACATCCACATTGTTCATCCATTTTTTTAGATCATTTAGGGCATGAGCCCAAAAATAAGCAGATTTAAAGTTCAAGTGGACCCCACCATAGAAAGTAGTGGAGATTGAACGCCTTCTGTTGAAACTTCTTGTGGGCCATGGAAGTTTTGGGTCAAGTTGATATTTGTGTTTTCCCTTAATTCTGGTCTATTTAACCTTATGAATAAGTTGGATAGCAAATAAACATCATGGTGGGCCTTAGGAAGATTTTAATGGTGGGTCATTGTCGTCACAAGCTCTTGACTTGCCTCATTTTTTGGGCATGCCATAGAATGATGATGCAAAATGGATGGACTGTGCGAATATAACACATACATGTTATTTTTTAGTGTTGATTAGTATATCTATTCAATAGGTGACAAAACAAAGGACATAATGTCACAATGACCTAAATATAGTGCTGTATTATGTTTGTCCTATGGTATGCCATGCCATGCCATGATAACATGGGACAATATCCTGCCACATGCAATAATTATACTTTTTTAATCCCCATCTCATCTAATTGTGTTTAATATCAGGGTGTTTGAATCGTGATATTAGATGAAATTAAGTAGGATGGGATTAGAAAAATGTAATTATTGTATTTGATAAGGAATTGTCCCATGTTACCTCAGTGTCCCATGGGATAAACATAATTTAACACCATGTTTGGGTCATTGTTGTATTCAGTTATTCGTGTGTCCCATGGCCAAATGACCCAAACATAGTGCTGTATTATGTTTGTCCCATGGCATGCCATGCCATAATAACATGGGACAATATCCTGCGACATACAATAATTGTACTTTTTTAATCCCATCCCATCTAATCCTGTTTAATATCAGGGTGTTTGACTCGTGATATTAGATGGAATTAGGTAGGATGGGATTAGAAAAATATGATTATTGTATTTGATAGGGGATTGTCTCATGTTACTTCGGTGTCCCATGGGACAAACATAATTCAACACCATGTTTGGGTCATTGTTGTATTCAGTCATTTGTTTGCCGGCCATCACATAGATATACCAACTAGCATTTGAAATAATTGAGAGTAACATGTGTTATATCTGCATTGTTTATTCGTTTTGCAACATCATTTTAAGGCTTGGGCTAAAAAATGAGGCAAATTCAGAGCTTATGTGGACTATAACACAAAAAGGAGTAGTGATAATCTACCTAGGGTCCACTGTGGTGTTTATTTGCCATACAACTTGTTCATAAGGTCAAACAGACCTGGATGAAGGGAAAACACAAATATCAACTTTTGACCAAAAAAACTTTTGTTTTTCAATGGTATAAGTTCAAACCTAGTTGCTTTCTATGGTGTGGACTGTGGGTTCTATTTGAGCTTTGGATTTGCCTGATTCTTGGGCTCATGCCTTAAAATGATCATAGAACTTGTTGACATCAACCCAACTTTTAAAAAAATTTCAAGCAGCAAGGTGGGAAGCAATGCTACACCATTGGATTTCAGGAGGAGATCAAATCCAATTCCATCCCACCTAACATCATGTGCGTGTGGATTTTTACGGAAAGTCCCCCAACAATCATAATTGATTTTAAATCAATTAATAATTTATTTAAGATAATAAAATTCTTAACAACAAAATTTTAGCCTAAAATATCAAAACAAATGTAATAAATACTTCTAAAATATTCCATATAGTTCCTAATCTTCCATAAATGGTAAATCTGATCTTTGACATTTAGGCTCCGAATTTTGTAACAAACAGCCCATTATATGGTGGGCTGTGGGCTTGTATTATTTATTAACTGCTCTTTAAGTGTTCTTTTTGTGGCTGAAAATGTGTTGCATCTCGTGCCATTCAAGTAGTTGTAGGTGATCAGTTCACTTTTATTTTAAGAGCCAAAATTTCATATTTTATTGAAAAATGATCACTTTTGTATCTTGCATAGGAGAAAATCAATGTCGGTGAAGTTGATAATGACTTAGTGAATCCTTGCTTTTCTTTGCATATTGAACAGGTGAGAAAACGTCTTGTTAATAGAAATTGGTTTCTTTTCCTTCATGTTGTTCCTCATTAAAAAAAAGCTCTAAATTAAGTTTTCAATTTAGGATTTTAATTGACAAGATAGCTTGGGCTGTATGGATATATGGGAAATTGTGGATTTCACAAAATAATCATTACACTTACCTAGCAGTTCTTTTGTTTAAGGTACAAGGTGATTGTTATCTAATGGAATTGGGATTTTTGGTTGTATTTAAACAAGAGTAATTTTATGGCGATCCACCTAAAGTTGACTCCAAGCGATATTCACAGGCTCTTTTGACGCAAGTCTGTCAGCTCCAATAAAGGTGATGGAGGTAGTCTTAAGTAACATAAATCTGTGGGTCCCACTGTCGTGTGTAAAAGATCCAATATGCGCCAGATCATTTTAGAATGTTAGATTGAAAATTATTACTGCATCAGAACTCTAGTGGGCCACACCATAAGAAACAATGGGAATGTTAACTCCCATCACTGAAATCTTCCTAGGGCTTACTGTTATTTTTATATCAAAATCAAAGATAGCCTAATTTAAGGCTTTATTGTGTTCTATTAAGTTTCATCCACACTGTTTCATTTTGTGTGGCTCACTTGAGTTTTATATATGCCTGGGTTTTTTGCCTTAGCCTAAGCTTAAGATTGTGCAAGTGATGGATAGAGTGGATAGATGGATAGAGTGGATATCACACAGACATCATGGTGGGCCCCAATGATATATCATTGCTATGATTTTGTTGCATTTAATGTGGGCAGAGGGGACATAGGGCAATAACTTCGTGAGTTGTAGTGAATTAGTGCAGCATAGCGTATTGTTACTCCAATACCAGGAATTTTGTAATCCTGCATTCTCTAGGAAAAGCTGAAAATAATCATTACGAAATTATTACAATTCTATATGCACACCTTGGGTTCCTTGTATCCAAAAGGATGAGGGGAGTCTCTAATTGCGGCTGGGCTAGGTTGAGGTGTGTTCAAGTCTAACTTGTAGACCTAAGCTCACATCCTTCGCATGTTCACATGGTTTGGTTTTTTTAGGTGTGTTGAGCTGGTCTTGCTCAACTCAGTTCTACTTGTTTACTTGAATGTGCCATTTTCTTCACTTGATACTTGGCTATTTACCAATTGGCCTTGGGGTTTTTGTAGTTTTCTTTATATGATCCAACCCAGAATCTAAAAGACTCTACTTGAGTTTGTCTTTCGAATGGTTTGATTGTTTGGCTTGCAGGCTCACTTGACTCTGTGCTAGCTGTACTTCGCATTTTGGGCTTGCTTTTGACTAGGAAGAATTGGACTTGTGGTTAAGTTTACATTAGGGTAAGGGCCAAGCTGCAGAAGTTATTACAGTTGGGACGGTTGGATTAGAGATGTAAATAGATGACACATGTGAAGTGTCTTTTCAGTGATAGATATTTTGTTATATTTTCTTCTGTAGCCGAAGTTGTAAAATGTTGAGACTTATGTTGGAATGCATTTTGGAGTGTGGATGAATTCATGCTTTTGAGACCCTAAGGGCTTACTTGGATAGAATGTTAACTGCCGGGAATGCACCCTCATCTGCAAGAGTTTTGCACATGGTTAGGAAGCAGTGGATGCTGTAGCAAAGTGTTTACACTTGCTTTTTATAAAACAGCAGTGTATACTACCTTTATTTTTAAGTAAGCTAGTTTGGGAGCTTGTAAATGGGAAATGGATTTGGAGGTAAATGAATTGGTAGTAAATTACTTTACAAAGTTGTTTGGATGGGAGTGTTTTAGACTGCATCACTAACTTTGTAAAGCCATTAACATTCTATCCAAATATCAGCTAACTTTGTAAAGCCATTTACATTCTATCCAAATATCAGCTACATAACTAACTTCGTAAAGCCATTTATGTTCTATATAAATGTCAGCTACATCACTAAAAATCACACTGATATTTACAAAGTGGTTTGGATGGGAGTAAATGGCTTTACAAAATTGTTTGGATGTGAGTGTTTTGGTGATGTAGCTGATATTAGTGTCCACATCACTTTGTAAAGCCATTTACATTCTATCTAAATATCAGCAACATCATTAAAATCACACTGATATTTGGATTGTTTTGGATTGTTTGTATCAGCAATACCTTTGTTTATGCTGTTAGCTTTTCATCTCATTTACTTTCAAATCTTCTCTCATAGAAAGGATTTCATTTCTGTACACATATACTCCCATTTCATTTAATTTAATTTCATTTACATTTATTTACTTCCATCCAATTCTTCAAAAAACATCTCAAATACCATTTACCTCATTTACTCCCAATTCTGCCAATCTACCTCCATTTACTTCCATCCCATTGGCCCCCAAGTTAAATGGAGGGGAAAAACAAATTTCTTTCGTGTCATTTTAAAATGGATATTTTCAAGGGAAAGTAGTTTCCTCCCTGAGATTGCAATTCCAATAGTTGCATATGCAAAGGACTCTTCTCTCGCAAAACAGACAGATGTAGAGAGTTTTGCTTTCCCTAGAGTTGATGTCACTAGTTTGCCGTACATCTCTTTTCTTACTTTGCACTCATCCCAAGCAGGCTCCAAATATTGGACGTGTACGGTAGCAGAGAAGGGTATGGTTTACCCTTCTCTGTTATTCATTTGAAGGGAAGGAAACAATGGATGGGTGATGCACAATGGGATGAAATGGTCACCATAGGAAGGATAGTTATAATTTCCATATCCTTTTCAGGGAGTTTATGAGCCATTCTCCTTCATGGGAGTAGCTATGATGATGATGTCCCTATCCATGGTTGGGACCACCATGTTGTTGGCCTAGAACATGGGAGCATAGGTTTCACTTGTAACACAGGTCCATTCATGTTTTAATGCATTAGGACCTTATAATTCCCCTGAAACCTTCAGGGTTGTGTTTTAATGCAGTAATGAATTTTAATTGCAATTATGTGAATGGTGGAAATTGTGTTTTTATGAAATGTACTTTTCATTCATATTATATGGGCTTTAAAATGAAATTATATTGCTTCCAAGTTCCCTAGTAGATAAGCAACTAAATCTGCAACTAAACACACGGCTATTTCCTTGTTATCAACATTTCACAGGTTGTCCATGTTTTATGAACTTTGGCCATGTTAATCCTTAATTAGACTCTGGTCAGACTGTTCATCTTCAATAGCAGTCAAGTGGTTCATCTTTGACATTATTCAAACCAGATTTCAGCTTCAACCTAAGTTCAATCAGGTCATTGATTTGGCCCAATTTGCCCGTTCATTTCCAATTTCAGCACCATCAAACATTTGATCTTCAGTTTTGGACTGATTTGATCCCCTTCATCTTTGAAAACATTTCAACCAGATTGTCCATCTTACATCAGTGCAATCAGGTTATAGATTTTCAGTATTGCTACCATAAAAACCAATCCAGGACAAAGATTAGAACAATCTTGTTGGTCCACACCTATGATTAGGGATCAAAAGTGTGGCCCACATGGTTGGACTATTCATGTTTGCCTACAAATGTTCGATTGAGAGAGCAATATCACTAAATGATGAAATGTATATATAGAAACTGCATCCAGATTGGATGGATTGCTCCCTCCAAATCTCTCTGCCCCATATTTTGAGTGTGTTCAGATCTTGTATCCAAGTCTTGGCATATGTTTGATAGCTCAATATGGCCTCTGTTATGTTGGTATGTGAGGACTCGCTTAGGGCCCGTTTGGATCTTTAAGCTACTGTTAGGCAATCCCAAGTGTAGGGCTGCGATGTAGTAATAACTCGTTGAGACCGAGATCGTTTCTCAAGAATTAAGGAGGTAATCAATTCTAAAAGATCGAACTTAGATTTAAACAGGAAGAAGTGAGCTAGTTTTAAGAACATAAACAAATTTTGAAAGAAAAATTCAGAACTGAAGCAACTAGAGCACTAATGATTCATTTATAGCTAATTCTTAATGTTAATCCATTAATCAAGCATGTAACACAATTAGAATCGAAGTCATGTCTCTATCTAATTGGAATATATCACATTCAAAGTAAATTCATAAACCAAAATAGAATCTGAAACTTCATAGACTAATTCTACTTCAAGTATGTAGAACTTGAACTAATGGAACTCCGAAGCATCAATCGTATCCTTGATCATGGTAGATTTAGGATTTCTATCAATTACATATCAGAAACAAGTATCCTATGTACATGACACAAGAGATTTTAGAATTCTCTAAAACCATCAACTTTATTCAAATCAGAAATCTGAAAAATTCAACTTCAAAGCTTAAAGTACTTTGATGAATGAATTAGAATATTAAGAATAACTACAAGTTTTGCTTATTAGTTCTATTTAAGAGGTCTAGCTAACCAAAGACATGATTGAACTAGAACTTAAAAGAAAACATAAAAATATAAACCTGAAGAAGAAAAACTAGAAGAACTTGAAGTAGAAGAATCTTCACTTCGAATCTCTTCAACCCTTTCACGCCTGAGACTCTTCTATGATGATTTACGAAGGCAAGGGAGGTCTCCTTATATAGGAAAAATCGCGCACTGCCTCTCCATTAAATAAGAATTTACACATTTTTGTCAGCTCGCGATCGATTGCAGACCCCCCTGAGATCGGTCGCAACTCAAATAAGCAACGAACTTAACATATTTTTGAATCTGTCTTCAATTGACGACTGGTCGTAGTCATTCAACAACCAGTCTCTAATGGCCGGCAACCAGTCGCATACATCTAGCAATTGGTCGCAATTGGTTCCCAACAGTCAAGCAAACAAATCCCTTTTCGAGTGGAAATTTTACCAGTCACACTCGATTTGCGACCGGTTGCAAGTTATAGTTTTTTTTGGATTCCCGATCGCACAGGTGTGACGATCGGTCGCAAGTTGTAGTTTTTTCTGAATTCTGAATTTTGCAAATTCCTTTTCTGCAACTTGTTTCCTTCTTTCTTTAACTCATATTTGCTTGTTCTTTTAAGCTCTTTAAATAGTCCATTTTAACATCAAATCTACGAGGTTTTTCTTCATTACCTTGCAATTGTGCTGTAAATTGAGGTACAAATATGCATAATTCATAGCTCAAGAGTTACTTAAGCTACTTATGCCTTAAGTAGCTTATCTAAATTTCTACTTATTAAACTGAAGTGGCTGAGCAACTTTAAATACATAAGCTACTTATAATTGATCATAAACCAAACTTATTGATTGCAAATAACTTTAAATACGGGTCCTTAGTGTGCGGTTGGCACACCTACTTAATTTTGGTCCTGGATCTCATGCCCAAGCGCCAATTCAGCATATTTTCCACAGGCTCGGCTCTTTAATGCATGTTCTTGCAATACACTCTTTTTTATAGCGAGGCTTACCATCTTTGTTTTAAGTGTCCGTTAGGGAGGGATTTTTGTATACAATGAATTTCAAACCTTCCTCGTTTGTATTTTTTTTTGTGGGATTTGTGAACCAAATCTGTGGATCCGTAAATTTATTAATTTGCCTAGTACTCAAATCCTACGAAACTAAAGACGTAGCAAATGCTAATAATAAAAGACTCAAAATTTTATATGAAAAGAATTAATTCCTTGGCAATGAGTAGGAGTGCAACTTGGTAGGTTTGGATCTACCCAAAGCCCAAACCGACAATGAGAACCCAACCCTACCCAACCCAACCCAACCCAACCCATCCCGAGTTCTAACCGAATGTTCTCAACCTAGATTCCTTTATGCTCAAACCAAACTTAGCCCCCACCTGAGCCGCCTGATCCAAATGCATGTGTTTTACACAACCTGAATCAAACCCAACCCAATTTCAAATCGGGCAGGTGTTTTTAATCCCAACTCAACCCAAGAACCTTGACAACCCCACCCTAATTTAGTTGGGTCAATTGGTTTGGAGTAGGACGCCAATTGTGTCCAACCCCTGCCTTGGGCAAACGTGTGGAGGGGCCATTGTGATGTATCCATTTATCCACTATGTCCATCCATTTTATAAGATCATTTTAAGGTATGAATCTAAAAAGGAGGAAGATCCAACTCTCAAGTGAGCCACACCAAACAGTGAGCGGAACCTGGTGACATCATCACGCGCTACTATAGTGATGACATCACTTGGTTACGTTCACTGTTTGGTGTAGCCCACTTGAGCGTTGGATTTGACTCATTTTTGGACCCAATTCTAGCATGATCTTATAAAATGGATGGACAGAGTAGATAAATGGATACATCACGGTGGCCCCTCCATGGGTCTGCCTGGATGTACCATCCGGGCAGGGGGCAGGACGCAATCCGCATCCTTTGGAGTAAGCCCATACACAAGTTGTAACCCTAGCAATAAATAATCTTCCATTACAATAAATGTTCTTCAAATCCATAAATTTGGAGCTTGATTGCCAAACATGGCACTTTGAAATTTGCCAAATCCAAATCCAATACAAATTTATAAATTTAACAAAATTATAGGGTTACTAAATTCACATTCTGATTTCCTTATTCCAGTGTGACAAATATCACTGAGATTTTGAAAATGTCACTAGATGGTAGAATCTTGCAATTTAAGGTCCTATTTTACCTTTGCCCAAGTTTGCTAGCTCCACTTGTACCTTTACCAGCATGCATGACACATCTATGCCGTGCACCACGCGGGCCGACGGTGAAGACAGTCGGGCCAAAAGTTCATATTGTTCAACTATGGAGTAGACCACACATACATAAGATTTTAGACCATCCACTGTCACCTGAAAGTTTAACGGCCTCTCTATTGGCCAAATGATCTACAAAATATGTTTCGCTCGTGTGTCAAATTGGCACAAGTGTTTACGACTCTGTTGATATTATGACTGTTTTTTTTTCAACTGCACGGACCGTCGAATTTTCCTAAATTCTAGTGAGACCTCTCTCATCTCACGTGCCAACTAGTTAGTTACTGAAAAGATCTCCCTTTCCCTTGAAGTTCTCTTTGCTGTTTCATGTATAGCTGGACCCTCAGATGGTCTAAACACTCAGATCTAATAGGCCGTTTTCTAGATGAAATCTGTTAAAAAACACTCGCTGGGAAATCCTAGCTCCCCATAAATTTTCCCCTATTGAGCATATACCGTTGGTGTTGCTTACCATCCATTTGACGGCCACTATTCAGACTAATAGGATTTGCCAAACTGATGTTATATTTATAGGGTGTAGATCAACTTCAAGGACCACTAGATGAATGGTTTAGATCATGTGCCCAAGCAGCACAAGTACAGGGCAGTGGATCCTCTATGAGCCCCTTATCTGTTATAGACGGCTGTATGCTGACTTAGCATGTGGCTCTTCTTTCTCGCCACTCCACCACCTTGTGCAGGACATCCGATCAACAAAAATGGACCACCATTAAGATCACCTGACGTGAAAGTTAGGTCAATCCACTCATTTTTTTTTTACCGTCCAATAATTAATGGACCACCAATCTGATGTTCGGATAATCAATTAAGGCAATTTTTATTTTTATTCCCGTTGATTCCTGTTACATGTAAACTTGTACCCAAAATATAGATGATTTGATTTGAATTACTTCCATGACATGTATGCAATTTCTAACTAATCGTACGTACCTGCGTATCAACCATCACATTTCACAAGAGTATCAAAGTTAAGATAGAAGAAAACAATCATATAAGCACGTAAGGTACAGACGTACATGTATATGCAATGTATTTACACCCGCTCCTTTTGCATGCTTGTGCATATGGTACGTAATACCTAGATATATCGTCCATGCATTAAAATGCAATGTTGGCCTCTTAATGCTCATAATCGATACGATGATGTGATCCATGGTTAATCAATGAGGAGAGGGTGCGGGCGCCGGCACAGGCGCGGGCGTGGGCGTGGGCGTGGGTGCAGGTGCAGGTGCGGGTGCGGGTGCGCCTGCATGGCCATTTGGAAGATGGGTCCGTAGATCGGAGAATAAACGATCAGCCATCACAGCATTTGCGGCATCAGTGGGGTGGAAGGCATCCCAAAACACATATCCCTTGCGATCGCTGCAAAGCTTCGAGTTCGGCAAACAAAGGCCGCCGAGGCTAGTGTCCACATTGCAACATGAAGTGTTGGAAACTTTGAAACCTTATTAAAGAAAAAAGAAAGTAGTAATTAGAGTGATTAGTTGTTATACAAAAAAATAGACAATCCCAGACGCTGGTGTAAGTGATTAGTAACCCATGTTGGCCAAGATCGAGCTATCGTTCGATCGAAACGGATTGGGGGGGGGTGTTGCAACTGGGTTTTTAGCTGAGAATGCAACTGGGTTTTAAGCTGAGAATGCTGTGTAAGAAATCAGATTGGATAATTGATGCTTGAATAGGAAGAAAGAAGTAATTTCCATCTAGTGGTCTACGGTGTTTTGACTTTCTGGCCTAAAATTCTGGTGGGCCGCAGGATACAAAAAAATGGATGGACAAGATTTTGTTTTAACCGTCTGTTTACTTCGTATATTGTGTGGCCCACCTGCGCAGCGAAACTGCCTGGAGGCAGAAGATCTAAGCATTATCTCTAACCTGATGGGAAGATGAAATCCGCACGTGTTCCATATTGACATGGACAAGGTCCAAATCATGCACCCGTTGTAAATCACAATGATCGGATGATCTTATCCATCTGATTTCTCATGTTGGTTTTAGACTGCTGACCATTTTCATTTTAACCGTTCCTGATGGGCACAAATTGGACGGCCAGGATTGTCCGAACAAGCCATTTCCACAATTTTGAGGTCTTGATTGACAATCGCGTATGGAACGTATAGATGAACAAGGAGTACCATGGTCAGCTCCTCAACGCTTTCCAAGAAACAAGGCACATTCTACGTGAGCCACGTGTCACAATGTGGGCCGTATATTTATGTAAACTGAGATGGAGTAATTACCGTAAGCAGTGGGATTGTCGATGAGATCCATCACGACCGGATACGTATCAGCAAACGTCAGGTGGGCCCCAGGCAGCTTGGAGTTGAGGGAGAGAAGTAGCCTCCTGACACGTGCGTTGAACTGCAAGGCCCACTGGTTCACACGCTTCAAGCATACTCCTTTCTTGGATTTCACCCTTTGAGAGGGGATGCAGCCCAATGGGGCCAACCCATTGAAGAACACGTTCCTAGCGCCCAGTTTGTAGAGACTCTTCATGTTCCAAAAAAACAACGCAATATACTTCAGCTCAATGCACAGACCTGCGTAGATGGGCCCCACCATTTTCTTTCTCGATATGAGCCTGTGGGGCCCACTTGTGGGCAACTGCAAATGTATGGTCCCATGCATACATTTTTTTTTTTTTAATCGTGGGCGCACAGTGGATTTGTCTGGATCCATAGTCAGCTTTGTAGGAAGGCTTAAGATCATGTAGACCGTTGGATCTTACAGGCCTACTCATCCAAGCCATCTTTCACTCATCATGGCTGGCCACGAGGTACAAAGCAAAATTGCTAGCTATTTTTTTTTGAATTTTTTTTATTTTCTAGCCATTCATTCTTTTCTATAAGTTGTGTCCCACCTGACATATTAAATGGCATGATTTTTAGGCCAGAATATCTAAACAGTCAAACCCACCTGATGGAAAGCATAGATCTCACACACGTGACACATTTTGGCACGTGTGACTGTGGAATTGGCAAATCTCTTGTACTCCATAGATTCTGGACTTGGTTTCAACATTACAAAGGGTTAGGTTGAAACAAGTCACGTCCTCGTAAGGCCCACCTGATGAATGGTAGATGGGCCCATTGCCAAAACTCACACTGATCAAACTCCATTAGGATCATCTGATAGATAGTTGAATTTCCAGGTGTGGACCATCCAAGCTGGGGCCCACATCATAAGCAGTTTTTAAAGAGAGGTGGTGTGTATTATACCCTGAACTGTAGGTCCAGTGTGGAGATCAAGAGATTGACGAATTCGTCGTGCGTGTATTGCTGACCGTCCGATAAGAATGGCTGCAAGAAGTTGTTGACATAATCGTTGCTACCTGAAAAAACAAGAAGGATTTATACAGAAGAAAGTGGACTCTTAGAAACTGCAGATCTTATCGAAAGGTGTACAAAAATAAATGAGGTGGGCCCACCCTACCCAATCCAACGAAGTAGATGGCCTCATTCAGTAACTTGTTTGAAGCCTCTTGCCCAATCTTTGCCTCAATTGCAATCTTCGTTTTCTTGAAACATGTTATTTGATCATCAAAAGACAACCGTTGGATCTGCGAATTCAAAGAATCAACCGTCAGATCATATATTTTGCATTGCAATGCCCTCAAGAAACTGAGAATGAACCTACTTCTACTTTGTCTAGCATTCACCTCAGAAGCTAAAAATGTGGGGGCTGATTGTATGTCCCAGTGCAGATCCAGGCCATTTATCAACTGGATCTTCCATGTATCTGCCATGGCCCAAAAATCAGGTAGGCCACTTGGGTACATCGATTTTTATTTCTTTATGGTACATATGCAGCCGCTGTGAATTTTGGGCCACCCGATGACAGCCTCGACTTGATTTTAAGGTGGGGCCCACCTGATGAGGGGGCCCGAGGCTGAATCTCGCCATCAGGATTGATGGAGAAGATGGAATCAAGGGTAAGTTTATATATATATATATATATATATATATATATATATATATATATATATATATATAAGTGAATGTTAGATCTCCCTTAAAATACTGAAACAGGTACATAAGAAGGCAAAAATTGTAGTTACAAAATAGAGTCCGGTTTCGTTGAGAATTCCGGCGCCACCAGATGCATAATTCACCCCTCCAAGAATCGCATCATCGTTGTCCGACAAGGAAAGATAAGGCGGTGGCGATGAAATTCCGAGCTTCGAAGCTGTATTACAAACAGCAGTTTATGTTTATTGACTAAGATAATAAGGATTTCAATAATCACACCTTAAGTTAGTATAAATGAGCTTTGCTAAGTTCACATGCATCAACATGTGCCGCCTGGCATTCATGGGAAACACATCCAAGCGGCGACCATGCGAGCCTTGCCGCATACGGATGACCGCTCCACCCATTAGGTGGGGCCATACATGTACAAAATTGGTAGTTTCAAAGAACTGCCAAAGTGAACAATAATGTACAAATATGGCCCACCAGATAAATGGACCACAAGCTTACTTAGAACAAAGTAAAATTCCAATGATAAATCAGATTACATATGATGTCGCCGATCGTCCTTCCATTCGTGAATCGACCGGTAGGCTGCCCGCTCGTGTAATCGATGCCATACCATGGATAATCCGATCTCGCGAGAGAATACTGGAGATACTTGTTATTGCCGACATCCGTCAAGGAGTCGCCGAAGACAAAGGTGATGGGTGTGGCTGCCATTGTGACGGTTGTGATGGCTGCAATGACGACTACGATGAGGACCATGGCCCATGTGTAGCACGCCATGTTTTTAGCTTGTTGCTAGTGAATACATGAAGGGTTTGCATGGTCACAGGTTTTATAGTAGAAAGGTTAGTGAGTGAGAAGTCAAGCCCATTTCTGTAAGTTTGGATTTGGGACTTGTTTTTCCTATCTATGAAATATTTTATTTCTACCATTTGTTTAAACAAACATGGAAAAGAGTAGCTTGTCTTAGTTGAATGTATTTTGGTAGTTGGTTGTTTTTAAAGCAGTTGGCCAACTTGGGAAGAGAGAGAGAGAGGGCCTGAGTATCATAGAACCCCTCTTTGCCCAATTAAGATTAGTAATAGAAAGTTGCAGTGCAGGCGTACCGGTTTTCATTGAAATGTTCCTTCTTTTATCTCCTCTTTTACGTTTAGATTGTGGAGTGTAGTGCAAGCGCGGCTTCGGTGGATCCGAGGTTGGTCGATCGAACGTGATGCATGTGCGTTACATTCATGCCGTCCATTCGTTTTGACACCTCATTTTAAGGCATTAATGTCCCAAAAATGAAATAGAGCCAAATCTTAGGTGGACGAAGGTCACAAAAACCTGGATGAAGGAACCACGCAAATATCAGCTTCGTTCAAAACTTTTGTGGCCTACAAGAAGTTTTTAATGGTCAATCACCACTGTTTCCTCTGTTTCCTCTGGTGTGGTCCACCTGAGATTTAATCATGCTTCATTTTTTGAGATGATGTCTTAACTGATCTGTTAAAACAGATGGACGGCCCGATTTAAGGCACGTAGATCAAGGTAGGCTAATCTCCCAGACGGAAAAATCCGAACCCTTCAATAGGTGGCCTAAAAAATGAATGGTTTAGAAAGAAATGCAGCAAAGGTTCACATTCAACCAAATTATAGGGCAGATAAATATAAAATCTGAGTACTTTTTGTGTGTGGGCCACTCAGATCAAAGCCCATCGTATCAAACGTTTGGAAGGAGGCGGTTTGGCTGCCGACCCCACCACCAGCTAACATGAGTGTGTGTTTTATCCATGCCGTCCATTCATTTTAAGGCATGAGCCCAAAAGAGGAGGTATATCTAAAGCTTCAAGTGGACCACACCACAAGAAACAGCAGAGTTGAACAGTTGCGGTTTAAAACTTCTTGGGAGCCACAAAGTTTTGGATTAAACTGATATTTGTGTCTTCCCTTGCTCAGGTCCTTGTGATCTTATGAAGAGGTTAGATGGCAAATAAACTTGTTATTAATTGGTTCCATTACGCTGACATTGAAAATCAATAGCCCAATTGGACCAATGTTAAAGCTAATTCAAACAATAATAAAGATGGATAATTAAAATAGACATATGTTAAAGCGGCCTAATTATTAAAAATTAACGACCAACAACAAAATTAGGCTGATATTGAAGATGGATTATTCATTGTGTTAAAATTGAAAATGAACCGTTCGATTTGGGCAATATTGAAAATCAATGACCTAATTGGACTGCTGCCAAATTCAAATGATATTATAGATGAATGGTCCAATTGGACCACTATTAAAGATAAATGATCCATTTAGTCCAAAAATGAAGATCAACGGCCCAGTTAGATTGATATTGAAGATGAATGGTAGGATTGCATTGAAATTAGAGATTAAAGGTCCAATTGGGCAATATTGAAATCAATGGCTTGATTGGACAAATGTTAAAGCCAAATAGTCTAATTTGAATGATATAAAAGATAAACAGTCCAATTGGACTGATATTGAAGATTAACAATCTAATTAATCCAAAATTAGATACCAAATGTTTGATTGGGTTGACATTGAAGGTAACCGATCCGATTGTGATGAAATTGGACATGAATGGTTCGATTAGGCCAACATTGAAATTGAATGGCTAAG
The DNA here is from genome assembly GCA_003013855.2 of Liriodendron chinense. Classification (NCBI taxonomy): domain Eukaryota; kingdom Viridiplantae; phylum Streptophyta; class Magnoliopsida; order Magnoliales; family Magnoliaceae; genus Liriodendron; species Liriodendron chinense. The sequence continues at coordinate 9,590,849 of ML058335.1, forward strand.
GCTGATGTTGAAGTTGAATGATCCGATTCAAACGATACTGTAGATGAATGGTCTGATTATTCCAGAATTGAATATCAATAGTTTTATTGGACTGGTACTTAAGATGAACAGTGCGGTGGTCACGGAATTGGAGTGAATGGTCCAATTGAGCCAACATTGAATATCAACAGCCTCGATTGTAGTAATATCAAATTTAAATGGTTTTAACTCAAGGGAATGTGCCCACATGACCGGTATCAAAGATGCATTGTTTGATTAGTTTAGAATCGAAGAACAACATTCTGATTGGACTGAAATTAAACATGAGAAGGCTATTTATATTAGAATTAGAGATAAATGATCCAATTGGGTTGATATTAAAAATCAACAAATCAATTGGACCAATGTGAGAGACAAAAGATCCTATTAGAGTGATATGAAAGATGAACTGTTCAATTGATCTGACGCCAAAGATTAATAATTCAATTAGTCCAAAATTGAAGATCAATGATTAGAGTGGACTAGTATTGAAGATGAACAGTCAAACCGGTAGATATTAAAGATCAATGCTTTGATCAGATCACTATCAAAGAACATAGCCTTATGCGGCTAAAATTGGATTTGAATGATACAATTGGTCCTGTATTGAAAATAAACAGTCCATTTGGGTCAATATTGAAGATTAACAATTAGATTACACCTGGATCCATAGCTTAAGTGGGAGGCTGAGTGAAGATAACCTCGTTTCAACACTTGAGGTCTTGGTATCGATTCCCAAGAGGGGTGGACTAAATCTAACATCTATGCAATTGGACCGCTCATCTTCAATATCAAGCCGATCAATTAATTATCAATATTGGCCTACTCGGACTTGATATCTTTGTTGTTGGTCCAATTTGATTGTTGGTATTTAGTGTTATTAAAATCAAACCATTGAAATTCAATATTGGACTAATCATGTTGTTCAATTTCAATATTAGCCTAATCAAACCATCCATCTCTAAGTTCAAAACCATAAATACAAACTGTTCAATTGGAAATTCATCTCTCATTGGAAGTTTCGGCACATGCAACACCATCTATATGAACAGATTGGATATCCCAAGAGAGGTGAGGGAAAGATTGGAAACTGACAATGCAGGTATTGGCAACATCCAGTGGAGGATATCTATGGTATGAAGACATGTATGCAGGATGCTGAGCTTGGGGCTGGGGCTATACCTGCCTCCTCTTTTTATTGCTTGTACTTGTTCCTTCATAATCATGTCATGGCCTTGCTGTGATAGTGTTTATTCATGTAGCTACTAGGGGCGAGGCTAGTGCTCCATGCCAGTTGGTTACACCGGAAAGACACTCCCACACCGAGGGATACCAAACGTCGGGAGTTGACTACCAAGACAACCCAATACTTATGTTACTACTTTCTTCAACAAGAGGACCAAGATAAGTAAGGAGAGACGAGAAAATGAAAGTGGCTTAACTTCACAGGAGTCGGGACGAGAACGACACTAATTAGTTTTAAACCGTACCGAGACGTTTAACCGATCGAGCAGAATCCTGAACGACAGAGACTTACCGTAACGACGTAACGGACTCACACTAGGTCCCTTCACACACATTATGTATTAGAATTACGCCTTATTAACCTAGCAGATACGTAGTTATTATCTCTAAGGTATGACATTAGAATTTCGGTATGGACTAACCCTTCTGTAAGGGCTATGGCGGCACAACGGCTCTTCTTGAGAACTAGAAGGCGTGGATTGTGGAAATCCTTTTGGAGAGTTACCCCTGATCCCAAAGAGAATACACGACCACTCCACTGGTTCTGCATATAAATATCCTTTCTCCCGGTCTCTTCGAATGGGTTGTGTGAAGAGAGGAGATCCCAGAGGTGTGACATCCAAAGGTATAGACCGAATTATTGGCGCGTATCCCTGGTGCCAAGTTCGCAGGGCGGGGTTTGGATAAACGTTACTAGTGTTGACATCACCCCGGGTGACTTAGCGAGTTAGACTTATTAGGTTGCCAGTACTAGATTTGACTACTAGTACACACCGGGTGAATTACCTCGGAATGTCACACTACACGACGGATTACGTCATCATCTTACGATCCATCTTCCTTACACCACACGTACCGACCTCTAAGAATACCTACATCCGAAAGCACACAGTCAACGACCCAAATCTCCGACAACCCTAACCACAGTTCTCGATACCGACCACAATCATCTACATACATGCTCTTCGACTGACGACAGACATACACACCTGGGACGAACGTCCTACCCAATAAAATCCGGATTTTTCTCCGTACGAGATCATATTTGCTCCATAAAACTTTTTGTGGAGCCCAAATGTTTGGAGATACAAAAGATAGGAGGCCTGTTGCCGAATGTGGTCCCTGAAACCTTGATTTGAAGAGTAGATTTTGGGTTTTGTTTTTGTGGAGCCTGAATGTCTGAAGATAAAAAAAAGATAGGAGGCCTGTGTAGATGGATATGGTCCCTAAAACCTTGGTTTACATAGTGGATTTAGGTGGGAAGCCTTGGGCTCGTTTGGGAGCTTGTAAATAGAGGTAAATGGAAAATGTAATTGGAGGTAAATGAATTGGGAATAAATGGCTTTTTAAAATGTGTTTGGATGGGAGTAAATGAATTGCATTTGAAATCAATCTTTTTTTCCTTTTTTTTTGGTTTGGATGAAAGTAAATGGGAGGAACTGGAATGCATTGGAATTTTTCAATTTATTCACAGGAATATATGTAATATCCTAAATAAGCTTTAATATCCAAATTACTACACATGTCATATTTAACGGAATGATTGTAACAAGCCCATTAAAATATATACTTTATTTAAAAATGAAGGAGTTTGAGCCTCGGATGGGCCACAAACATAAGGATCACAAATAAGCAACTTGCCAACAGTTTTTTAACTATTCATTTATATGATAAACTTTTGGATGGTTTGGATCATTCTATTAATACGATTTTAGTGATGTAATCAATAATTGAATTGTTTTGGAGTATTATTAGTGTGCCACATGTATGGTGGAGATGTGTGTTGTGACATCTTCCTTTTCTCGTGCGATTCTCCAAGGAACCTAAAAAGGCATTTCACTCCATTTACTTCCAAATCTTCTCTTAAAAAGAGGATTTCATTTACAAGCCCATTTACTCCCATTTCATTTCATTAACATGCATTTACTCTCATTCAAACACACCTCAAATCCCATTTACCTCATTTTACCCCAAAATCCCTTCATTTACCCTCATTTACTTCCATCCAAATGGCCAAGTTAGCCTTCGGAGAATTAGGTTGGATTGCTTGATGGTCCCTATAGTCCTGCTTGCTGTTTTAGGTGGGCTAGGTGAGTTGAATTTTGTACCATTTTGGAAGTGGATGTTGGGGCCCCTTGCATGCCTATGACCCGTCTTTCTTTCGTGGCCTTGTTTTCTTGAGGCCCTTTTTTTGTGTCCACCTGAATGTTTGTACAACAGTCTTTTCTCATATTCAACAAAGTTACAGGTTGTGTGCTCTCACCTTTACAAAAGAAAACAAATCTCTAAGTTTAATACAATCAGACCATTCATCTTTAATATTAGTCCAACCAAATTAGATATTCATTATTAAAATAATTAGACTTTTATCTATGATACTGATACAATCGGATAACTCATTTTTTCTATTACTTAAATCAGATCATTCATCTTTGACATCAGTCCAATCGGGCCATTGATTTTCATTATTGGCCGAATCGAACAATTCATCTTCAATTTCACTATTGAATGATTCACCTTCAGTGTTGATCCATTCGGGCCCTTGATCTTAAATTTTGGACTAATTACATCATTTGTCTTTGTTATATTTTCAATTCCATCATTCATCTTTAGAATCATTTTAATTAGACAATTCGCCTTCTGCATTAGTCAATAGGGCCATTATTTTATTAGCCTAGTCGAAATAATCAATAACAAAGACTAGACTGACCATCTTGTGGACTCACCTATGATCATGGATCAAAGGTGTAGCCCATGCGGACGATACTCCATCATGTGAGTCCAACACTAGTAAATTTGGACCATTGACTGTTCCATAATTCATTTCAATTAACCATTTGATGGCTACCAATTGAACGGCTAGGATGATTGTCTTCATGGGAAGCAGAACCTGAGATTACTGATCTAACTGCACAGCTTGGGGCCCCATGGCCATCTGTAAGGCTGTCACTGGACCATGGACAATCTGGGCAGTTGGGTTAATTTTGATTATGATGGGTCTTAAGGTGGCCCATGTTAAGCCCACTGGCAGCCGTAGACATATTGCCCTAACTAGTAACTGCATAGATGATCAGCTCCTTGAGGAATGTTACTTACAAACATGCATGTGCAAGTGCAAGTCACAAGCATTCCACACATCTAAACGTGTAAGGTCCTTTCTCATTGGACAAGAGTCGTCTATCCAAGCCCACAAATTTCACTCATTAAGGGAACATGCTTCTGCATTTTGAATTTGGACCATTGATTATCCTTTTTAAGACCATTTTTCCAGATACATCATGTGGTCAACCTGAAGAAGGAACCGGCCCAATTTTTGGGATAGGATACGCCTACCATGGAGCCCACTTGATGAACCGCCTCAGATCTCAAGTACGTGTGCCACGTTGGCAAGTGTAGGGCCATCCACGTCTTTAAGCTTTTAACCTTGGACGACACTAATGCACTAGTCATACTGGGAGCTAAGTGTGGCCAGTTCCATCTGTGTGAAACCCTTCATTTAAACGTGCTACTGCACCAGGTTGGGCCCACAGTCTTAAGTCATCTGATCATTGATGCGGTGGTTCTTCAAATTGGGTCCCTAGTTAAGAGATCTCAAGTGTTGATACGATTGGTCTGTTGGAATATCTAAGAATGAATTATCCAATATGGACTCTTATATTACGCAGCAGGATTATTCCTATCATTTTGTGTATGTTTTAATTTAATTGTTTTTATTAGGAAATCGTCTATCTGGAAGTGATTCTTTAGATCCAACGGGAGCGGAAGATGGAGTCTCGAATGTTGGATTTTGCCACATGCATCTCACGTCACAGGAAGAAGGTGACACTGCTTTTACTGACATAAGAAGAGGTCTAAAGGAACACCATTCTTCATGCAAGATCCACATTGCAAATTGTGTGACAGTGATAGAACCCAACTTCTCCTCTTTTGTAGTTAATATCTCTGCAACCTAAATTAGTGCTGGAAATCTATCAATTTTTTTCTCTTTTTGGTCACGAGTCCTTTATGCATATTATGCAAAAGAGTTTGGATACTCTCTCGGCTGCCAAACAGGAAATTCTTGTTTGGGGCCTTTTTGTTGGTCCACGTCACACTGCATGACGTCAGTGTGATCAGGTTGCACTAAGGTGTGATTAGGTTGCAATGAGGATGTGACTAAGTTGCAGACCTATGTGATGATGTGGACTAATAACTCCAAACAGGATTTCCTGTTTGGCAGCCAACAGAGGATCTGGATTCTATACAAAAAAGCAGCAATAGTAGGAGAAAACTGCTTATAGGAACAGTTACACAAAGAGTATACAGTTGAAGTATATACTATAAGATTCGTAGGAAAGTGTAACGGTGAGGTGGGTCGTCCAAGTGGGCCCCACCTTCTTAGAGATAGAGTGGGAGGTGGTGGTTCAAATCTTTCATGGTATCAGCACAGGTGCCCACCAACCCAAACTGCACCAAAAATTGCTTCCAAAAACCAAATCAAGTCCCTTCTCTAACACTCCAATGGAGCCCGCGTTAGTTGATTTTTCAAAGCAGCCACGCATTGTTTTTTTCTTTAAAAAAAAGTTAGTCTTCCCTGCCAAGAAGCAACAATTATGGTTTGGAAATGCATTAGACAGGTAAGGAAAGTAGTGCAAGTTTGAGAAAGAAGAAAAGGAAAAAAGGTGGGTTTTTTTTCTAATTATCTTGTCCATTAATCAAAAGCATTCTCAATCTGGCTTGCCATCTATGCTATCATATTCAAATTTGGGGTGGAGATTTTCTTTTCTTACTGTGGTGGTTGAATTGCTAATCATTAAGCCCTCAGGTTCAATAATAGACAATGTGTTTCAAAATTGAGGTCTCAAGTACTAGTCAATTACCTATTAAAGAAGAACTTACAGATAGGTGGATCATCAGATGGACCACCAAATTGCCCCACCATTTCAGCATTGTTCATTGACCTATTATGAGATAGCTGTTGCTGCGCACAAATTGAGACACTTGAGTTTTGTGATTTGTACAACATCCAACGCTAGATACATCTCTATCCATTGACCACCTACATTTAGTAGCGGGTCGATCCACATAAAGTGAGGGATTCATTCCAAAAGGAATCAGATATTGGCTAGGAATCGAGTCATTGCCTTTATGCTCAAAATACTGGGTTTCTGTCAATTATACATATCGATATGAGGTCAGGGAATAAGGGTGAGTGGTCAGAGCCATGGCTTAAGACGGTTGATCACATCGACCCCACTAAGATGAGGACGGGCAGGAAACATCCCAACGTGGAAGATACTGACGCTTGATCTTTGTGCCTTCCTTTTCATGTTGAATGCGGATATTTTTCTTCTTCTTTAACCATCCATTTGCAGGCTACTGTTCAAAGGGTTAGGATCTTCCAATCCGGAAGGTTTTATGCACATAAACTGGCAATGTGGACCCTTCAGATCAATGGTCTTGATCACCAAACCATGGGCCCCTAATGATACAGTATCCTGTGCTGAGTTCACACCATACTTGATAATGCCGAACCCAAGAAAAGATTGGATTCTGCAAATGAAGTTTACCAAAATATCATTTAAAAAAAAAAAAAAAAAAAAAAAAAAAAAGCTGCTATAGATGATCTCATTACCCTCACAAACCCAAATTCATCCTATACTGTTACCAAACATGCCCTTCTCAAGATTCTAAAAAATTTGCAGTTTGGAAATGCACCGATCGCACGTAAACCCAGCCGGCCCGCTGCGACCCATGTGAGGATAGCAATACCGGTTACAACTTGGCTTATTACACAGCATGCATTTTGGAAGCCGGAGCCAGCACTCCGAACACAAGAGATGCATGCAGACCGTCCCTTCGCCAAGATCCTCATAGTCAATGCATCCGCCGCACTCCTCACACCTCGCAATGCAAAAGAAGCAACCTCTGCATGGGAGGAACCTGTCCTTCATTTCTCGGCACTGCTCTCTTGGGCAGTCAAAAACGAGTCTCGCATCCTTGCATTTGGGGCAGATGTCAACGTCAACAGGATGGTCATTGACAATGTGTTGTGAGGGGGGGAGGCTGTTATAAAACATGGGCGGGCGGATCGAGTTCACATGGAGAAGAGTGTTGATGCTGTCGAGATGTTCTTTCGTTATATTGAGGAGGCCGTAGATTCTTAGACACTTAAGGTTGCCCAACATCCCCACAGCTCTCACAATGCCCGCTGGAGTTATGTTGACACATCCTGGCACATAAAGCTGCAATGGAACACAAAAAATCAGGTTGTCTTGGAGGCAATGTCATTTTCAAATTATAAAATCATACAACTTGTTATGGTTGTTCCTTGTATGTCCGTATACTTTATCAAATGGACCACAGAAGTATTACCAATGGAACAGGAAATATATCGACACAGTTTCATGGAGGTCCATGAAATGCTGAGCAAAGCGCGTGCTATATGTGGCACATGCACATGGATTAGGAACCTTGATTAGGTCAGCAATCATGTGGATAGGCCATGATAAATAAATAACTAAATTCAAAATGATCAAAGGATACCATCAAATCACATGGGTCACAGTGGTAGTACCAACAGAAACCACAAATAGAATCTAATTCTGAACACTGACATGTCATTTCATGGAGGTCCATGAAATGCGGATCTAAATATTCACACAATATTTGGCACATGTACATGAATCAGGAACGTTGATTAGGTCAGCAATCATGTGACAAGCCACGATAAAAAATCAAGGTGATCAAACAATTTAATCATATGTGACACAGTGACATTACCAACAGAATAGGGAATAGAATCTAACTCCAAATGAGGAACACTGACATGTAGATTCATGGTTGAGTCATACTACATGTGACCAATGAACATGGATCAGGAACATTGATTAGGTCAGCCACAATGTGGGCTGGACAGACCATGATTAAAAAAAAAAACCCAGGTGATCTATGGAAACCATCTAGTCAGTGGTCTGGAAATCGAAGATCAGCACAAAGTTTGGCAGCTAATGAGCACCTGTCCAAATTAAATAAAGAGAACTCACAATAATTGGATGATTAGGATCACCAAATCGCAGTGATTTTTGGGCTGTTGCGCATCTGTGAGGTGGCCCATTAGAACAACAGTCCATGATCACTGTATATTTCCATGTGCATGGTATGAAGTACGCATAGTATTTCTGTTCCTGAATTTATGACTTCTTGCTTCTCCATCTATGAACATTGTAGAACCGACTTCATTTACATCATTACAATTCATATCAAAGAACTAATATAAAGAGGCACAATTCTAAGCTGCTTCTACCTTTAAATTTCTCAAATATCAACAAATACTAGGTCCCCGCCCTCCCCCCCCCCCCCCCCCCCCCCCCTTCTCTTTTTGAGGACGAATCGCAAATACCAGTAATAATTAGATGATATACAGTGATAATTCAAAAGGCAATTCAATTAAAAGGCCTGAGTAGTACTCCAGAGTTGGATTTCAAATAAAACAGCTGACCTAGATGTGCTCGGATCCTTGCTTTCTTTCAGAGTTCTTTGTAACTAAAATGAGCTAGTAGCTTCCACAAAGCTCCCTTTTTTTTTTTACTAGTTAAAAGCTGGACTTGAACCCAAGGACCTCAATGCTGAAACACGCCCCTTTGACCATTGAGCTACGGACTTGACAAGACTCTTCCTACTGCCTAAACTAGTAGATTTGCACTACATTTTCCATCTCCAGGTGAGAGAGATTCAATCACATTGAATGATTGGATACTTGAGCCCATCAACCAGATTACATTTTTCACTACAACTGAAGATTGGTTGGTTAAGACCCATTGCTTGATGATCAATACAATCCTATGAGGTGATCTCTTTCAGATGATGGATCAAATCAGTTTTGATGAGAACCACAGACTTAAAAGAGTCAATCCTAAGGATACATTGAAGAAGTGGACAATGCTGGTGGGAAGGCAGAAAGGCATCCAACTGAAGATAATAACAATGGAAAGAGACAGGAGGGGAGGATTTTGAGATGAGACAAGTTAAGGATAAGCTAGTGTCCTTCCAGCAATCCGGGAATGTGAGTGCTAAGAAATGATGAAGGGGAAATTGTGATGAATTTCCCCAGGCCTTGCCGTCTTATGGGGCCTAATGATGTGGAGAATTTTGAGCTTCATGAAGGTGGTGGACATGAACTCTCAATCATTTCCAAGAGCTGAGGTACTGAAGGTGACTCGTGCACTGCCATAAAATGGACTGCTTCAGTGGACCTCAGTACCTAGAAGTTAGTGAGGTTGCCAGTTCTTGGGGCTGTCAATGGGTACCTAGATCCATGGATAGTCAAGGTTCCTGACCTGATTTAAATGCAACTGGGTCCATTTGTAGCCCATCTGATACTTGGAGTTGCGTTCGGATCTGTTGTTTCCAAACTGTTTAAAACACAGCGGGCAGATAAATGGGTATTCGAGGTTTCTGACCAGATTTAAATGGAACTGAGTCCATTTTTAGACCCATCTAATAATTAAGGTTCAATCTGGTCTCGAATCTGTTTAAAATGCATTGGGCCTATCAAATCATCATGGTCCAATGAATTCGATTATCCATTCACAGTGGGCAATCCATTAGTGGGCCAACGATTTCAATTGTGGCCATTTGATAGGTGCCCATACCCAACTGGATTCAGGTCTAGCCCATTTGGGAATTTTTATATTGTGTTGCACTATCATTTTTTTTTTTTTTAATATTTTGCAGCTTCCTATTTCACACTTCTCATTAGGGCTGCAACTTGGGTTGGGGTCAGCCCGAACACGGTAGACACAAGGCGAGTTCTGGTCGGGTTGGGTTTTCAAGGTCCTCAGTCGAGTTTGGGTTCGGAAAAACCAACCCGATTAAAAAACCAGTTGGGTTCAGGTTGAGCAAATTCAGGTCGGGTTGAGAATAAGTAGGTGTTTAGGTTAGGTCGGGTTGGGTTGGGTTGAGCATAGAGGAATACGGGTTGGGCATCTTGGGTTGGCGGGTTGGGCTGGGTCCTCTTGAGGTCAGGTCAGGCTCAGGTTGACGCTCAACCTGACCAGACCTGCACAAGTTGCGCCCTTATTTATCATAAAACATTGAAATGCAATATCTGAAAAAAGAAAAGCCATTGTAATGTAAATGCTTGACTATTTGACTCGGACAGAAGCACGAACACATAGAATATTTAATAACAAGTCGCTGCATTGTGAAAAATATTTTTACTTATGGTAATAAATAAATAAAAACAAAAAAACAAAAAAAAAAACCCTCAAAATAGGATAATGGGTCTTACAGATATTTAGGTTTCACTTGGCCGAGTACTTGAAAAGTCATATACAAGCATGGAATTTTTGCATAACCTTTTTCTTCTTACCAAAACTACTAAATTCTTATAAATTCCCAAATTATTCTAACAAAATGATGAAAACTCATCTTAAAAAAAAAAAAAAAAAAAAAAAAAGGTGAAAATTCATATTACTAGATTCTACCAAAAAGCCTTAGCTGGAGAGACAGCAAGCTCGTAGAAATGCGTTTTAAGTTGTCTTGTCAAGGAGAAAACTGTCAAGAAACTCTTCCATACACAATTGTGCAAAATTTGAGGTCTTATATTTATGATTTTACACATTTTTCAATGTTAACGAAGAATTTAAAAAAAAACTGTAAAAGCATATTATAAATCGGGTTTTTCCTCGTGCCTTTTTTTTTTTATTGATTATTAAAATTTGGGTTTTAAACATTTGGTGTCACATATAAATTGCCTCTCTAGTAACTCCAAATCATAGAGAGTTTCAAACGTTTTCCCTTTTTGCATTTTTTTTCTCTTCTGAAACGTCAAAGAAAAAAAAATGCTTACTTCATGGTCATTTTTTGTCAATTTCAGGCTCTCTCTTTTTGTTTTTTAATGAATAGGCAGAGTTTTATAGGAAAAAGAAACAGAGGCTTCCAACAACGAGATGAAAATAGAAGAAACAAATATACACACTCAAGCATAAGGCCCCTCGAGGAAGAACTCCAACTAACACAAATACCACTCAAACAACAAAGCAGCACCACAACAGACATCAGAAAAAAATAAAAAAATAAAAAAATGGGGAGAGGGCTGATCTCCTGCCACAAATTGAGAGATCATCCTTGATGTGCCAGAGTTTGCTAGATCATCAGCGACCTCATTAGCACCTCTGTTGACCTAAGCAAGTGCTACCCCTCGACCAATACAAAGGTTAATTTCAGGTCCTTGCAATAACGAGGATGTCTTGATGGAGGCTGTTATGGCCATTTCATTTCCAGAAGCCTGAATTTCCCTCTCCCTATATATGAGGAAGAATTAAACCAAAAGAACCATCTTTCTCTACACCAACTTCATCCAGACATCCTTCATCTCCCCCCATTCTCAATTAAACCTTACTAGTGGGAATTATTCTCTAGGAGTCTTATCATGGAAAACAGCTCTGGAAACGCTATATATTTGGCTTCTGCTTCTTGCAAGGACCCTTAGAAGAGACAATTCACAGCTAATGAGATTTACCACATGACAAGGGTCGGTTCTACCTACTTCCGTGTTAGTGCGAACGATGCAAATGCTCGTAGTGTTGATTCTCTAGCAAAGGAAGGTGCAACCAAACCTTCACTTCTAGCCGCTAAATGCTATCCACCTAGTGCATAGAACTCTTGTTTTTGTACTCCTTTACAATTCAATAAAATTCAGTATTCTATGCAGAAAAAAGAATAAGATATTCAAATTGCTCGTGATGCCTCTTATGTGGCATTGGTGGTGTCCTTACTCCTTAGTCAGAAAGGACAACTAGTTGCTTTCCTCAGAAGCTCAATGATGCTCAGAAGAGGCATTCCACCTACCATGTTGTGTTCTATGTAGCCCCAAAGAAATGATGTCACTACTTGGCCCATCATGAGATTTTATTGTACTCTGACCTTGAGGCATTCCTTTATTTGAACTCATAGAAGAAACTGAGCATGAGACAAGCAAGTGGAGTGCATATATCTTGGAATTTACATTTAACCTCAAGCACCAAGCAGGTTAGAAGATGTAGCAGATGCGCTTAGCCAGAAAGCTCACCTCTCACCAATGCTCTCAGACACGTCATCCAATTCAAATAGGTGTAGAGAGATAACATTGCTGCTGAAGACTTCGGTAAAATTTATGCAGCATTGTCTGTACCCGTGCTATGCTATTCATGACAGAGACTTATTATGTGACACAAGATTATATCTGCCAAAGACATCCTTGCAAGAGAGTCGGAAGGAAACTCCATGCAGGTGATCATTTTGAAGTAGATAATGAGATCGCTTTGTTAGAGGATCTTTTCTACTAGCCGAGAATGAAGGAGGGCGTTAGAACTATTGTCCAACAATGTCAAATGTACTAAGCACGGTCAAAAACAAAATACAAGCCTGTACACTCCATTGCCTGTGCTAGTGGACCATGGCAGGATGCTAGCAAGAACTTTTGGGGTTACCAAAGAAAGACATGGTACCAGAACAAGACAAAATGTTTAGGGCTTTGTAAAACAAATTAAGAAGATACACAGAAAAGTCGGGTAAAAGGTGGCCCTTAGAAACAAAAACTACAAGGGCTATGCTGATGTTCAACATCGTTTCATGCATATATAGGGGAGGTAATGATCCATCTCAAGCCTAAATGATTTTAAGAAACATGGGTCCATGTCATGTCCTGAAACAACTTTGGCGATAACGTGCATTCTATTGAGCTTTACTTAAACTAAATATCAGCTCTATTCTCAACGTGGAAATCTTAACTGCGTTTTTGGCACTAGAACGCTGACAACGCTGAGCAAGCCTTGCTAATATTGAAGGCACTGTGACAGGTACATGAGACTATTGAAGATGTCTTTGATGAGCAGATTTTGATAAATTGATGCAGTGGACACCAAAAGTTCCTAGTCAAGTGGAAAGGATGACTGCAATTCGATTGCACCTGGCTCACTGTTGACTATTATCAATGCCTCAACCTGGAACTAGATGAAGAGTACATTGCAAAGAAACTCAACAGAGCTGAGTTCTTCCAAGCAGGGGAAGGATGCAACCAGACCTCAGGCCTCACATGAGACTATTGAAGATGTCTTTGACGAGCAGATTTTGATAAATTGATGCAGTGGACACCAAAAGTTCCTAGTCAAGTGGAAAGGATGACTGCAATTCGATTGCACCTGGCTCACTGTTGACTATTATCAATGCCTCAACCTGGAACTATATGAAGAGTACATTGCAAAGAAACTCAACAGAGCCGAGTTCTTCCAAGCAGGGGAAGGATGCAACCAGACCTCAGGCCTCACATGTACAATAGAAGATCTAAATGACCTCAGGCCTCACATGTACAATAGAAGATCTAAAAGACGTCAGGCCACACCTAACCATCAATTTGAAGGGAAGTGGTTAAAAGACGACTGGTTATTATATGATGACTAGAATACCTGCATGTGGGATATCTCTTTTGAATATATCAAATGGTTGCTGAATTTGGACAAAAAACCTGCATTTGGGTATTTTTCACATTATACACAGACTGTACAGCCCTCAAGCCATACAGATATGCATACACTTCCATATGCAAGTATATTTAGGAGAATCTTTTATGCATGGGAGTCTCAGAAGCTTTGTAGTTTCCTTTTAAAATAGAGTCCCAAGTGTCATGCTATTTATGGGTTGTAACGTGTGTAAGCATGTTATTGTAAAGAATATATAAAAGCCCCTATAGCCGCAATGAGGTCATTTGGGCTCCCCTTTGTAGAAGGAACCTGAGGGAGGAGTTTGAAGAAATGGTTCTTCTTTTGCAGCTTCTTCAGAACATTTCTCCAGAGGTTTTAGAGGCGGACTCCTTAAAATAGTCGATAGGAAAGTCTGGTTCTTTTCAATTTGATCTCTTTATGGGCTTTTGACTACAAATGTTGCTAATGAAGGTATATACCCTACAGCTTTTCTTTGGCGTTATGCTGCTCTGTTGAAGGTGGCAGCATTCGGGTGGCTTGTAGGAAGGAACCAAGTGTTAACAATCGATAATCTTTGCAAGAGGAAGATGATTCTCCCAAACATTTGTCTGATGTGCTATAAGGATGCGGAATCTGTGGATCACCTCTTCATTCACTGCTCGTTTGCTTGGGAGGTGTGGAGCCCTCTTCTTCAAATGTGCGGGGTGTTATGGGTATCCCCTTGTTCGATTTCAGAGTTTCTTCACTCGTGGCATGGAGGGGGTATGGGGAAATCAAGGAAAAGATTGTGTAGGCTATGCTTATTAGCAGTTCTTTGAGCCATATGGTGGGAAAGAAATGATTGCTGCTTCAGGAATAGGAAAAGAAAACCTTCTGAAGTGTTCAAAAGGGTGATGTTAGAGGCTAATGAGTGGGCGAAAGCATAACTTTCTTTGGTCTTGGAAGTGGGTTTGTAGGTGTATATTTGTATATGGCTGTGTTTTGTTTTTTTTGGGTTCGGGCCTTTTTTGGCTTGTCCCTGTTTTTAGTGAGATTGCATCATCATTTCAAAAAAAAAAAAGTCATACATGTAATCACTTCTTATTTGGTTATTGAATAAAAATAGTTTTCTGGGAGCATGTTTTCTTTCTTTCTTTCAGAGAACATCTATTGCATAGGGTAGGAGATGCAGCGGGGAGGGAGTCTTCGCAAATACTAGCTATAGTTATAGGACTCTTGGGTTTATCCACAATCCTTTCTTCTTCTTCCTTTTTTATTTTTTTGAAAGATAAAGGGATTTTATTAAGGCACAGGTGCCAAGAAACATACAGCCCTATCTAGCAAAAAGCAAGCTACTATCTTTGAAAAGCGAATTACAAGAAGCTCAGTCGGCAACAAAGGAATTCGCTCTCCGAATGACAACATTGGCATTCTTAGTGGAGTCGTTGAAACATCTCCCATTCCTTTCTGCCCAAACAGACCAAAAGGCCGCTAAAATAGCCATGTGCCACTCCGCCCAAGCATGCTTCGAGAGACAAGCCCAATGACCCACTTCCAAAAAACTATCCACCAAAGTGGGCATACACATATTGAACGAGGATGCAATAGAATCCCAAACCCTTCGAACGAAAGAGCAATGGATGAAAAGATGGTTGATCATCCCCTTGTTAGCTTACACATATTAGAGATCACCATTCTATGCTTTCTAAGATTATCGATAGTAAGGACTCACTTTCTATCAACAAGCTACCCAAAGGCCGCCACTTTCCTGGGGGACATTAAAGCACGGCCCTCAAGCAAGGGAGGGTGCTCCAAAGAGTAGAAACATGAAACAAAAAAGCACACCGAACTTTCAACCCGCCAAACCATCCTATCTTGCTCTCCCTGAATCAGTAAGCCATGTGGATTTGATGAAGAATGAGCAAAGAGTCTTCTAATTATTCATCCGAGAGATTCTAGCAACAAGGGGGCTACCATACTCTGGAAGACCTACCAAGAGACCAATAATCCACCACTGAGATATCAATATTCACTGGTAGCCTGGCCCACTGTGGAAACTTGGTTGTGAAAGAGGAATCCATTGCCTAAGCATCTTTCTAGAGTTTTAATTTTTTCGCCATCCCCAATTGCAAATCTAATCCCCTCCTTAAATTTAGCTTTGACACTTGCAATACCCTGCCACAAACCAAACACCCTATATAACAAATCATCCTTGGTCCACCAACCGCCTTTCTCACACCCATATTCAGAAGCAATCGATTTTCTCCAAAGGGAGTTCTCCTCCATCCCAAATCTCCACCACCACTTTCCAATAAGTGTTGCGTTCCAATCTTCCAACACTCTAATGTTAGTTCCTCCCTCATTGTATGGTTTACAAACTTCCTCCCATGACAAAAGGTGAAATTTATTATTGTCGTCCAACCCTTGCCACAAGAAGTCCCTGCTAAGCCACTCCAAATGATTCAACACTACTTTTGGGCACTTAAAGAGAGATAAGAAGTAGAGATGACCGATTTTATAAGCGTGATCCCCCATCCCTAGAGATGACCGATTTTATAAGCGTGATCCCCCATCCCCCCCACCCCAAAGGACAAATATCTACCTTTCCATCGAGATAGCTTTCTCTCGACCCTTTCCACCACCTTATCCCAAAAATGCTTCGAAGGCTTCCCTATACACAGAGACAAACCTAGGTAAGAAGATGAGAACTTTCCCACCTTGCAACCAAAGATACCAGCAAGGATATTCATTTCTCCTTCCTACATTCTGATTCCCAGCACCTCGCTCTTAGCAACATTAACCTTTAACCATGACACCGCTTCGAAGAAAGTAACAGTCATGAAAAGTCTTTCTACCATTTCGGCGCTCGCATAACAAAGAATAATAGTGTCATCCGTAAACAGGAGATGAGAGATTGTAGGCCCATTCCTACCAACCTTGAACTCGTTTATAAGGTCTAACTTCTGCCCTTTAGACAACATTCTGCCTAACACTTCTGCCACCACCAAAAAGAGAAATAGGGATAAAGGCTCCCCTCGCCTCAACCAGTGTTCGTAGTATTGGTATCACGTTACGTTTCGCACCCTCAGGATACAGATACATATCACGTATTGCTAGGGATATATCGGTTGTATCGGGTAACGTATCGCACTTTTTGGGAAACATGGGGAAACATTGGGAAATTGATTGAATTTTTCAATGAAAATTCAGGGATTGTTAAAATGGACCTTAACACACACATTTAAATCATAATATGTAAAAACAAAAGTCCACATAATGGAGTTCCTTTGTAAAAGGATCCTAAGCTATGCGCTGTCTAACTGAACTGATGCAACTCTTGTTTAAATTGATTTCATAAGATATATAAATGTAAGAAGACATTAATGAAAACACAACCAATTCATTGACAAAATAAAACAAACAAGAGAGTTGAGAAATATACCTATGGATGATACAACTGACTAGGTATCCTCCAAATGCAATTTTGACTATCCTAGTTCAACGCAATGCAAGTTACCCTATATGGCTTAGATCTATATGGGTACTCAACAAAACCTAGAAAATGGCTAACTAGACTCAACAAAATATGACACCTTCGCAGAGTTGGTATGCGGGTCAATTTTTTTTTAGGGAGGAGAAACTAGAACAAAATCGAACAAAAATCGTTTTTTTTTTTTTCTCCAAAAAATGGGGAACTCTTGTGCAGCTCGATAGTTTGTGATATCGGTCGATATTTTGCCAATATCTCGTGAGATATCGATATATCGCACGATATTATCGATATCGGTTGATAATATCGTCGATACACAGGAACCTGTTGATAGTATCGATAGTATCGATCGATATATCGGCTGATATTATCGATATTGCAAACACTGGCCCTCAACCCTCTCAAACTTTTGAAAAAAAAAAAAAAATCTTTAAGAGACCTGTTGATAAGAACAGAGAATCTTGCAAATTGAATGCATTCTTTCATCCACTTCCTCCATTTCTCACCACATCCAATCTTGCCTAACATTTTTTTTTAAAGATAAATCATGCCTAACATATAGTCCAAGAAACTCCAATTAACGTGGTCATAGGGATTTTTTATGTCCAGCTTGCATATCAACCCTTTCACTCCCTCCTTGAATATTGAATCAATACATTCATGAGCCAAGAGAGCACAGTCCAGAATTTGTCTTCTTAGAACAAAGGCACATTGATTTTCATATACAACGCTTTCCAACACCAATCTAAATTTGGATGTAAGGATTTTAGCAAGAATTTTACAAGGACCTCCAATCAAGCTAATGGGTCTAAAATCCTGTAGATATTCTGCTCTTGAGATTTTATGGATTATTTCGATGAACAATGCACCGATATTTATTGACAAACAACCACCCTCTTGAAACTCAGAAATAAAGCCCAAAAGGTCCATTTTAATGATATCCCACGATACCTAGAAAAATGCAATTGGAAAACCATCCGGGCCCGATGCCTTGTCTCTACAAAGGGAATCAACTACGGCCTTCACCTCTTCTTCCAAAAGAAGTACACTCCAACACTAGCTTACTCCGGCGACAACCTACTGAAATCAAGATTGTTGATCCTCAGCCTATTTCAACCCTCCAAAGTAGAGCATATTTTATAAAAATTCACCATTGTCTCACAAAGATTTTCGTTCCCTTCTACTCTTCTCCCATTAACAATTAGACTTGACACATTGTTCATTCTTTCTATTGCACTAGCCATGTTGTGGAAGAATTTCATGTTCTTGTCCCCTTCCTTCAACCAAACCGCTCTAGAATGTTGATAGCATTTAATCTCCTTTAAGCGATTGCAATAGTCTTGGAGAAACTTTTAGCGCTCTTCTTTTTCTTTGTCCGATAATTCCATGGACTCTTCCTTGATGCCGATCTCTTAGATGCCGGTAAGGATGCTTCCCAGCCCCACCTCCCGATTCCCCAAGACCTCCTTTTTCCCATATATTAATTCAACCTTTGAGCATGTGAAATTTTTGGCATAGCTTGAAACTGGCATAGCCCTCCACCTCAAAATAGTCCCACCAAGACTTCACTAGCTCTGAGAAGCCTTCCACTTCAAACCAAGCTAATTCGAATCTAAAGGGCCATGGTCCCCAATCTTCCACCTCAACTTTTAAAAGGATTGGGCAATAGTCGGAAACCGGCTTTGGTAACCCATGCTGAGACACCAAAGGAAATGGTCTATTAAGGGCCAATACAAGTTTTTTTTTTCAATAAAAAAGAAAAAGAGATCATAACGGACATTACAACATGTACCACAAAGGTAACGGCGATGGCCATTACTGGCCACCATTACCGTTATGGAATACCTTGATCCTTGCTAGAAATTTTTCTAGTGGTTTATTAAAGGTTTCAAGTCCAGATCAGATTTATTCTGATCAAGATCCACTTTGCAATCTAGAATTTTTGTTTCTGTTACATGTATGGAGTAATGAAGAACTTCGAGCCACACCTAATTAAAAAAGGATCAAATCTGAATCTAGATCGGATTTATTCTAATAGATAATAAAAAAATTACAGCAAGCACAGATCTCCCAATCCAACAGTCAAATGATAAAAAATGTGTCCAACAAATTACAATTAGGGCATAGAGCAAACACAAAGCATATGGCAATCAGCATGTAGATTGAAGAGGTGATTAGTGCATCATTTCACATCAGGACAAAGCAAACACAATGAAGCATAGATCAAAGACAACAGAGCATTTTGTGGAGGGTAGGGAGACCTACATATGGAGAGAGAGACCTGAGAGAGGGAGGGTGTGAGAGGCCCCCGCTGGTCCCAGTGATCAGACTTCTACATCGGATGTTGATTTATCATCATCATAGACGTCGAGTTTTTTTTTTTTTTTTTGAGGGGGGATTGTTGTTGCTCCCTATCTGTGATCAAACGTGAAGAGTGCGTGCATGTGTGTGTGTGGAGAGAGAGAGAGAGAGAGAGAGAGAGAGAGAGAGAGAGAGAGAGAGAGAGAGAGAGAGATTGGGGGGGATCCTCTCTCTCTCTCTCTCTGGCCATGCAAGTGCTCGAAAGGGGATGGATTGCTAACATCCTGTCTATTAAGTGTTGCGGTCCCCACCACTAATACAATCCACGTGGGGTGCTTTCATTGGCTCCACCTCACTGCTGGACATAAGCATGCTGACCCTTGTTGTACACAGTCCACATCCCATTCTTCTACCTCTTTCCTAGCCTATTCATTGCAACTCATAAATAAAACCCAAGCTATATGACATACACTTGAAACCTCACTAAACCAATTAGAGAGAAGTAACTCCAAATATTTATAGCAACTTCTAATGAAACATGAGTTGAAGGAATTCAAACTGGCCTTTTTGAATCAAGTATGGTTCCAAGTTCTTCATTACTCCACACTTGCAGCAGAAACAAAAATTCCATATTGCAGAGTGGATATAGATTAGAATAAATCTGATCTAGATTTGAATCCTTTAATAACCACTACAAAAATTTGCAAAGGGATTGAAAGAAAGGACTATGGGTAAACCCAAGAGTCCACTAGCCATAGCTAGTATTTGCAGGGGCTCCCATCCCCTACACATCTTCTACCATTTGCAATAGATGCTCTCAGATGGGGAACAACACATGAAGCAAATAGGTGATTAAAAAAGCTGGCCAACATTCCACATTCACTGTACACGTGACCTGCTAGATGACTTGATCAGTGTTCCTAGGCCAGACCATCAAAAAAGTTGTGGCCAGCATGAAAAACAGCTTGAATATAGCACACGTCTACATTTGGTATTAGCAAACAATTGAGTACCAACGCTCAAAGTAAGTTTCTGTAAAGAAAACATCTCTCTCCAACTAAACTTCTCCAACAAGCAACAAAATCCTATCTGATTTTAACTTCCTAGAAAATCAATTCTTAGCATAGCATTGCGCTCAGTCAATGATGTTCATCAAAATTGTGTTATCTAGGATTTGTTGGATAGGCAACTCAATAAGCTTGCCAATGGCTCTAATTTGCGGCATTCAAGTGTCTATTGAAAATAGACGAGTTCTAAAATGCTGGGTGACAGACAATCGAGCTTTGCTAAGAACACACGCAAGAGGAATAAAGCTCACGTACACACCAGATATTTGCCAGCATTGGCACATAGGTTGGAGGTCCAATCCATCCATCAGGTTGATCTGGCGTTGTACATGTTGGAAATCTGGTCCACTCAGCATCATTGTTTGGAGTATCCCCGATATTATCAAAATATCCCCGATATTATCAAAATATCCCCGATATTATCCACATCTGCAGCTTGGCGATACCAATAACACTGGTGGCAATACCGATAACACTAATAGTATCAGAAATCCTAGGTATCGGCGATACATCGCTAAGTATCGCCAATGCATCGATATCACCAATATTTTCGACTGCATAAATTTCAGGTGTCTCTTGTATCGCCAATGTATCACCAATATTTTTGACTTTGTAAATTCCAAGTGTCACTTGTATTGCCAATGTATTGATGATATTTCGATAATATCGCCGATGTATTGATATCGCCAAAAATCTATTTATTAAAGAAATTTCCATTTAAAATTTTTTATGGGTGCATGGTTGTATGATGAAATGCATGTTTGTATGTGTGTATATGTATGCATGGATGGTTGAATGGTTGGTTGGATGGATGTGTATAAGTGTGTGTGTGTGTGTGTGTGTGTGTGTGTGTGTGTGTGTGCATGGACGGATGGATCATGCATATGCGTTTGTATGTACGTATGTGTATGCATGAATGGATGGTTGGTTGGATGGATGGATCCACCATTTTCCCCATGTTTCCCCAATGTTTCCTTGAGTCAATGATAGATGCTTTTAGGCCCCCATTAAAGGGGAACTTATTATTCGATTCCTAATATGCAACTATGCATCTTTTTCTCTATTATTTGATTCTTATATATGCAACTATGCGTCTTTTTCGCTATTATTTGATTCCTAAATATGCAACTATACATTTTTTTTGCTATTATTTGATTCTCAAATATGCAAATATGTGTATTTCAGCATCTCCTGAAGTTTCACTGAAAATTCCACCATTTTCCCCATGTTTCCCCAATAATGTTTCCCACATTTCTGGGAATCAGCAATATTACTGGCGATAACGATATTATTTCCCTATCCCCGAGCGATGAAATTTGTAGTGATACTGAAACTTCGAACAATGCTCAACATGGAATTCTAATATTGGAAACAGGTGAATGGTTTATAAAACTACAACCAATTTTTTCAGAGATGTACATTTGTTTTGTAAATTGTGGCCCACCTAACCAGTGGTTCAACCTGATTCTTGGGCTAGGGCATCAATGTAGTGTAGCCCTTCTGATAGATGAACTGGATCTTAGACCTACCATGCCGTGCTGGCACATGTGGCATGTACATGAACTTTATTGCACACAGTGGTTGAATTGTTTGGGATGTACCATGGAAGATGCTACATGAATCCTTTTCCACCATCCCACTCTATCAAGAGAATCTCTAGCAACAAAATTCTGACTAATATAAACCAACCAAGCACAATGTAAAACAATCATACATACATTCATATCATATGTAATAGGACCAAATCCAGTCCACCCAAGCAGACAAATTTTTCATCCTCCCAATTGTTATAACATAACATAAGTATTAGAACCATTCATCGGTCCGGGAAATGGGCAATGGACCAAAGATTACGGTGACTGGACAATCCTAACCATTTAAAAGATGCTGATTTACTGATTTTTGTAAACCAGTTTTTAGATGGTTAGGATTGTTCCAGTCATTGTAATCCTTTATCTATGATCCTGTTATCCGGAACTTAGTTATTAGTGTAGACCATCTTTTAGTTTTTTTGCCTCAGTCGCGACTCAGGATCCAGCGTGGGTTGCTGCTCACTGGGGCCCACCAA
Organism: Liriodendron chinense; assembly: GCA_003013855.2. Taxonomy (NCBI): domain Eukaryota; kingdom Viridiplantae; phylum Streptophyta; class Magnoliopsida; order Magnoliales; family Magnoliaceae; genus Liriodendron; species Liriodendron chinense. The sequence goes on from ML058335.1 coordinate 9,613,460, forward strand.
TGATCAGAACCATTCATGTTGAGAACCCTATGCCATACCGTCCACTGAAAGAAAATTATGCTGACTGGATGATTCTGACCATCACTATCCGCAGATGAATTTAGAACAATGAAATAAAAGTTTTCAGTGGCTCACATTTCAACTAAAAAAAAATCAAGGGTTAGGATCATCACTGAAGTATCATCATCAGATAATGGCTTAATGGCTTATTTATTGTAGCAAGGAGAATATGGATGGTTCAAACAACGGACCATCTCATCAACGGGCCCCAGTGAGCAACGCAACAGAGGCAAAACGAACTCATTTTCTTTAATGGTTAGGATTGTCTGATCATCGTGATTTTTTTCTATGGTTCATCTATCAAGCCTTGAGATTGATTGGACGGATTCGAGCATAACATACACATACGATGTATAAACATGATGGATTGGATCTCCTCCATCCATGCATACCTTTGTAATGCCAGGATTGCCCTCGGCGATTCTTCGGAGGGCATCATCAGGTGACCTTCTTGCATTCAATCAAAGCCAATGATCTGAGCCGTCCGTGGGCCCTGGCCGTGATGTTCAAGAGGGAAGAGTCGGTGATCTTGAAGCTGATCGGTGGATCCACGGAGACATCAAGCCACAGGAGGGGATCGGAATCGACGGCGTGACGCAGCGACCTGCAGACCTGTCGTATTGTGAAAAGCTCGCGCAAGCGGAAGTGGGCCAGGACAAAGAAGAATGCCTGATGGGGCGATGATGGCTGTTCTTCAGGAATGGCCATTGGAGATAAGAGAGAGATCGGGACCGTCCCAGATTGGATCGGAGGATGGTTCGCTGCCATTTTCTGAGAGAGGGAGACAAGGAAATGGAAGATATGGGAACTGGGGTACTTATTTGTTACTCCGGCTGGGCATGGTGCTTGATACGCAGGGACGCGGCTTCGATGGATCTGGGGCTCACTGTGATATATGAGTCTTATATCGACGCCATCCATCCGTTTTTCCAGATCATTTTAGGGTATAGGCCCAAAAATGCACCAAATCCAAATCTCAGGTAGACCACACTACAGGAAACAAAGGTGATTGACTATTAAAAACTTCTCGGCGGCACAAAAGTTTTAGATCAAGCTGATATTTGTGTGGCCCTGTATTTGTCACCAGGTTGATTTAAGAAGCTTTTAAGGGTGGGTATTCAATTACAACTGTTTCGTGGTGTGGTCCACTTGAGATATGAGTGTGTTGTATTTTTGGGCACATACCCTAAATTGATCTCGGAAAACGGATGGAAGTCGTGGATATAATACACATAGACAAAGATGGGCCCTACAGTCAGGGGTATCCACCGAAGCCGCGATGCTCAGGCAGTTGTAAATAGTATGCGGGATATACTTGAACTCGAATTAAATGACTGACATGTGAAAAGAAAATGCGGCTAAGTCATGTAACAAGATCAGATTGGTTGAATAATCGCATTGGTTGACTTATATAACAAAGCATTAGTTAATTTTATCAGTTTTACAAAAACTTGTCGTTTCGTACCTTTTCTTTTGTCTTTTGTCTTTTTTTTTAGTTTTATATTTTCTAGCAGGAGTTTATGTTGGGGTTTTGCCTTCAATCTTGGACATCAGGGGGTGTCAAGCGCTCGACGGGTTCGGACCATGCGGCAGAGGACACTGGGCATGACTTTTGGAAGATGAAATCACAGTTTTATTTTTTGACCAGTAGGGAGCCCGACCACTGTTGGTAGGGCACTCGGTGAATGGTCGGACGCCTGACGAAGCCTGGGCGGGTGCCCAAAATTAGCTGGATTTGCTGCTGGAACTCTCTGGACAGATTTTAGATCTGTCGGGCGTCCAACCATGCGCGATCTAACACGATTTCTTGCATAAGATATTTCTAATTCGGGCTTCTTCTTATTTAAAGAAGTGTAATACGTGAATTAGGTATTCTAGATGTGCAAGGGTTGAGAGAGAGTGTTCTAGGATTAGAGAAAGAGCTTTAAAGGAAGGGCTATGTTGGTTTTCCTCTTGGAGAACTTGAGATTTCTCTTATGAGCTTGAATTCGGTGTAAATTTCTTCATGACTCTTGTAACTTCTAATTCATAGTGGATTGGTGTCGCTTCGTGCCGTGATTTTTTACCCGGAGGGATTTTTCCACGTAAAATTCGGATTGCTTCTTGTGTGTGTTGATTTGTTTAGTTGATTGCATTGTAGTTTGTTCTCCGTTTAATTGCTTTGCTCCCGCTTCATTGCGAGGCCAATCACCCATATCCCAACAGTTTGGATTGTCTGCTTGGCTTCAACAGGATATTTCTGTGTTTTCCGACCACCTTAATTGGTCCAGCTCAATACTGATGTTGTCAGCACTACTGCATTTAATGCAGTAAGTGTTGACGTGTGCTAAGCTGGACCAATCAGTTGTCGGCAAATAGGAAAATCATGTTGAATTCGAGCAGATGATCCAGATTCTTCCAATAGGGCTGTCAACAAGCCAAGCTGGGACCGGCAGGCAGCATTGAAATTTTGAATAGACCCGACCTGTCAGGCCCAGTCTAAACAGTTCAACATTTGGTTTAGGCAAACTCAGGCCCAGCCCATTAACAACCTTAATTTTTCATTAATTTCATTTTTCATCTCTTTTTAAACTTAAAATTTTTACTGCAAAATTCCTCAAAGAATTGGATTTTACCAAATAGTAATTCGAGCAACCATATTCATGTATAGGTAATTTTAAAAGGAGAAATTGCATTAGTGTCTTCCTTCGCTTTTTCTTTCTGGCAAGTGGAGAATCAAAAGTTAAGGAGTCCACGTGGTATGTATCTCACATCTAACTCATCCAAAAGATGCACACCAACATTATTATTATACATGTTGTCCTCAGATATTAAACAACCATTACAATGATTCCATTTATTGATAACTTTTTAAAGATCTTGTGCCAATTTTTGTTTGGCGGAATACACATCTTTTTTATTTGATGTTTTTTATTATTTAGATTGTAAAAAAATGACAAAATTTGTAAAATAATTATTATTCTTATTTACAGCACGTGTTTTAGGCAATGAAATGATTGTTGTCTAATAAATATAAGTATCTCTCGTACTAAACAATAGCCACTTAAAAATAGATATCATTTTTTAACAATGTCGAAATAAATAGTCATTGAATTCCAACCATTGAAACAATCTATATCTAGTGAGATTCCTAGTATAATGTAAGATCTAAATTGTGGAATTAAAAGGACCATGCAGTGCATTGAGTATGGAAATCGAATAACTTGAATAACTGGCACACCTAATTGGGCCATCGGTTTTCTGATCTAAATCTTCTGCACCTGGAACTACTGTAGAGAAAACAAGAGATGGGAATTCGGTTTTTGTATGTTTCGGATTGGGGACCTAGCATTCCTTACATAGGAATTCGTACATAGGTATTGTAGTGTTTGAAACCCATCACAACATTGCAATCCCTTTGCTCCACACAGCTTGGCTAGATAGAGTCCATGTTCCACTATAATACTGCAGTAAGGTAGTTTAGATGCACTACCCCAATGCCATTCCTCATGAGATCACAATTGTAGTGGGGTCCATTAGTCAGTCCACTCATATTCATGACATTCGTATTAAATCTGGGCCATTGATCAGTTGGGCTCACTGTATAGAAAAATTACACTCTCATTTAGGTCATATTGTTCAATGTCACAAATCTTAATTCTATTAAAGTGGTTAATCAATATGTCAGATTCTATAGACTGTCTTTTCCAATTTGGTCCATCAAGACTAATAATACTAGACCTTGGTAGTCTACACAACATTAATTGAGGCAAAGTGAGACGAATCACAGTCATTAATATCACCAATCTTAATGACATAGATTGTGAACATGGTCATGTGGTATAAAGGCTACGCTCAAGTGTGATCTAAAGTGCCTACCTTCAAGAGGTCCTTGGAACTTATTAAGATGTTTCCAATGAGACAACACTATAATTCTACTTTCTCAAAATATATGTTGTGCATACCAAAAGAGAAAAATAGTATAAACCAAAAGATAGAATCATCAAAGTGAATGAGATTTCTACGAGTGTTTGAACAAAATAGATCAAAACTGAATGTGAAAACTTCTACTAACTAAATGTATCTGCAAGGTCAATGACTCCCATAGACACAATATGCTCCTGAAATGACGCCCCATGAAGCCCTTTTGTGAGAGGATCTATTATTATCTTTTTAGTATCGATAAGCTGAATAGATACTTGATGATCTCACACTCTTTCCTCTACAACATGATACTTTACGTCGATATGCCTCGACCTTGATTAGTGCTTGTTGTTTTTCAAGAAATTCACCGCAGTTGAGCTGTCACAAAACATTCTTATAGGTTTCGGGATATGCTTCAAGACCCGTAAACCAATGAGAAAACTTTGTACCCATATCGCCTGATTTGTAGCTTCGTGATATGCTGATGAATTCTGCCTCCATAGTGGATGATGCCGCGGTAGATTGCTTCATACTTTGTTAGGACACAACTCCTCCACTCATGAGAAAAACGTAATCGAAAGTGGACTTTCTCATGTCGACGCAGCCAGCGTAACCGCGTCTGAATATCCAACGAAATTCAGATAATTGGTTCTTCTGTAAGTGAGTGTAAAGTCCTTCGTTCGTTGCAGGTAGTGCGACACTTTCTTCACTGCAGTCCAATGTTAAATCCCTGGATTAGAGGGGTACCTACTTAACATCCCAACCACAAAGGCAATATCCAGGCATGTACATACCTGAGTATACATTATACTCCCTATTGCTGACATGTATGAAATTTTCTTCATTCAATTCTTTTCTAAATTATTCTTGTGGCACTAAAAACTTTCGAATTTTTCACCATTCACAATGGGTGATTGACCTGGAGCACTATTCTGCATGCCGAACCGCTCGAGTATCCTACCAATGTAGGCTCTCTACGACAAATCGAGTAGTCCTCGAGATCTGTTCCTATAAATCTTGATGCATTTGACAAAGGAAGCATCACCAAGATCTTTTATGTTAATTTTTTTAGATAAAAATTTCTTGATATCATTCAACGATCCAATATCACTGTTGACTAACAATATGCCATCGACATACAGAATTAAGATGATGAACTTGTTCCTATGAATTTTAATGTAAATACACTCATTGTTCGCTTCCCCAAGTGTAGGGTTGCGATGTAATAATAATCTCGGTAAGACCGAGGTCGATCCACAGGGAAGGAAGTAAACAATTCCAACTATCCTAATAACTAGAATCTTAAAAGGGTTGTGAAATTGGTTTTGAACATAAAATAGAAAATCTGATAATGAAAAGATAACTAGAGCATTAAGGATTCACTTATAGCTCTCCTTAGATGCATAATTCGCTATGGTTTCTCACTTTCTCAACTAGAATCAAATTAAGTTCTATCTAGTCGGATGATAGAGCGGTTAAAACAATCAACCTGACATATGTATGATCCATGTATATGATTCACTCAATGCAAGCTAGGACGAGGATACTCAATTGCATAGGTCAATCCCAATTCCAATAGGCTAAGATCACAATCATAACCATCATTAAATCCTGTCACAAGACAAAACTAGATTATGATTTGAACTTGATTCAAATCACATACACAGTCTCACATAGTTCAGAATTCCAGAAAAGTAGAACTTTGGGAGGAAGTTCCCACATGAAGATCATAGTACTAGAGTGTACTCCAATTCCTCGGATCATACAGGTCTAGACTAGCACACAACCATTAAGAACTCAAGCAATTCTCCCAAACATCCATGAGTCATCATAAGACTAAGAAAAACTACTTGGAACTTGTATTAACTTCAAACCATTGTTCATAAACATGAAATCCAACTTTAAAACTAATAAAACGAATTAAACAATCTAAGAAAATTATAAGGTTCACCTCTTAGCTTTAGCTAAGAGATTAGCTAATGAAAAGCATATTAAAAATAAAACTAGAACTAAGAAAAGAAAGAAAAACTAGCTGGAGGAGGCTAGGAAGGCTCCTATGACTTGAACTCCTTGCTGCCCACGTCCTTGCTTGACCTGGAATAGAAGAAAGCACCTCCTTTTATAGTGCAGCAAGAGTACCGCAACATAACAGATCTTGTTTCGCTTCGTACGGCTTAACCAATGGTCGGATTGCCTTCAAAATTGATTTGTATCTTCCTTGTAATGTGATCTTCCTCATAGATGATTTAGATTTTCAAGATTATCCTCTGAATGGGCCCACCAATCATATCACCGACCGCCTCTTAAAATCGCGCACTTCGAATACCTTCAGAACTAGTTATCTTGCTTTCAACGCTCCAGAGTGTACAGATGTCGGATTGATCCCAAATTTTGAATATTAGTAGAAAATTTCCTCCTATACATGATAGACGGATTAGATTGTCCAAAACAATCTCAGAATGTGGTCCGAAAATTAGAACACTTAGGGCTTTTATAAACTCTGCGCAGTTGGATCTTTCTGGATGGTCCATCTTTCTTCAACCGGTACGATCAAACCACACATCCTTTTGATATGAAACTTTATGGTTATTCATATATGGATGTGGTCTAGAAGATGGTCAAAGTAGATTCTTCATATCATCAATGATGAGTCACCTGGACCAGCCCAGAGTGGAGTAGGCAGAATCTGGAACTTTCTGGACAGTTCGTATTGTTTTGGCCACCACGATCAATATGTGCTCCGATCGACACGAAACCACTTGGGTTAGTTCGGGGTCGAGCTCCTCTTCGACATGGACGTGTTGGATTTTCAAATATCATTAAGATGGGCCTAGAAAACTGGTCTGAAAAATCAGAAACGGGAATGGCCTGCTGTCTGCAATCTGAAATCTGGAATTTGTATGGCCGACCGATCAAGACCGGTCTAGACCAGTCGGATAGGGCTGGCCAACCTGGTCTAGACCTGTCTGGTTTGGTCCAGCAGCCTCTGTAGAAAGCAGAATTGTTGGCCGACCGGTCTTCACCGGTCGGACCACTTTTCTGCATTCTTTCTTCTTTCTTTTCTTCTCTCCTTCCTCTCTATTTGGTTTCTTCTTTCTTTGGCCCACCTTGGGTCTTCATCCAAGGCTCCTAAATGTGACCTTTTGATCACCAATTGGGCAAAGCCACTCTCATTCCTACAATAAAAAAGCCATGCATTAGAATAGTTTTTAAACATAAAATCCATGCATAATGAGTGATGAATTGGGATTAGAATATGCACAATTAAGAGCTCAACACTCATCCGCTGTGTTTTCTAACAAACCATACCTGGAAATCACCTTATGAAACTTAAGGTACAACTGACATGACACCTCTTTCAATCCGTGTATGGACTTCTTAAGTTTACAAACCAATTGTTCCGATATATTGACTTCAAAACCCTCTGGTTGTAACATATATATGTTCTCATCCAGTTCTCCATTGAGAAACGCAGTCCTAACATCCATTCATTGTGGTTTCAAGTACATATGAGCTACAAGAGCTATAATAATTTGAAATGGGTCTTTCTTTGAAATTGGAGAGAAATTCTCTTTGTAGTCAATGCCTTCTCATTGTTGAAACCTTTGACAACAAGTCTGGTTTTATACCTTTCAATGTTCTCCTTGGAGTCATTTTTTATTTTAAATACCCATTTACAACCAACCGGCTTAATTTCTTGGGCTAGCCCAACAAGGTCTCAGACTCCATTGTTATGCATGAATTTTAACTCATCTTTCATGGCATTATACCATTGATAGGAATTAACGCTTTGTTTGGCTTGTGTGAAGGATTTCGGATCATTTTCCACCCTTATGCCAAACTCACGTTCCTGCAAATAGATGACATAGTCATCGGGTATTGCATGTCTCCTCTCTCTTTGGGATCTCCTTAGTAGCTCAATTTCATGAATCAGATCAAGATTTTAATTTTCCTCCTCAGTGAGTTGTATTCGAGGTTCTTCATGGCAATCTGCAGCAACTGCAATGGCTTAATGCCACATTTATTAGAATTACTGTCATGGGAATTATGACTCGTTCTTCCTAAAATACAATACCTCTAGCGTTCATACTCTCACTGTCTCCAATGTCCTCAAGAAATCTGGCATTCCCAGTCTCGACAATAGAATATATAGCTTTTTGACCTTTCAGGGTAACTAATAAAAAAACAACTTACAGTTCTTGGGTCAAGTTTGTTCTGATGCGGGTTATAAGGTCTAGCTTCTGTACGATAACCCCAAACATGAAAATAGATAAGATAAGGCTTTCTCTTATTCCACAACTCAAAATGGGTTTTCAGAACAGATTTGCTGGGAACACTATAAAGGATGTGGAGTGCGTTCTTAATTGTATCACTTTATACAACTTGGCTAGATAGAGTCCATGTTCCACTATAATACTGCAACAGGGCAATTTAGATGCACCACCCCAATGTTATTCCTTGTGAGATCACAATAGTAGTGGGGTCCACTAGTCATTCCACTCATATTCCTGACATATGTATTAGATCTGGGCCATTAATCAGTTGGGCCCACTATATAGGAAACTTAGATATAAATCATTGGGAGTGTGGACAATTCTGAACTAGAACTTGCAAGCCCTTGTGAATAGGATTGTTCACTCCCTTCAACATTGGTATTGTTGCTTTAGATCATCGAACATGGACATCATGGACCCACTTCTGCGGATTAAAAGGTGAACGGTAATATGCAAATTTAATCTCTCGACTAGAGCATTAAACAATACCTCAATTGTGGCTTGTTTGGATTCGATGAAAATAAATGACAGTGGAAATTATATTTATAAGAAGATGTTGAACCGGGACTTTATTACGAAAATTTTCCACCTTTAAATTAGTTGCTCTGTAAAATAAATTTTTATCAGAAATATTAAGTGAAGATGAAATGTAGCATATGTGTAAAGTTAAAGATGGACTGTCGCACACTTCTCATAATCACATTAGGCATGTGTGAGACATTATTATATTTAGGGTGTTTAAAGATGGATGGTAGTACATATGGCACATTGGCACTTGTAAAATTTTGTAGGCTTGAAGATGAGTGGTGCACATGTGACACACTTGCACAATGACACATGGCACATTGTCACATATGGACCTAGAAGAAAATGGTAGCACATTGTCATCTAGCATTTGAAGATGGTTGGTGGCATATGTGGGTTTTTAAGATGGAGGATGGCACATGTGGAGAATTTGAAGATCTTTTTTATTTAATTATATTTCTTAAGCATAAGTAAGAAAACGAAAAATTTATAGTTTTAGCAAACTTAAGGGCTTGTTTGGATTCATGGAAAGTATAGGAAATGAAATTATGTTTTCCATGAAACTCATGTTCAGTTGTTTCGTAAGCCTCTCTTTGTGAAAAATACCATTTCTCACTTTCCATCTTTGTAGAAAAATAAATGAGTTCATTTTCCTACCTCCACTCTTAAGAAATGCATTTTCCGACCATGGAAGAAAAATGAGTTTCTCAAGGGTTAAAGCCTAAATGCACTACTACCTATATTCAATCGCCTTGCATGTGCTAAATGAGACATTGTTCATCTTCAGTGATGCGCCACACATGCTACTATGATACATGTGCCACAATCCATCTTATCTTATGCAGCACATGTGTAAAGAACCCTCAGTATGCTAATGTGCCACATATGTCACCATCCATCTTCTCTTGCACCCCACATGTGCTATTGTGTCACATGTACCAGCATTCATCTTACTCATGCCACACATGTGCAAAACACCCCAAATTCACTAATGTGCCACATGTGCCATTGTCCACTTTCAATTCTCCAAATATGCCTCGTGCTAATGGTGCCAATGTGCACAAGTGTCATCATCTAGTCTTAACGCCCACACATCAAATATGCTAATGCATTTCTTGTGCCACATGTGCCACCTTACAACTTCAAACACCTCACATGTACCCCACATGCACAGTTCAACTTTAAGTGCCCACACATGCCATGTATGCCACATGTGCTACTATTCATTTCTAAGAATCCCACATTTGCTAATTTAGCATAGCACACGCTAGTTACCACTTCAAATTTTTTCAAGAAAAGTTTTTGTTTTGCCAAACAAAAAACTTGAAAATAGATCTTAAATTTCTATGAAAATATTATTAAAAAACAAATAATGAAAACAACATTTCATTTCCTATGGCTTCTTAGAAATAAAATTTCCCAAGAAATACTATTTCCTTTCTCATACTTTTCATGAATCCAAACAGACCCTAAAGAAAATGGAAATGACAACTTTAGAAAATTTGCAAAACAATCAAGAAATGTCATTTCAACAAAAGCTGCATTTTGCAAAACAAACAAGAAATGCCATTTCAACAAAAGTTGTGTTTCCTTAATCTTTCAATGAATCCAAACAGGTTGTAAGTGCAACGGTATAAGGTGAAATACAGCAATGGTTCATATTCAACTGACAAAAATCCCTAATTAGTGGGTAGAATTATTCAAGTTGGAACAGTATTGGGACATGGTTCAATCAAAGTGGGACTCAAATGATCAACGGTCTAGATTAACTAAGTCATGTCCCCACTTGTTATAACTTAAAACCCAAGTACCAAACAAACTATAGACGACAGGTGGACCATTATTTTCCTAAAGTAGAAAGAGAGATTTGAAGGGAAAACTGTCTTCACAAGGCACTTCTGGTCAAACATCCCCACGTGGCACAGGTGCGAGATGTCCTAGCTACTCATCTAACGAGAAGCTCCTAAAATAGGATGGATTAAAGCGAATAAAATCTACTCGACAGTACACAATAGAAGCCTTTCAACTTATGGACTACAGATGGATGGTTCAGAAGAGGCCTATCCACGTTACAAGGCACTTGTAGTCAAACAAGTCACTCCCTCAGTCGCTCATCAGACGAGAGGTCCCAGCTGCTCATCAGACGAGAGGTCCCAGCCGCTCATCAGATGACCTAAAATTGGGAAGTGGATTACCTGATGACCCAGACCAATCTGACAAGATTTGATGAGGCCATGTCGGCCTACTTGATCAAACAACTTTCAAAAATACTTTTCTTTAGGAGTTTATCTCTGACAGCAGCACGTGACTAAATCAAATCCTACCACATTGAGTTATTGGATTGTGACCAAGTCACTAGGCATTTTGCATCCCTAAAATTGAACAAATAAAGCCCTTAAAATCTATCTAACAAAGATAATAGTCCCCTTTCAATTCGTGGACTACAAATGAATAGCTAAGAAGGGACTAGAATCACATATAACACTTGTTTACTTAGTAGAATACCCAAGCTATGTGAGAACCACTCGATCCACCATGTTGTATATGTAAAATCTGCAGGTAGGTAATATATTCTATCCAGCTCGTAACGGTTAACCTTGCTATATTTTAACTAGATTTTGAGAATTCAAGTGTACCACACCGAACGGACCCAAAACATAATTCATCTAAAAGTATAAAATAGAAGTAGGATAATTTAATGTACACTGATGATCCAAACTACTTTCTATATGTGGTACCATCGAGTAAATATTTATATACCAGCCGCAGGGTAGGGATAACAACGTACACCACACCGAACATATGCGATATCTAGATTGATTAAAAAACGGAATCCTGGATTTTCCCTCCTATTTTGAACTAACTAACTCACCTTAAGTTGAGGCATATACACAAAACGTGTGGCACATTTTACATCTTGTCTACTAAAACTGTCAGTTCTTCTTTCTAATCAGGTGGAAGATGATTTTTTTCCGGGTTATAACCACCTATACTAGAGAATCCAACCCACTCAAAGTTTCGTACCTAGTCACTTGGTACCGGGGTGTTAATTTACACTTTGCCCCTAAAAACATTATTATATGTTGATGGACCTTACTTATTCATGACCACTAAATTGAAGTGAGCATGCTTTGTTTCATTAGTAATTATTGTTCATGCAACTTATGAGTTAAATATCTTAATCGTGTTATAGGGAATCCTTATAGAATCTCCCATTGGTCACTAGAAAAGAATGAAGTAGGCATAACAACCATTGTAACCAAAGGAGAGTTGTGGCACCGTGGATCTTGAGTATCCTAAATTCCATAATTACTTCATCCAATTTGGGCAACTCAAGACTAGTTGTATGATTATCCTTTGCATCGAGAGAATAAGTTGGGAAATATTGATCTCCACCATGTGCCTAATTAGACATTTGTATTGAAGGATCACATCGATTCTCCTAACTGAAATGCTCAAATTTACTTAATTGTATGTTGAATCAACTAATCATTAAATCCAAGGACATAAAATGACTTCACAATTTTAGTGTAATAAATCTTAATACACACATTTTTTAGTGTGTTCTCTGTGTGTGCTTGAATTATTCATTCTCTATTGCTCGTTTGATTCGTTCTAAGGTTGCTTCTGAAATTGCGTCACTTTGATTATATTTGTGGACCCGTATGTGTGCGAAAGCTTAGAGGAGCAACTAGAATTATGGCTAAGTCCTAGGGGAGGGGTGATTAGGACCTTTTAAAATCTTTTCGCCTACTTAATCAATTTAACAATTTAAACTAAGCAATAACATTTCGACTTTCAAGCCTAAGTGGGTCCAATCACAAAACTAGCATATGATGTGCAATAAGTAACCTAGTCTAAGCATGCATGGATTAACATATGATTTACTAATCAAGTACCTAATCTATACAACCTAAGTAGACAATATGAGAATGGATCATAAAGCTCAAGTCTACTCTAATAAGTGAAAGTACATCTTTTGTGTGGATGTGCCTATCTAGTGCCCAGTATACATTCATATCAAACATTTTTAATTAAACAATTAAATATACAATATTAAGATAACAATGTGCTTAAATCAGTCATAAACACAAGCATGTATAGTGGTTTGACTTTGGGTCTACTCCACTCTCAGTTCAAGTACTCAACCCCTTTGAGCACACCGATATTTACTATACGGAGGTTTTAAATCAAGTTCACCTCTTAACCTTTACATGGAGGTTTTACCAGTTCACTTCTCAACCTGAACGGAGTTTTAGACATAGGCTAACTCTCAACCTGATGCACGTAACTTGTTTAAGCCCGACAAACGTGCCAAGGAGCGCCAAATACCCCTATACTTTTAGGCTTAACTAACAAGTCAATGATCGACAAGCGAACCTAGATCGGGTTTGACAAACAAACTCTACACTCAATTTCCACTGCGAATAGAATAGATGGACTCTACACAAATGATAACATTGCTTGTCGGATATGAGCCACATTGATGCGCCTCTTTGGGTTGCTTCTTCTCGCTCACTCATGCTTGAATCAACTCTCCTTGTGCTCCCCCGATGTTGTTGTCGATGCTTTGCCAATGCTCTAGCTCCAACAATCAATCCCCCTTCATTTTCACTTTTTGAGATGTCTAAGGTGATGGGTGTAACGCCCCAGATTTTCGAGATTTATTCGAAAATTTATTTTTATTTTATTTTAAAAAATTATCATACATTTACCCTTGTTTCAAGAATAACGGACCATCTGTAGGAGATCCGATAGGGTACCCTTTATTAAAGTTGCTTAGAATAATCTCATAAACATCATAGAAAGATCAGATTTAAAAAACCATGCATTTTTCAGATAATTACGAAAATGCCATTAGTTAAACTTAAGTTAAGATGTCATTTTTAGGTATTACAGTTTTTTACTATTACTTTCACGTAAAACCCTAGATTTAAGCTTTGGGGCACATATTAACCATACACGTCAAATTTCAGCCCTTAAATCATAGTAGAAGTGATCAATTGTCAAATTAGCCCCTAAACCCTTGATTTTCATGTCCATCGAGTGAGGAAAGTAGATGATTAGTCGTAGTTAAATATTTTTCTTCATATGAGTGACTTGGATCATCTTTATAATGAACCAATAGTGTGATTTAAGTGCCCCACCTTCATAAGCCCCTTTCTTATGCGTGAAGTTATCCCGTTCTAGAAATTAACGAGTTAACAACTCTTTTTAAATTTGAACCTTTCAATTTACCTACTTCTCACCATCAATCGCTTCTCAAATTTCGACCACCCATTATACTCATATGACTACGAGTTTACACAAAATTTGGACCCCAATCTATAATCCTACACCGTTAAACCACAAAGCCAGCCCTTTCATTTTTCGCCAAAAGTTGAAATTTCAGATCTAGGCATTTCTCACCATCAATTAACCACTAAACTTTATAAAATTATTTGCTTATCATGACTACATATTTTTTTAAAATTTGGGCCCTGATTATCAAGCGTAGACTGTTAATTGAGATCTAGCCCATTTTAGCACCCGTCAGGCCATTTTCAAGGATCGACTAATCTAGAATGTGAATCATCAAGAAATTTACGTATTCTGACTTTACTCTTTGAGCTTGATAAGATGAACGGATTGAAATTAATCAAAGATCACCCTGAATATTGAGATTTGAGAAACCTACCTCAAGAGGTTGTTACGCGCATGCCCTTCTTTTCTCCCCCCATGTGCTCACATCCCTCTCCATATTCCTACTACGTACTTCTGAACCGTTCTCCTAACCCTAGCCTTCATGCGCTAGAGAAAGAAGAGAGAGAGAGAGCCTCCATGCCCTAGAGAGAGAGAGAGAGAGAGAGAGAGAGAGAGAGAGAGAGTTCTTTATCATATTTTTCAGTAGCTAGGATTTTCTACAACCTTCTTCTAAGTCTATCGTAAGGTGAGGATTTTCCTTCAAGCCTTTCATTAATAATATCATGATTATTATAAGTTTCTTTTGTGACATGTGAAGTTATTTTGTTTTGAATTACTGATTCATATAACATGAAGTTTAATGTAGGATTTGTAATGAATATCATTATATAATGATGTGATTGCTTGTTTAGATTTTTTTACTAAGAAGCATGTGTATTTGTGTTATTTATCTTTGTGAAATCTATGCCCTTATTTTCTTAGTCTATGTGTTACAAATAACATTGGTTTTCATATTATGATATGAAATATATGTATAAGATCATCGTATGGACATCCCATTATTGTATACTCTTTGTCCCTAAGTTGGTAAAATTATTCAATGTAGAGAGATGGAACCCGTGAGAGGTGTCCATGATGGAAGAATATTTCTTAACTTAACTGAGAGAATGAAGTGATTGTTTATCAATGGATTCTTACATGTACATGATGCTTGATTGGATCCATTTACATTACATGAGTATTTTAATGAATTTGATCATGATATACAACATTGGCTTTTTGGGACATGATGAAATCATAAAACGGGACAATGAGTAGACACTAATGGTATACAAATTCTCATGAGCTGCGGTTGGTGCTATAGACACTAAGCCTGAGCTGTCGGCCTATGCTGGGTCACTTGTGACTCCCCATAGTGTCCAGTGAGCTACTAAAAATGGTTGTATGCGAAATTACTTAAATAATGGTGAAATTAAAGTCATGCATTCACTTGGACTCCATGTGGGTGTACGGAATTGAGAATAGGCTAGAGTGTCTTACTTCTCCCGTACACTGTCACGTGTAGATTTGGGCTATGAGCGTCTCATTTCTCATGTGGTCGGGCAAAATTATGGGCTTGTGCGTCCCAGGAACCTTTGGTGACTAGTGGCTTGCATGAAGTACGTAACAGGGAGTCTCCCACTTCATGTATTATGATTTATAGCTAGGGTGCCTTAACCAGAGTATGCATTCCATGCATCGCATTGACAAAGATTTTTACTTGATTGTTTTGTTTGAATAAATATATCATTGTGTTGCGTTACTCTAAGTTTTGTACATTATTATCCTTGATTGTCTTGGAGGAAATATTCTTCACTATGATAGCGTTTAACGCTATCCCAATCGCAATTTAAATGATGCAGGAGAAGATCCAGGTATCGAACCCGACTTTCAAAGTGAAGAGTACGGTAGGTTCGTACGATCACATGGTGGATGAAGATGTTGAAGGAATTTAGTTGATATTTTCATTTATTAGACATTTCTTTTAATTGGTGGTAACATTTATGAAAATTGTAATAAGTCTTCCAGAGAATACATGGTTTGATATTTAGATTAATTAGTATGAACATTGGTTGGTTCCCTTATTTAAACATTGATGATAAAGTAGTAAGTTTAATAGAATAAGATGAACATTTGTTTCTACCATTGTGCTTAAATGTTATATTTCATTATTTAACAAATCAATTAATCCAAGATTTACTTGAAAATTCGGCCGTCGTGTTATACACGAGAGTAGAAAATCTCCAGTCGTTAAAGTTGGTATTAGAGCACAATCGAGACCTCTGGGTGAGAAGCTCGGCCTTTATCATAATAAACACACCCTAGGGCTTAGGTCCCCATGAACTAGAAATAAAAAAAAAAATACCTAGGTTCAACCCCTATTGGTTGCTTGGGATGTTATGAATCTAGAGACTCAAACACATGCCCCTTGAAATCATTAGGATAGTCGATGAACGTAAAAATATGAAATTTTAGGATTTTTGGAAAGTGGATTCTCACTTTTTCTAAAAGTTTTGGATCTCTCATCAATTTCTCATATTTAGATCAGCGTTACGCTAAGTCGTGGGATTTATCTCTCTCAAATTTTAAGGATAACTATTTTATTTTGGTTTTTTTTGTTGGGACAAATTTCCTAACCTGTCAGAAATGCCACCACTAAGAATCATATTTTCAGAACTAATAAAAATTTTAAATTTTTTTGGAGGTTTCTAGCTCATCCTACAACATCTCCACAAAATCTCAGATTAATCAGACATCTAGGTAAATTGTAAAAATTCTTCCAGTAGAGAAAATCTTGCACTTGAAGCTGCTGGACCTTTACGTTTTTCAGACTTGTAGAGGTCCGAATCATACCTTGCCATAGGATTTTTATTCTGAGAAACATTATGGTGATTTCTCACTTAACTCCCAGATTACCTTCCAAATTTCAGGCGAAAAGGACATTTAGTTTGAGAGATAAAATTCTAAGAGCGCTTATAAGTCCTATGTTCCAAATTCGACACTATCCCAGGTCCTTAGATTTGAAAACCTCTGAACCCCTTGTTTAAGCTTAGTTATTGTAAGATGGCACCCTTAGAAGTACTTCCTAGCATATCCTCATAAATCCCTATGAATTTTAGGCGTAACTATGTTACTTTAGGTAGATTATCGTAACCATAAAATGTCATTTATCAACCCTTCACATAGATCTTCGACCATGTCTAACGATGAGAGTAAATAGGATCTCATAAGGTTTTAATGTTTTGTATTGTTGGATTTTAATTTACGTGATCTTTGTTGATGTTTTCTTTGTTGAAGAATATATGAAGGTCCCCACAAAGTTAGACCAAATCGGCCGCACGGGAGGGCAGAACCGTACATAATATATTGTGTAAATGATTGGATCCTCATTCAAATCTTGAGGGGCGTCACTCGAAATTTTGAATGAATACTAAAGAACTCAATGCTCAAATGCGAGTAGAAGATCTAAGTATTGGATCCTGAATCTACTTGAATCGTTTGCCCCTGATGTCGACACTATACAAATTGCATCCTTGTTTTAACTGGACGACTTTTGTGCATTCTCTTAGAATGTGTGTAATTAGTTTTTCTTTGGATGACTAAAATAAGATAGATGTATAGACGACCCTAGGACGTAAAAGCTTAGCCACTTAGATCCTATAAAGAGTTAGAATACGGTATCCCTAACCTCATCTTTCCATCGTACCTTTAGCTATTAAAGAACCGTCGATGATATCTCATTCACTTTGTTATCCTCTTGTTTATCCACTCATTCACGTGACCATTCAATCATGCTAACTTAATTAAACTTAGATCTATCCTCTAAACTCCCTAGTCAGTCATCACATTATCGATTAAACATCCTTGGTAATCATCTAACCCTAATCATCCTTTTAGATCATTGACTATAAGAGCGCCCCCAGGCCTGAGACATATCAGGGCATCAGAAGTTTGATTGGACCCATCGTTATGTATAGAACCATCTAGAAATCAGAATGCGCAGTGGAAGCATACCAGGAGCTTATGTAACCAATCTTGAGGACAGAGGTCTTATTTTAAGGTGGTGGATCGTGATCGCGTCTTACCCAGAATAGTTCAGATAGTTAAACGAGGAGTCATGAAGTGAGATTGCCTTCAATCTTTTATCGACGGCGCCTAGGAAACTTTGGGGACGAAGTTTGTTTTTAAGGGGGGTGGTTTGTAATGCCCTAGATTTTCGAGATTTATTTGAAAATTTATTTTTATTTTATTTTAAAAAATTATCATACATTTACCCTTGTTTCAAGAATAACGGACAATCTGTAGGAGATTCGATAGGGTAGCATTTATTAAAGTTGCTTAGAATGATCTCACAAACATCATAGAAAGATCAAATTTAAAAAATCATGCACTTTTCAGATAATTACGAAAATGCCATTAGTTAAACTTAAGTTAAGATGCCATTTTTAAGTATCATAGTTTCTGACGATTACTTTCACGCAAAACCCTGAATTTAAGCTTTGGGGCACATATTAACATACACGTCAAATTTCAGCTTTTAAATCATAATAGAAGTGGTCCAATTGTCAAATTAGCCTCTTAACCCTTGATTTTCATGTTCATCGAGTGAGGAAAGTAGATGATTAGTCGTAGTCGAATATTTTTCTTCATATGAGTGACTTGGATCGTCTTTATCATGGACCAATAGTGTGATTTAAGTGCCCCACCTTGATAAGCCCCTTTCTTATGCGCGAAGTTATCCCGTTCTAGAAATTAACGAGTTACCAACTCCTTTTAAATCTGAACCTTTCAATTTACCTACTTCTCACCATCAATCGCTTCTCAAATTTCGACCACCCATTATATTCATATGACTACGAGTTTACACAAAATTTGGACCCCAATATATAATCCTACACCGTTAAACCACAAAGCCAGCCCTTTCATTTTTCGCCAAAAGTTGGAATTTCAGATTTAGGCATTTCTCACCATCAATTAACCATTAAACTTTGTAAAATTATTTGCTTATCATGACTACATATTTTTTCAAAATTTGGGCCCTGATTATTAAGCGTAGACCGTTAATTGAGATCTAGCCCATTTTAGCACCCGTCAGGCCATTTTCAAGGATCGGCTAATCTAGAATGTGGATCATCAAGAAATTTACGTATTCTGACTTTACTCTTTGAGCTTGATAAGATGAACGGATTGGAATTAATCAAAGATCACCTCGAATATTGAGATTTAAGAAACCCACCTCAAGAGGTTGTTACGTGCATGCCCTTCTTTTCTCCCCCTATGTGCTCACATCCCTCTCCATATTCCTACTACGCACTTCTGAACCCTTCTCCTAACCCTAGCCTCCATGCACTAGAGAAAGAGAGAAGAGAGAGAGAGAGAGCCTCCATGCCCTGGAGAAAGAGAGAGAGAGAGAGAGAGAGAGAGAGAGAGAAAGAAGAGAGTTCTTTATCATATTTTCCAGTAGCTAGGATTTTCTACAACCCTCTTCTAAGTCTATCGTAAGGTGAGGATTTTCCTTCAAGCCTTTCATTAATAATATCATGATTATTATAAGTTTCTTTTGTGACATATGAAGTTATTTTGTTTTGAATTGCTGATATATAACATGAAGTTTAATGTAAGATTTGTAATGAATATCATTATATAATGATGTGATTCCTTGTTTAGATTTTTGACTAAGAAGCATGTATATTTGTGTTATTTATCTTTGTGAAATCTATGCCCTTATTTTCTTAGTCTATGTGTTACAAATAACATTGGTTTTCATATTATGATATGAAATATATGTATAAGATCATCGTATGGACATCCCATTATTGTATACTCTTTGTCCCTAAGTTGGTAAAATTATTCAATGTAGAGAGATGGAACTCGTGAGAGGTGTCCATGATGGAAGAATATCTCTTAACTTAACTGAGAGAATGAAGTGATTGTTTATCAATGGATCCTTACATGTACATGATGCTTAATTGAATCCATTTACATTACATGAGTATTTTAATAAATTTGGTCATGATGTACAACATTAGCTTTTTGGGACATGATGAAATCATAAAACGGGACAATGAGTGGATACTAATGGTATACAAATTCTCATGAGCCGGGGTTGGTGCTACTGACACTAAGCCCAAGTTGTCGGCCTATGCTGGGTCACTTGTGACTCCCCATAGTATCCAGTTGTTGGGGTCCCAAAAGTCAGGATCCTCAAAACAGGGATCGCAAGTGTACAATTTGCCCCGTCACTGGATTCAAGGGCAGTGCATCCGCAAATTCAGCAAAAATCACAAACACATCAGACTTGACCAAAAAAGGAAAATTAAGCCAGTGGTGGACCCCACCGTTCATCATGATCAGAACCCTCCAAATTTGGGAGGGTTACTTCAATCATGAAGAAATAGAGCCAGTGCATCGACATCCATCGCAAAGTGGGCCCCGCAAGCCATTCGTTTAACAAAACCCAATTTTGTAACACATGAGTATGTCGGCGCATCAAGAAATTCATGGTCAGCGCATCATAAAATTCAGCAATTTTACAAAGTGAATTTCAAGGACACTGACCCTCAGCGCGTCAAGAAATTCACCCAGCGCAACAGTTTTACGAAGTGAATTTCAGGACGCACTGATCCTCAGCGCATCAGGAAATTCGTCCAGCGCATCCGATAATTCAGGAATTTCAAGACGCACTGACCCCCAGCGCATCCAATAGATCAGGCATTTTCAGGAATTTTCAGGACACACTGACAGCCAGTGCGCCCTAAAAATCAGCATTCTAACAAAGATATTTTTAGACTGCGCCGAGTGATTTTTTCGATGCGCCGGCATGATTTCTCGACACGCTACACGTGGCGGGCTCCTATTAGTTGACTTCGGGTACAAATACCCCCTTTTCCAACTCATTTGGACAGATCCAGAGAAGGAGAGAGTTCTGGGTTTTTGAGATCGCCGAAATCTCTCTTCCGACAGCCGAAAACCCTTTTCCGATCACCGAAAATTCCATTTCCGACCACAACAGGTCTGGTGGAGAAATAACAAAACATGCAAGTGTAGTGGTGCATCACAAAATACATGGAATTGAACTTGTTTTATCGACGCACTGGCCGCAGCGCATCGCAAAAATAGGCCAACAGATAAAAAAAATACACATATTAAAACAAGTCATTTTTGGACGCACTGGCCCCAGCGCATCACAAAAATAGGCCAGCGGATCAGAAAAATGCACCATCTTAAAACAAGTCAATTTTGGACGCACTAGCCCCAGCGCATCACAAAAATAGGCCAGCGGATCAGAAAAATGCGCCATCTTAAAACAAGTCAATTTTGGACTCACTGGCCCCAACGCATCGTAAAAATAGGCCAGCGGATCAGAAAATACACATCTTAAAATAAGTCATTTTTGGACGCACTGGCCCCAGCGCATCAGTAAAATCAGGCCAGCGGATCATAAAAATCAGCACTCTAAACGTCCATTTTAGCACCTTTAAATGTTCATTTTATGATGTTTTCAAGCCCCGTTTGGGCTTATTTTGGGTATTTCGAGCGTTCCGGATGCAACGGAGCAGTCAAATAACTTATTTGGGCCACCAATGAGCAGAATGCAAGCCTTTGGAGTCCGATCCAATCCAACGAGATGAACGAACTTCTCGAAAAGAGGCCGCCAGTGCCTAGAATCATACTGATGTATCATCATCACATGTACTATCATAATATGACCCAGATTCAGGTCCGGACTAAGCAAAGGGGACTATGGTTAACACGATAAACTATACCAAGAGAGTTCTAAGCTATTACACGAAATTTGTTAAAGACTGACACTTCAAGAACAGTCGATGCCCTATCCATTCAAACGACATCCGCTGGTTGAGCTGCTCAGGTACATACAACTGCAGATCGGTCTTCCCGCGGTCACCCGTCACAAATGACGGGCGCAGGCCCAGAGTCGCACCCCTCGGTTAAAAACCCTGATAGTCTCAGCCCGAATCTCCTGACCAAAACATGGGACATAGACATCTGACTCGTACAAAGATGGATCAGTCCATAACAAAACACAACAAATACAGGTCTTCTGCGACCATACAAACACAGGTCTCCGCGACCATACAAATACAGGTCTCTACGACCACACAAAATACAGGTCTCCACGACCATGAACTCTGAGACCATAGTTCCCGTTGACTAGTCTTCTGCCTTTTAATCAAGGGTCATCGATCATTCGATGTAATTAAGGGCTCGTGCCAGATCACTGCCTGGAATGTACAAGATCCCAGGATCTTTGGAATAAAATTCACTTTGCGATATCTCTTCTCTTGCGTACTTTTGTGAATACTTGTGATTGTCTATGAACGTTTCTATTATTCAGAACCCCAGAACAACAAAACACCAGAAAACTGCGTCCGAGCATTTTTCTAGTTCTAACAAACTGGCGACTCTGTTGGGGAGCGAACTATACCAGAATCTCTGGCTACATTTGAATGTAGGAACACTCTAAGATCAATTACTCATAAACACGAATCTGCGCATAAGAAGGACTACCGTGAGGCGTAACGTTTCGGCGCCCTTCAGGCGTTAAATTGGCTACTCTCAACGGGAACGTTCTTCCCTTCATCTCTAAGGCAATAGACATCTAAAAGGTTTTCGAACCCACAAGCTTCCACAATTACACGCATTTGTCCCCTTCTTACTTATTTTTGTCGGTTTATGCACTGCGATCGATGGGCTCATCCTCCTGACCGCACTTGTGAACTGTTCTAATGATTTTTATGACACAGCAGAATTAGCAAGATACTAGGAAAGACAGAAGAAAGTGGCATGCTCAATGAACAGTTTGTGCACCTTCCTTGCCACCGGAGGCTTCAGCTTCCCTCGCTTCATCCCAACCACAACAAGCATTGGCAACTCAGGATGGCAGTTGGTCGAAACGCGCCGATAGAAGAAAGAGCAGAAGAAAGCAGTCATCTTAGCCGCACATAAGAAGGCGGACGCTGCAAGACCTCGCCCCATGATAAGAAGACAATGAAAGCCAAAACAGGGGCAGAAGATCCCTATCAGCGGTCAGGTCGCATTAACCAGGTCCTCGGTGCCCGCGATGACGGTCGAACAGTTTCCTACCATTGTCCAGGACCACCTGTGTCATACGTAAGTCGACCGGGACCATACTCGTGAAGAGCTCCAAGCCCGCGATAGTTTTCGACCCTAAGACAGGGGCAGGTTCAGAAGCTGCGACCGATGCTAGTCGCAATGGTTCAGGTAGCAGAGGAAGAAGAGGGACCGTATGAAGTAGAAGAATTGCCGACAGTCCAAGATCAAATCGACAGATTAGTTCAGGCCAATCGTGAGAATGAGCGAATGAGGATCATTCAGGAAGCATTAACCACTCTGATAGCCCAGAACGCTACCAAAAGTCCTGTACCACCTACGCGCCAGTCAGCTGAAGAATCTCAAGGGGTGGCGGAAGAGGCCAGCTAACGTCGAACAGCTTACCCAGGCCAGAAGAGTTCCTAGAGGAGCGAATACCAGCCCCGACTGCGCAAATGTCGAGAGAGGAACTGTCGCAAACAATTACGAGCCTCATGCGACAAGAGAAAGAGAAGGAAAGAGGAACCGGGTATAAATACCAAGTCCCGTACTCATTAGAGATGGAAGAGATACCATTCCCGGCCAATTTCAGATGTCCGAATTTGAAAAATTTGACGTTAGAGGATCACCAGAGGAGCATATTACTCACTTCTTCACAGCGTTGGGGAATTGGTCGGCCGTCCCGCCGTATTGTATGTGGCTATTTGGGTCGACATTGACGAGGAAAGCTTTTCAATGGTATAGGTCGCTACCAGCCAGATCAGTGAGATCATGGGAGCAAATGCGAGATAGTTTTATCTCGAAATTCTTCTCTACAGAGAGAGAAACATCAGTGACAGACCTAGCCTTGATCAGACAAAGACAGGGCGAACCCGTGGAAAATGTTCATGGACCGATGGGGGACGATAGCTGCTCAATGCCAAGAGTTGCCCAGTGAGAAAGAACAGATGAAGATGTGTATGCGAGCCTTGGACCCAATGATATCATACGGATTATTGGGAATAGTTTTCACTCTTTTCGAGAACTGGCCACCAAAGCGCACCTGGTAGAAGAAGCCGCAGCACAGGTGAACTTCAGGCCCGAAAGGCAAAGAAGAGAAGGAGTAAGGATTGCAGAAACTGCACAATATAAACAAAGGCAAAGGTATGATAGATCGAAAGTGGCCTGCCGTGGATTCCAAGATAGACACGAAAGCAACACCCACCCAAGACAGAGGTAAGAAGCCTTACATTTCTCGAGGAATAACAATAGCCGAAAGAGAAAGAGCCAATGGCCCGTATACGTTCGACATGGCCGATCTGATCCCCATCATGAAGCAACTAGTGAAAGAAAATGTAATCCGCTTACCAGAACCGATTCAGCCACACGAAGTTGGGAAGGTGAATGATCCCCGGTGTTGTAAATACCATCGATGTCTGAGCCACAAGACAGAAGACTGTTTTAGTCTAAAGGGAAGAATACAAGGGTTGATCAACCAAGGGGTGATCAGTATGAAGTCACCAGAAATAACAACGAAGGAAACATCTGGGGTAGTTTCAGCCTTCCCCTCAGAAGAAAGCATTCGATTGCACGTCCCGTTCCCTGAACCTGAAGAACACTGGACTTTGGTTAGCAGCAGGAGGAGGCTCGAGAATAGACGAAGACTCCTTAACCGCAAGAAGCAAGGGACGAGAAAGAAGAGTAGCCAGAAGAAGAGCCGACTTATCGAGGAACAGGTACATTGCGCAATGGTATCATTCATAGAACAGCCATCAGCAGGAGAGACATTAGGGGCACGTGAAGAAGAAGTCAATGCCGTCATCCTCCGATCCGGAAGGCAAATGCCGGGACGCGTTCGGCCAGAACCAGTCGACCTGATGCAAGAAGACGGAAACCCAGATATACCATCAACAAGACCCCAGGGGCAGAAGTTGAAAGAGAGAGTTGTCGAAGCCACAGCCAGTCGGCTGGAGCCAAGGCAAGGGGCAGTGCCAGTGTCATATGATGTTGTGTCACACCTGCGAAAGGTCCCGGCTCGCTTAAGCATATACGACGCCTTGTGTCTCTCAAAGGTATATAGGGAGATGTTGATCAATGCATTGTTAGACAGCAAAGTCAGAGAAGTGATGATGATGGAGATCGAAGTAGAAATGAACGATTTCGATAAATTCTGGGAAGGAAATGCACCGATTCAGCAAGCAATGCAGATAGATCACCCCTCTGTAATCACATTCTCTGAAGAAGACCGCATGATTGGAGTAACAGACCATAATCGCCCATTGATGGTCACAGGAACGATTAAAGACATGGAAGTTAAGCGATGTATGCTTGACGATGGATCCACGGTAAACATCATGTCGTTAAAGACACTACAAAGGTTGGGTTACAGACCATTAGCCCTGTGCCCAGCACCATGGTTATTCAGGGGTTTAATCAAGATAGCCAGCGCACTCTGGGGTCGATCACCGTAATGCTAGAAATTGAAGAGCTAAAGACGAAAGTAAGATGCCAAGTAATCGACGCAGTAATAACGTATAATCTCCTGTTAGGAAGGCCATGGCTCCATCAGAATCGTGTCATTCCCTCAACCTATCATCAGTGCTTCAAATACAACAGAGAAGGAGTTCAATACAGAGTGGCAGCAAACCCAAAGCCGTATATGATTGCAGAATCATTCTTGTCTGATGCCCGGTACTATGACCTGGTCGACGAAAGGGAGGTCAAGAAGAAGCCCGATGTAACGCAGAGAGGGCAATGGGAAAAACCTAGAGTCAACAAGTTTGAACAGAGAAGCAAACCTCAGAAAGAAACTGCAAGTCAGTCATCCGAAGAACCTCAAGAGACTACTAAGAAATTCTATATAATCCCGAAGCACTTGCGACAGCCAGGGCAGTCCGTCTTAGAGATGATATCGAACCATCATATGAGTGTGCTCCAATCTAGCTTCAATATGCCAGTACCGAAAATAGGAAGAGTTAAACCTTTCCCAAGAGCTCCCGGCCAGTTTGTGGTATCACCAAGTGCCAATGCGAAGAAAGAAATCAAATTTTATTCAATACTCAATAAACCTGTGCAGTCCAAGGACGAGGCCAAGAAATCACCCGTCTACCCCAACCGATAGAAGAGGGAAGATACAGTGAAGCTAGCCGTAACATCATAAAGAATATGGACTTCTGTTACTCAGAATCAGCCTCGAATGGTAGAATGTTAACCCCATTCGAAGAAAACACCAAAGTTTACCAAGGCAGAGAAGGGCTAGGAGCAAAGATGAAGATTAGACATGTCAACATGGTGACAATCAGTCCTACAGAAGGGGTACAGTCACCAGAGGTAGTCGACATCATCCAACCCAATGCCGCACCCGCACAGATAGAAGACGGGGGACAGCCCACGATAGATGAGCTTGAAGAAATAAATCTGGGAACCGCAGAAGAGCCTAGAAATACATACTTAAGCAAGAACGTCCCAAAAGAAGAGAGGGAGAGATACATTCAACTGTTGAAAGAAAACAAAGATGTATTCGCTTGGACATACTCAGAAATGCCAGGGCTCAGTCCAACAATTGCGATGCAACGTCATCCGCCATGTGTTTGTACGAACATCGAACTCTTTTCCTTAAAAATCGGGTTCAATACCTGGATCTTCACCTGCATCATCTAAATTATGTTTGGGATACCGTTAAACGCTATCATAGTGGAGAATATTCCTCCAAGACAATCAAGAATAATAATAACGGTACAGAGTAAACGCAAGTAGTATATTATCATTTAATCAGATCAAAACAACCAACTAAAAATCTTTGTTAATGCGATGCATGGAATGCATGCTCTGGCTAAGGCACCCTGGCTAGAATCACAATACATGAAGTGGGAGACTCCCTGTTACGACTTCACGCTAGCCACTAGTCACCAGAGGTTCCTGGGACGCACAAGCCCATAGTTTTGCCCGACCACGTGAGAAACGGGACGCTCATAGCCCAAATCTACACGTGACAGTGTACGGGAGAAGTAGGACGCTCTAGCCTATTCTCAATTCCGTACACCCACATGGAGCCAAGTGAATGCATGACTTTAGTTTCACCTTTATTTAAGTGTTTTCGCATACAACCAATTTAAATAAAACTCAGTGGTCACTATGGGGAGTCGCAAGCAACCCTGCATAGGCCGACAGCACGGAATTAGTGTCCATAGCACCAACCCCGGCTCATGAGAATTTGTATACCATTAGTGTCCACTCATTGTCCCGTTTTATGATTTCATCATGTCCCAAAAAGCCAATGTTGTACATCATGACCAAATTCATTAAAATACCCATGTACTGTAAATGGATCAAATCAAGCATCATGTACATGTAAGGATCCATTAACAAGCAATCACTTCATTCTCTCAGTTAAGTCAAGATATATTCTTCCATCATGGACACCTCTCATGGGTTCCATCTCTCTACATCGAATAATTTTACCAACTTAGGGACAAAGAGTATACAATAATGGGATGTCCATATAATGATCTTATACACATATTTCATATCACAATATGAAAATCAATGTTACTTGTAATACATGGACTAAGAAAATAAGGGCATAGATTTCACAAAAATAAATAACACAAATACACATGCTTCTTAGTAAAAAATCTAAAAAAAGGAATCACATCACCATATAATGATATTCATTACAAATCTCACATCAAACTTCATGTTATATGGATAAGTAATTCAAAATAAAACAACTTCACATGCCACAAAAGAAACTTATGATAATCGTGATATTATTAATGAAAGGCTTGAAGGAAAATCCTCACCTTAGGATGAACTTAGAAGAAGAGAGTTGTAGAAGATCCTAGCCGCTCGAAAAATATGAGAAAGAACTCTCTTCTCTCTCTCTCTCTCTTCTCTCTTTCTCTAAGGCATGGAGGCTAGGGTTAGGAGAAGGACTTGGAGGTGCGTAGTAGAAATATGGAGAGGGATGTGCACGCGAGGTCTTGTGTAACAACCTCTTGAGGTGGGTTTCTCAAATCTCAATATTCGGATGATCTTTGATCAATTCCAATCTGTTCATCTTATCAAGCTCGAAGAGTAGAGTTAGAATACGTAAATTTCTTGATGATCCACATTCTAGATTGGCCGATCCTTGAAAATGGCCCGACGGGTGCTAAAATGGGCTTGATCTCAATTAACGGTATACGCTTGATGATCAGGGCCCAAATTTTGAGAAAATATGTAGCCATGATAGGCAAACAATTGTACAAAGTTTAGTGGTCGATTGATGGTGAGAAATGCCTAGATCTGAAATTTCAACTTTTGGCGGAAAAGGAAGGGTCTGGCTTTGTGGTTCAATGGTGTAGGATTATAGATCGGGGTCCAAATTTTGTGTAAACTCGTAGTTATATGAGTATAATAAGTGGTCCAAATTTGAGAAGCGATTGATGGTGAGAAGTGGGTAAATTGAAAGGTTCAGATTTAAAAAGAGTTGGTAACTCGTTAATTTCTAGAACGGGATAACTTCGCACATAAGAAAGAGGCTTATCAAGGTGGGGCATTCAAATCACACTATTAGTCCATGATAAAGACGATCCAAGTCATTCATATGAAGAGAAATATTCGACTACGACTAACAATCTACTTTCCTCACTCGATGGAGATGAAAATCAAGGGTTAAGGGGCTGATTTGACAATCGGACCACTTCTACTATGATTTAAGGGCTGAAATTTGATGTGTATGGTTAATATGTGCCCAAAAACTTAAATCCAGGGTTTTACGTGAAAGTGATCGTCAGAAACTATAATACTTAAAAATGGCATCTTAACTTAAATTTAACTAATGACATTTTCGTAATTATCTGAAAAGTGCGTGATTTTTGAATCTGATCTTTCTACGATGTTTATGGGATCATTTTAAGCAACTTTTGTAAAGGGTCTCCTATCGTATCTCCTACGGATGTCCCGCTATTCGCAAATCAACGGTAAATGCACGATAATTAATAAAAAATAAATTAAAAATGAATTTTCAAAAATTTTCAAATAAATCTCAAAAATCTGGGGCGTTACACAAGCTGGGCATCATGAAAGGGAAGAAGACGATCAAACAACCCCAACGACGATTCCATCCAGATATAGTGCCCAAAATCGAAGAGGAGGTCGAGAAGTTAATCCAAGCTGGGTTCATCCGAGAGGTCAAATACCTACGATGGATTTTAAATATTGTGCCAGTCAAGAAAAAGAGCGGTCAAATCCGAGTATGCGTAGACTTTCGGAACCTCAATGAAGCATGCCCTAAAGACGATTTCCCACTGCCTATCCCAGAACTACTGATCGACAGCACAACAGGATACGCAGTGATGTCCTTTATGGACGGTTACTCGGGGTATAATCAGATTCGTATGGCCCCAGAGGATGAAGAATCGACAGCATTCCGTACGACGTTGGGCATATACTGCTATCGTGTAATGCCGTTTGGGTTGAAAAATGCAGGGGCAACATATCAGCGTGCGATGCAAATAATCTTCCAGGACATGATGCATAAGCACGTCGAATGCTATGTAGACGATCTGGTAGTGAGGTGGGCCGAACATGAGCAGCACAGAGAGCATCTACGACAAGTGTTTCAAAGAGTGAGAAAGAAAAGCCTCTGTATGAACCCGTTGAAATGCGCGTTCGGAGTTTCCTCCGGCAAGTTCTTGGGGTTTGTCATCAGACACTGAGGCATAGAAATCGACCTGACAAAGATTAAGGCAATCAGGGAGATGCCACCTCCAAGGAATCTCAAAGAACTGAAACGCTTCCAAGGCAGGGTCACATACTTACGAAGATTCATCTCGAACTTATCAGGTCGTTGCCAGCCATTTTCACTGCCTTAACAAGTAAGGAGTCCAGTTTGAGTGGGATGATGCTTGTCATAAAGCGTTCGACTCTCTGAAAGACCTGCTCGAAAAGTCTCCAGTCCTTACAGCACCGATCAAAGGAGAGCCACTGATCCTCTATATCGCTGTCGGTGAAAATTCACTAGGAGCTCTCTTAGTCCAGAAGAACGAAGAGGGAAAGGAAAGCGCACTCTATTACTTGAGCCGCACGCTGGTGGGAGCCGAGTTTAACTACTCAGCGATTGAAAAGATTTGTCTGGCATTGATCTTTGCCGTCAAGAAACTCAGACATTACTATCTCTCTCACCAGATAACATTGATATCCAAAGCGGATCCTCTCAAGTTTCTCATGAACAGACCTATGTTGTCGGGGCGGTTGGCTAAGTGGGCCCTTCTCTTGTCAGAATTCGACTTGACATACATGCCGGCTCGGGCTGTCAAAGGGCATGCAATTGCAGACTTCCTTGCCGCACATCCAGTACCGAGTGGTGAAGAAATAGAATATGACCTCCCAGATGATCAGGTTATGATAGTTAATGAAGCACGCCATTGGGAGATGTATTTCGATGGTGCGGCCAGAGCGATAGGGTCAGGAGCAGGGGTTATATTCATCAGTCCGCAAGGGGACTTGTTACCCTATTCATTCACGATTGTCCTGGCATGCACCAACAACGAAGCGGAGTACCAAGCTCTTATCATCGAGTTACAATTGGCCCTGAAAATGCAGATCAAGGAAATACGTATCTATGGAGACTCTAGGCTTGTCATCGGACAGCTGACGACTAGAATACGAAGTCCGCAAACCCGAGTTATCGCCCTATTGCCACCAAGCACAATCCATGTTCGATCAGTTTCGGAACAGCAGTATCTCACATATACCGAGACAGGAGAATGTACGAGTAGATGCACTTGCTAGTTTAGCCGCTGCTTTGGCTAACCCCGGGGGCAACCCACTTCAGGTAACAATTGAAGAAAGAAGAATTCTACCGACAACCGCGCTGCGTAGTGGAGAATTGAGTGCCAATCCCATTTGTTGCTTCGAGATCACAGAAGAAGACGATTGGAGAAGGTCATTCATCTATTATTTGAAGTACGAATTTTTGCCGGAAGATCCTAAAATACGCACACAAGTCAGAAGACGCGCCAATTCATTTATACTCCAGAATGATGTACTTTACAAACGATCATACGAAGGAATACTACTGCGATGTCTAAGCCGAGACGAAGCACACGTTACATTAAGAGAAGCTCACGGAGGAGAATGTGGTGCTCATCCAGGGAGGGAAGAATTTGCATCACCGTGTACGACACATGGGTTACTACTGGCCTGCAATGACGAAAGATGCGATAGAGTACGTCAAGAAGTGCCACCAGTGTCAAATCCATGCGGATATCATACATTCACCACCAGAAGAATTACATCAGTCGGTGATGTCCTGGCCTTTCGCAGCCTGGGGCATGGACGTGATCGGGTCGATTAGTCCACCATCCTCCTAGGGGCATCAGTACATCCTTACGGCGACCGATTATTTCTCCAAATGGGCTGAAGCGATTGCCCTGAGAAATGTGAAAGCCAGACACGTCGAAAGCTTCATTCGTCACACTATATTGTACCGACATGGTATCCCTGAGAGAATTACCACAGACAATGGAACACCTTTCAAGAACGCTACTATCGATAAGCTGTGCGCAAAGTTCAAAATCAAGCACTGTTATTCATCGCCTTATTACCCTCCTGCGAATGGACTGGCTGAGGCATTTAATAAAACTATCGTGAAGATTCTGAAAAAGACAGTGGCAGAAAATAAGAAAGACTGGGATAGATGACTGCCTAAGGCATTATGGGCATACCGAACTACACACCGCACAGCCACCCGAGCTACACCCTACTCGCTAGTATACGGTACGGAAGCTGTGATCCCGATGGAGATACAGGTTGAGTCACTACTGGGTCGCACTCCGGCACTCCCTGACGACCGAGAACAACGCCAAGATCAGAATGGCCGAACTCGACGGTTTAGATGAAAAGAGACTCGCTGCCCAGCAAAGGCTCGAAATGTATCAAAAGCAAATTTCAGCCGCATACGATAAGCGTGTCAGAGGCAGATCATTCATGAAGGGTGATCTCGTGCTAATGATGAAGCGTTCGACACCGACCCAAGGACCGAAAAGTAAATTCGACCCGAAATGGGATCTCGTCTGCATCATCGACAAAGTATATTCCAACGGAGCCTATCGGGTAATAGATTGCAAAGGGCAGGGCATCAGATCGCTAGTGAATGACCGATTTTTGAAAAGATATTACACCTAACATAGGCTTATCGATCGCAAGTTGTAAACACCCCAGTAGAGGGAAAGTGTAATAAAGTAGATACCAAAAGAAAGGATACCATACGATGACTAAACCAAAATGCTAATCATCTATTTTATGCTTGCACAGGTATCGAAAAGGTCGTTGAGACTCGAGGCACGTCAAGCATGATGCCATGCCCTGTCAAGGCCATTGAAAATCGGGATAAGCCCTAAGCCAAGGCTCGGATACATCTTCGCTCACATGTGTAGGTTTGAGTCCTAACAGGGGGACGTTCCTTTCCAAATAGCACGATCTATTTGCATTCAAACTCAAATGAAACGACAAGCAGGCTAGAAGCACGACATAAATTTAAAGCTACAATAGCATACACATTGTTACAACATCCATTACAACATATTCCAACATGTTCCAAATTACAAGCGAAGATTGTTACAGTTCAATTATCTAAAGTCTTCAAACATTATTTTAATAAGTTGACTGCAGATTCTTCGATCGCCCTTTGTCTCGCCTCAGCCTCAACCAAGACTTCGGCAGGGTCAGGAGTATCCTGAAGAGACTACTTCAACTCTGTAACTTATTCCCTCACGGCATTACACTTCACCTCGTGCTGGTCGATGGAGGACTGCAGGCGTGCCTTCTGACCGCTGAACTTCGAGAGTTTGAGATGGACGACAGAATGTTCGGCTCGTAGCCGGGCCATCTCGTTGTCAATCTCCGCGAGGCGTCCAGTGGCCTCTTGGTACTCTGCGTCAACAGCCTGCCAATCTTTCCTTACTGCAGCCGCATCAGCCTCGTGTAATTCAAGCTTCGGAAGGAGGGACCGCAAGTGACCGCGTTTTTCCTCAACGGAAGGATTAACCCTGAGGTGCCTCGCCTCGTTCACTCGAGCCATCCCTTCCTTGAACTGAGCTACGTGACCGACTATCAAAGAAATGTCAATTCCGAGCCACGTAGCATTGAGTTCCGATGCCTGCAGTGCTTCGTCCAAAATGGACCATTCATCTCCGTTCTTTAATGAATCAGCGATGTCAGACAGGAGGATCTTCAACAGATTTTCTTTGGTCCTTGACAGGCCTCGGAGAGATGAGGTAAATACATCAGGCAAAACTGCAGGAACCGGGATGCTGGCAGGAGCAGTGGCTGGCAAAAGAAATGGTAAGTATTAACACACTGAAGAAAGAAAAAGAAACAAGCAAGGTAATAAGGCAAGTAGTATACCAGTAGGAACTTCATCGACCGGTGCACTGGTTGAAGTGACGGGTGTTGGTGATGCCGGGACACATGCAGTTACACTTTCCACTGCTGGCTCAGGCAATTCAGGAGGAGAAGGTACAACGATCTCAGGGGTAGGGCTAGGGTTGGTTGCAGCTACAGTACTAGCAGGGTCGGCAAGGGGAGGATCTTCATATTGTACCCCACTATCAAGGTCCATAGGGATGGGTTCTGTGTCTGCCTCAGGGACAGATCTATCATATATCGGCTCCTTATCTCCACCTTCTTCCGTGGGGCATTTTCCGCTAAGGTCTGCTTGCGAACTCATCTCCCCCTCCTCCGTCGGTCCACTGGCATCATCGATCGGAACGTTGTCGGCAAGTTTGGAGAGACGACTCCATGCCTTCTCTGCCCGATATAGCTTCCACATGTCCTTTATTTTCTTCCCTTCGTCGGCGATAGGAACACGATGGGCAGTCTTCACTCGAGGTCCAGAACGCTCAGGAGACTATTCAGAATCACTATCCCCAGGAGCAGAGCGTCTAGATAGACTCGTCCGACTAGCCGGGCTCTAACCATGACCTCCCCGACCGCCGGTCGATGGGGTCGCATCAGCCGCAACATCACCCTCTCCGCCCTCTCTGATGATCTCATCACCACCATCACTCCCTCCATCATTGCCATCACCAATAACATCATCATTATCATCCTCACCATCATCACCACCGACATCTTCCTCTTCACCAGCATCACCTGCCTCGTCAGCCTCGTCATCACCGCCACCAATGTCATAACGCTCTCTCTAGTCCCTCTGCCATGGGACCAACGAGTGGGGAATCCGGATTCCCTTGTAGTGTGACTCTCTGGCCATAAGCGATCCACCCTTCAAGTGTATGCTCAGGCTTCTCATGATCTATTATTACGTTCAGAGAGGTCACGAACTTCTGCACACCCGGAGTGGCCAGTTGATGGAGTGGCTCTGACACGTAGCCCAAGCCGTCAGTAGGAGTAGGGTCAACGATCAGAGTAGAGACAAAAACTGGGTCAGCTATGTGGCGATTGTTCTGAATTAGGGAATATTGGTGAGCCCACCACCTCATCCACCCGTATGTAGCACCAGGGGTATACTCCGTACCCGGAACAATAAAGGAACAGCCCGACTTTGTTAATAAGAGTTGTCGCCATATCCACTTCCAGTGAATTGGCCCTGTGCCGTAGGCTCGGTGCTCCCTTGTCACTGGTTCGAGTGTCTCCGGCACCCCTTGGTCGTAGCCGAACTGACGAGCAAATCGGTTCGGGTAGTAGGGCTCCCTCCAAAACTCAGTGCCCTCCCTCAAAGGCAGTGAGCCCGGGCGGATGGATATAACGAAGCAACGCCCATAAGAGCCAAGACTTTCATCATCATCGAGCAAAATCGGATCTTCACTGTTAGTGCCCGAGAAGAGAAAGAAGTCGATGTCATCATGGCGAGCTATCTTTGCCTCGATAGTCGCCAAGTTTCCACTGTTCATCCTCCGCTTCTGGAAAGCATGCAATGGGACCGATCCCCTCTGAATGAAATCCTTGAGCTCCATGCCGTACACCCATGGGAAGTAACCCCGAGCCAGCCCGAGAAGAAGTGTCATCCGCAAAACGAAGAGTTCAGCCCGAAGGAAGTAGAACCCTTATTGCTGATGACACCGCTGAAGGCCCTGTAGATAGAGCACAATACCACTGGGGCCTAACGCGTAACGATGGCCGTTAGCTAGACTCCCCGCCACAGCAAAACAAGAGACTCGCACGCTGTCTGCCTGCTTAGAGCTCGGGAGGGCCACACAGCATAGCCAGTAGGCTAAGAATCCGGCAAGCTCGCAGGTGGGAGACAGCTTGTTCGGCTGTGGGAACTTCTTCTTCATCTTGGCCTCCAAGATCAGTTTATCCTGGCGGCCTTCATAATACAACGCGTAATCCAAGCTGAAAAAGAGAAAGAAAAACATCAATAAAAGAGAAGACAGAATGAAATAAAGGCACATGACTCAAGTCGAGAAACTCACTTCAGACCATGGCTGAAGTAAATCAGCCAGTCCTCAAAGGGCACCTTGTCCTTGGAGCCCAGAAACTGTGGCAGCTCCGCGAATAACTCATAACAGGCTTCAGAATAAAAGCCTTCATTGACGCCCCTCTTCTTCTTAGAAAGCTCCTCATCACTAGGAGTCCACTCATCATAGATCCGGCCGCGTATGGGGAGGCATGCTATCCGGTACAGATCCCAGAGAGAGATACTCATTTCTCCGCAGGGCAGGTGGAATGAGTTGGTAATGGAGCTCCAGTGATTCAAAAACCCCTTATATACGCACGGCTCCCGGGAGAAGTAGCTTGAGGTCGCTTGGATAGCCCTTAGAAGACCCACCTACTTCAGGGTATCTTCATGTTGCTCGATAATTCTATTGGCCCAAGCCTCATAGCTTGGATGAGGACTCAGATGACCTCGGGTCCTGAACCCACCGGTTGGCCAAATCTCTGTGTCTGACAAGGGGCGGAACCTCTGACGCAGTGTCTCGTAGTAGTGGGGTGGAAACGGTAGATGTGGGTCGTGGTTTGGCTTTAGGAATATCATGTCCTTCTCTCCGAGGACAGACTGCAATGTACCATTCTTGGACACAGCATAGTTGAGGAACGTCTCTGGGATGGAGGTCCAGGAGTCGACGTGGTAGAATGAATTTGGGCGACACACATCGGATGGCTCAATGCTTGGGAGGGATCGATACCGTTGGAAGCTCTTGGGGAATTGAATGTACTGCTTCGTGTAGGGATTGCGGATCATGAGGGATGACACCGCCATCTTCACTGAAGACCAGACAACCTTCATTTTGTCTGACTTCGATCTAGCTTGGTTCTCCATATATACTTGTTTAGCGCTCTTGCCAGCTATCTTCGGGCGGCCATGCTTGACAGACTGCACG
Organism: Liriodendron chinense; assembly: GCA_003013855.2. Lineage (NCBI taxonomy): Eukaryota > Viridiplantae > Streptophyta > Magnoliopsida > Magnoliales > Magnoliaceae > Liriodendron > Liriodendron chinense. The sequence continues at coordinate 9,649,824 of ML058335.1, forward strand.
GACGCGATTGGGCTTGCCTCACCTTCTTCGGACCCAACAACGTCATCGGTCCGGAAACCTTGTAAAGGAGCATACCACGCATCCCACTCTTCTTGAGTACCCTCATCAGGAGGGGTCGGTAAGGCCTTGTTGCAAAAAATCTTCCGCTGTACGTTCTTCGGAAGAGTCAAAATGCGCTCGTAAAAGTTGAACCTCTCGGGTGGATGGAACCACTGTGGGTTTTGGTCAGATGGCCGTATGACCTGGGGAGAGTTGTGCTTGCGTTTCCGAGTAGCCACCTTGTGACCGGAAGGGCCAGCGTTGGAAGCACCACCAGTCATGAAGATCTGCATAAACACATCAAAATATCAGGTAAAGTGCAGGTACCAGGAAAGGAAGCATTCAGGTATACACAAACTCTAAATAACTCAAGTTAAATAGAAGCATCATACTCAGTTCAACATGACCCAAGGGTTTCGGGTATACGGGATTCAACAACATCCATTCACAAAAATTTAAAAAGAAAGTTGGACCCCATACACTTCGGAATAACAAGCCCAATATCATGGGCGATGATTAGTTGAACCAGAGTATGAGCATGTTAAGCCATGCTAAGCGTACTTAATCAAGACACCAAAAATTGGGCAATTTCTCAACCCCAGAAATCAGTGCGCGTCAGCCCTAGCGCGTTCAGACCATTAAACGAAGTCTCCAGAATAAAAACAGTACGCGTTAGCCCTGGCGCGTCCAACAATTGGGCCAAATTAACCAGTTCGGAAGAATATACCCGTAGGGTCCAGCAAATGTAAAAAATTCATGCACTTTTACAAGTCCAAAAACATGGCGCGCTGACCCCAGCGCGTCCAGAAAATATGGCAATTTCACCAAGTTCGAAATTTTGCACGCACTGACCCTGGCGCGTCATGAAATGCAACCCCAAGTTCCAAGTGGGTTTTCCCAATCATGCAAGTACACGCTACCTCCAGCGCGCCCTAAAATGGGTTTCTTAAAAACACGCGGGTATGCGCTGAACTCAGCGCGTCAAGAAAATCGGACTATCATCAAAGTCCCTGAAACCATGAGCGCTGGCACCAGCGCGTCTAGAAATTGAACAAAATTTACAAAAGTGGGATTTATATATGCGCTGATCCACCAAGTCCATTCTTGGACGTGCAGAGGGTAGCGCGGCATGAAAAGACACCAACCTTGATTTGTTGGACGCCAAATAATCGACGCGCTGGTGATATTTGTTCGATGCGCTGGCGATTTTTCGATGCGCTGGTAAGGAGCTCGCGCGATGAAAAAGTATGTGAAATGACGGAAATGGCCAGAACTTTTCTATTTATAGTGGGACCTCGAAAATTCTGACGCGATGCAATGAACGGCCGATGTCCATCCTATCGCATCGGAGGGGCATCTGTTGGGGTCCCAAAAGTCAGGATCCTCAAAACAAGGATCGCAAGTGTACAATTTGCCCCGTCACTAGATTCAAGGGCAGTGCATCCGCAAATTCAGCAAAAATCACAAACACATCAGACTTGACCAAAAAATGGAAAATTGAGCCAGTGGTGGACCCCACCGTTCATCATGATTAGAAACCTTCAAATTTGGGAGGGTTACTTCAATCATGAAGAAATAGAGCCAGTGCATTGACATCCATCGCAAAGCGGGCCCCGCAAGCCCTTCGTTTCGCAAAACCCAATTTTGTAACACACGAGTACGTCGGCGCATCAAGAAATTCATGGTCAGCGCATTATAAAATTCAGCAATTTTACAAAGTGAATTTCAGGACGCACTGACCCTCAGCGCGTTAAGAAATTCACCCAGCGCATAAAGAAAATGCGGACAGTTTTATGAAGTAAATTTTAGGACGCAGTGATCCTCAGCGCATTAAGAAATTCGTCCAGCGCATCCGATAATTCAGGAATTTCAGGATGCACTGACCCCCAACGCGTCCAATAGATCAGGCATTTTCAGGAATTTTCAGGACGCACTGACAGCCAGTGCGCCCTAAAAATCAGCATTCTAACAAAGACATTTTTAGATGCGCCGAGTGATTTTTTCGACGCGCCGGCATGATTTCTCGACGCGCTACACGTGGCGGGCTCCTATTGGTTGACTTCGGGTATAAATACCCCCTTTTCAGGCTCATTTGGACGGATCCAGAGAAGGAGAGAGTTTTGAGTTTTTGAGATCACCGGAATCCCTCTTCTGACCGCCGGAAACCCTTTTCCGATCGCCGAAAATCCCATTTCCGACCACAGCAGGTCTGGTGGAGAAATAACAAAACATGCAAGTTTAGTGGCGCATCACAAAATACATGGAATCGAACTTATTTTATCGACGCACTAGCCCCAGCGCATCGCAAAAATAGGCCAACGGATAAAAAAAATACACATCTTAAAACAAGTAATTTTTGGACGCACTGGCTCCAGCGCATCACAAAAATAGGCCAGCGGATCAGAAAAATACACCATCTTAAAACAAGTCAATTTTGGACGCACTGGCCCCAGCGCATCACAAAAATAGGCCAGCGGATCAGAAAAATGCACCATCTTAAAACAAGTCAATTTTGGACGCACTAGCCCCAGCGCATCACAAAAATAGGCCAGCGGATCAGAAAAATACACCATCTTAAAACAAGTCAATTTTGGACGCGCTGGCCCCAACGCATCGTAAAAATAGGCCAACGGATCAGAAAATACACATCTTAAAATAAGTTATTTTTGGACGCACTGGCCCCAGCGCATCAGTAAAATAAGGCCAGCGGATCATAAAAATCAGCACTCTAAACGTCCATTTCAGCACCTTTAAATCTTTATTTTATGATGTTTTCAAGCCCCGTTTAGGCCTATTTTGGGTATTTCGAGCGTTCCGGATGCAATGGAGCAGTCAAATAACTCATTCGGGCCACCCAATGAGCAGAATGCAAGCCTTCGGAGTCCGATCCAATCCAACGAGATGAACGAACTTCTCGAAAAGAGGCCGCCAGTGCCTAGAATCATACTGATGTATCATCATCACATGTACTATCATAATATGACCCAGATTCAGGTCCGGACTAAGCAAAGGGGACTATGGTTAACACGATAAACTATACCAAGAGAGTTCTAAACTATTACACGAAATTTGTTAAAGACTGACACTTCAAGAACAGTCGATGCCCTACCCATTCAAACGACATCCGCTGGTTGAGCTGCTCAGGTACATACAACTGCAGATCGGTCTTCCCGCGGTCACCCGTCACAAATGACGGGCGCAGGCCCAGAGTCGCACCCCTCGGTTAAAAACCCTGATAGTCTCAGCCCGGATCTCCGACCAAAACATGGGACATAGACATCTGACTCGTACAAAGATGGATCAGTCCATAACAAAACACAACAAATACAGGTCTCCGCGACCATACAAACACAGGTCTCCGCAACCATACAAATACAGGTCTCTACGACCACACAAAATACAGGTCTCCACAACCATGAACTCTGAGACCATAGTCCCCGCTGACTAGTCTTCTACCTTTTAATCAAGGGTCATCGATCATTCGATGTAATTAAGGGCTCGTGCCAGATTACGGTGTGGAATGTGCAAGATCCCAGGATCTCTGGAATAAAATTCGATTTGCGATATCTCCTTTTGCGTACTTTTGTGAATGCTTGTGATTGTCTATGAATGTTTCTATTATTCAGAACCCCAGAACAACAAAACACCAAAAAACTGCGTCCGAGCATTTTTCTAGTTCTAACACCAGTGAGTTGCTAAAAATGATTGTATGTGAAATTAATTAAATAATGATGAAATTAAAGTCATGCATTCACTTGGCTCCATGTGGGTGTACGGAATTGAGAATAGGCTAGAGCGCCTTACTTCTCCCGTACACTGTCACGTGTAGATTTGGGCTATGAGCGTCCCATTTCTCACGTGGTCGGGCAAAACTATGAGCTTGTGCGTCTCAGGAACCTCTGGTGACTAGTGGCTAGCGTGAAGTCGTAACAGAGAGTCTCCCACTTCATGTATTATGATTTATAGCCAGGGTGCCTTAACCAGAGCATGCATTTCATGTATCGCATTGACAAAGATTTTTACTTGATTGTTTTTTTTTAATAAATATATCATTGTGTTGCGTTACTCTGAATTTTGTACATTATTATTCTTGATTGTCTTGGAGGAAATATTCCCCACTATGATAGCATTTAACGCTATCCCAATCGTAATTTAAATGATGCAGGAGAAGATCCAGGTATCAAACCCGACTTTCAAAGTGAAGAGTATGGTGGTTCATAGGATCACATGGCGGATGAAGATATTGAAGGAATTTAGTTGATATTTTCATTTATTAGACATTTCTTTTGATTAGTGGTAACATTTATGAAAATTGTAATAAGTCTTCCAGAGAAGACATGGTTTGATATTTTGATTAATTAGTATGAACATTGGTTGGTTCCCTTATTTAAACATTGATGATGAAGTAGTAAGTTTAATAGAATAAGATGAACATTTGTTTCCGCCATTGTGCTTAAATGTTATATTTCATTATCTAGCAAATCAATTAATCCAAGATTTACTTGGGAATTCGGTCGTCGTGTTATACACAAGAGTCAAAAATCTCGGGTCGTTAAAATGGGGGGTAAGTTTGAGATCTCTACAACTAATGGGAATGGTTTTTCTAGAGAATCTCACCTACAATGATCTCATTATAGAGTTTTAGATAGGTATATAATTATCAAGTTCAATCCAAACTCTAGAGATCAAAGAGAAACAAGAACATCTTCTTCATGAACTTGGAATGCTTCATTCTTATGTTGAATCAAAAGGAAGATGCCTTGTTAGGGTTAAGATTTGAGCCTCTAATAGTCTCCAATGATGGTGAGTTCAATCTCCTTAAAATCCCTATTCTTGCCCCTAAAAATGACCCAAACCATTTTATAGAAAAAGTCTTAACGTTTGGAAAACAGGTCATAAAATGGCTAGTAGCCGACCGATCCCAACCGATCGGATAGGATCCTCGATCCGATTGGACAAGGGCTAGATAGTCCAGTTGGTTGCTGTCTACATAGGGTCGGTCATGACCGGTCGAATTACCACTCGGACCTGTCCAGCCTACCGGTCGTGACCAGTAGATTTTAGGCCAGGACTCTAGCATGCTTGTTGTCCCATTCTGTTCACTAGGCCGATCGGTCAGCCATGAGTTTAGACCGGTCAAACAGTGCATGAATTCTGCTGTTTTGGTTGTTTTGTTTCTAGCAACTCATGCAACCTCTATGACCATCTTTCGAGTGATCTTTTGGGACACTTAGGGCCAATATAAGATTACTACAAGTTGTTTAAATTGGTTAGGGTCATCTAGAGGTTTGAGTTTTGGTTTGGTTCAATGTTAAAAGCTTCACCAAGGCATCTCTTTTACTTATTTCTTCTTCCTTGATGTAGCAGGTCCGCTTGAGTCTTTGATCTTCTTCTTCTTTAAGCTCAACCAACACTAGACTCACTGACCTAAGTAATTGACAAATAAGGTGCACTAGTATGCCACAGAAAAAGTGCACTAAAAACTTCTGCGCCCAATAAGATGTGGTCAAAGCCTTGCATGCACTAATAAGGAAACCACTAGTATTTTTCGAACTTAATTGTGAATAGAGCTTGTTGATCGGACCATCCACCAAGTGTCTTATAGATGGTAAAAGGTTTATTGAAAATTTTCAACCACTTCTTTTGTTTTCATTGCTTAAGTGTTTCTATCAAACTTGATGGATATGTGATGGGGATGTCTACAGTTAAATCTTTTAGTGGTCCACCTTTTGTATGATAATTGGATTTTAGGTCAAGGATGGACATAACAAATAGTGAAAAAATTTAGGTCAATTTTGGTACACAAATAGACAAGATTATAAAGTTTTGTTACAGGGCATAACAAAGTCTATAGGTATATAAAACACCATAATACTGCTTCACATGAAAAATCCCATGGTTAGCTTATCCCCAAATGAAAATGCCAAAGAAAGTTTAAATGTCCCATCAAACATTCTTAAACCATTATATCTTTTAATTTCACATCTCACTTCTCCTCCCTCCATTATCACATGTGTGGCTCACCTTGTCGTCAACTCCCATCTTCTTTCATATCGATAACTATATATTGTGGGTGTGAGAAGGCTCTGAAGACACTTCTTCACTTAAGATAGAACAAGGAGAACTCTATGTTGAAGAAATGGCTTTAGGATCTTTACACAATTAGGATGACATAGTTATATATTCTCAACCATTGATTTATGTCCGTAGACAATTTTATTCATCTAAGAAGTAGATCCTTGTATGACTAAAATTGGTTTTGAGAAAAGTATTAGGGCTCATTTAGCATCTCTACTCTAATTCAATAAGAGCTATTCCAATAAGCTCTTTTTGTTATAGCTTTTGTTTTAAATAAACTTATTTGTTAAAATCACTTTTTCAAGTGCAAAAATGACTCTTATTTGAAATAAGCATGTTTGGTAAAACCTTCAAATAAGAGCTTTTATTAATCAACTCTATTATAAGAGCAATCCAGATAGTTGTTCTGGTAGATCTCACCTTAGACAAACTATGCTCCAAATGACAAAAGAATGAATGGCTATAATCTTCATATTTTAAGACATTTGGACCATCTATTATGTCGTACATTAGATGTGGATCAACCATCATATGGAGTCCACCTTTGATGTGGGATTGTCCATCGTGTGAGCCGAACCTTCAAAGTGGGCCGTCCATCATGCAAGGCCCGTCTTGGATGTGGACCATTAGGGGTCGGCCTTGATGTAGGTCATCCATCATGTGGAGCCCACCATTAATGCTAATTGTCCTTTATGTGGGGCCCCTCAATGTCCACTACCCATTGCCCATCATGTGGAGTCCACATTTGATGTGTCCATAGTGTGGGCCCTGCTAGTGGATTGTCCATCATGTAGGGCCCACTTTTGATATCCACCATTCATTGTGTGGGTTGCACCTTCATATGCATCATGTGGCCCACTTTGGATATGGGTCATCCACATACGAGACCTTGGACGTGGACCGTCCATTACGAGGGGTCACACTTTAATGTGGGCCATCCCTCACGTGAAGCCCACTCCATCCATTATGTGGCCCTACCTCGAGGTGGACCATTTATTGTGTAGGGCCCCTCCTTTAATATGGGTCGTTCATTGTGTGGGCCCACCATTGACGTCAACCAACCATCATGTGGGCCCACCTTCAATGACCATCATCGATCATGTCGCACCCTTGATGTGGACCACCCATGAAATGGGGCCCACTTAATGTGGATGTTTCGTCATGCTGGGCCACACTTTGATGTAGGCCATCCATAATGTGGGGCTCATCGTTGAAGTGAATCGTTCATTATGTGAGCTCACCTTGATGTCGATCATCCATCCTTGATGTGCACCATACATCATGTGGGGCCCCACGTTCAATATGGGTCATTCATCATGAGGGGCCCACCTTTGATGTCCGCCATCTATCATCTGGGTCCCACTTTTGTTGTGGACCATCTATCATGTGGGGCCCACTTGATGTTGATAGTCCATCATGCAGGGCCACATTTTGATCTAAGTCATCCATAATGTGGGACCCACCTTTGCTGTCCACCATCCATCATGTAAGGTCCCACTTTTGCTATGGATCGTCCTTCATGTGGGGCCCAAACTTCAGTATGGGCCATTCATCATCTAGGCCCACCTTTATTGGCAACCTTCCATCACGTGGTCCTACATTCAATTTCCACCATCCATTATGTAGGTCCCACCTTTGATCGGGATCGTGTATCGGGTAGGGCCTGCTTGATGTGGATCATCCATCATGTGGGGCCATGCTTTGATGTGGGTCATCCATCATGTGGGGCTCACCTTTAATGTGACTGTGCATCATGTGGGCCCACCTTTAATGTGGACCATTCATCATATGGGCCTCACCTTCAATATGGGTCATTAATCATGTGGGTCGGGCAAGATGGGAATTACTTAAAAAGTTTGAGGACAAACTTGTCCAAAAATTAGCTAAAAACTTTTACCCACTTAAGCTAAATAAGCTCTTTTTCAAAAAGTAATCATTCCCCAACTTAAAAAATTGGAGCTTATTTATTACTCTCTAAACAAATAAACTCTCTAATTAGACTTTTATCAAATACTCGAAAAGCTTTTTTTTTTTTTTTTTTTTTAAAGAAATAAGCCAATAAGTTCTTATTTATAGATATGCCAAACACCTGCCTTATACTTTCAACTACAGAAAAACATGACCGCCGCTTCGAGTGGGACGATAGTTAGACTTTGTGCAGCTTATTGGACTATTCTTAACACATGAATATACTTAATCATTGGATTATATTGAGAATTTTCAATATTTGAGTTTATATATTAATGTAATCATTTCAAGATAATAGTATGCATAGACCTTCAGATTTACCATCATGATAAGGTGTGACCAACATTCATTGATTAGAGGTTTGGTCTGCTTCTCATACAATGCAGACCGATTATGAAGGTATGAATAACATGAGTAATGCATATTAAGATACATGTACATATGAGATGTACATTTACTTGATTTTATGAGATGATTAGGATGATTCTTAAATAGACCGACATGATATCTTAAATAGACTAGCATGATCAACTTTGTACTCAATCAAATCGTATAAGCCTATTCATTATAGTGGAAATGGATTGTTGATTGATTGGATGAATCCACATGATGATCGCATAGACGAAAAATCATTTACAAGAATTGAGCTATAGTTACGACACCAATTACGTAAAAGTGACAACTCAATTCCAGTCCAGCTACTATGCGAGTATGTGAGTCACGTACTTGCAACGTTGCGATGAGGTGACGTTACTTTAGTTTGTGTTCTCAAGGTCATGACACAGACTTTACTCAGGTCAGAAGCATGCTAGAAAAGTGATCAAATTGAGGTTGGGTCACAAAGATGAATTGAAGAAAGATCGTACATCATTTACAAGAATTGAGCTATACGTGCTACGACACCAATTACCTAAAAGTGACAACTCAATTCTAGTCCAACCGCTATGTAAGTATGTGAGTTACTCGCAAGGTCGTGATGACGTGATGTTACTTTAGCTTTTGTTCTCAAGGTCATGACACAAATTTGCTCGGGTCAGAAGCATGCTAAGAAAGTGATCAAATCAAGGTAGGGTCACAAAGATGAATTGAAGAAAGATAGTACATAATCAATCCCCCTAGTATTTATGATGCACAAGTGACTTATCTAAGGCATTGGATCAAATGAACAGTTGGATTTTATTATAAACAGTTTATTATTTTATTTTTAAAAATTCTCTCTCTCTCTCTCTCTCTCTATATATATATATATATATATATATATATATATATATATATATATATATATATATATATATATATATTTTCAATGGGTTTTAATAATCAAGTTTATTAATCTCGAAGCATTGAAATTTAAGTGCATATACGGAATCAAAAGTGCTTGATTAAAACTTGATTAAATGTGATTAAATTAATAGTCTAGGACTAGCAATTAGAAATTGTGACGAATTGTTTTTAGTCCACTTATGGATTTAGTGTGACATCATCCCCTAAGAGGTATAATAGTCAACAGTCTCACACTAGATGTAGCTGATAGGAAGAAGTAGAGTAGATTAGGTTTTCTACTTAGGAGGGAGCACGGTAATTTGGTACACCATATTATCACTTTAATACAAGAGATACATGTTTAAGGCCATTGTTTGAGATATCTCTCTTCTGTCAAGCACGGTAATTTGGTACACCGTATTATCACTTTAATACAAGAGATACATGTTTAAGGCCATTGTTTGAGATATCTCTCTTCTCTCAAGCCGTTGCCTTAGAAAAATTTATTCCTATCTTATAAATTTTAGTCCACCAAATCTAAAGATCTGATATTGTATATTTCTTTTGTCATGGTAGAGAATCAAGATCTTTGATGGATTTTCCTTCATCTCCTTGTGTATTTTTGTGCAGCAAAGAAGCTGATTGTGGTTATGCATTCAAAGTAATTTTATTCTTGTAAAATTTAAATGTATTTTACCATGCTTCCACTTACAATAGTTTAGCAATCTAGATTGTTCGTTGTAGGGCCTCATATTGGATGGACGATAGATAGGCCCAAAAATCTCCTTGATGTACAATCCTAACTGTTCCAATTCCTCGAAAGATCATTCAGGACTGTTCTGGTGAATCCAGTTCTAAACTGTTGATCTGATGGCCCCATATGGAATCAATCATTTCCCCAAAATCTCCTGGATGGTACAATCCGTCCAAACCATTCCATTCACGTCCAGAAAATAGACAGTCAAGAAAACAACTTGAACACTAGTCCACATTCAACTAAGGATAAATCTGGATCATGGAACATTGCACCCATCTTGCATACATTAGTTTTTCACAGTACAATAACCAAGCATCATCATCTAAGGCAGATAAATCATAAATCTACTTCAAAGAATACAACAGTTTCTGCACCATTCCTTTTTTTGTACAAAAATTCAATACTCTCTATTTCTCTAGACTTGCATCCATCCCCTCCTAAAAACATAAAATGGGGGGAAACAAAGAAGAAAGAAAAAACTACCCACCTTCTTTCTTTGAACAAAACCGGGTGCGCTAGTTGGGTCCATCATTGAGAACAACATTTCCAATACACAACATGGCAATGAAACACCCTACAAGAAAACCATGCTCGAGAGTATAATCCAGCCAATCAGGAGTATTCTAATGGCACAGTGGAAATGGGGAGGAGGACCAGAGGATGCTAGATTCGAGGAAGGAGCCAGTGCCGAGCCATTAAAAAAGTTTCCATTCCTACCAGCACTACATACCAATTAGAAAACATAATTAAACACAACACACAATGTCATTGATATAATTAAAAAAGGTGGACAACTAGAGGCTTGGTAAATTTTTTGATTATAGTATAAAACAAAGAATATAATCATTTCAATCTCATGTAATCACTTGTACCATTTTTATTTTTTGGGTGTAAGCAATCTAATCCAATAGTGTGATGGGGATGTTTGTCACATTTGGGGGATCAACAACATCTACGTTGGTGATGGGGATGTTTGTCACATTTGGGGGATCAACAACATCTATGTTGGTGGGACACCACGCCTGATATCTTTCAGGTAGTGATTGGTACATGTGACAGTTTAAAACTGGAAACCTCGACCATACTAATGGCTGACCAAATTATGGATGGAGCATAAATGCATAATAAATAAACAAAAATTGCAATAAGAAGATTAGCATTAGCCATCCGATTTTCCCTCTGAATTTGGACCACTCACTATTCTAAGATGGAACCCACAATTGGAATGGTCTGGATGGCTATATTTATAAAACTAGCATGGGAAACTAGCCCCAGTTTAAAACTCCAAAAGTGTGACCTGATCCAGCTCAGTCAACTTTACTCAATAAAATTCTCATCAAGACTCGACAAAAACTCTATTTGGTCATGACTCTACTAAAAGAACAACTCAAGACTCAAACTCAACAAACCTCAGAAAAGAAACTCACCTCAAGAACATTTGGATATCATTTATATTTAAATATTAAATATTACCAAAAAACTCGTCTGAGTTACTTGACTCGACCCATCATCATCGTCTAAGCCTTATACCAGCCAACTGGGATCAACTTGACTCAACTCGACTGTTGAGTTTTTAAACTACGTGATGCTCATCCATTCAAGATTAGACAGTATTTAACAGTCAGAGGAATCAATTATTCCTCGTTCCACCCACAGATATGCATGTGGTACAAGCGGGCCTTGCAGTGATGATCCAGACAATTGATAGAAGAGCCCAGAGGATGGCCATATCCCAATATTATCCTCATTGGTGCAATCCTAACCCTTGAGGAATATCAAGAAATGAAATACTTTACCATTAGATAAAGAGGAATATCACTGAACCTTGTACAAAATGAAAACATGAGGATACCAGCATATCTTCAGGTCAAGGATAATGTAATTCCGCTTAACAGTTGTATACTGAAATCACCCAAGATACAACTCATTACATGCTGAATCAAATGAAAAGATATGGAAGTGGCTTTTCGTAGTATTTGCTGGTGGTTTATGAGTGAAAGATTGGGAGAAAATGGTGATCTCATGAGAAAAATCGAACTACTTTATTTTATTTTTTTTTCTCTAATCAAAACAAATAAAAACCGTTACAACAAAAACTAATAAAGAAGCAAATGGTCAATTAGAGGTTTAACGCCATACCTTCCTGGAAATATACAAGAATTATGACCTGCATCATTGAAAATTTCTCAAAATTAGCTATACTCCAAATCATACCCATGTCATGAAACATCCACCATATTAAGCATTTAGAATCCAAGAAAAAAAGCCAAAGTGCTACAAAAATGCACCTCTAAAATTTTCCAACGAGTGTAGTAAGAGGACCTGAACCACGAAGCCATATATAGAGGAAGAAAACATATAAACATGCATGATGGTGTACAAAGCGTCCTAATGCATGCATGAATTGTGTTTACCACATTGTGATATGATTCCAAGAATCCCAACATGAAGTGGGTGCAAAGCTTCAAATGGCATGACCATGGCATGCCTTCTGATGTTGTCTTCTCTGTGATAGTTGTAATATCATCCACGGCAAACTTTTTCTGTGGGTGTTTCACATTGGAGCATTCCCATTTGACCAGATGAGCGTGAAAAAACTTGTATAAATCTTAATTCCATGTGACTTTGAAGTGATTATCATGTTTCATTCCATATCTATGCGCTTATGAATTTAAAGCTAATATACAAATGTATGTGTTATGGATGGCATATGTGTTTGTATGTTATGGAGGGAAGATTGAGGGAGATATTAAAAAGAAGGGGAAAACCTAAAAGGACTTTGAAAGAGGTGACAAGAAGGGATATGAAGGCTTGTTTTCACTTACCGAGGATAGGAACTTAGGATCCAGTGGCAAAACAGGGTCCATAGAGCCGACGCCACTTTAGTTTAGACAAGGTGGACAATGACAAAGTATGTGCATATAGGAAAATTTCTCATGTATAATGATGGCGATTAGCATAACATAAACACATCATGCTTCATCATATTTGTAGTTTTGTAATGCACCAAAATTCATAATTGGGCACCAAAATTCAGAATTGGGCACCAAAATTCAGAATCATGCAGAATGGTGTGCAGTAAAATAATAGAAAATTTTTTTTCTGAAAATAGCCACTACCAAAGTCTCTGATACGACCAAAAAGAGCAAATGGATTCCTTACTTGGGTACCAAAAAAACAAACTTTTGCTGCGGGTGTTTCACATTGGATCATTCCCATTTGACCAGATGGACGTGAAAAAACTTGTATAAATCTTAATAATTAGATATCATGCGTTAATTCCATGTGACTCTGAAGTGATTATCATGTTTTATTCCACATCTATGCATGTATGAATTTAAAGCTAATATACATATGTATGTGTTATGGAGGGCATATGTGTTTATGCTATGTAGGGAAGATTGAGGGAGATATTAAAAAGAAGGAGAAAACCTAATAGGACTTTGAAAGAGGTGACAAGAAGGGATATGAATGCTTGTTTTCACTTACCGAGGATGGGGACTTAGGATCCAGTGGCAAACCAGGGTCCATAGAGCCGACCCCACTTTAGTTTGGACAAGGCAGACGACGATAGAGTATGTGCATATAGGAAAATTTCTCATGTATAAAGATAGTGATTAGCATAACATAAACACATCATGCTTCATCATATTCGTAATTTTGTAATGCACTAAAAAAGTTCAGAAAATGGGCACCAAAATTCAGAATCATGCAGGTTGGAGTGCAGTGTGTATATATATATCTGGAAATAGCTACAACCAAAGTCTGCTACGACAAAAAAAAGCAAATGGATTCCTTACTTGGATCTGTAGTAGAGATTGAAGCTACACCATTGAATGAACACGACCCGGAGAGACCTCCCCATCTTGTGATAATATGTATCAAAAGCATACGTTGCATGGGCCTCCACCGTATCTGGCTCATAGCATGGCTGCCCTTGCACCAATGGTGAGCAATTCACCTTCCCAGGCCCGCAGGCCCAGTCCAGCGCTGCCTGCAACATCTTTGGATCTGCCCCCTCCTTCGCCCTGCAGTAGGTTTGGTTTGTTGTGTCGTTCGCCAAAACCACACCCGAATCCGTTAAGTGCAATATATATATTGGTGCCCCATTTGCATCGAACAGTCCCCAGTTTTTCTCTGAGACCGACCCTGGCCTCAAATCCTCATTATAAAGCTCGTATATGTACGTGCTAACTGGCACACCAGGATACTTTGGTGTACCAGTGTTGTTCAACACATGTTTTATCAAATTGCTATTGTATGTGTTGGCATTGTCAACATTGGCATCCGGCTCCGACGCATCACCTTTTGCAGGCCACCCCGTTTCAGTTACGACAACAGGGATGTTAGTGAAGTTCAAGTAGGCCATCGCAAAGCGGGCAGCGTCGAGGACAGCATCAAAGACGTTGGTGTAGTGTAAAAGAGTGTTGGAGTCAACGGCTTCTTTGTTAGGTAGGAGTGGCTTGAATAGCGCGTAATCTAATGGAATTGCACCGTTGGATTGCATGTAGTCATAGTACGGGTACACATTGAGCATGAGGTAGGAATCTGTGGATTGTAGGAATTTGAGCATGGGCACTAAGACAGGATCCCACGAACGGTTGAAGAATGCTTGTGAGGGTGGGAAGGAGTCAAGGATTATTGAGGAAGGGAGTGGGGTGGAGACTTTGATAAGCTTGTCGAGGTTGGAGGCAACAAGGGCGGAATGTATGAATTGGAGAGCGTTTACAAGTACACGTGCAGCATTTGGGAGGGTGCTGAGGACCTCGGAACCAATGGCAATGGAAGTTATGTTTGTGGCAGGGACGTGGGCCACGACGTTGCGGGAGACCCAGTTTGCAGCTGTGGCATTGGACTGGCCGACACCAAGGAGCTCATTGTTGGGAACAGAGATGGCGACGCGGATGCCACTGTTGGCGAGGGCGAGGAGCATGCCGCGGTCAGCATCATAGAGACGGATGTGCCGGATATTTTGGGCCTTCAGGAGGGCCACCACCTGTGTTGGATCAGGCATGTCTGAGAGCTCAGTGCCGATATTCACACCAATAAACGCATCTGCATGGCAGGCAACAAAAATGAGATGGGGGTTAGTGAAAGAGGTGAATGATTATAGTGGAATTACTGTGAGTATTGCTTAAGCCATCAATTTATAGGCCACCAAACAGATGGTTACTATTGGGCTAAACACAGGACCATTGGATGAATGGTTCAGATCTCATACCAAGCATGTGATTTCAGATTAATGACTTGGACTCTTAGCACAACATAAACTGAAATTGAGCTCGATTGATGTACTCATGCTACATTGGGAAGTTGGTCTACCACAATCCCCAAAGGGAACTGTAATGGATTCAATCCCATTTGAATTTGCATTGCAGTTCCCATCAACTGTCCTCGTAATGGTAGACAAGCTTTTTTTGTGTAACTGGGGTGAGTAATTTTTTTCCATAATATGTCAGAGGGTCTAGTGTTAAATACTTCTTTCTATCCATACACATGGCACAAACATACAAGATCCAGAACGTTGATATGCTGGGCCCTACAATGGATGAGACATATCTTGGCACATGCGGCCCATTGAGCCTAACTATGCTTTACTCATTAGACTAATATTAGAGTTTACTTGTGATAACAAAACCACCACTATAAGCAATCCTACCCAAATGCTAACAAATGCAGCTCACCATAATTCATGAGAAACCACTATTACTATGACAGGTTTGCTCGAATACATCCCGACCTACTGCAATGTGATGCGTTGGGTCTTTATCCTTTAAATCTGGACTGTCTTCCAATGATCCAAACCATTTATACGATGAGTCCTGACTTATGTTGCAGATATGCAATGAATAAAATATCTTAAATTCGATCATTTCAACCATTTGAAATTTGGAACTTTTGCTTTGAAAATGATCAATCACCATAACCTTTGTGTAATCAAAGGGTTGAAAACATTCAATGTGATAAAATTTTCAAGCATTCCCCATTCAACGGGAGCCCCCTTATCGGATAAACAGTTTGGGTCATTGGAAAAAAGAAAAAAAAGAAAAAAAATCGAACAGATGAAGTCCGGATGTATCACATTGCAATACATCGGGATGTGTATAAGTGAACCTCTTACTCTGATCACCAGCCCAACAGTGAAGCCCTTCCCCTTCCAAATCAAGCAATACAATCCCAACTCATTGTTATTGTTTTCTTGATCCATTCCAAAACCCACAATGGTCAGACTACATTAGAAGTTGCTTAAATGCTGGCTGTTAGTGGGACTATTTCCAACCTTCTATTTGTGATCATCAAAACCCTCCTATCTATGATACCTACTTACTTCCCAATAGACCACCTATGCCTATCGAATCCACTCAGATAGCTCAATTTCATGTATAAAATTCTTACCCATGTCATATCCATGTCGAACTGGTGGCATATTGATGCCAGATCCAGGTACATATCAATGTCAGATCCAGGTATCATAGCGTCATACAAGGTAGGGCCCAACGGATTCCAGATCCCACATCATGCCACATGATAAAGTGCTTGAAAAATAATTGCATCAGATACTTTACCTGGTAAGCTCAACTCAAAATTTTAATACACTGGGCATCGTGTTTTGCAGCACGTACCACAGCCTTTTATACATTAAACAAAGTTAAGGCATGGGTCACAGCATTATTTTAAGCGTATGCACCATTCTCTAGCTAGGAAACAATGTTCTGATATTCTCTCCAATAAGAAATATAAACCAACAACACAGGCCACCAGAGGAATCTATTAAATAAACAAGCATTAAAGAAAGCAGTGTAGCAATTCCATAAGTCATTATGATGAATAAAAAAGTATATAAATAATTTAAAAGTTCCATTTTAGGCTAATCATTGCAGAAATTACTGCAAGTTGTATTGATTTTTTTTTATATATCACATTCATAGCCACATTGGACAATGGCCCACATTCCAAAGGGCAAAAGCAGAGTGACGGATGGGTATAATCATGGTGGGCCCCATGACACAGCCCGTTCAAAATGGCAAAGCCTAAGTGATCGATGGTAAAACATTGTGGGGCCCACGAGACAGTTGCATCGCTGTATGGGCATTGTTACTATCAATTCGATTAGTAGATATGATGAAATAGAAAAGTATATAACTCATTAAAAATTTCCCTTTCGACCAAATCATTATATAAATTACTGTCGCAGTATATCACATTAAAACCTGCATCAGACAACAGTCGTCATTGCAAAAGCCCAGGCACAGGATGGCAACATCACCATGCACATGGTAATTCGTGCGTCACTAATGTGAGCCCCTGCATCATATAAATTGCAATCTACCACATAGTATGCATCTTTCATCCATTTTCCAAGCATTCGATGCAGTATGGATCAAGAACATCTCTCTCTCTTGCGCACCAAATCAGAAGAGAACTCGTGAGCACTTTTTGATGGCTCATCACACGTGATGTGAGCCGTGAATCTGAACCATCCAGGTAATGCAGCACCTCAAAAAACCCCAAGGCCCAACTTTTAACCTGATCCAAAGCTCTGGTGGGCCATGGCAGAGAGAGAGAGAGGTAAATCAAGGGAGGAAACTGTTTCCTTTTGCCAAGGCCCACCAAAAAGTTCTGGATCAGGGTAAAAGTTGGCCCCTGGGGTTTTTTGGCGTGCTGCATCACGCGGACTATTCCGATTCAGGTTCACATTACTTCTGATGAGCTTTGAAAAAATGCTCATTTGCTCTCGTGAGAACTTTGCGCAAGTGAGCATTCCTCTTTCTCTCTATCTATATATGCGCGCACACACACACAAGCATTTGTTAGTGCTAAAAAGAAGGATATTAGTATTATATAATCCATGTCCCTGGCCAATGCTAACATAACAGCATTACACACTACTTTCAAGAGCCCATCTACAAACACCACATAAAAAGCATTGCATACATGCAAGAAACGGTCATGCGATCAGGACCATTCATCAAGTGTCACTCATAAAGAAACGTACCAATCAAACCAGGTGGGCCACACCCATATGAAGAAGTGGATTGTAAAAAAGATAACGGCAGAGATCGTGCTAGTGTGTTCCCATTGGCACATGTGGGGCACTTGAGCTTTGCCTTTCCAGATGGGCACTTGCAAGTGGGACGACATGCATCACATCAACCCTTTATGATCAAACGAAATTATTACCAAAATCTACGTCTGGAGCCTTATTTTACAGAAATTATTGGGAAAATCTGCTTTTGGAGACTAGTTGGTGGACAAACGGTATAGATCATTGATCATATGATGTCTTTCATGCACATGCAAATGCGGTGAAATGATTGGTCAGGATTCTTTTGGTCTCTCATAAATCACGGCGAGACTCGTGTGGCACTGTATCTTTCTCAAATGTGCTACTCACGTACGGCGATCCAAACCATCCTAATCGTGGGGCACATACGGATGGTTGGGATCACAAATGTGGTGGGGCCACTCATGGTTGGGATCACACTGTATCTTTCTCAAATGTGCTACTCACGTACGGCGATCCAAACCATCCTAATCGTGGGGCACATACGGATGGTTGGGATCACAAATGTGGTGGGGCCACTCATGTGTGGCTATCCAGACTCCTTACTGGTCACGCTGTGGGCCCCACAATGATGGATGTGTTTTATCCATGCCGTCCTTCAGTTTTTCCAGCTAATTTTAGGGCATTCTGTGAGGCAGATCCAAATCTAAGGTGGACCATACCACAGGAAACATCGGTGATTGAACCTCCACCATTAAAAGCTTCTCTGGAGGGCCACAAAAGTTTTGGATCAAGCTGATATTTGTGTTTTCCTTTCATCCAGGTTCGTGTGACCTAATTAACGTGCTGGATGGCAAATAAGCATTACAGTGGGTCCTATGGACATTTTAATGGTGGGTGTTTAATCACCACTGTTTTACTGTGGTGTAGCCTACCTTATATTTGTATCTGCTTCATTTTTTTAGCCTGTACCCTGAAATAATGGGAGGCCGGATTGCGTCCGACACCTAGTTGGACCTTTAAGCGTACGACAAGTGCTGTACGAGGGTGGCCTACTGTGATATATCCATTTATCCGTGCCGTCCACTCATTTTCTGAGATCATGTTAAGAGATGAGCCCAAAATTGAGGCAGATCCAACGGTGTTATAGACCACACCATAGATGACACTTGCATTTAATGCAACTTGAAATTATGCTATTTGCATTTATGGCAACCAAGCAACCAAGCTTACTACTTGGTGTGTTTGACTACAGCGTTGGATCTTACTCAATGTTGGGTTCATACCTTAACATAATCTTATAAGAGGGATGGACGGCTTGGATAAACCGATACATCACAGTGGTCCCCAGACAGTTCTGATCGGACGCAATCGACTAATGATGTGCAGCGTGATAAAACAAATACATCATGGTTGGGCTCAGAGAGCTTTTCCAGCACTCTCGGTACCAGGTGGGACCCACCTGGAAGATCGTGATCTGACCAAAAGAATTCTACCACAAGTACATGTTGTTAGCAGCCATCTGATACACGGCTCAGACATACTACATACACGTGCCACGTGGGTGTGCGCGTGTAGGATAGATCAAGCATCACGTCGAGACGTTTGTTTGTACATGAAAGCGGGTCACTAACGCGGTCCACACAAAAATCAAAGAAAATACAAAACTGAGGGGGCCGTCTGACGTGGAAATGTCAGACGGCCAACTACACACTAAGGGTTGCTATCGTCATTTTCCAAAAGCAGACAGCTTTACTCTCTTCCTTAACATTTTTTTTTACCACGGAGGAAACAAAGGCACCTGCGGTGGAGCCCGTCCAGGTGGGCCCCACCGTCTTGGATGCTCTAGTCATCAGGTGTACGGTGTGCCGATCTTGTATGTTGAATAAGGACCGTTCGTTGATATTATTTCAACCTCTGTTATCTTTCATACATGTGTGGCCCACTTGAAGGTCGCAGAGACCTGGCCACCACGTATCAGGTGGGAGCAATCTGGTGAACGACCGGGATCTTACAGACACGTGCTAGAGTAGCATTCGTGCACTTATTAAAAAAACGAAAAGGGAAAACGAATATGTTCGCGCCAGCCACATTCCATACATGAATGTCGATCCGCAGCGTCAAAACCGTAGGCAACTGATGCCCACTAAATGGACGGTTAAAAAGAAAGCAATCGGTGGTACAAATTACAGGCTAAATCAAATGGTTAAGGGTGTCCGTTGAACGTGATTTCAAGTTCTGATCCCCTCCAACAATGGGCCCACCACCGTTAAGATTGTCCACTGAGTGTGTTTTCCATGCTGTAATCCATCCACAGTGGGGCCCACAATTTTCACGGTGGGATAGGCACACATGCACATCAGATGATTAGTAGGCAAGATTAGAATTGTGGCAAACGCACATGCCACACCGATATAAAAGAATAAAGAAAAGAAGAAGAAAAGCACAAAGGACAGAAGACCAATAGGGTTATTGTCTGGAAGACAATCCTCCGGTCTACGGCTCTGTGAGTTTGCTACTAGTTACATTAGTTAAATCAGACAGTCCATTCGATAGATCTGAACCGTCCACTAAGTCCATAGCACATTTAATAGGCTACCAAACAAAAACCTTACAGTTTGAATGATCTAATCAATCTTTGATTTAAGCCTTATTATCCAGAGCCATTCATTTTCGAACCCATGGATGAGACGGTTACAATTGCCTAACAAAAGTAATTATCTAGAATCGGGAGCAATCCATGACATGCCCTAACACATAGATGGATGAAATTACTGATTGGACCTAGTTTGTGTAAATTTTCCTGACCGTCCATATTAAAGACCGTTGATGTTAACGATTGATATTCGTCAAACCGGTGCATATTTATTTGGTAGCCTATGAAATATGCACTGAACCTAATGAACAGGTGTAGAATAATGGATTGGACAGTCTAAGTGTCCCAGTACAATTAGGAGCACCATAAGCTATAGTGCACCGAAAGCATTGATGCAATTCTTCCGAATAAAAAACTCCTCCTTGTATAATTTATCGTCCCCAAAATACCAAACGTCACAGAAAAAATAACAAAAATACCATTCTCTCCTCTAATTTATTACTCCCCAACCATTTAATAAAGCTTTCGGCTTTTTAAAAAATATATTGAAGAAAAAAAATAAAACTCCAAAATCATCTAAGAATCTCAAACAGAAGGGTCCTTAACAAAAAATAAAAATAGAACTCCAAAATCCAAAAAAAAAATAAAAGAAAAAAAAGAAAAAGAAAAAAGAAAAAAGAAAAAAGCCTGCATTTCTCAGCTTAGATCATCAAAACCATCCAATCCACTAAATAAAAAGACAGAACTTGTAATAAAAACGATAGAAAATGGATCAAAATCTTCCCAAAACACATGAATCCCAGAACATACTGCAAAAACCCAAATGAGTTTTCATCAGAAAGCTCAAAAATCCAATAAAACACATTAATCCCAGAGAATAATGGAATAACCCACATGGGTTTTCAACAGGAAGCTCAAATATCCAATCTCATAAAGAAAAATGGAAAAACGATTAATGGGTTTTCTACTATAAAAACACAGAGCAAGAGAGAGAGAGAGAAAACGCACCTTGAGCAACAGCAACAACAGAGAGAGCCAAAAGTAGAAGAAGAAACAGAGCCATTGATTCTACTACAAAAGCTTCAATCTTTCAAAAGCGTGCAAACAGATGAGGAAAAACCTAGGAAAAAATTTCTTCACAGAGAGGAGGAAGAAGAAAGGCTTCTCTTTTATTACAGCGAGAGTAAGGATGGTAGGAGTAATGGTCAAGATAGAATAATGAAAAAGTGGGGTTTTTAAAGGGTTTTGTTGTACTAAGATGTTTGCACCAATCACGTGTGGGCCGTATCAGAAAATGGACGGCTGAGATTTGTCTGCAGTTTAAACCAGGGCGGGGCTTGGGCTTCGGGCAGCAAAGAGCAGAGGTATTTGTAGCCGTTTGCCTTGTCGCGAGCACCGAGGTTGCCAGTGCTGACGTGGCACGCAGCTTGTTTCAACGGTCTGATTCCGGACACTGCTTTTTAAAGTGGAGAAAACGAGGCAAGGTAAAAGTGAATTCGAGCGAGTACGTTTTTCTGGCATTCGCATCTGACACATGCAAAAGGTGTACACGTGTGAGAGAGATACAGACCTCTGATCATGCGGATCCATGATGTTTATGCCTTTGTCTTGGAAATCAGGTCGGTCTGGTCATCAGATGAGACGTCAGTTATATAAATAAATGGACGATCGAAATTAAACAGACGGTTCAGATGTGCGCTTGTGGCCATCTGATGATCAAGCAAGGCGTCAACCCTGTGGGCCCATCTGATGGGCGGATTGGATCTTACACACGGGTGCCAGTTGCCACACACTACGGGATAAGCTTCAAATTACGATGCTTGAAACAATGCTATTGATGCCTCGTTTTGCCTTCCTATGATCTGGAACGTTCATTTGTTGGATAGCTACGCCCGAAAAATTCACCTATCTCACGATCCTAGACATCCAATTTGTGGAGTTTAAATGGATGGATGAAAAGAATGGGCATGACTACAAATGACCTGAGGAGACAATGGGTAGGGTCGACTCACGGGTCGATTGGCCCCACACGCTTCTAAGCTAGGTTTCGAGCCATGTTTATCAATGGTAGCATAGGCCATGCCTTGACCTGATTTTTATGTGATTGCATTTTATCAGGCAAAATCATTTTAAGTAATCGAGTTGGATTAGGATATATCATTTTACAGCTTGAATCCACGTACCACAGAGGAAATCGCCTCCCATGATCTTTAAGCTTGAATGATTCCGGAGAGTGTTCGACTTTAGGGCTTGTTGGGTCAGGCGGTATTAAATTGGATGGAATTGTATTAGATGGATTAACATCATTATTGTCAAATGACGGTATGTGTGGAAATACCATTGCATTTTGACTATTCAATCCTTATATTTGGAATTAGATTTTTCTTCTAGAAAAATATTGTATTTAGCTAAAATCATGTTTGGTAGACCATTGAATTGTAATCAACAAACTAGATTCACGTACAAATGATGTTAATCACTTGTACACGAATACAACTCAAATGTCACATGTAAATGATGCATATGGATGGATGACATGGATAAAACACATGCATCAATGTGGGCCACAAATGTAGTGGATTTCAAATCCACTAAAAATCCCACACGGTACCAAATGCAATTCTATCCCACCTGATCCCAACCCTTTCCCATCGCCTCCAAACTCTTATGGAATTTGAACAGGACCCAATGCAATGCAATTCCATTCCACTTAATCCATGGGATTAGGTGGAAAGATTTATAAGTTGCCTTTGGAAATTGTCAAATTTAAATCCATGCAAATCTATAAATTTGATGGGTTTATAGATTTAGCAGATTCTCATTCTCATTTTTTAGTCTCAAACTAATGTAGGATAAGAACCCCCTAATGAAGGGCATGGGTCAAGTACATTTCCATTGTACATGGATTAAAAAAAGATAAATAAAAAGTCGATAAAATTATCAACAATTTCCTCATGGATGAACTAAAAGAAGGTAGATCGTAAATCAGCCATAACTTTTAATCCGGGAGGAGTTATGGGACGCACAATATATGGATTCCTACTGAAATTTTCTTTTGTGGTGAACTGACTGTTTCGTCAGAAAATGCGTAGTGACAGCAGAAAAAATGAAATTTTAGGAGAAACAGTTATTTTTAGTATTTTCAATTTTTTAATGTTTCATTCTTTGTAGAGTTTTGTTTATTTAGGAGTTTCTATTTTTTCTTAATAATGAGTTTTAGAAAGACTCTACTAGTAATAGACTTTAGTTAGGATTTACTATTTTAGTAACTTTCTATTTCGAAAAACTTACTATTTTTAGTAAATACGAATTAAGGTTTGTTTAGGATTATATAAGGTTGTTAAATTTATTTTTAATGTAATTTATTTTATTATTCAATTAATTATTACGAATTTCTTAGGAATTATTTTTTGTTTTCTATCTCTTTCCCTCGTGGATTCGAGGAAGTTCGGTTGAGGAGTTTCAGAAGCCTTATGGATTTAAGGTAATTATTCGGTGAGGGAGACGATGATCGACCTTACTATGCCTCCTTATGTCAGTGGTATCAGAGCGAGGAATTCACCTCGGGACGATGACTTTTAATCAAGGGTCGGGTTCTCATCCTACGGACGATGCTTTAAGGGATTATCTCACGGTTGTGGCTTTTGAAGTAACACAGTGGGAGAACAAAACAGCGCAGCGGGAGAATCGATTGATTCTGCAAGGTATACAGTCAACCATTGACCGCATTGTAGCGACATTAATTTTGCCCCAAGTCCAAAGCCGACGCTTAGTCACCTGAGATTGTTGTACGGAACAATCCCATATTCCGTAGAGCACCCCCGATGACTAATCGTAAGGCTACCCTAGACTATTCAGAACTCAGCAATGAAGAGGTCGAAGACATTATTGTACGACAGCCTGTGCACGGGAATGATTGTGTGGATCGTATTGAAAGAGATTTTTGAGGTAAAGTTGAACTTCCTAGTTTTAATGGCTTATTGCGTATAGAGGATACTCCAAGTTATGGAAATCTTGCTCTTGAAAACTCTCCACTGCTAACAATTGCAATCAATGAAATTATGAGGAATGCTCAAGAAACTTCTATTAAATCCTAAGAATGGTGCTTTGGACATTATTCAAATACCAACCATTAGTTAGATTTTAGCACTAGTGCCAAGGTCTCCAAAGTTTTATGTCTTTTTTTGCGCAAAAGGTGACCATGTAGTTTCAAATGATACTTTGGTAATATCTACGATAAAAGATTGGAAGGCATTGCAAGGTGACCAAGTAAAAACTAAGATAATGAAAGGCGACACAATCGTTGAACCTTATCTCTTATATAAGGTGGAGCAGAAGTAAAAAAAGAATAATAAACGTCGACCCCTGAAGCTACGAGCGTGTTGTGGATCAAGTCCGAAGAGAGAACTCGAGGATGAGTTTTTTTTTTTTTTTTTTTTTAAGTGAAGGGGTCTGATGTAGGACAAGAACCCCCTAATGAAGGGCATGGATCAAACACATTTCTATCATACATGGATTGAAAAGATCAAGGAGAAGTCAACAAAATCGATAATTTCCTTATGAATGGACCAGAAGAATGCGGTTCAATTGTAAATTGGCCATAACTTTTGATCCAGGAGGAGTTACAGGACGCACAACATATGGATTCCTACTGAAATTTCATTTTGTAGTGAACCAACCCACAATAGTGGTTGTGTCCAATCCATCCGTTTCTCCAAAAAAATGCGCAATGACAGCAAAAAAACAGGAGTTGAGGGGAAAATGCTATTTTTAATAATTCTGATTTTTTAGTATTTCCTTCCTTTTAGAGTTTTGTTTATTTGGTTTGTTTAGGAGTTTCTAATTTTACTTAATAATGAGTTTTAGAAAGACTCTACTTAGTAATAGACTTTAGTCAGGATTTTACTATTTCAGTAACTTTCTATTTTGAAAAACTTACTATTTTTAGTAGATACAAATTAGGGTTTATTTAGGGTTATATAAGGTTGTTAAATTCATTTTTAATGTAATTTATTTTATTATTCAATTAATTATTATGAATTTCTTAGGAATCATTGAAATTGTGCTTATAGCTTACACTTGAGGCGCTATATGTGCGGAAGCATAGAGCGGAGTTACTAAAACTATAGCTAAGTCCTAAGGGGGTAATTAAGACCAATTTAAAATTCATTGCCTAATTAAACTAATTCTCCAATTAAGTCTTTAATTAAGAAATAACATTTAGGCTTCTAAGCCTAAGTGGGTCCAATCTCATAGACTACAAATGATCTAGTAATTAAGCATCTAGTCTACATAGTGAACATACATCTTGTATGTGAATCTAATTACCAAGTACATAGCATACAGTCCATTCAAACATTCATATAATAATAATGAATAAGCACTACATGAATAACAATGTGCTTAAAATGACAATCACAAACATAAGCATATATAGTGGTTCGACTACTTGTCTACTCCACTCCAGGTTGTCGTTCTCAACCTATGAGAACACCAGATTTCACTATAATGGAGGTCTTAAATCAAGTTTACCTATCAAACTTTACACGGAGGTTTTTGCATAGATTCATCTCTTAACCTGAATGAAAGTTTTACGGGTTCACTTCTCAACCCAAGTGCTCACAGGTTCCACCCAACCCAGGAGTTTAAACAAAGTGCCTCATAATCTAAGAGTTTTAACAAGGTTTCTCCCAACTCTCCAATCCTATATAAGATACTTACAATGGTTTCTCAGGCTAACTAATAACCTACACGTATACACTCGTGCCGATGGACCATGTACACAACCATGTCAGTGGCTCCCCTTGGAGACTTGACAATTTAAGTTCTACTCAAGAGCCAAGGTACTACAACCGAACTTCAATTTAGGCGTAACACACAAGCCAAGGTCCTACAATTAAACCTCAATGGTTTTGAGCTTTAGAATTGAGCCAAGGTCCTACAATCGAACCTAGCGTATACTCCTACCAGAGGCTCCCCACGGAGACTTGATTCAGCCTTACACAAGGGTCTATGTCATACAACCGAATCTGTTGAATTTTGTAATTCAAGCTCTCATTAGCATTCCTACACAAGGAAGGAGCATGAACCAGACCCTTACAAATGACAACTTACTTGTTGAATTGAGCCCATTTTGTTGCGCCTCTTAGGTCGCTTGATCTTCACTCTCTCGTGCTTCAATCATCTCCCCTTTACTCCCCCGATCTTGTTGTTTTTGTGTCACCAATGTTTCAGCTCAAAAAATCAATTTCCTTACATGAGATGCTCCAATTGAGATGCCCAAGATGTTAGGAGATGGGGGTGAATCCTCTACAACCAGTAGGAAATGGTTGCTTAGAGGAATATACCTAATTGAATCTCTAGGATGTGTTTAGACAAAGATTTTTACCTATGGTCAAGATGCCTAAACTCATAAAGATCAAAAGGGATCAAGTTCATCTTCTAAATGAGCTTTGAATGCTCAATTCTTGTGATAAATCACAAGGAAGATGACTTAATAGGTTAGGATTAAAGCCTAATGGTATTGGCAATGATAGTGGCTTCTAATGTTTTAAAATCCATTTCTTAAGCTTAAAAATCGGTAAATCTTGAATGGTTACAAAACAAGTAGATAATGGTCACTTCGACGGCATCAAACTCAGCTTTGATGGTATTGAAGATTCCTTCGATAGCTCGAAATCACACTTCGATGGAATCGAAGAACTGTCTAAAGAGTTTTTCAAGTTGTTGGACATTCAGTTCAATAGCATCTAACACTCTTCGATGGCATCGAAAAAGCCATTTCGATGGGATCGAAAGGTTGTTTGATGGGATCGAAGAACCGTCTAAAGAGTTTACATTTGTTGTTGGACATATGTTCGATGGCTTGAAGTAGTCTTCAATGGCTTTGAAGACTCATCGAAATGTTTTACGATGGCATCGAACACCAATCGAAAACTGTTGTTTGGGTCAATTTGTTTACAATAGCTTACACCTTCTTTATTAGCTAAACTTATTCTGTTTTTATAAGTGTTTTAAGGCTAATGATGATAATTAAGGATTTTAATAAATGGTCCAAGTCATCTAGAGGTTTTGGTTGTTTTAGTCCTAGGGGTTAGGTCACTAAGGCATCTCTTTTACCTATTCTTCTTCCTTGATGCTTCTTATCCACTTGAATATTTGGTCTTCAGTTTTCTAAGGCTCAACTGACATTACAACACTTGGACGCACATGATTGATAAATAAGGTGCACTGGTATGTCATAGAAAAGTGCAATTATAATTATTTTCTGTTTTCTATCTCTTTCCCTTGTGGATTCAAGGATATCCAGTTGAGGAGTCTCAGAAGCCTTGTGGATTCAAGGTAATTATCTGGTGAGGGAGACGGTAATCAACCTTACCACGCCCTCCCTGCATCACAAACCAGTGAGTGACTAATACACTCCCGCTTGAAGCAAATTTGTGGGATTTATAGTCCTTCAAAAACAACAAATGGCCTCGATCATTTGCTTGACTTTAGCTTCTTTGGCTATGACTGATTGAGAGAGGCTTCAAGGAAAGCTCTAGCATTAACCATCCATAGGCCCGTTTGGTTTTTTGAGGCTTCAAGGCAAGCTCTAGCATTAACCATCCTTAGGGCTTGTTTGGTTTTTCAATTACAATGGTAAATGACTGTAAATGGGTAATGATCAATTACTTTTGTAATTGTGTGGTGACATCATTTGCATTTCATTGAAATGATTTTTTTCATCTGCATTGCTTCTTTCATCCATGAATGTTGTAACAATGAAGTTTTATAACGTGAAAATATAATGATTACAATTTACTTTCTTCCTTTACAAATTATATTTAACTCTCGATTATTGAGCTACAATTCTAAGCCCTTAATGTCATTCAAAACTTAAAAAGTTAACATTTGTTTTCAATTGATCTTATGAGCTTAAATGCATTAACAATTGATGCTGAGCGTGTCTACCTTAATATGTTTACCAAGCACCTTGATAATTTCCTCTAGATCGAGTAAGCCATTCTTAGAATTCCACCAAAATCTGGTGGAGCCCAGTGCAAAATGAGGCCTTTCAGAATTTGACCTTCGGAGGTCGAAAGAAGGGGTCTAGAGTTGAAGAATCATCTTGACTTTCAAAGAGCCTCATAACATCTTGTTTAAAAGAAAATAAAAATATCCAGAAATTCTTTAGCTCTAGATGGCTCTAAGGGCCCGTTTGGATTGTAAGTTTAAATAAGCTACTTATTACATAAGTAACTTATCTTAGTTTCTTCTTAATTAGGAAATAAGTATCTTTGGTAAACAACCTGCTTATCAACCAAAAAGTCAAAAAACATATTTGTTTCCAAAATCATTCATCAAGTCTGTTTAGTCATTGCACATCCACGATCCATCATTTGGGGCCAACCTTTGGTGTGGATTGTTCATTTTGTGGGCCCCACCTTTGATGTGGGCAATACATCATTTGGGGCCCACCTTGGATGTGGGCCATTTGCACCGTTATTTATGTAGGGCCCACCTTTGATGTTGGTCATCCATCAAGTCGGCCCACCATCAATATCCACTGCCCATCATGTAGAGCCACCTTTAATGTGGATCGCCCCAAATGTGGGGCCCACTTCTAATGTGGGCCTTCCATCATGCAGGACTCGCCTTGGATATGAGCCACTCATCATTAGGGCTGACCAACGGTGGGCGTCAATGACCACTATTTCTTGAGGCACAGTCTATTCGAGATTGGATTCTGTTTCATTTTTGGGATGGACCAACAAAGGTGGACGGTGTGGATTTCATGTGCACAGCTTGTGGCCCCACTACCTAGTGGGCCACTCAAAACTAGTTGGAAAAACAAATAAATGGCATGAGTAAAACGCATCACGTTAGGCCAGGGAGGTTTCAATGATGTCATCATTATCACGGTTGCTTCCTTATGTGGGGTCCACCTGAGGTTTAGATAGTCAATGTGGGCTGGGCAGTTAGATAGTCAATGTGGGCTGGGCAGTTGCCACGAAAATCAACACTTTTACAACTATGGAGGAGCACCTCTTGTTTTCGCAGGTGGTGAAAAAGTAGAAGAGCAAAATAAAAATATTGAAATACTTGATTGACTTTCAACAAATAAGTAATGATCATTATTTATTAACCAAACTAACTTATCTTAAATAAGTTACTTAACTGCTGCCATTAGCAAGAGAAATAACTTATTTGGTGGTATCCAAACAGGCCCTAAATCAGTAACACTTGTAAAGAGGCCCGAGATCGGCATATTTGAAATTGTGTATAACTAATAAGAGAATCACCCATTTGAATATTTTAATGAAATTGTACTCTTTGCTTCCTCAGGCACTTTGCCCTCAAAGGAAGCTAATGCCAATCTCTTCTCACGCGAATAAATGCCAATGCAGAACAAGTGTGAAATATGAGCTTCCAATCAGTTAAGCTACATTATTGGTACCGTATGTCATAAAAGCCAGGGCATGTCACAAGTCGTATAGTCTACAACCAAAAAGCAGATTTGACAGCTAGAAAAAAAGTGTTTCAACCATGGCCCACCCAAGAAGTGATGGCCTGATTTTTTTTTTTTTGAGTAAAAGATAAATGAACTATTTAGAACTTGCGAGAAGGCCCGAATATGCCACACATTATATGAATTGAGTACTTTGATTATATTGGGAATAAAAAAAGAAATTGGGCATAGTTAATTCACAAGTAATAGTGAGCGCGGATGGTCTGTGTTGCAGGCACATAAAAATTCAGTGCCATCTATTCTCATTGGCCCACGTCATTGACGTCAGCACACAAAACAAGGGACGCGGATTTCATGGGGAAGCCTTGCTCAGGAGCTCTGGAACCTAGTTGGACCCATAGTTATGTTTTCTGATAAATCTACTCTGTCCATCCGTTTTGCGAGCTCGTTTTAGGAGATGGTAACAAAACTGAATCGGATCCAAGACTCAAGTGGGCCGAAAACGTGATGATTGAACATCCACAGTTGAAATATTTGTGGGGCCATAGGAGTTTCGAATCAGGATAATATTTGTTTTTTCAGTTCATCCCAGTAGTAGTGGCGTTACGAACGGTGTGGATGTCATATAATCAACACTGCGGACCTCAGGGAGGATTCAACGGTATAAAAATTATAGTGAGGCCTACTTGGATCTGGTTAATTTTTGTTCTCATGTCCGAAAATGAGCTCTGAAAACGGATAGATAGGGTGGATTTATCAGACAACATCACTGGCCCACCTAAGTTCCCAGCGCAGCAAGGCTTCTGCAGTGAATCCGCGCCCCGCCGATTCTCCTCAAGTATGATTGCGTTCTACACAACCCCACTTTTACCGTGTGGAGTTTCTCTGGCCTCACCATGATCTATCTGTTAGATCCGCACCATCCATCAATTTTATCAGATTATTCTAAAGAATAAGACAAAAGAAAAAAAGCACATCCAAAGATCAAGTGGACCACACGACAAAAAAAACATGGGATTGAATGACGTTGAAACCGTTCCACTGTGAGGTTTATTTTCCACCTAACCTTTTCATAAGGTCACTCAGACCTTGATGAAGGGAAAACACAAACATCATATTGATCAGAGTCGTCTGTGACCCCAAGAAGTTTTCAAGGGTAGGCGTTCAATTCCCACTCTTTCTTGTCGTGTGGCCCACTTGAGCTTGGATGTGACTCGTTTTCAACCACGTGATTAAAAGATATGAAACAAAATGGATGGACGGTGTGGATCTAATAAATACATCATGATGACCCCACGTAAGTTCTACATTTCAACCGTTCCGGTTTTCTTCTCTCTGGTGAGCAGCGGCGGAATTTCTTGATTGACGTGGGAAATTTATGTGGGCCCATGATGATTTATTTCTAAGATCCACACCGTTCATATAATTTTTCAGATCTTTCTAGGAAATAACTCTAAAAACAAGCAGATCCAAAGCTCAAGTGGAACACACCGTAGGAAACAATTGATGATACCGTTGAAAACTTCTTAGGGCCACAGACGGCTCTGATCAAGCAGATATTTGTGTTGTACCTTCATCCAGGTCTGGGTTACCTTATGAACAGGTTAGATGTCAGATAAGCCTCACGCTTGGCCCTAGGAAGGTTTCAACCACAGTTTGTGTGATCCTCATTGCTTTCTTTGGTGTGGTCCACTTGAGCTTTTGATGTAATTCATATTTAGACTCATGCTATCAAAATATTTGGAAAAAACGATGGACGGTGTGGATGTAACACAAAGGTCATGGTGAGGGGCGGCGAAGCTTCACAGGTTAAAAGTTGTGCTATGTAGCCGTGTACGGGAGGAAAGAAATTCGGAGTACTTCGTGAGATGGAGATATAGAAAATGACGTCGGCTAATGAGAAGCGCCACTGGAATTTACTGTGCTTTCAACACAGACGATCCACACTCAAGGTTAATGGGACCGGCTATTCACCATTGGCCTATGCCCAGCATCGCCTGACATCAGGCCTAGATTTCAAACCTGGGCTTAGGCCTCAAACCAAGATAAGGGTTCCAAGACCTGACTTTATACATGGCTATTGACATCAGCTGAGTTCTTCCACTGAGATGGTTGACATTCACATTTTATCTATTTGTTAAAAGTAACGGAGGATGTTTCGAATGACTTGGTTGGGTGAAAAGGGTGCGAATTAGATGTTACCCTGGTAACACCTCAGTGGGTGTTACCCCTACCGTGTGGGGCTCATCGTGATGTATTTTTTTATATATCTATACCGTCTGTCTGTTTTCTCATATCATTTCAAGATATGATCCAAAACCTTAAGAAAATCCAAATCTCAGGTGGACCATACCACTAGAAACAGTGATTAATAACCACTAAAAACGTTTTGTGGACCACAAAAGTTTTGGATCAATCTAATATTTATATTTTCTCTTCATCAAGACCTTATTGACATTATCAAGAGCTTGGATTGCAAATAAACATTACCAAAACCTTACCATAGGCTCTTTGGAATTTTTAATGGTGGGGCACTCAATCACACTGTTTGCAGTGGTATGGTCCACTTGAGATTTGGATATGCATATAAGTTTTGTAACCTTATCCTAAAATGGGCTGAATAAACGGATGGACGAAGTGGATATACATAATATCGTCCATGTGAGCCATACGGTAGGGTTAACACCCACTAAGCTGTTCCCAGGTAACACCTAATTCGCGCCCTGGTGAAAAAGGTCCATCACTCTCTAGACTAAGGGGGAGAGTGAAAAATAAAAATAAAAATCGCCAACTTAGCTCTTCATCTCCTCTCTACTCAACTTTGCATGTGAACTTCTCCATAAAATTCTCTCTTTCCTACTAACTTGTGTGTAGGGCCCATTTGGATACCACCAAATAATTAGGGGTTTTTTTTTTTTTTTTAAAGTTCGTTTGGTTATTAAATTTAAATAAGTAACTTATTTAATAAAGTAATTTATTTTTATTACTTTTTTCTTTTTGCTTCTTAACTTATAGAAAAGGTACTGAAGAGAAGGGGGCTCTAGCATCTCCAACAAACATTATGCACATATCTAGTGTGGAATGTTTGGATTAATATGAATTTTTGGAAGATGATGCATGTACAATGGTCTGCAATCTAGACAGTTCAATTTGATTTAATGTATGCTATGTGTACAAATTCAATCTGTACAGTTCAAGTGCCCACATATGAACCATCAAATTCTATGCTGCTGCAGACACCCTACCTTCGGCTACAATGTTGGGAGCGATAGCTGAATGAATGGAGGTCCATACCCCCAAATCCTATGTCTAAACCCAGCCAAACTCACCCTTATAAGCCCCAATCCATAACCCAGCTCAAGCCTGAACCCAGTCGACTCTGTTAGTGCACTTTTTCTGTGGCATACTATTGCACCTTGTTTGTCAATTACTTAGGTTAGTGAGTCTAGTGTCGGTTGAGCTTAATGAAGACGAACACCGAAGACTCAAGACGGACCGGCTACATCAAGAAAGAAGAAGCATGTAAAAGTGATGCCTTGGTGAGCCCGAACCTAGTACTTACCCAAAACCATAAACCTCTAGATGACCATGACCCAATTGGCATACCATTAAGTCATCTTAGCTTGGCCTTAGGTGTTCCAAAAGTCCACCGAAAGAAAGGCCACTAGGTTGTATGTTCTGCTGAAAATAGCAAAAATTCATGCATGTCCGGGCGCCCGACCCAGTGTCCACTGGGCGCCCGACTTGAGAGGAATCCACCCATGTGAGTTGGCCTTAAAGCTAGAGGGTCACCGGGCGCCCGACCAGAACCTGTCCGGGAGCCCGACCAGTGCAAAAATTGTCTAGCAGCACAAGACCTGTCTGAGGATTGAATTTCGGGCGCCCGACCAAGTTTACACCGGGCGCCCGACCAGTGAAAGAAAGGCCATCGGGCGCCCCACCAAAACTTGTCCGGGTGCCTGACCAGCTCAAAAACAGTCCAGAGCATAAATTTGTTTCATGGACCGGATTCTGGGTGCCCAACCCTGCGCGAATCTGCCCGTTATTTGACCGTTGGGAAGAGCTTTATAAAATCGGGGGATTCGATTTTAGGGCTAAAAGAGGGGATTTTGAGGAGATAGAAGCCATCATTGCTAAAGACCATCAGAGGCTCTATCCCAAACCTATAGCAAGTCATTCTCCTTATGTTTTCATCACAAGCTTGGGCTATTCAATGGCATCTTGATAATGGACTTGTTCCCTCTTGATTCCTAGGGTTTAGACACCTTGATCATAGTTAAATCCATTGTCTAAACACCACCTAGGAGTCCAAATAGGTGTATTCCTCTAGGAAACCCATTTCCTATCATTTGTAGAGGTTTTCATCATTCCCTAGCACTTTGGGCATCTCCAATGGAGCATCACATGCAATGTAGCTGATCTTGGAGCTGAAGCCTTAGCAAAGTAGCGGCGTCAAAGATTAGGGGAGCACAAGGGGAGCTGATTCAAGCACGGGAGAGCGAGAAGAAACAACCTAAAGCGGCGTTACAAAGGGGCTCAATCCGACAAGTAAGGTTGTCTTGTTAGGAGTCCATCCACTCAATTCCTTGTGGGAGTTGAGTGTAGAGTTTGTTTGTCAAACTCGAACTAGGGTCGTTTACCGATCCTTGGCCTGTTAGTTGGCTTAAAATCTAGGGACGTTAGCCGTTCCTTGGCCTATTTGTCGGCCTAAAGACTAGGGGTTGTTCAGCACTCCTTGGCTCATTTGCTGGGCTTAAATCCAGGGATGTTAGCCGTTCCTTGGCTCGTTAGTTGGCCTAAACAAAGTTTCCAAGGGGGAGTCACCAACACGGGTGTAAATGTGTAGGTTGGGAGGAACCTGTAAACTCTCCGGTTGGGTGGATTCGAGTTAAAACACCTTGGTTAGGAGGAACCAGATTTAAACTCCCCAGTGAATTCTGGTGTGCTCAAAGGGGTTGAGTACTTGAACCGGGAGTGGAGTAGACAAGTAGTCGAATCACTATACATCCTTGTGTTTGTGATTGTTTTTGAGCACATTTCTCTTTATACATTGTGTTTAACTTGTTAATTATGAATGCTTAGTTAGGAATGTACGCTAGGCACTTGATAGGCTCATCCACACACACATGATGTACTTTCACTCCTCATGTAGATTTGAGCTTTTGTTGATCCATTCTCTATAGTCTACATGTGTTGATTAGACTAGGTTGTTAATTGCATTTATCATTCGCTAGTCTTTTGACTGGACCCACTTAGGCTTGGAAACCGAAGTGTTAATCGCTTACGTAGTTTGATTTGCTAAATCTGTTAAGTAGGCGAAAAGATTTTAAAAGGTCCTAATCATCTCCCTCTAGGACTTAGCCATAATTCTAGTTGCTTCTTAAGCTTTCGCACGTGTGCATAGGGTGTCGTGTTAGACTACCCGACGTAATTTTAGACTCACCCCCTAAACATCAGCCTGAAAAACTCCTATAAGAAAAACCAGTAAAAAAATCCCAAAAAAGTCAAACTTGGTGAGTCAACCCGCTGAGTCAACTCACCGGGTCAGTCCAGCCCTTGCACCCAGTCAACTCACTGTGTCAATCCATCATTCAAACCCAATCAACTCACCTGGTTCCGAGCCACAGCTTCGGAGTAGTTTTGAACTTTGAACCTCAGGCTTTGTTGCTTTAGGTTCGGGGGCCGTACGCTCCGAAGCTGGAGCAACGTGTCCCCAAAAATATTTACAAGATCTGCCACTGCTCGCAGCTATAAATACCCCTGCTCCCCTCCTGTTTCAGCATCCCTCAACACCCAAAGCAAATCCATAAATTTCGAACCAGCTCCATCCCTTTAGCCCATTCCTCCACCAAGGAGAGCTCGAGTGAGAAGTGCCTAGCCTGACTCTGGTCTAAGTCTCCCAAGCTATCTAAGTCCCAATCTTAGCCGCTCGAAGCAAACCCTTGCGATACTTCCATCCATCTAGCTACTCTCACATTGGCATCATCTCATTCGCATCTAGAATAAGTGCAACATTTATTATTCTTCCAACCCCCTGCTTATCATCCAATTAAAACACTTTGATTGATCAAACATACAACATGCATCTCGCATAAAGCACCTGTCAGTTTGAGCGTATGCTCTAAGCTTGCCTGTTAATGGAAACATGCCCATCAAAAACTCTTACTGTTCAGACCTACATTCATGTATCATATCATTCATGAGAATGTACGAGGATTAAATTAGACTTTCAAGTATTAGTTCGATCCTATGAAGTAAAGACCGTACTTTGGTATCGGCAAAGTGGGTGCCTAACACCTTCCCACCCTGTAACCGTGATCCCTTACCTCGAATCTCTGACCGCAGAAATGAGTCATTTTAGAAGAAGGAAACTTCATATTCCATTCTCTAATGTTTCTACGGGCTTTAGCTGACTGTAGATTTGAAATAACTGGCTAGTGGCGACTCTGGTCTTATACGAACTCATCCAAACATATCCAGTTTAACATGACAATCGAAAAATCCCTCGAGAACAAGGCGAGCTAGTGGCAGAACGGTGATTCGCGCATACCCCTTTTCAAAAGGGAGGGTTGGGAGCGCGGAAAGGCAAGCGTCCACAGCTGCCAAAGTATCAAACACACACACCCTACCCTACTAGTATCAAATACGCATGTACACAGTTGAACATGTGGCATATGTTTAAATCAAATCAAACTGCCAAAAAATTGTGAAGATTGGTCTTAACACCAAGTCGGATTGATTAAATGGTCCTGATCTCTTAATTATGGATGTTCGTTTGTTGAAAGGTAACGATTAGCTATTTTTCATTTTGCCCATAGAGTAGATGCCCAACCAATGGTGCAGCTATAAAATTATGTCAGTGGAATGATTGGCTTGTGATCCGTCCAAAGTGGGGCTTAGGATTGGATAGCCGACTTGAGTTACATATTCACCTTATATGGTTAATTATCTTAAAATCATGGTACCTACTATTCATCACCATCATGTCAACATCGTACAGTAGTGATGAATGGATCCCCATTCCAAGAAAAACATGTGCCCCCATACTGGCCCCATATAATGGGAGGTCCACATTAAAGGTTTGCCCCTAATGATGAATGACCCACATCCAAAGAGGGCCCTGCATGATAGATGGCCCACATCAAAGGTGGGGCCCAAACGATGGACGGTCCACATTAAAGGCGGGCTCCACATGATGCGCGGTGGATTTTGACGGTGGCCCCACATGATAGACTGTCCACATTAAATGTCAGCCCCCTAATGATGTACGATCCACATCCAAGGTGAGGCCCACACTGATGGACTGTCTAAATTAAAGGTGGGCCCCGCATGATGGACGACCCAATTCCAATGTTCGACATGATGGATGGCCCACATCCAAGGTCGGCCCCACATGATGGATAGCCTACATCAAAGGTGGGCCTCGCAAGGTGGATGGTCCACATTAAAGGTAAACCCCACACAATGGTCAGTTCATATTAAAGACAAGGCCAAGGTGAGCCCAAATGATGGATGATGGATATTAAGAGTGGACCAAATAACTTGATGGATAAGTGCTTATGTTGAAAACCAAAATTACTTTTCTACTTTTTGGTTGATAAGTATGTTGTTTACCAAACACACTCATTTGTTGAATGAGTAAAAACTAAGATAAGGTGTTTGAGGCATAAGTAGCCTAAGTAACTTACAATCTAAAGGCCCCATATCATCTGATCTGTACAAAACTAGGGTGGTTTACTAATATGGTTGGTTACTTTCTCAGAAATGAATGAACACTCAATGGGTTAACCTAGTGAACAAGTGTGGTTAATAGGAAGATTGATATGCTTTTATCCTAGGTGAGGCGAGGCTCACTTTTTCAAAGTTGGGATGTCCTGAACAAGTAACACTTCAGTGGGAAAGAATTGTGAAAGTTCACATACAATGTTATGGGAACACTTCTAAGGACTAATTATCCAATGGCTTGAGAAAGTTTACTTCAATCATCCATCCATTTTGTAAATTGTAACATTCTTGTAAGTGGTCAATTTTTGGACATTGAAATCCATGTGATGGATGACCTAAACTATACCCAGCCATAGGGCTATCTGATGTAGGATGTGGCACAGATACATTCTTAGCATGGTTGGACCAAAAGAAGGCCAAACAGAAGATGATGTAGTCCACTGGATTCGGGCTCAGCCTTACATAGGGAATGACATAACTGGGTACTAGGCATGTCCAGGTTTGAAGAAATTCATTATGGAAAAGTGTAAGCCCTGAAAAATCATAAATTGGGTACTCCGATTTTTTGGGTATTAACTTGTTAAAATGCTTGCATAGGAATGTCACACATGAGAAAAAGCTCCCATGTGTGCCCTCAATCAAATTTACATTCATTCCATATAAAAATAAATCAGAGTAACGCATTTCAACTAGCGGATAAAAACAAAGTGGAGATAACTAATGCAAAAAAAATATATAGGATTAACACCCAACAGGTACAATTTAAGTGCAGTGTCAGCCCATATGAGAATTATACTAATCACAATAAATGCAATAGGAACGAAAAATATAACGCTGGCGGCTGAGCACACCACCATCTGATCCTATTCCAGAGGCATCTGCATATGTTAAATGGAAGGCGTTAAAATGCCAACATAGTGAAGAAATATCCCCAAGTTTATACTCGGGACATTTTAGTTATACATAGGGTCTTAACAAATTTATATTTCTATATATACTACTACTAAGCATGTTGTACATGTTATGAACACAAGCAAGCATAGACAATGAAAGCACATGAAATAAACAATTTCCTAAACTAATTTATTAATACATGTATGTTATGATGCGCACCTGGATGCATGTCTCGGGAATCACATGAGGAACTCAAAAGGTAGCGCTAGCGCAGATTAAGTAACCAGGCACCCACAATCCTCCACAAATGCATGCTATGATATATATGATTGGCCAAGTATTTACTAGTCCAATTTATCCATCAAATTAGTGAAGCTAGGTTACCATCATTGTATTACAAAATCTAACTAGGACCATCTGGCTCCCTGCGATGCATCGCCAATCATCGCCAATAACCCCTCAATCCAAGGTTTGAGTTATCCTCTCATGAAAGCATGGTCTGACCATGACTCGTCAACTAAGCCCAAATCAAGTGGAAGTGCTCATCACTCAAATATAAAAAATAATTAATTAATTCAGAGGTGCAGGCGTGTCACTCAGAATTAAACCAATGCACTCTTGGGTCGTTCGAACGATGCACATGGTCACATTTATCACAGGGGTCGTTCGAAAAACGATTTGTTACCTCTGTCAATGCTCATTAGTCACTACGGGGAGGCTCGTCACCTCAGCATAGGCAGACAGCTTAGACACGGTGACCCATATCACCATGCCTGGCTCATGAGACTTGGTGGATCGAGTTACAATACAGTTTTAAGTGGACTATTCATAATATGAATGATGGTATTCTAGATTCCATAGAATTTGATTTAACAGTAAAACATAAGAATGATTAACTCCAAATGGGGCTTATTCGGTGGACCTAAGTGGACAATGACAAACCAACAATGGCCATTATCGGTCGACCGTACCCTGCTTGGTTGATCGAATAAGTTCGTGACGACCAACCTAGGGGTAGGTAGTACACTAGTTGAATAGTTGTTACAGCTTAATCCAAAGCAATACTTAATCCATTATAAAAATAATTTAGATTATCAATTAAATAGTTATAAAAATACCCGAGCACCTAGGTCGACCGATCCAAAGGACCCAGATGATAGATGGCATCTACATCCACAAGCATAGATACATTACTATATTGTAAATTTATATCATTCAGGCATTTCATCGATCATGTTATCAACCAAACATCAACAGAGGCATTTCATCGAACATGTTGTTCACTCATAACAGTTAGCAATGGAATCATAATAACAATGTGATTCTAGCATTTATAACATAAACAATTTCAATAGAATCTGGCAATCACTAACTGAAACTTGTCAAGAAAAGATTAATAGTAGATCTTCACCTTAGAGTTGAATTTGATCAATTCGGATGCAGCCTGAGCGATTCGAATACGGCCCTAGTGTCGAAGATTTGAGAAAAACCTCAAACACCTACATTACATCATAATTCTAGCGTTAATGACTTAGGATTTATTCTAATTAAAGGCCTAATTAGGGTTTAGGGTCTAGGTATTTCGAATTTAGGAAAAACCTAAATCAATTCAACGATTCGAGGCCCGAAATCGAAGCATCACTGGCATTCCAACGGAACTGAACTTCTTTATGGCTCCCCCAGGAGCATAGGCCACCAAGAATTGCTTGCGGGGGGCCACCAATCCTAACATGAACAACTTCTAAGCATCAAAACCCTAAAATCGAATGAGAAAGAGGGGTTTCCCAACCCTAATAGCTCAAAAAGATATAAAATGAAAGGAAGAGGTCGGAAGAGAGGTAGGGAACCTCGTACTTAGTAAGGGGTGAAGAATCCAACCCAACATCGACGAATTCAGGCCAAGGAAGACTCGAAACCGAGTGTA
Source organism: Liriodendron chinense (assembly GCA_003013855.2). Lineage (NCBI taxonomy): Eukaryota > Viridiplantae > Streptophyta > Magnoliopsida > Magnoliales > Magnoliaceae > Liriodendron > Liriodendron chinense. The sequence goes on from ML058335.1 coordinate 9,690,524, forward strand.
GAGGTTGAAGAAAATATGAAAATTCGAGAATCCCAAGGGCTTAGTAGAGGATTTGAAGGAGAAGAGAAGTTTGGGAGGATATGAGGACGGTTTATAAGGGTTTAAGGTTACTTACGGTAGAGAAGAGAATGAAATAAATGAAAGAGAGAGGTTTAAATGGGATTTTAAAACCTGTTTTAAAAATAAAACCCGATGGGTTTAGTGCGCCGAAGGTCCCTTTTGGTGCACCGAATCCTAAAAACTTCAAAAATCACGTTCGGATAGAGTCCTTCAGCTTGGGCCGAAGGCCTCTGAACAACCCTTAGGTGTGCCGAAGACCCTAATTCCAAAACCCCATTCAGTACGATCTCATATGGTCTACTTAGTCCAAAGGCATCATTTGGTGCACCGAAGCTTGCTATTCAGAAATTTTTCTACTTGCCCAGATTTTCTGAAAGGCCAAGTAAATGTCATGTTTATTTTTATGTTTTCATTTATATTTGTTTATATTTTTTCATTTACTTTAAGTTATTTCATGTAAATAAGGAAGTGCCCCCCATTTGTATTCAATAAAAAATATAAAAAATTATATTCCCAATAATAAAAATTTTGATTTTCTAATTTAAGTACAAATCGTGAATTTTTTACAATTTTTAGAAATTTCAACTTTTAAAATAGAGTTTTTGCCAAATCTAAATTGTTCAAAAATTCTGAAATACTAAAATTAAGCTAAAACACCAAAGACCGGTGAAATATTAATGATGGTTATGTCAATTTATGAGTAGATTAGTAATTCAGGCTTTTACTTAGACTCTACAGACATAGTGACATACCCGAGTCGAATTGGTCATCGAAAAGCTCTTCCGAACTATGAGATTCTCCAACTCTTTAGCTAATTCCTTCCCTCCTTGGGCAAAATCACTTATTTTGGTCTCGAATAAATATGAACACACGTGCAGGCACGCATTATAATCGAAAAATCAAAGGTAACGCCCAAGGACTTTCGATTCCTAAGTTAGCAAAAATTCGGGGCGTTACAAAAGGAGAAATTGCCGTTTGAAGTGTGAACCGTAAATCAACCATAACTTTTGAGTATCTTCATGGGATGCAAGACATATTAATTTTCATTTAGCGGGCCATCCAGGGTCAACCGACCTGCATAGAAAGTTGCTTCTGTCCATTTCGTAAGAGAACACGCACTTCCAGTTCAAAATAAAAAGTTTAGGGAAAATTTACTATTTTAGTAATTCTGATTTTTGTCGTATTTTCTTATTTTTAGAGTTTTAGATTTCAGCACTGTTTAGAAATTAATTATAATCATGCCAGGAATGCTCCAGTAAGGTTAATTTAGGGTAAGTTCTACTCTAGTTAAATTAGGACTTCTATTAGGGTGATAACTTTTATATTTTGGGTAATTTCGAATTATGATTTTACTTTCCTTTTATAAGTGATGTAATTAAGAAGTCTGAGGATGATTGAATAACAAAATTTTAAATTTCTCTTTTTATCATATAGATTCAGGAATTAACTTTGTGGATTCAAGGTTTTGCCTAATTGAAGAAGATGGAGATCTTTCTCATTATTGTTTCATGCTCTTCCCTACGTCACTTTTAATGGGTTAGGTGGGGCTTCATGCTACTTAAGGCCAGCCCTAAACCTCTTAGGCTAGCTTAAGCCCAACTCATGTCCATTTTTTTTAAAGCATTACCCATGTGTAGCTCAAATGACATTTTAGATGTCCACGCCTACTCACATTGGTAAGTTCATATATGCCAAATGTGCTGAAACAACGTGAAGGTGTAAAATTAAAAAAGAAGATAAATGGAAAGAAAAATAAAAAATTCCAAATACACCTTAACAAGGAACATGAGTGATTTTTTTTTTTTACAAAGTAGAAATTATATATATATATATATATATATATATATATATATATATATATATATATATATATATATATATAAAGAGAGAGAGAGAACTCGTGAGCACTTTTTGAGGGCTCATCACACATGATGTGAGCCTAAAATCTGAGTCGTCCACATGATTCAGCACCACAAAAAACTCCTAGGGCCCAACTTTCAACTTGGTCCAGAACTTTAGTTGAAACCACAAAAAACCACTAGAGTTTTGGATCAAGTTGAAAATTGGGCCTTAGGGTTTCTTGGGGTGCTCCATCACGTTGATGTAGGGAGGGCGTGATTAGGTCGATCACCGTCAGCCTAATCAGATAAATACCTTGAGTCCACAAGGCCTTCGAGAATCCTCAACCGAACTTCCTCGAATCCACGAGGGAAAACAAGAGAAAATAGAAAATAAATCCAAAAAAATTCGTAATAATAGATTGAATGCAAATTAACGTAACTACAATGCTTTAAATAAGAAACTAAACCCTAGGTAGAAGTTTCAAACTTTAACTTAAACTAAAATACCTAAAAACACAACTTTTTATAAATAGTAAACTTACTATTTATAGAAGTCTCTCAATCTTACTAGAACTCATGATTTTTGGCAAAAAATAGAAAGTTTTCAAACGGGCCTAACCATGTTGTTCTACTAATTATTCTAAGCCATTTTCATGTTGGGCACAAACTCTAAAACCCTACGGATCAAAAGTTATGATCGAAATAAAACTTACTATAAATAGTAAAATTGAAATAAAACTAAGTTAATGACCGTTGATCTAGTTGAATCTCGCAATTCCCGCATGGGAAACCTAGCATAGCGGGTTGGGTGGCTAAAGTAGCTCGAGCTACTCCAAAATCATATATTATATGCCCTGAAACTCATCTCGGATCATGAGATACAACCGTTTTATGATCCTGACAATCCCGATCACTTCCGACCACGATCGGTCTTCTTTTGGTCCATCCGGGCCATGTAATAGACGGCAACCCGCTCTGCATCACATGTGGATGGCTTAGATGTTGGGCTCACATCACGTGTGACGAGTCCTCAAAAAGTGCTCATGAGTTCTCGTGAGAATTGGTGTGCAGGTGAGCATCCCCCCATATATATATATATATATGTATATATATATATATATATGTATATATATATATATATATGTATATATATATATATATATATGTATATATATATATATATATGTATATATATGGTAGAAGTGGGTGGGGTAAGCATTCTTAAGGGCATTTTTTTTTTTTTTTAAATTTTAAGGATTAGATTGAGAAAAGAAAGAAAAAAGCAATGATGATTTCCACCGTTAGAGGAAGCTAGGTAGATTTCAAGAGGTAGGTTGTATTTGATTTGTGAGGAAAATTAAAATGAAATCCCATTTACTTTACAATTCTTACCTTGTTTATCATGTCAGGAAAAAAGAAATGTGGAAAAGGCTAATACGATTTTATGAATCCACTTTTATTTGCAAAATTAGATAGCAGGGTAAACACCCTACCCAAAACAAGATTAAAACTACTCTTTGACTTCAATCGCGCTATGATAAAACATATTTATAAGGCTTGATACCCATCAAGCTACCATATAAGTTGGGCAAGATACATCTTCGGCAGGTCTCGGGAATAATTAACGAACCAAATCGTAGGATCAAAGGGCCAACCAATCCGATTCCGATCAAATCACCAATATCCTTCAAGGACTTAGAATGTGCATCATTCCGATATATCCACCTTTGGTCCCTAAAGGCCCAAAAAAATCGAGACATATGGATCAGTAAGGGTACTTGACACCCCCTTATAAACAACCATAAGATCCGATTGGTTGACATCGAACTAGGTCCCTTGTGCTCCCTTAAGCTCCAGGGCCCTTAAGCCTCAGCGGAGCGGGGCCGCACGATGTGGCTCCCTTAAGCCTCAGGGCCCTTGTGCACATCAACTGGTTTATGAAAAAAAAAAAGGCAACTCAACAACATAGGCCCTTAAAGGTCTCACCTTTAATGTAGACCGTTCATCTGGTAGGGACCACTTGCTGTGGATCGTCCATCATGTGGGCCCATACTTTGATGTAGGCTATCCATTATGTGGGCCCACTTTTGATGTGAACCATTCATCATGCGGGTCCACCTTGATGTGGACCATTCATCATATGGGGCCCCACCTTCAATATGAGTCATTCATTATGAATGCCTACAACAAGAGATTGTAAAGAGAAGAGAAGAGGGCAAGATGGGGAATTACATGAAAAGTTTAAGGACAAACTTTCAAAAATTAGTAAAAAATATCTACCCACTTAAGTTAAATAAGCTCTTAAACAATAAGTGACCTCTCCCTCCATTATTTTTTAAGAGATTTTTTTTTGGCTAGTTTATAAAAAAATAAGTGATAAAATTAGAGTTTTACCAAATAGTCTATTTTCAAAATTGGAGCTTATTTATTATTATTATTATTTTAGAATAAGCTACTAAGCTCTTATTAATGGCGATGTCAAACAACCCCCTAGTCTTTAGATTTTTAAGTATTGCATTGGAATTTACAATATTTCGATGTTTATCTTTTATTTGGATCGAATGTGTTTTCAAACTTATATTGAGATCTTCTCACTAAGGTTTGCAGTTTACCCTTTTTGAGATTTTAAATTTTAAGACCAGGATCTCAAGGAGATATATGAAAGAAGGATGATTAGTTACTTTTATTATTATTATTATTTTCTTAGGTTTTTGTTTTTCTTTTAAATTTTAAAATGTATTTGTAAAGGACTTTAATGGGATAGCTTCATGAGACTTTGAGTAATAGCAGTGATGATTTGTATATTTTGTTTTATTTTAGTTGATAGTTATTGATTTATTTTAGAAAGTATAGATTTTATGGAATGGTTTTATGTAATGGTTTGTGAGTAGATAATATATAAGTCATGTCCTTAGGTACTGGATTAGAGTTGAGCAAACACGGGTGTCAGATTCGAGTATGACAATACATGAAGTCTGGGTCATAACTTGAATTATTTATATGCTTAAGATTTACAGATTTTAGCCAAACAATTTATAAATTCTATGCATCGGCCCTCTAAGGGCCCGTTTGGATACCACCAAATAAGTTGTTTTTCTTGCTGATAGTAGCAGTTAAGTAACTTATTTGACATAAGTTAGTTTGTTTAATAAATAATGATCATTACTTATTTGCTGAAAATCAGTTAAGTATTTCAGCATTTTTATTTTTATTTTTTTACTTTTTCACCATGGACTAAAACATTCATAGCTGTAACAGTGTTGATTTTCGTGGCAACCGCCTAGCCCATGTTGACCATCTAGCTTGCTAGGCCCACTGTGATATATTTGATCTGCACCGTCCATCTGGTTTGGACGTGAGTGGGGCTAGCATGTGAGGCAGATCTAAACCTCAGGTGGACCCCACATCAGTAAGCAACAATGACAATGATGACAACATTGAAACCTCCCTTACCATGTGTGATGTGTTTTACTCATGGCATTCATATGTTTTTTCAACTAGTTTTGAGTGGCCCACTGGGTAGTGGGGCCACATGCTATTAGGGTTGTAAATGGGTCAGTGGACCCGATGGGGTATCCGGACCCAACCCATTTAGACCCGACCCAGACCCGACCCATTTGTTAAATGGTACGGGTCTGGGTCCAAGAACAGACCCATTTGTTAAACGGGTCTGGGTCGGTTTCCTTTATATTAGGCCCGACCCGACCCGACCCGAATCCATTTAGTAAGTGGGCGGGTTTGGTCTATGTTTCAAGGGACCCGTCCAGCCCGGACTCGTCCAGACCCGGTTTTAAGCTTGTAAAATGCCTGCATACTCGATCCAGACCCGGACCCATTAGACCCGACCCATTTATAAATGGGTCTGGGTGGATCTCCCTCTACGAGACCCGGACCCATTTATAAATGGGTCTGATGGGTTGACTCGGACCCGACCCGGACTCGCCCATTTAGTAAAAGGGTCTGGGTCTAAATTTTGGACCCAGACCCGTTTAGTAAATGGGCGGGGTCTGGTTTTGGCTAAACCCGCCCCGAACCCGACCATTTACAGCCCTACATGCTGTACACATGAAATCCATACTATCCACCCTTATTGGTCAATCCCAAAATTGAAACAGAATCCAATCTCAAGTAGACCGCATCTCAGGAAACAATAGTCATTGACGCCCACCATTGGTCAGCCCTAATGATGAGTGGCCCATATCCAAGGCGGGCCCTGCATGATGGACGACCCACTTTAGAGGTGGGCCCCACATTTGGGACAATCCACATTAAAGGTGGCTCCACATGATGGGCAGTGGATATTGACGGTGGGCCCACTTGATGGATGACCAACATCAAAGGTGGGCCATGCATAAAGAACGGTGCAAATGGCCCACATCCAAGGTGGGCTCCACATGATGTACTGCCCATATCAAAGGCAAGGCCCCCACAATGAAAAATCCGCACCAAAGGTTGGGCCTAATGATGGATGGTAGATGTGCAGGGACCAAACAAACTTGATGAGTGATGTTGGAAACAAACATGCTTTTCTACTTTTTGGTTGATAAGCACATTGTTTATCAAACATACTTATTTGCTAATGAAGTAGAAACCAAGATAAGTTACTTATCTGATAAGTAGCTTATCTTAAGTAACTTACAATCCAAACGGGCCCTAAATGAAAACCTAGCATCTTATTAGGTACTCATTACTCTCCATTGCCTTCTTTGCTTACTTTTTTTTCTTTATTATTTATTTTTATTGATTGGATTTTGATTATTTGTTCTTTATAATCGTTCAATTAGGGATTTAATTCAACCTCGATCTCTTCTATTCATTTCATTGTACTCTAATACAAAAATATAAGAAAGATTAGTCAATATTTTTTTTCCAATTTTGTTTTTCTTGTTCTTTGAAATTTTACACATCTCACACTGGTTTGTACCGCATTGGCATGTGGAGATTGGGTAAATCCATGTAAGGGTTTTAATAGAATGAAGGGCTCCACATAACAACTACCATGCATGCCTAGTTGCATTTGGGTGGTATGCATGTCAAAGATCCCAGCCATTCATTAGGTAGTTTACACTGAAAATGCCTGGACTGAAAAATAATGTAGATCGATCCCCATGGTAGATTACGCATCTATTATGAGAGAAATGGGTGGTTAGAGAAAGAAAGAGCTTCGATAACCCAGATGCTTATACAATTAAAATTAATGCGCACATATGCCACATGTGCAATATCCAAGCCATCCATCAAAATGGAACCACTATGTACATCCCCTATTCCAAGAATTATGTAGGTCCATTAATTAGGTGGGCCACAATGAACTAAACAAATATATGATTGTGAGAGGAAAAAAAAAAAGATGAAGTCTTCTAAACTGTCTGCTTATTTCTAATATTTCCCGCTTGGATGTTTTGCATGCAGATTGCGGCTGCCAGGATGGAGTCAGCCCAGGTAGGGCCTCTGTGGGACCCACCTTGATGTTTTTATTTTTATCCATTGCCATCTATTCATTTTGTCAGATGATTTTTGGGCATGAGTTAAAAAAATGAAGCAAATCCAAGGCTCAAGTAGACCACACAGTAGGAATTGAGCGCCTACCTTTAAAAACTTATTAGGCACCATGAAAGTTTTACATCAAGCTGATATTTGTATTTTCCTTTCTCAGAGTGACCCTATCAACAGGCCCAATGGAAAATGTGGGCCCTTCCAAGGGTTTCAACGGTGGGTGCCTTTATCCCTACTGTGTGCTGTGGTGTGGTCCACTTGAGCTTTGGATCTGCCTCAATTGAGCTCGTAACATAAAATGATCTGGCAATATGGATGGATGGAGTGGATAAAACACACACATCACAGTGACCCCACAGGCCCATAGTCAGGGATCCTCTGAAGCGGACCAATATTTGGCGAGTTTATGATCCTGACATACGCTTGCTGTGTACATCAGTGTGTAGAGAATGGCCTAGATGATCACACGTACGTGTTTCATCCCACAGTGAGAATCGAGCCCCTCATTGCTTCCATCATCCAATCCCGTGTTTTATTGACCCTACCTTTTGTTAATTTAATTATTTTTATTGGCAAGCTTTGTCCAATCTTTTCCTTATGAAATAATCAAACCCATCTGCTAAAAGTGGACAGCTATACCAATGGTCTGTTCCAAAATGATGGATGGAGTAGATATCACATTCATTATGGTGGACCACACATTTTTATGGTGGACGGAGTAGATATCACATTTATTATGTTGGAATCGCTCGGGCTAATCGTTTGTATCAGCATTCATTTCAATTGGTTATTTGGCATTTTGAAATGTGGTCAGCACATTAGGTGCGTTGGGAAGCTAAGGTGAACCAGACCAGTTCGCTAAGAAGTATCATCAGCTGTTCTTGATTTGATTTTCATCCCAAGTGATCATTATCATGGTGTGACTCCCTCTTGTGTGGATTTGATATTCTACATGCGTGACATACACAAGCAGGAAAGAAATAGCTGTAGGTGAAAGGTGGCATAAAGCCTCTGAATGTGATCATTTCTCCAATCGCACTGATCAGCCAATATCAACTCTCACGTGGGCTTTGTAGCAACACGTGTCAATCATAACCATCCTATCCATGGCTTGTAAAATGAATGGCTATAAAAAAGGGTCAAATCAAGGATGGATTGGATCATCCAGTCAGTGAGATTTTTACATGGTAGCTCATGAATGTGTTCTGCACTTAAGGACAGTTCAGATAGATCAATTGGACTGTCCAAATGAACTAATGTAACTGCGAGCATTATATCTTCTAGTGCTCTACCTCTGAGAGCACTTCAAGTCACCTAGTTGCACTGGGATACTTTGTCCAATCCATTGATCTATGCTGTTCATTATGTGCAATGCACATTTCATGCAATACCATAACCATCAAACTGATTTGAAAAGCATTAATTATTTGATCAATGTCCTTTAATATGGACAATCAAGAATTACACACTTTCTTTTTCATAATGAGAAGTTATTGAATATCTACAACTTGCTGTATGTGTTATATCCACACCATCCATCCATTTTGCGACATCATTTTAGGGCACAAGCCCAAAAATGCGGCAGATCCAAAGCTCAAGTGGACCACACCGCAAAAGCAGTGGAGACAATGACACCCACCGATGAAACCTTCCTAGCGCCCATCATGATGTTTATTTGCCATCCAAACTCTTTATAAGGTTACATAAACCTGGATGAAGGGCAAACACAAATATTAGCTTGATACAAAACTTCTGTGGCTCCCAGGAAGTTTTCAATGGTAAGCATTCAATCCACACTGCTTGTTGTGGTGTGGTCCACTTAAGGTTTGGATTTGTCTCATTCTTGGGCTCATGCTCTAAAATGATCTTGCAATATAGATGGATGGTGTGGGATATAATACATACATCATGAAAGGGCCCACAAAATTTTGGCATGTCAAAGATACGAAGGAGGTTGGTAGTGAGTATGATTAGGGCTCTCAATGGGTCGGATCTGGATCGAATCCAGTTGGATCCGGCTCCAAGTCCAAATATCTGTAGACAGATTCAAATCAGATTTGGATCCAACTTAGATCCATTTATCAATAGTTAGATCCATTTCCGATCCAAAATTCATATAACCATCGGATTCGGGTCAGATCGAGGTCCGAATCCACCCCATTACAAATCTAAAAAAATATATAAGATAATATATTTAATTTAGTAACAAAATAATGCAAATCCCACTATTTACTGTGATATGGCCGACCTGAGAGTGGCATATCTCAATTTTAAGACATGGCCTAAAATAATCTGCAAAATGGATGACCATCATCAATATAACATATACAGTAAGGTGACAATTAGTCGGATTTGGATTGGATTCGTATTGAACTTGGATATGTTTTTGTGAATCCAAATCTGGTCCATTTAAGTAATCGAACCTATTTGAAGATCCAAATACGGTCCATTTAAATAATCAGACCTATTTTAAGATCCAAATCCGCATTATACAGATTCAGAGCGAATCGTTTCTCGAATCTGACCCGCTCCATTGAGAGCCCTAAGTACCATAGGCTTCCTCTTTTTCATAGATGCAAGCCTTTCACATAAAGTTCTCATGATAATAATAAGTTAGGTGGGGCCCATCGTGATTTTTTGAGAAATCTACCTTGTCCATCTATTTTGGTGGTTCATGTTAGGACATGGGTCTAAAATGAGGCAAATCCAAAATTCAAGTGAGTTGCGGGACAAGAATAGTGTGAATTAATGGTACACCATTGAAACGCTTGTGAGGACAATTTTTTTGGACCAAGCCAATATTTATTTTGTGTTTTCAGTTCATCCGGGTAGGAATGACCTTATGAAAGGTATGGATGGCATATAAACATCATGATGGACCCCAGGGAGGTTTCAGTGGTAGGCATTTCCCTAGCCACTTTTTCCTATCATGCGTCCAGTTGAGTTTTGGATCTGACTCATTTTTGGGCCCAGGTCCTAACATGATCTGGCAAAATGGATGGACCGGGTGGATTTCTCACAAATCACGATGGGGCCCACCTAGCTTCTTGTTGCAAGAAGTTCCCGCAGAATGCTTTCGCACAAATCTTTTTTCAAGGGTTTCTAGGGATATAGATGAGAGGAAGATTTGTTGTTTATCTTCTTTTTTACTACAAGTTTTTATTTCCCAAATGAAGTTTCCGTGACTCTACCTCCCTTCAAAATTTTCAAAAAAATATGTGGCTTGAAATCCCTTTATCTGTAATCTGAAACATTACCTTTTGCCCTGTTTTAGATTACAGATAAAAGTTCTACTTCGATTATAGTCTGCAATCTGCTTACCGGCAAACACCCATCCGAGTGCTCCCTTGTAATTGGATTACCTATAATCAGATTACTACTGATAACTTTACAGTATCCAAACGACCCCTTAAGTTATAGTGCTCCTCGTGGCATTGGGGAGCAGATTTGGTGTGGCTTGGCCTCACAAGACGTGCGGCCCTTACCATGGGGCCCACCTTGATGTATGTATGTTATATCCATGTCGTCCATCAGTTTTGCTAGATCAGCCAGTTCTCAGGTGGCCATACCTTAGGAAACAATGGTGATTGACTATTAATGAGCCACAAAAGTTTTGGATCAATAGTGGACCCCAAGAAGTTTTTAATGGTAGGGCATTCAATCACCATTGTTTCCCATGGTACGCTACACCTGAGAATTGGCTCTGCTTCAATTTTTGGATCCGTACACTCTAAAATGATATGGCAAAACCGATGGACAACATGGATATAGAATACATACATCAAGGTGGACCCCATGGTAGGGTGTTCCTCCTCATGAGAGGAGAGAGTGCAGGTTTAGGGTCATCGGGTGCCCTCTCAGTTTAAGTTAGGTGACCTAAATTTCCCAAGATATGGCAGTTGGTTGCATTGGGATACTTAGACAGCCCAATCCATTTGTCTATGCTACTAGGTGCAACCCACATTTCATGGGGTTACTATACAACAAACTGAGTTTAAAAACAACTGTTTACGTAAAATATGTTCAATTAATAATTTGATCCATCTATTTGTTAGGCCCATCATGGATGTCATATAATCATAAAGAATCACTTTCCTTAGGCAATCATAACCATCATTACCTCTCTTCCTTTAGTGCTTCCTGTTAGATTATAACCATCACAAAAATAATAAATCCTGTTAGATTATAGGAACGTGAAAAAGTTAAGAAATATACATCAAAGAATAAATTTGGTAGTCATTACCTCTCTTCCTTTAGTGCTTCCCTTTCTTACTTTTTTTGGCAAGCTAAAACATACATTTTACGGTGATTGAAGAGTTAAAGACCATTCATCTTCTCCATGTCTCTCCTTATAACAGATGATTTATGGGAAGCATTTAGTCCTTATAGATGAAACTCTCTGACTTTATTAGTTTCTTTAATGAGTGAGGGAAAAAGATATAGTGCGTATGTTGAAAGAAAAACTCACTATTTTGTTCATCAAAACAATTCCTAAAATATGGATTGATGTTGAGTAGAGTAAGTAGAAATAATCTCTTAATCATTTGAATTGCAATATCTTAAGAGAAAGTTAAGCAGTTATAGTAGACCTATTTGGAATCGATATTTCTACCATTTTTGACTTTGTAGGACTCTCGGTGATAAACAAGATTTTTCTTTAAATTGATGTCATGGATGAATATTCGTGATGAAAGTACCATTCGAGTCTACTCGATCCAAGATTTAAAAGTCATTCAAGTTCTTATTTCATGAAGCCCATGTCTAGCCATCCGAAGAAGGGCTACAATATAGAAAATTGCATAACATCAAATACTTACACTATCTTTTACAAGTTTAATTAAATAAATACTTTTAATAAATAAAAGTAATATATGAAATTTCTTGGTCACGAAATATAAGTAAGCAAAACCTATTGATTTCATCTTCTGTCATTTTTAATTGTGATAATAAGGCAACTCATTCTTTACATTAAACAAATTATTTTAATATCATAAAAAGGATGGATACCTTTACACTCACTAGTGTTTGTTTTGTTGGGGATGAAATTAGTAATAACATACACAAAAAGGTTAAAAGCAATAACATTCCATGCACGATTGCTAAGGTCAGGAAAATTCTTATGACACTATCCATTTTTTACCTTCTTTCCCTTTAGAAATTGGCTTATGGCTCATTTAAATGCAAATTGGATGCCTCGAATAATTGTTGATTCTTGTCCGGCCCTTTGTAACAAGGCAAACCATTCTTTACATTACATTGATTGTTTTAAGAGCATGAAAATTATGAATATCTTTGCACTTACTGGTGGTTGTTTTGTCATAGATGATATTGCTAGTATAGCACGCATGAAAAAGCTAAAATTAATAAAGGTCCACCCACAACAACCAAGGTTAGGAGATTTTTCAGGACACTATCCATTTTCTACCTTCTCTCCTTTATATGTTTTTTTTTTGTTAGTCATGCAATGCACCCAGCTTATTAGCTGTGCAACATACCCACCCTATTAGTCACACGATGCACCCACCGGTGCAATTAGTGTGTCTCCTTAGCATTTGAACTTGAGACCTACTCTTGAAAAGTAAGGCGTCTTCTAGCTAGGCTAGCAGGCGGATACAGTTTGATTCTTAGCCTTCATTATATGGATCCCACCGTGGAATGAACCACATAAAAGTTCACCGATTGAATGATCTTAACTCGATAATTGGTGAAATACTATTGGGTGGTGGGAAGAATATCGACAAGGATCAGTTACAAACAGTAAATGGTCATCAATTTGGATCAGTTGCATGCTCCATTGTGGAAGAGCACAAACTATTTTGTTCATGCACAGGTGTAAAATGTGTTGAATTGTGGTGCAATACACTAGATTGCAAACTTTGTGCTTAATGATATTTGCCTCTCTTAATTAATGAGTAATTATTTCTTCCTCCTCATTTTCATCGGTTATTTTTTTCTTGAGTACTCTTATGTTATATGCTTTCTATTATTAAAGTATGCACCAATTATCTCTTTAATCAGACTTGAGAGCAAAAAAAGTTAGAAAGTAGACATCAATTTTTTTTCTATTATTCTCGAACATGGAAAGAGGACATGAACTTACCACTTTTGCTATTTAGTTTCCTCCAATATTCCATTATTCACTAGGAGTATTGCTTTGATCTTCTCATAAAAAAATTATGATACCTAACAATAAATGTTATTATTAATATATAACAAAACACATATTGTTTTACTTATAAGGTTTCAATTTTAAAATAAAGAAGAGAGGATTAGAAACTATACTCTATTTTCTTTTGCGTCTAATTCCAATGTGTGCAAGATTAGAAAATAAAATAGACATTATATAATAAAATAGTAATGAAAAAGTAGTGAGTTCAGCTTGTCACACAAAATGTAAGTAATGTGCATAAGTGTGACTAGCAACTCAAGATTCATGCATTTTTTTTAAAGGCACTATTAAAGACTTGGTAGGCTACTTTTTCTTGGGATTAAACTTTACCAATAATTAGTGACCTTCATTTAGTTTTTAAGCAAATAATAAATGATCACGTGGAAGGGTGTGCATGAATTTGGAGGTTTTGGATGGTTTTCCATTGTTGTCATGGTGTGGCCAACCTAATGACTCTATAGGTTTGATTTTTTTGTTGATCCCATAATCATATTGGGATCACATAATGAATGCGTTAGATTAGATCACATGATAGTATGTGTAGGTACTACACACGTGTGTAACATAGCTTACTCTTATGGGATCTATTTCTATCATTGGATGTTGTTTGATGTACTCTTTGATTAAGATAGAAGAGTCGAGACCAGGACTTTTTTATGCACTGTTGGTTGCCCCAATTGAGTCCTACACATCACCCAACTCGTTGTCGACTTTGTCATTACCACGCCTCTCTCATAAAAGGGAAAACTCTCATCGGCTTTACCTCTTTAACTAGATGCCCTTTTGATGTAAAATGGATTGTAGATTTGTTCATAACCATGATGGACATGAGGAAGGAGCCTAAGCCTATGAGAAACCGACAATTTACAGCATAGTTTGATTGGTCAACTAGCCCAGTCAACCGATCAAAACCATAACCAGAAAATCCAAAAATTTCATCTTTCTCTCTGGACAGTTTTTGGTCTTTTCGACCGGTCGAAATCCCTGGTCGACCAATTGAACTATGTGTAAATTGTCGATTCTCTTAGGCTTGGGCTCTTTCCTCCTATCCATCATGTTTATGAGCAAATCCATGACCCGTTCTACATCTCCTTATGGTATTATGGGGTATAAACTAAAGTCGTACGTACCAACATTTTTGTGAGCCCCACTTGATTTCCATTGAGTGATCCAAACTGCCCAATCCAATACCCTTTTTTTTTACGCCATGTGTAGTCCATAAAGTTAACATTCTTCCACTTAGGTCACTCATAGCATCATTTTATATGTAATGGATTGTGAATATTTAATATTGCATACTTTATGAATTTAAAACTTTACTAGATATCTATAATAAATCATGGGCAATACCTTGAGATCATTCTTATATGGCATATCAATGACAATTTTTGGAGATCTATTCAACACTTAAAAGTACAAATCTTTGTGTTGAAATTCAGATTAGTGAGTTCATCGTATCCTAAAGATAACTTGTCATTTCCCTTCTTTTACACTTGTTGGAATATCTAGAAAAAAAGAGCAACAAATTTGTCTTGAAATATTGACTATTATAGTCAAGCTTTGAACCCACAAATCTAATTTTATTCATCTCATTTCTTCCCTTTCTCCATTGTGTACTTTGCTTCTTTTCCAACAATCATGGCCTAGTTACAAATGAATGAAGTTGAGTTTTGGTTGAAAACACCTACATGGTTGGATCCACTTTATAGACGAAGTAAAGATTGAACCCATCTATCCCAATGGCACATATGAAAGCATGTGCATGATGCTTTTTTTTATTAGACACTCACTCACACCCATGCACTCACATCATAATAGTTTTTTTTATACCATAATGGGTAGTCGGACTCATGACCTCATGTTGAAACTCTTGTGAGTCTACCATTGAGGCATGAGTAGGGACCCTTGTGTGCATGTGCATGATGCCTTGTACATGCATAAATGCTTTTTAAAATTGGCATAGAGACAGTAGGTATGTACATGCGTGTGAGCTTTTTTGAAGGACTGTGTTAGCTTGAGTTGTAAGCATGCAGAGGGGAACACATTTAGTCAAGCCAGGGTAACATTAAGTTTCATCAAGGCGTGTCAGACATAGTCGAGTATGTACTGGACTTGACAACCTTTTAAAAGTTGGTGGGCATCTCTCTCACAAATGTATGGTGGGCTAATGAATGGTGTCACATCACTAGCTATTGAAATTTGATGTTATCTCGACCTAACTAAATCTACTTCCCATGGAGAGGGCTGCCTACATTAAGTGATTGTTATATCGAACAAATTTATCCAATCCATCAAGTGTGCTATCATATTATCACAATGGATCTTAAAAGTCAGTCCAATCCAAGAGTTAGGTGGGCCACACCAAAGTGAATAGAGTGAAATCATGGGGCGTGGCTTTAATGTATCCCTGAATCCACCAAGGTAGGTGGATCCCTGATTGTAGGGCCCTTGATGTATGTATCTTACATCCACACGGTCCATAAGTTTTGATTGCTCATTTAGGGCATGATTCAAAAAATGAACTAGATCCAAATCTTAGGTGGACCCCACCATAAGAAAGAGTGGTGATTGACCATTAAAAACTTCCCATGGGCCACAAATGTTTTGGATTAAGCTGACATTTGTGCGGTCCCTCTACCCAAATATTTGTGACCTTATCAACAGGTTGGATGGCAAATTAATGTTCCGGTGGCCTCCAAGAAGTTTTTAATGATCAATATTCAATCATAATTGTTTCCTGTGGTGTGTTCCACCTAAGATTCGAATCTACTTTATTTTTTGGATAATCCCTAAATTGAGTTATCCAAACTCATGGACGACGTAGATGTGTAAGGCACAAATATCAAATCGTGCTCCACAAGGATCCAGGATCTATTGAAGATGCGCAGAAATCATGCCTAAACCTCTTAACTCAAGTGATCAAGTGATGTGGCGTCCCTGGGACCCTATGACTTAGTGGTAGACTCATGAGAGTTTTAACATGAGGTCATGAGTTCGAGCACCCATTGTGGTGTGAGTGCACGTGCGTGTGTGGGGTGTGTGTGTGTGTGTGTGTGTGTGTGTGTGTGTGTGAAAAAGTGATGTGACTACGTAATGTTGAGTTAAAATAAAAGAAAATTTTGATTGGGTTTGTTTTTGAATTTATAAATGAAAACGTGGGAGGAAGGACAAGGTCGTTGGTTTTGGTGATTATTGGTGACCATTCATTTGTGAATGGTGATGCCTCTTGGTAAATGGAGCATCCTTTGAATTTAAAATGGTGGTGAAGGATGTCATTAATGGTGGAGGGATGCCTTTGTTGAAAAGATACCAAAGAAGAAGATGTCTTTCCATGAAAGGATCTTAAAGCAACCATTGAGACTCTATATAAACCTATATTTGGGTCAATCCGAAACAAAAAACAACAAATCCAACAACGTCATCTTCTTCTTCCCTTTCTCCATTTTCATTTTGGGTTTTTTTTTTTTGTAAAGTTGTAGTTTTTTAGGCAGTAAATTGCAAACAGTTTTTTCAGACAATATAATTGCAAACATTTTTTAGGGGGTAAACTGTAATAGCATAGAAGTTAGGGGTGTATGCTGTAAAAGTATGTTCGGGGTGCGATTTTTCAATTTTACAAGCCGAAGCCCACATTTCTCCGATTTTGGAGAAGAGGCTTATTGTATCCTGGAGGCAGATTTGCTGTAACCCTCTTGCAAACTGGTTTAATCACCAGTATGGTGAAATATTGCCTTAAAGATAGTGACATTATAATGTGTTGTAAGCCAATCTTTGAGTGAGTTTTTTTTTTCTTTCTTTCCGCGTCAACTCTTACAACTTTAAGGCGATATTGTGGCCTCTTCTATAGGGTCATCCCGACTTTATTTGGGTAACACCATTCGATGGTTTAAATTTTCTATGATGGATATCGAGGATGATCTTTTTCTCACATCGCTCAAGTTGGATCACATGCTCACTCAAGATTCTCCTTCATTACCATGCAACAATGATATAGTGGAATAAATTCAAAAGAGACAAAAATGGGAGCGTAATGACTACCTAAGCAAGGGTAATATCTTCAATGCTCTTTTTTACTCGTTGTAAGTCATTTACTGTTAAAAGAAGACTGCTAAGGAGTTGTAGCAGGTGTTGCTTGCTAAATACAAATCAGAGGATGAAGGCAACAAAAAATTTCTTGTAAGTTGATTTTTAGAATTCAAAATGTTGGATGAAAGACTTGTCTTTGATCAAGTCCATGGAGATAAGTCATCATCCAACAGATCATTATCGATGACACTAATCTTGACGAATCATTTCAAGTATTCACCATTATAGCCAAACTGCTACCTAAATGGAAGGATACTAGGAAATCTTTGAAATAGAAAAAGGAGAAAATGTTTTTAGAGGATCACATGATGTTTCTTCAAATAGAAGAATATAGGCTTTGTGATAAAAATGAAGAATAACAAGAGACCATGGGTAATGACAACCTAGTTGAGAATGGTATGAATCAAGAATAAGAAAAGCCACTTTTCAAGAAAGATGATCAACTCAAGTTTAATAACCAAGGATTAAAAAAGAATACATCCAAGAAGGATCCATGCTTCTTTTGTAAATTCCCTAACCACTTTAAGAAAGAATGTCTAAAATATAAAAAGAAAATGTAAGAAAAGAAACAACAAGTCAAGGTTGTTGGTATAGGCTAGCACCCCAACCGTGAATGAACCATTAAACCGACATATATCGATCCCCCAACTTGGCTATAAAACTATTGTTCCACCTTTGGCTAACGGCTTAATCTTTTAGCTCAACTGGTTGGAATAGTAGGGCCAAGGTCTTAACAAGTAGTATCTGAGCCTGATAGGTCGAGGGTTCGAGTCGCTGCGGGTGGAGGCGCTAGGGGGGATTGTTGGTATGGGCCAGCACTCCAACCATAAATGAACCGTTACACCAACATACATGTAATGACCTGAGATTTTCGACTCTCGTGTATAACACGACGGTCGAATTCCCAAGTAAATCATGGACTAATTGATTTGTTAAGTAATGAAATATAGCATTCAAGCACAATGACGGAAATAAATGTTCATCTTATTCTATCAAACTTACTACTTCATCATCAATGTTTAAATAAGGGAACCAACTAATATTCATACTAATTAATCAAAATATCAAACCATGTCTTCTCTAGAAGACTTATTACAATTTTCATAAATATAACCACTAATAAAAAGAAATGTCTAATAAATGAAAATATCAACTAAATTCCTTCAACGTCTTCATCCGCCATGTGATCGTACGAACCATCGAACTCTTCACCTTGAAAGTTGAGTTCGATACCTAGATCTTCACCTGCATCATCTAAATTGTGATTGGGATAGCGTTAAACGTTATCATAGTGGGGAATATTCCCTCCAAGACAATCAAGAATAATAATATACAAAACTCAGAGTAACGCAATACAATGATATCTTTATTCAAACAAAACAATCAGGTAAAAATCTTTGTTAATGCGATGCATGGAATGCATACTCTGGCTAAGGCACCCTGGCTAGAATCATAATCCATGAAGTGAGAGACTCCCTATTACGACTTCACGCTAGCCACTAGTCACCAGAGGTTCTTGGGACGCACAAGCCCATAGTTTTGCCTGACCATGTGAGAAACGGGACGCTCATAGCCCAAATCTACACGTGACAGTGTACGGAAGAAGTGGGACGCTCTAGCCTATTCTCAATTCCGTACACCCACATGGAGCCAAATGAATGCATGACTTTAGTTTCACCATTATTTAAGTAATTTCACATACAACCATTCTTAGCAGCTCACTAGACACTATGGAGAGTCGTAAGTGACCCAGCATAGGCCGACAACTCGACCTTAGTGTCCATGGCACCAACCCCGGCTTATGAGAATTTGTATACCATTAGTATCTACTCATTGTCTCGTTTTATGATTTCATCATGTCCTATAAAGCCAATGTTGTACATCATGACTAAATTTATTAAAATACTCACGTAATGTAAATGGATCCAATCAAGCATCATATACATGTAAGGATCCATTGACAAACAATCACTTCATTCTCTCAATTAAGTCAAGAGATATTCTTCCATCATGGACACCTCTCACAGGTTCCATTCTCTTACATCGAATAATTTTACCAACTTAAGGATAAAGAGTATACAATAATGGGATGTCTATATGATGATCTTATACACATATTTCATAATGTACATGTGAGGATCCATTAACAAACAATCACTTCATTTTCTCAATTAAGTCAAGAGATATTCTTCCATCATGGACACCTCTCACGGATTCCATCTCTCTACATCGAATAATTTTACCAACTTAGGGACAAAGAGTATACAATAATGGAATGTCTATATGATAATCTTATACACATATTTCATATATATCACAATATGAAAACCAATGTTACTTGTAACACATAGACTAAGAAAATAAGGGCATAGATTTCACAAAGATAAATAACACAAATACACATGCTTCTTAGTCAAAATTCTAAACAAGGAATCACATCATTATATAGTGATATTCATTACAAATCCCACATTAAGCTTCATGTTATATGGATCAGGAATTCAAAACAAAATAACTTCATATGCCATAAAAGAAACTTATGATAATCGTGATATTATTAATGAAAGGCTTGAAGAAAAATTCTCATTTTAGGATGGACTTAGAAGAGGGTTGTAGAAGATCTTAATCATTGAAAAAATATGAGAAAGAACTCCCTTCTCTTCTCTCTCTCTCTCTCTCTCTCTCTCTTTAGGGCATGGAGGCTAGGGTTAGGAGAATGGCTTGGAGGTACGTATATGGGGAAAGAAAAGAAGGGCGTGCGCGTGAGGTCTTGCGTAACAATCTCTTGAGATGAGTTTCTCAAATCTCAATATTTGGGTAATCTTTGATCAATTCCAATCCGTTCATCTTATCAAGCTCAAAGAATAGAGTCAGAATACATAAATTGCTTGATGATCTACATTCTAAATTGGCCGATCCTTGAAAATGGCCTAACGGGTGCTAAAATGGGCTAGATCTCAATTAACGATCTACGCTTGATGATCAGGGCCCAAATTTTGAGAAAATATGTAGCCATGATAGGCAAGAAATTGTACAAAGTTTAGTGGTTGATTGATGGTGAGAGATGCCTAGATCTGAAATTTCAACTTTGGCGGAGAAGGAAGGGGCTGACTTTGTGGTTCAACGGTGTAGGATTATAGATCAGGGTCCAAATTTTGTGTAAACTTGTAATCATATGATTATAATGGGTGGTCCAAATTTGAGAAGCGATTGATGGTGAGAAGTGGGTAAATTGAAAGGTTTAGATTTAAAAAGAGTTGGTAACTCGTTAATTTCTAGAATGGGATAACTTGACGTATAAGAAATAGGCTTATCAAGGTGGGGCACTCAAATCATAATATTGGTTCATAATAAAGATAATCCAAGTTACTTATATGAAGAGAAATATTCGACTACGACTAACCATCTACTTTCCTCACTCGATAGACATGAAAATCAAGGGTTAAGGGGCTGATTTGACAATCAGACCACTTCTACTATGATTTAAGAGCTGAAATTTAACGTGTATGGTTAACATGTGCCCAAAATCTTAAATCTAGGGTTTTACGTGAAAGTGATCGTCAGAAGCTATAATACTTAAAAATGACTTCTTAATTTAAGTTTAACTAATGGTATTTTCGTAATTATCTAAAAATTATGTGATTTTTGAAATCTGATCTTTTTATAATGTTTATGAGATTATTCTAAGCAACTTTTGTAAAGGGTCCCCTATCGGATCTCCAACGGATGTCTCGCTATTCGCAAATCAACGGTAAATGTACGATAATTAATAAAAAAATAAATTAAAAATGAATTTTAAAAAAATTTCAAATAAATCTCGAAAATCTGGCGTGTTATAATATATTGATCCCCCGATGTAGTTATAAAACTATTGTTCTAGCCTTTGGCTAACGACTTAAGCTTTTAGCTCAATTGGTTGAAACAGTAGGGCTGAGGTTATAACAAATATATATGACAGAAGATATGAATCTGATAGTCATCATCGCTGAGATTTATATGGTGTGTGAGGATGTTGAATGGTGGGTAGACTCTAATGCTACCAGACATGTTCGCAGAAATTGTAACATATTCAATTCTTACGAACTAGTGGGGGATGATCAAGAACTATATATAAAAAATGCCTTTACAACTAAGGTTGTAGGAAAAGAGAAGATACTGCTCAAGTTAACTTTCAGAAAAGTCCTGACTTTGAATGATGTGCTACATGTACCGAATATCATAAAGAAACTTATCTCCTACTAATTTACTGATTAAGTTTGGGTTCAAACTCCTTTTTTAGTATGATAAGTTGATTATGTCTAAAAAATGAGGGTATATGTAGGGAAGGGCTATATATCTAATAAAATGTTCAAGTTGAACATTATGAATGAAAATTCTTCTTCTATTTGTATGCTTGATATTTGGCATAATGGATTAGGATATATTAGTTACCGTAGTATGGATAATATATCTAGAATTTTTTTTGAAAGGAAGATATAAACTGATGATGTGGATTCTATATTACAAAATGAGACATGAAAACTAGTGGATCTACCCTCATGAGTAAAATCAATAAGTTACAAATGTATATTTAAAAGAAAACAAAGACCAAATGGGACAATAGAAATGTTTAAGGCCAGATTAGTGGCTAAGGAATTTACACAAAAGGTATCGACTTTTTCGATTCTTATGCTCCATAGCAAGAATATCAACTATTAGAGTTTTAGTTGCTCTGCCATTCATTTATAAGTTAGAAATCCATCAAATGGATGTAAAGATAATTTTTCTAAATGATGCCCTCGATGAAGAGGTATATGTGGAGCAACCAGAATGTTTCATAATTTCGGGACAAGAAAATAAAGTGTGTAAATTGATCAAGTCACTGTGTAAACTTAAACAAGCACCTAAACAATGACATGAAAAGTTCGATAAAGTGGTCACCGCATATGGCTTTAAGATTAATGAATATGATAAATGTGTATATTTAAAATTATTCAGTAATAGAGTAATTTTATGTCTATACGCAGATAATATGTTAATCTTTAGTACATGTTTAGAAGTTATAAATGACACCAAAAGATCCCTATCATCTAGTTTTAATATGAAGGATATGGGTCAAGCCAATGTGATTCTAGGTATTAAGCTAATCAGAAACAAAGATAATATAATTATTTCTTAATCACATTATATTGAAAAGATACTTAGAAAGTTTAATCACTATGATAAGAACCCAATTTCTACTCATTTTGATTCTAATATTAAATTAGTTAGAAATGAAGGCCATAGTATATCTCAATTAAAGTATTCCAAGATGATTGATAGTTTTATGTATGCTATAATTTCGACTCGACCTGATATTGCTTTTGCAATTAATAAATTGAGTAGGTTTATAAATAGTTCAAGTTCGGATCATTGAAATGTTGTTTCTAGAGTACTCAGATACTTGAAGAAAATAATTAACCATAGTCTGCATTTTTTATTACCTTAGTGTGCTTGAAGGGTATAGTGATGCAAATTGGGTCACTGATTCTGATGAATTTTTACACTTGGCGAAGATGTCATTTCTTAGGGATCCAAGAAGAAAACTTGCATATCTCATTCTACTATGGAATTTGAATTCACAGCTTTGGCGGCTGGTGTAAAGAGGCAGAGTGGTAACAAAATCTCTTGTTTGAGATACCATTATTAGCAAGGCCTTTACCACCTGCCTCTATCTACTGTGACAGTGAAGAAACATTGTCAAAGGTATATAATAAGACTTATAATAGAAAATCCAGACATATCAATCTAAGACATAGTTTTGTGCGATAACTACTTGGTAATGGTAAAACATATCATTCTAAGGCACAGTTTTATGCGATAACTACTTAGTGATGATAATATAACATTACAATATGTACGGTCCATTCAGAATCTAGTGAGCCCGTTCACTAAGAGATTGGCAAGGGATTTTGTTAGTAGAACATTAAGAGGAATGTGACTTAAGCCAACTTCACAGACACCGGATGAGGAAAACCCAACCTAAGTTAATAGGTTTAATGAGAAAAGTATGTCACAGCAAGTGACTGAAGCAGCATTGCCCATTTTCTAATTTGTTTTATTCCTGGATGTATGTACATTGTTGGGTACCTATAATGATTAAAAGGAGGATGAACTTTTTTTATTATCTTAATGAGTCATTTTAAGAGTGTTATTGCTATAGGGGCATTCATAAGGACTCACCATATGAATATTGGAAGTGAGTTCGCTTCCTAATGTATGAGTTTTTGTCTGCTTCATAAACTCATGAATTCAGAATTTAACACAATGCTATTAATGTGATATAATTTTAGAACACATGGCAATTGAAAATATGTGTGTGTGACATGTCTGATTGTATCATATAGAATACTTGGTTTAAAAGCATAGTCACTAAGGATTCTGATGCAACTTCGATTGTCTATACTAAGTGAAGGTTTAAGTCCATAAGACACCTTCTTTTATGCATATATCTTTCTTACATATCCCGACCTCTTTATTTTGAAAAATAGTGGAGGATTGTTGTTTTTTTTCAAAATAAAAGAAAATTTGTGTTGGATTTTTTTGAATTTATAAATGAAAATGTCAGAGGAAGGTTGTGGCTTTTGGTGATTGTTGGTGACCATTCATTTATGAATGATGGTGCCTCTTGGCAAGTGCAACATCCTTTGAATTCAAAATGGTAGTGAAAAGATACCATTAATGGTGGAAGAATGCCTTTATTGAAAAGACACTATGAAAGAAGATGTCTTTCCATGAAAATGATCTTAAAGTAACTCTTAAGTCTCTATATAAATCTATCTTCGGGTCAATTCGAAACAAAAATAAAAAATCCAATAATTTTTTATTCTTCTTCTTTCCCATTTTCGTTTTGGGTGTTTTTTGTAATGTTGTAGTTTTTCAGGCGGTAAACAGCAAACAATTTTTTTAGACAGTAAACTGCGAACATTTTTTCAGGGGGTAAATTGTCTTAAAATGCGGTTTTTCGATTTTACAAGCTGAAGCTCACATTTCTCCAGTTTTGGAGAAGAGGCTTATTGTATCTTGAAGGCAAATTTTCTATAACCCTCTTACAAACTAATTTAATCACCAGTAGGGTGCAAATATTACTTTAAAGATCGCGACATCATAGCACGCCTTAAGCCTATCTTTAAGTGAGTTTTTCTCTTTCTTTTCACCTCAACTCTTACACGTAAGTCTTAGAATGTACTGCATTTTAGGAAATCCATCCTGGTGCGGTTCATCAAATAATTGGAATGGAAGGATATACACACCATGGTAAACGCACCATGGTAAACACAACATGCAATTTGAAAGATTTTAATGGTGGGACTTCCCATCTTAATTGTTTCCCACTCATGTTGAATCTACCTATTTTTGAGCCATGGTCCAAACAAAAAGTCATCCACCTTAAGCCGTCCATCTATGTCAACAGAAATACACCCATGATTATTAAAGCTATGGAAGCATTTCTGTTTCCTAAGAGGAGACTAGGATGGGTATTTCTTAGAACCCTGGTAAGAGTTAGCACATAGAACCCCAATCTTTACAGGGCCTACTGCCATGTTTGTGTTATATCTACTTCATCCGTCAATTGTGCCAACTCATGTTAAGACGTGAGCAAAAAAATTTAGTTCAAAACTCAAGTAGGTCACACGATGAGAAATAGTTGTCACTGAAACCTTTATGAGGGGTACAAAAGTTTTGGATTAGGCTAATATTTGTTTCTTTGCTTCATCTTGTTGAAAAGAAACTTGTGAACATATTGGATAGCATATAAGCATCATGGTGAGTCCATAGTAAAATGGTAGACGACATTTTCCAAGACGGAGGTCTTGAGTATTTTATTTGAAAAATGCTTGAGTACCTTGTATGGGTACTTAGGGCTAACTTTCTCTAATGTGAAGAAAAGATTTAAAGTGTAAGAAATCTACTCTATCCATCAGTTATTAATTTAAAATGGTTTTAAAAGAAAGATTTGAAAAATCTGAAAAATTGGTTTTCACCTTTGTTAACCCACTTTTCTTAATTGGGTTTAGTTTAGTCCCACATTGGAAAGGTGTTTGGAAAACTAAACTTTTATATTAAAATCCCCACCAATCTTTTATATTGAAACATAAACGTATGCCATAGGAATAACCTTGCATGGGTGCACACGTCGAAGGCACGACCATGGCCATAGTGTGGTGTGCCTATGATCTGACACTTTTAGTTTTCTTTGCACATGTTTCGTCTTTCTCTTCACGTGAGGACAAGAGAAACATTGCACGCCTTCATCATGATTGTTGATCCGTATGCACTAACATGCATTTATTATAGCAGTCGCATGCACCTTAAGTCCCAACGGTTATATGCTTTTTCTTTATAATGGGATCTTTTTATCTTGAAAATCAATTTGAAAAAAATGATCTTCTCTTCTCTCTGGTTTTTTTCTACAACTCTCTTTTGGGCAAATCAATTCGAGTTTCTTGAGTTCGTTAGTTGTGATCGAGAGTGCAGCAGATTTAATTCGTTCATCGAAGAGGAGAGCTGTTATATCCTAGGGGCACACTTGTTAGGGACCGAGTACATCAGGGATCGTCTTCCTTTGGGGGCAAATTTGTCTTTAAGATTGTTGATCCGCATGCGCTGATATGCATTTATTATAGCAGTCGCATGCGC
Organism: Liriodendron chinense; assembly: GCA_003013855.2. Taxonomy (NCBI): domain Eukaryota; kingdom Viridiplantae; phylum Streptophyta; class Magnoliopsida; order Magnoliales; family Magnoliaceae; genus Liriodendron; species Liriodendron chinense. Next base: position 9,716,834 of record ML058335.1, read on the forward strand.
CTCAAGTCCCAACAGTTATCTGCTTTTCCTTTATAACGAGATCTCTTTTGTCTTGAAAATCAATTCGAAAAATCTATCTTCTCTTTTCTTTATTTTCTTCTACAACTCTCTTTTAGGCAAATCAATTCAAGTTTCTTGAGTTCGTTGGTTGTGATCGAGAGTGCACCAGATTTAATTCGTTCATCAAAGAGGAGAGTTGTTGTATCCTAGGGAAAAACTTGTTGGGACCCAATACATCAGGGATCGTCTTCCTATGGGGGCAAATTTGTCTTTAAGATAATGATTGTGACGTGCCTTAACTCTCCAATTACCTCTGTTATTATTCCTAGTTTATTATTTTTTGAATTTTTATTATATCTCTATATATTAGAACCAACAATTTAAAGACTGATTTCTTTCTAAAAAATCTCAGTACTATGACTACCATTTCTAAGACTTCTAGAATTGAGATTTTTTACAAGAAGAACTTCAAAAGATGCCAGTAGAAAATGGAGTTCTATCTGACTATCCTCAAGTTGATTTATGTTATCAAAGAATTTGCCCCATCGCTTAAGGCAAATGAACTAGTGGCATTCGTTGAACAATCGAACTGGAAGAATGATGACTATCTTTGCCATAATCATATTCTCAATGCAATATCTAATGATAACTATAACATCTACTGTCATTTCTCTACGACCAAGGAACTATGGGAACATCTCAAAAGAAAATTCAAAACAGAGGATGTCAGAACAAAGAAGTATTTAGTAAGTCGCTATATTGATTTTAAGATGTCTGACGATAAGTCTATAATAGATCGGGTTCATGATTTACAGAAGATAGCCTGTGAAGTTTCTTATGAAAGTATAGTGATTGATGAATCTTTACTAGCTGCTGTAATAATTGAAAAACTTCCTTCATCTTGAAAGGAATATAAAAACTCTCTAAAGCATAAGAGAAATTAGGATATGAACCTAAGTGACCTCATCTTTCACATACTAATCGAAGAAGAGGTAAGAAATTGTGATAAAAACTCATTGGAATCAAAATTTGTGACTAAAACTCACCTTATTGAGAATAACCAAAAGGGTTAAGAAAATCGAAGGTCTGAACCACCAAAGAAAAAGCATTCATGTGGTGAAAGAAATAAGAAAATTGACAAAAATGATAAGAAGAATGAAGGGTGTTATGCATGTGGAAAGAATGGTTAATTTACAAAACATTGTAGATTCCACAAAGGTGACAAGAAAGGGAATGATAAAGATAATGCTAATGTAGCCGATGAGTTTGTAGGAGTCATCACTAAAGCACTCATTGTGTGTAGCTCAAATGAGTAATGGATTGAATCAAGTGCCACCAAACACACGTGCTATAATCAAGGTGCCTTTTCCTCCTACAAGAAGGTAAAAGACGCTAGGGACATTTATAAAGAATTCATCCAAGGTAAATGTCGTTGACAAGGAAAATGTGGGCTTGAAGCTTTCCTCTAAAAAGGTGATAACTCTTATAAATGTGCTGCATATTTCAGACCTTTTGAAGAATCTTGTCTCCAGCTTTACTCTTGACAAAAAGGGGTTTAAATTAGTTTTTTAATATAAAAAATGTGTTATTACTAAGAATGACACTTTTGTTGGGAAATGATATGTATTTGATGGGTTGTTTAAACTTAATGTTATGAATGATAATGGTGCTAGCACTTCTACTTACTTGATTAAGTCTCTTGATATGTGGCATGCTAGACTAGGACATGTGAATTATCATTCTCTTAAAAGCATGATCTGTATGAGGCTTATTCCTAGATTGGAAAGGGAAAACTAAAATAAATATGAAATATGCATATAATCTAAGCATTTTAGAAAATTATTCAAAAGAGTTGAAATGAATAACCAAATCCTAGATTTGATCCACAATGATATATACGACCTTAAAAATATTATGATTTGTGGAGAAAAGAAATACTTTATCACTTTCATAGATGATTACTCCAAATATGCTAAAATATATCTAATCATGAGTAAGGATGAAGTAAATGATAGATTCATGACTTTTATGAATGAAGTATAAAATTAATTGGAAAGGAAACTGAAAGTTCTTAGATTTAATTGCGGAGAATATTTTTCTAATGACTTCGCATCATACTGTGAATCAAAATGGATTGTACATGAGGTAACTGCACCATATTTGCCTCAACAAAATGAAATAACTTAAAGAAAAAATAAAACTCTAATGAACATGGTGAACACTATGCTTTCTAGTTCTGGTTTATCCTTTAACTTGTGGGGAGAAGCCCTTCTTACTGTTTGTCATATACTAAATCGTATACCTCATAAGCATTCCAATAAACCCCCTTATGAATTATGAAAGAATAAACCTCCAAACTTGAGATATCTTAAAGTGTGGGGGTGTCTAAGGTAAGACTACATTTACCCATGAAAACAAAATTAGAAGATAAAACCTCTTAATTGTGCATTTTTATGCTATATGCAAAATAATAAGGCTTATAGATTCTTGATTTTGAGGTCCCAAATCATATTGATGTTGATTATATCATTGAATCTTTAGATGCCGATTTCTTTGAAAATATATTCATAACAAAATTTAAGGTTACTTCTTCTATGAAAGTAGTAGAACCGATTATAATGATTGATGTAGAAAATGACATAATAAAAGAGCCCTTAGAACCTAGAAGAAGTAAGAGGGCCTAAATTGAGACTAGCTTTAGACTCGACTTTTACACCTTCCTTGTAGAGGATAATCCATCCACAAACGCCAAAGCTATGAGCTCTCCTAATGCAACTTTTTAAAAGGAAGTTATTAATAGTGAAATGGACTCCATATTGCACAACAATACTTGGAAATTGATAGACCTACCTTCGAGTAGAAAACTCATAGATTGTAAATGAGTTTTTAAGATTAAGCTTAGACCAGATGAGTTTATTGAGAAATTCAAGTCTATGCTTGTGGCTAAGGGATACGAGCAAAATGAAGGTGTTGACTTCATTAACACTGTGGACACTAGATTCTAAAATTTGGCAGATCAGATCGCGACTTCTACAGGTTTTACCTCTTTCGAGGGCTTTCTTTGGTGTTAATTAAGGTAATTGATTAGACTGAAGTCACCACTAGCCAATTACTTCGTCTCTACAATTAACTAGACCCTATAGAAACATTAGAGAAGAAGATCTGAAGATTCTCACATCTAAAATTACTTAATATGTGAATTAACAATTAGAAGTAAGGGACCACAATTATAGAGAGTGAAGGTGTTAGGCACCCACTCTGCCCTTACGGATGTACTGTGTTTACTTCAAAGGATCTAACTAACTTCTGAAGGTTGGAATCAGTTCTCGTGTACTCTTAATAGAATAATGTATGTGTATCTGATCAATCAGAGTTTCTGATAGTCAAGGTTCAATTAAATCGATAAGACATAGAGCATATGCTCGAACTGATCAGGTGTCAAGAGTGGTGTATTGATATGCTAATGGATGCAATGAGTAGAGAGATTGAGAAAATAATGAGTGTTGCACTACGCTACAAATATAGATTAGAATATGAGGATGATATTTGAACAGTCGGATGAACGGTTATGTCGTGTAGGCTAGCTCGAGGGTTTAGATTGAAACTTAAATGGCTTAAGAGGGTTGAATTTTGGTTAAACCAAGCTAGACCAAGGCTAAACTCCTCTCACTTACTCCCACTCTCCTAGGTGAAGGACTAGGCTAAGGGTGTATGAGGAGTGAAGGGAAATGGGTTATAAATTGAAGTAGAGTTGTTTGGATTTTTCTAGATGCTTGAAATGAATGAGAGGGGGGCTTTCTATAACCCCCCAAATGACACTCCTGTAATTTAGGGTAGGTGGACCCCTGGGGCCACCTGTCAACAGCTGGAGCTCCATCTTTGATAAGTGGGACTCTAGACTGGGTTGCTCCTCTATATTTGGTTCAGAGTGCTTTTATTGTCCCAAATTTCCTCCATGGATTAGGCTTGGGTTTTAACTTGGTTTGGGTTCTAACTAGATGAGTTGACTAAGCAGATGGGCTGGGTTGACCTGTCGAGTAGATTTACCGGGTTGACTCATGGAAAAGTTTTGCTTGGTTTTTCTTAAGGGTAGCTCTTAGGATTTAAGGTTAGGGTTAGAGTTTGGGTTTTAGTTTAAGGTTTTGGATATGGATAAGGGTTTGAGGTTTGGATTAGTTTAGGGTTTTAGGTTTAGATCAAGGTTTGGATTAGGGTTTTGAATATGGACCAGGGATTTGGGGTTGAAATTAGTTTAGGGTTTTGGGTTTAGATTAAGGTTTGAATTAGGGGTAAGAATCACCATCCATCCTAACCATTTAATCTTAATCATCCTGTCAACCCAGGGTGATGTGTCTATAGACACATTCACCAGTTACCAAGATCACAACCTTACGAGTATTGATAATTATTACTTCCATCCACAATCTGGTGATCTACCAAATGAATGTGAAAATTACCTTTATAAATGAAGAATTAGAGGGAGAGATTTACATGGATCAACCTGAAAGATTTGTAATAAAAGGTTATGAGAATAAGGTTGTAAATTGATTAAATTTCTTTATGGGCTTAAGTAAGCTCCAAAGCAACGACATGAGACATTTGACAAAGTATTGTTGTCAGATGGTTTTCAAATTAATGAATCATATATATATATATATATATATATATATATATATATATATATATATATATATATATATATATATATATATCAAGCTGTTTGAAAATTCATGCATTATCATATGTTTTTATGCGTATGCTATGCTGATATTTGGCTTTAACATTGATGTGGTGAATGAAACTAAGTTCTTCCTTAGTTAACAATTTGACATGAATGATTTGGAAGAAGCAGATGTGATTCTTAGAATCAAAATTGTGAAAGACTCCAAAGGAATCACTTTATCTCAATCACATTATGTATAGAAATTTAAAAAAAATATATAATCTTTTAGATTGTATACCTACAAGTACTCCCTTTGATCCTAATGTGAAATTGTGTAAAAATGAAGATGATAGTATATCACAACTTGAATACTCTAGTGTTATTGGGCATTTAATCTATCTAATGAATGTACTAGACTTGATATTGCATATACAATTTGTAAGCTGATTAGATACACTAGTAATCTTAGAGAAAATCACTAAAATGTCATAAATAGATTGTCGCGCTACTTAAAAACGAGTTGTAGATATGGCCACAAGTATACCAGATATCTAGCTGTACTAGAGGGATACAGTGATGTAAATTGGATATCAGATTCAATAAAATTGAAGTCCACTAGTGGTTATGTGTTTATTTTTGGAGGAGTCGCAATATCCTGGAAGTTTAAGAAGTAGACTTGTATATCTTGATCCATGATGGAGTCCAAGTTTATTGCTCTTAGAATTGTAAGAGAAGAGGCTAAATGTTGAAAAAACTATTTTCAGATATACCCATGTAGGGTAAAACAGTAGTAGCAATTGTATTGCATTGTAATAACCAAGTTGTAATAACCAAGGCAAACAATATGACCTATAATGGAAAATCCAGATTTCTACGTCTAAGACATAACTTAGTGAAGCAATTAATTCAAGATTGGATAATTGCATAATTGCAATTGACTTTGTAAGGTACAAAGAGAATTTAGTTAATCCACTAACTAAAGCGCTAACCAGAGAGTTAGTGATGAGTACATCGAGGGAAATGAGGTTGATTCCAATTAAATAAATCACCGGCAATGGGAACCCAACGTATATGATTAAAAATCCCAAGAACTAAGTTCAATGGATAATAACAAGTTGCTTTGAGTGATTTGATACTGACACTACATATGAAATTTAAGAACCTTATTCCTATGGTGTAGTTGTGCGATGACCTGTAGCAAGGAAGGTTGAAGTGTCCTTAATGAGTTTCATAATTGTGATATAATTAGATGTCTAATTACAAGTACATCCTTGATGGACTTACCTATATGAGTGTAAAAGTAGGGCCGCTTTCTATGAGAATTGGAACATTCTTTAGAGCACTCACGAAATTGGGATAAGCACATGGTTGTAACGTGCTAGATTTATAAATTCAAGTTGCTCTGAAATGTTATGCATGTGATGTAATCAGGTTGTTATTGTGGATGTTGGTTCAAAACTTTATGTTACTTCCTCTAAACAAACCAGGCATATTTATACTAGGTAAGGTTCAAATCTTCTAGATATCTTTGTTGATGTATTTCGTTTCGTTGATATGCCCAACTAGTTTTCTATTCGTATTCCTGATTTCTTGAATTATGTGGGATTGTTAGTTTAAAATGGTTTTAAAAGAAAGATTAAAAAAATATGAAAAATTGAATTTTGCCTTTATTGACCTGCTTTCCTTAATTTGATTTAGGTTAGTCCCACATTGGAAAGGTATTTGGAAAACTAAGCCTTTATATTAAAATCCATCACTGATCCTTTATATTGGAAAATAAAGGTATGCCATAGGAGTATCCTTGCACGCGCACGCCCACATGGCCTAGTGAGGAGAGACGAGGCGCAGTGCGGTGCGGTGTGGTGCGGTGTGGTGTGTCTATGATCAGAAACTTTTAGTTTTCTTTACACATGTTTTAACTTTCTCTTCACGTGAAGACAAGAGAACCATTGCAGGCCTTCATAATGATTGTTGATTTGTATACGTTGATGCGTATTTATTACAGCAGTCGCATGCACCTCGGGTCCCAAATGGCTACATGATTTTCCTTTATAAAGGGATCTCTTTGTCTTGAAAATTAGTTTCTAAAAAAATTTATCTTCTCCTCTCTGGTTTCTTCTACAAATCTCTTTTGGGCAAATCAATTCAAGTTTCTTAAGTTCATTGGCTGTGATCGAGAGTGCATTATAACTAAGTCGTTCATTGAAGATGAGAGCTATTGTATCCCAGGGGCAGACTTGCCATGACTCAATGCGCCAGGGATCGCCTTCCTGTGGAGGCAATGTTAGTGCACTTTTCTGTGGCATACTAGTGCAGTTTATTTGTCAATCACGTGAGTCTTAGTGTTTAAGAGTTGGTTGAGGCCAAAGAAGATGAAGATCGAAGACACAAGAGGACAATATGTATCAAGGAAAAAGAAACATGTAAATAAAATGCCTTGGTGAGCCAAAACCCTTAAACCAAAACAAACCCAAACCTCTAGATGACTTGATCCAATATGTAAACTTTTAGTCATCCTAAAATGGCCTTAGGAGTCCTAAAAGACCACAATTTGTAAGGCCTTAGAAGTTGGTGAGCTGTTGTAAACAAACTGCCCAAAATAACAGAACTCATTGTGCTATAGACTGGTCTTTACAAACCTTGGAGACTGGTCGACAAATCTTAGAGTCTGGTCTCTAAAGACCCTAGAGACTGGTCTACAAACCTTGGCGATCAATCGACAGATCCTGGAGACCGGTCGACACAGGCCAAATCTGGACAGCAAGATGGCCAGTTAATTAGACCGGTTGATTGCCAACTATAACCGGTCGACAACCCTCTGGAGACTGGTCGCAGACTCCTGGACACCGATCAATAAGTAGCTGTTTCTACCTATTTTTAGCTGTTGGATCGTCAATATTACAAATATGGTGTTCGAGTTTTAGCAAATTGATGGGTTTTGAGTGTATCAGAGTCTTCCACCACTTCATATCCATAGGGACTCTAGACCTATGAGATTTAAGCTATCTTTCATGTGTTTCATCACATGCAAAAGCATTCTAAGCTCGATTAAAAGATGTGTTTAATCTCCACATTTCTCTAGAATTTAGACCTTAATCTTAATGGTTAAATCCATATCTAAAACCTTTAGAGAGACCCATTAAGTGATTCTCCAACATGCAACACACTCTTATCCTTAGGTTGTAGAGAATCCACCACTTCCTATCACCTTGGGTATCTCAATTAGAGCATCTCATGCAAGGTGACTAATCTTGGAGCTGAAGCATTGACATCAACGATCAGGGGTGCTAAGGGGAGTTGATTCAAGCATGGGGGAGTGAGAAGAAGCAACCCAAGAAGGCGCCATACAAGAGGCTCAATCCGACAAGCAAGTTGTTAAGTATAGGAGTCCATTTGCACTCTTTCCTTTAGTAGGTTAGAGTGTGAGAATTTGTGACCCAAACTCGAACTAGGTTCCTTAGTGGATCCTTCACTTATTTGTTGAACCTAGAACTAGGTTCCTTAGTGGATCCTTGACTCATTTGTTGAACCTAGAACTAGGTTTCTCAGTAGATCCTTAACTTATTTGTTGAGCCTAAATCTAGGTTCTTACGTAGGACCTTGGTTCATTTATTGGGCCTAAATTTAGGTTCTTTAATAGGACCTTGGCACATTTTTTGGGCCTAAATCAAGTCTCTAAGGGGAGCCACTGACACGGGTGTGTACATGTTCCATTGACATGAGTGCGTACGTGTAGGTTGAAAGGTGAACCTGTAAAACCTCCATTTAGGTTGAGAGGTGAACCCATGTGTAAAACTATCGTTTAAAGGTTAAGAGGTGAACCTGATTTAAAGCCTCTGTTATAGTGAAATCCGATGTGTCTCATAGGTTGGGACGACAATCGGAAGTGGAGTAGACAAGTAGTCGAACCATTATACATGCTTGTGTTTGAGATTGATTTGAGCACATTGTTATTCTAGCATTATTGATTTAATTGTTAATTATATAAATGCTTGAATGAAATTATGCTATGCATGATATGTAGATTCTCACACACAACTTGTAGTTTTACTCTATAGACTAGTTGTTTGATAGTTATATCATTTGTAGTCTATATTGTTCACTTAGATTAGTTTCTCTATTAGGCATATATTGTTTAATCTGTGTGTTTAGACTAGGTACTAAATTGCTTAATCATTTTTAGTCTATGTGATTAGACCCACTTAATTTTGGAAGCTAAGTGTTACTTGCTTAATTAGTTTTATTGTTGAATTAGATTAAATTAGACAAGAATTTTTAAAAGAGTTTTAAAAATATCATAATCATCCCTCTCTAGGACTTAATCGTAGTTCTAAAAGCTCCACTCTAAGCTTTCGCACACGTAGCACCTTAAGTGTGAGCAATGAGCGTAATTTCAGGCAAATTTGGCTTTAAGACAACGACTGTTATATCTCTATATATTAGAACTAACATCAGGTACATCATCCCTTGTTTGGCCCAAATCTCAAAAAGTAGGCCGATTCACCATCAAGTGGCCACAAAGTTTAAGGCGTACAAAATTCTCCTGGAATGACCCACTTGGGTTTTGGAATATTGGGACTTTTAGTGGTCCTTTTCTCCTCATCAATTACATCAATAAATGGATTGGAGGAGTTGATTGGAGGATATATAAATAGTAGGGTGCACCCTATACAAAACTAATAGTGACCTTCAATGGCATGGTAAGCTAAAAAATGAGGTAAATGTAAAACTCAAGTGGGATGAAAATAAGGGATGAAAATTCTCATTGTTGAAACCTTCCCAAGGCCTACCATTGTGCTTATATGCCATCTAAATTGTTCCAAAGCTTATTCTCACTAGGATAAAACAAAGATAATAACTATTAACTTGAAGAAAAAAAAACTCCTACTACGGCATCTCTCTCTCTCTCTCTCTCTCTCTCATCTCCTGTCACTACTGGGATGAAACAAAGATAATAACTATTAACTTCATGTTCGCTTCCCCAAGTATAGGGTTGCGATATAGTAATAATTTAGTAGAGATCGAGATCGTTCTCAAGGACTTATTTAGCAACTCATAAAACCACTTCTAATATTCTGTAATTGAGACAAACTAAACAGATTTTGGTAATTTGATATAGATGAGAATCCGTTATTAAAAGTGAATGTAATTAATATAAAAGAGTACTAGGGGTTCAAGGATCCACTTGTAGTAATCCTTAATGTATAATTCGCTGTGATTTCCCAATTACACAACTAGAATCGAAATCAAATCCTATTAAGCCGGATGATAGAACGTTTAATTCATCAAAACAATCCAATTCATGTGTTGTTCATAAACATAATTCCCTCAATTCAAGTTAGGACTTGAGCACACTCAGTTGCATAGGTCAATCCTAGTTCCAATAGGTTAAGATCACAATCATAATAATCATCAAACCCTGTCACAAAGCTTAACTATATCATGATTTGAACTTCATTCAAATCACATGCATAAGCAACACATAAATCAAACTTTAGAACAAAAGGCAGAACTTTGGTTTGAAGTTTCCACATGAGGATCCAAGTCTAGGAGCGTCTTGAATCCAATTCCTCAGAGTGTACAGGATAAAAATCCATGCAAAACAACTAAGAACTAAAGCAATTCTTCCAAAAATCCATGAGTTATCATAAGATTAAGAAAAACTACTTAGAATCATTCAAACTTTAACAAACCATTGTTCTGCAATAAAAATTTAAACTTTAACCATTGTTCTTGCATTAAAGCATCTTAAATTCACTACAAGCTTCACCTCTTAGCCCTAGCTAAGAGGTTTAGCTGATCATGCTAAGAAACATGAAATCAACTAAGAAAAATATGAAAACTAAAAGAAACAAACTAGAGGGAGTTGTAGAACTCCGAATCTGTCTTTCTCCGCCTCCCACCATCGTAGATCTCTTCTAAGATGCCTTAGGAATGAAACCTAGGTGCCATTTTATAGATTTGGAGCTCTAACAACCTAGAAAGTTCTAGAAATCCCAGGTTCATACGCACTTGCGCCTAAAAAATTGAGATTTGCTGAGCAAGCTGCTGAATTTCAGCAGAATACAAGTGGCCGACCGATCATGACTGGTCGGACTGGGCTGGCCGATCGGTCAGACCTGTCTGATGAAGGTTCAGAGAGTGCAGAGAGGGACAGGGGGCTATGGCCGACCGGTCAAGACCGGTCGGATCTGTTGGCCAGCGACCTCCAGCAGTTGCTAGAGTGATTCATGAGGTTGGCCAACCGGTCAAGACTGGTCCAGCCTTTGTTTCTGCTTTTCATTCTCTTTCTTGTCTCCTTCTTTCTCCCTTATTCTTTGGCCCACCTTGATCTTCATCAACTAGCTTCTAATTATGATCTTTTAGCCATCAATTGAGTGAACTCTCTCTCATTCTTACAATCACAAAACCATGCATTAGGATAGTCTTTAAACATACGAATTATGCATAGTTAGTGATGTAATGGGATTAGAATATACATATTTAAAAGCTCAACACTTGATCCAAAACTCCTGTTATTTCATCCTTCTTTTTTTTCACCTATCACTGCATGAAGTTTCAATTGTTGGCGTTCAATTCTAATATTTCCTGCGTTGTGCCCCACTTAAGCCTTGCATTTGAACTCATGTCCTAACACGACATGTGGGGACACTCATGGATGGAGTGGTGGATGTAAAAGCATCACCATAGTGGATCACACATGGCCCATGCCTACATGAGCATCCTTTTGATGGGCCCTCGCAATTTGGGATGCAAATTGCCCTAGTCACAGAGGAAGAGGAACATGGCTGAATAAAGCCACTAGAGGTTGGGTGTATGTGACACTTTTTCATTGAGTCATGTCAATTAGCGTTGTAATCCAAGGAGTGATTGAGCATTACCCTGGCAACATGTTAGCGAGTGTTTTCCTGACAGTAGGCCCACTTTAGCATATGTCTGCTATGTATACACCATTCATAAAATTTTCCAGCTCACTTTTAGGTATATATGGTAATAAAAATGATGAAGATCCAAATCTCAAGTGGACCAAACCACAGGAAACAATGGTTATTGAATGCCCCCATCCAGGTAAATGTGACCTTATCAACAGGTTGGATGGCAAATAATAGTTTTCAATGGTCGGCATTCAATAATCATTGTTTCCTGTGGAGATTTGGATCCCTTTCTTTTTGGGACCATGCATCAAATGAGCTGGAAAATTTAATGGACGGTGTGGATAATCATATCAAGGTGGGCCCCACAGTCAAGGAAACACTCACATTAGTGTTCCCCTGTAGCAACTAGTCCGCTCCCTCTTAACTAGAAGTGATACGGACGCGGCTAGCAAGGCTGCATTACCATCGCGGGCCCGCACCATGATGTATGTATTTTATTCACTCCGTCCATCGATTTTGTCAGTTTATTTTAGGTCTTGAGATAATTAAAAAATAAAAATAAAAATGAGGCAGGTCAAAATCTCACGGGGACCACACTACCGAAAAAACTGGCGATTGAATGCTCACAATAAAAACTCATTGCCCAACACAAAAGTTATAGATCGAATTGATATTTGTGTCCTCCATTCATCTAGACTTCGTTTGTGTTTGTGACCTAGTTGAAAAATAAGCATTAGACTGGTCCTTAGGAAGTTTTTAATCATGGGCGTGCAATCACCACTGTTTTCCTGTGGGGCACACCTTGATGTATGTTCCTTACATCTACGCTGTCCATCCATTTTGACAGCTTATTTTAGGAGATAATCCAAAAATGAAGGAGATCCAAATCTAAGGTGGACCACACCACAAGAAACACAGATGAGTGAGTATCCACCATTAAAAACTTCTTAAGGCCACTGAAATGTTTATTTGCCATCAAACCTGTTGACAAGGTCAAAGGGACCTGGATGAAGGGATTGCACAAATATAAGCTTGATCCAAAACTTTTGTGGCCCATGAGAAGTTTTTAATGGTCAATCACCGTTGTTCTTATGGTATGGTCCACCTTAGATTTGGATCTGCTTCATTTTTTGGATCATAACGTAAAATGAGCTGTCAAAAAGTATGGACGGCATGGATGTAAGAAAATACATCAAGGTGAGCCTCATAGTTAGGGATTCACTTGTTTTCCTTAAGTGTGGTCCACCTCAGGATTAGGATGTAACTCTTTTTTCTTTTTTTCCTTCTTTTTTTGGCTCGTGCTCTAAAATAATTTTAGAGATTCAAAATGGATGGAGAGCAATACATAATCTTTGTGGGCCCTCACAGTACCATCAGTAGCCACATGGCTAGTGGAAGCATTAAGTGGTCATTTCGTCACATGAGTAATTTGGGAAGCCGATTAGCTGGTGTACCTTAGTGATGTATGTATTTGGCATGTAAAGACAAGGGCGACAATGGCCCACGACAAGAAAAATTTTGCTACACCCATGAGTTAGCTACGCTTGCTACACCAAGTGTATCAATGTCGACCGTACCATGATGTATGTGTTGTATCCATGCCGTCCATCCATTTGATGAGATCAGTTTAGGGCATGAAACCGAAAATGAGGGAGATCTGAAGCTCAAGTGGGCCCCAGTAACTTTTAAGTGGTTGGCATTCGATCCCCACTATTTCTTGTGCTGGGTTCACTTGAGCTTTGGATCTACCTCATTTTTGGTGTCATATATGCCCTAAAATGATCTCACCAAGTGGATGGACGGTGTAGATACAACACATAACATCATGGTGGGTCATTGCTACACCTGTGTAGCAGGCGTAGCTAACTCGTGGGTGTAGCAAAAATTTTCTCGTTCAGTGCGCCCTTGTCGCCCTTGTCTTTACACGCCAAATACATACACCAATAAAGTACACCAGCTAATCCGCTTCCCAAATTACTCATGTGGCGAATGACCTCTTAATGCTTCCACTAGGCCATGTCGATACTAATGGTACTGTGAGGGCCCACAAACATTATGTATTGCTTTCCATCCATTTTGAATCTCTTAAATTATTTTAGATCACGAGCCAAAAAAAGAAAGAAAAAAAAGGAAAAAAGAGGTAAATCCTAATCTCAAGGTGGACCACACTAAATGAAAACAAGTGGATCCCTAACTATGAGGCTCCCCTTGATGTATTTTCTTACACCCAAGCCGTCCATACTTTTTGATAGCTCATTTTACGTCATGATCCAAAAAATGAATCACATAACATGGTGGGTCATTTCTACACCCGGTGTATGGATGGCGTGGATACAACACATAACATCATGGTGGGTCATTGCTACACCTGGTGTAGCTAACTCGTGGGTGTAGCAAAAGTTTTCTTGGCGCACGACCTGCAGCTCCAGAATGCATGAATAGTTGAAAGAAGATCAAAGCTACATGGCCCTTCAATGATGTATTTATTACATACATGTTGTCCATCCATTTGGCAATAACATTTTAGAGGATGAGCCCAAAAAAGTTATGTCCACCCTCAAGTGGACCACATCAAAAGTAGCAGTGGTGACAATGATTCTCACCATTAAAACATTCATAAGGCCCACCATAATATTTTCCCCCATCCAATCTATTCCTAAGGTCACACGAAGAGAAAAAATAAAAAATAAATAAATTCAATTGATCCAAAACTTCTACGACTCCTAAGAAGGTTTCAATGGTAGATGTTCAATCTCACACTTCTTTTTGCAGTGTTGTACACTTGATCTTTGGATCTATCTTATTTTGGGCTCAACCCTTACAACGACCTTACCAAATGGATGGACGGTTTGGATATGACACTCACCTCATGGTGGGGCTCACAAAACTTGGTGACATCAACACACCATGGGGTGGTTGGTGTGCGCTACACCAGCCAATCCGCTTCCAGTAATCTGCTTGAGGCTGCCAGTAGTGAGCGCGGATTAGGTGCTACCTGAGCTTGTCCCAAGCTCGGGATAGGCTAGTATGTTGCGTATGGGCATTGGGGGAGACGAGACATGTCAGGCTTGCTGACATGGCAGATCTCTTTTGACAACGTGCCCTTCACCAATGCAAATGTCTGTGCATGCACGGTGCAGTTCGGACAGGACTCGAGTCCTGTTCGTCCGAACCCATCATGGATAAGGCTCGAGCGGTCATCAACTGCGTCTAATCGATGATTCCCCTCGCCTAATCCACTCTGGGACCTAAGTGACTCCACCCACCCTGGGTACTGACACCCCGGTGACACTATATACACTGATGTAGGTACGGTATGTAGGCATAAATTTCTAGTAAAATCCCGTACAGATGACTCTAGTCCAACACAGGGATACCCTGTGTCAAACCGACCACTGGGGTTGTGGTTGATCGATCTACCACAGGTGCGACAGGTAGAAATTCTGCCAGCTCAGTTTAGGGCATGAACCAGACATGAGGCAGATCGGAAGCTAGACTGCACCGAGGAAACAGTGGGGAGAATTATGTCTGCCTGTTAAACCTTCTTAGGCCCACAACAATGTTTATTTGTCATCCAACCTGTTCAAAAGGTCATACAGACTTGGACGAAGGAAAAGCACAAATATCAGCTTAATTCAGAACTTTTGTGTCCCTAAGAAGTTTTCAATAGTAAGCAGTCAATCCCCACTGTCTCATGTGGTGTGGCCCACTTGAGATTTGGATCTGTTTCAGTTTTGGACCCATCGCTAAACTGAGCTGGAAAGATGGATGGACTGTGAGGATAAAACACATACATCATGGTGGGCCCACAGAGCTTTGACACCAGCTAGCTCCCTGGTGTTTGGGTCACCACCAGCCATACCACGTCCGTATATCTGGACATGGGTCCATTCTGAATGGACCAGCCTGATGTGGGCCCCTTTTTATTTGATTGCACAACCCTAATTCGCTACTGTCCTGAAATTTTTTATATACCTGAATTGTTGATGGATACCATACACAACATGGTAGACCTAACATGCAATTTGAAAGATTTTAATGGTGGGACTGGGACTCCCCATCTTAAACTTTTTCACACTTGAATATTGAATCTACTTATGTTTTGGGCCCTGGTGCAAACGAAAGGTGATGCAGTTAATGAATGGGGTGGATCTCATCCATGTGAAGCCCTTCCGTCCATGTCAAAAGGGGTCGTTTGGATCATAAGTTGTTTTTATATAAGCTGCTTATGCCTCGCGTAGGTATCTTGTTTTTACTTATTCCGAAAATAAGTACGTTTGGTAATTAAGCCAAGAAGTAGAAAAGTATATTTACTTATTCCGAAAATAAGTATGTTTGGTAATTAGTCAAGCAGTAGAAAAGTATATTTACTTATTCTGAAAATAAGTATGTTTGGTAATTAATCAAGAAGTAGAAAAGTATATTTGGTTTCCAATGTTTGGTTTCCAATGTCACGTAAGTACTTGTCCCTCAAGTTTATTCTGTGCACCCTCAATAACCATTGTCCATCATGTGGGCCCAAACTTTAATGTGGACTATTCATCATGTTGGACCCACCCTGGCCAAGTCTTCAATGCAAGCCTTTTATCATATAGGGCCTACCTTTGATGTGGATCATTCACCTTGTGTGGCCAACATTTGATGTAGGCTATCCATCTTATAGGGTTCGCCTTTGATGCGGGCTGTTCAGAATGTGAGCCCACCTTTAATGTGGACTGTTCATCATGTAGGGACCAACTTCAAAGTGTACCATACATCAAGTGCGGCTTTCCTTGGGTCTGGGTCATTCATCATTAGGGGCTGACCTTGCATGTGAACTGTCCTTATATGGCGGCCACCTTGATATGGGTCATCTAGGATTCACCATCAATGTTATTGTCCATCACGTGGGGCCTGCCTTTAAATCCATCCCCTATCATATGGAGCACACCTTTGTTGTGGACATACATCATGTGGGCCCCACCTTCAATTTGAGACATCCATCATGCAAGGCCCAACTTGGATGTTGGTGATTCATCAACGACACCTTTGATGTTGACCGTCTATTATGTGGGACCCCAATCGGCATCTCCTGTGATGTTGCCTAATTGAATTTTAGATCTACCTCATTTCTAGGTTAATGTTCTAACATGAGCTAGCTGTTGATAGAGTAGACGTCACACCGATTTCTCAGTGGGAGCTAGAAATATGGGTTTACAGGAGTTGCAGTAGCCAAGCAGGACATAAATTCACTAGAGTACATCCTAATATATCATAGTACCCGTACCAGGACTCTAGCCTTTGAATCTTGGTGATCGGATTCAGTAAGCACTACATGGAAATGCTATAAAATCAACCACAAAATTCCAGTCTTATTAGATGGTTGGTAGACGCCAATTTTTTTTTGTCTAGTTATTCGACGTGCATGTCCCTTGATTTTTTTAAATTTGAGAATAAAAATATCAGTTCAAGAGAACCC
This sequence comes from Liriodendron chinense, assembly GCA_003013855.2. NCBI lineage: Eukaryota > Viridiplantae > Streptophyta > Magnoliopsida > Magnoliales > Magnoliaceae > Liriodendron > Liriodendron chinense. The sequence continues at coordinate 9,733,830 of ML058335.1, forward strand.
ATCTCTCTCTCTCTCTCTCTCTCTCTCTGGTGATAGCCTCTCCCTCGAGTCCCCCCTCGTCTCTCTCCCTTCGGCAGTGCTCTGCCCTCCGTTAGATACTCTCTTTCTCATCCACGTTGAGCACTTCAGGAAGATTGTCTGGTTTAAGCACCTTACAAGTTCATGTGCGCGAGCAAGATGAGTTCATGGCCGGCCAACATGTTCCTTAGCATGTTCGAACTCATGGCTGCGAACAAGTATTGAAAATTCACTCGAATTGAGAGAATCTTCGAGAGGTTGGTATATATCTAGTTTGGTATAACCAAGACAAAGTTTGGGGCAGGTTAGTGTTGCAGAAAATGATATGTATTATGCCAGTTAATGGAAACTTGGTATAATTACTCTCTGAGGTTATGCACTTCACTGGTCGCACACTGTATTTCATAGTATAAAAACTTCTTTCAGCCATTTGTAATAAAATCAACAGTTGGGTTACTGCCCAACTTGTCCGAGTGGGAGATGAAGGATGTAACATCCTAAGTGGGCCCAACCCTATATTTTTCACGTGGTTAACTTTTGACATGTGATTGTAAATGGGGGATTTAATGGTTAGTAACAAGCAGCCCATTTAATGGAATTATAACAACTGTCATTACTCATCTCTATAAAATGAGATGGCGGAGAGAGTTTTGAATAGAACAAAAGTCGTCCATACGATCTACAGTGTGGATTCCAATACGGGGAAATGTTTCTAATAAATCTATCATTTCATCGGTGAAGAGAGCAAACCCATTTCTTAGTGACGTGAGACGCATCCGGTAAGATCTAACAGATCTTCCACCACCTTCCGCTACGAGTGGATCGACAGTTCGTCATCCGTCAAATCCAACACACATCAATCGACTGAGACTGGGATTTGCTGCATTTGGGGGCCATCTCTACAACAAAAGTGATCTATAGTGGCAATCACTAGCGGCATATATTGTCTTCCGCCACAATAAAGAAAATATAAAGGTGGATTCTTCCAGTTCACCACTATATCGACTATTCCTGACATTTAACGGCAGTCACTAGTTTTGGATACTATCTTCCACCATTGCATACCTTGTTCCCACCGCGGACAATGTTCCGGCCATTTATATAGTAGTAGATTACTGGTGGATATATAATCCGCTGTTGTACAGAGAATCCTATGACCGCCTTAAACCAACTGAATATAGTGGCAGATAGATAATCCACCATTGTATAGCTTGTTCATTAGTGGAGGATATTTCTATCCGCCACTATAAATCTTACTGCCAATTTTTCCTATGAACAACATCATTCTTGCCATTTATTTTTTGCTGTAGCTGACCATATAGCGACAGATATCTGTATCTGCCGATATATCCTCATTTAGAGACCTGCCAGGTGGCGCACTTTTTTTTTTTTTTTGGTATTATTAAATTCTGTCGTGGCGGATATAGTTATCCGCCACCATAAAGCTTACTGCCATTTTTTCCCTCTAACAACCTCATTCTTGCCATTTTTTTATTAGCTGTATTTGATCATAGAGTGGCAGATAGTTTACATCCGTTGCTATATGATTCCTGTAGCGGCGGATGTTTTATCTGTCGATATATCCTCATTCTCTCTCTCTCTCTCTCTCTCTCTCTCTCTCTCTCTGTTTGTCTCTTTTTCTTCAGCATCCATTCTCGGAACTCTCTCTCACTCTCTCTCTTGTCTCTATTCTCAGCTCTCTCTCTCTCTCTCTCTCTCTGTTTCTCTCTATTTCTCCAGCATCCATTCTCAGAACTCTCTCTCTCTCTCTCTCTCTCTCTCTCTCTCTCTCTCTCTCTCTCTCTCTCTCCTAACAATATTTTTATTTATTATTTCCTCTTCTTTGATTTTGAATTTGGTTATTCTTGCCATAGATTCCGATCTTTGATTTCAATAAGAAAGCTAAGGTATGCTAGAAATTCGATGTAATTTGGGGATTTTGATTTGGGTCTTTTGTATTTGAGGGTTCTAATTTTGGAATTTGATTTAGGGCTTTTGTATTTGAGGGTTTTAATCATTTTAGGTGTGAATTTGTACGTTGTTCCAGTGATCCTAGCTGTTGTTCCAGTGATCCCAGCCCTCATTATTTTCTAAATTCATATCTGTTTGGCATAATCTTTCCATTTTTTTTTCTTTTCTTTTTCGGTGATTCTGCATATCAACTTTAATAATGCCTTTTATTTCTTAGGAAAAAAACTGTGTAGAGATATACTGTAGACACCTCACCCTAGGCCAACAAGATGATTAAGATTAGACGGCTAGGATGGATGGCAACTCATACCCAATCGAACCTTGATCCAAACCCTAACTCAGTTCGAAACCCTAATCCAAACCCTAACTCAGTCCTAAACTCTAATCCAAACCCCAAATTAGTCCTAAAACCCTAATTTAAACCCTGACTCAGTTCTAAACCATAATCCAAACCCTAACTCAATCCTAAACACTAACTCAGTCCTAAACCCTAATCCAAACCCCAACTCAGTCCCAAACCCTAATTTAGTACCAAACCCTAGTCCAAGCCCTAAGTCAGTCCTAAACCCTAATCCAGACCACAACTTAGCCTAGAACCCCAATCCTAGGACCCAACTCAACAAAACTCAGCCTAATTAGGTTAGCCAATCCAGCCCCAAAACCCTAGAACCTATAAAATGAGACCGAGAGTCAACTCTCTGAGTTAACTCTTTGAGTCAGCTCTCTGATTTAGCTTGTCGAGTCAAAATTTTCGAGTTAACTCCATGAGTCAACCCTTTGAGTCAACTCTCTAAGTTAACTCACTCGGTCAGCCAACCCGGTCTTCATAACTCTGTCAACTCACCTAGTCAAGCCCACACCAAAAATTATAGCCCAAGCCCAAAACCTAGCCCAGATGAGGTCGTGGGTACGGGTACACACTTAGTAGAAACGAAGGCAGGAGCCCTCCACACGTGTGAGGGGGCTCTCTGCCAAAGCTCGAAGTCAGCTGGAGAGATGGTGCCCACCACCCACATGGCATTGTCCTGCTCTCCGAGACAGTCTTGTGCGACCCTCGTTTCCCTTCTCTTCCACCTCTCTGTCATTTGTGAGGAAAGTCACCTTCGATGATACCCTTTCTCCCTCGTACTATTTACAATCTTACCACACCATCCAATCAATGAAATGTTGCCATGTGGCTATTTCAAATCCCAGCCCTTATAACCTATTTTGACTCCAATCTTACTAGGAACTGAAAGAATACCAGGGTTGGATGCTATAAATAGCCCTTTCCCCTTCTCATGTCGGACACACCCAACACACCAACAATCCCTTCTCATTTCAAGAGATCCACAACCCGTCTTCCATCCCTTCAAGTGTGAGAGAGGGAGCCCCTTAGCCTTAGCCTTAGCCTAGCCACCCCTCCACCAAGGAGGGTGAGAGTAAGGAAGTGAGCCTAGCCTCAGTCTAATATAATCTAACCCCAACCCTAGCCTCTTGAGCCATCCAGTTTTCAATCCAAGCCACTTGATCTAATCCTTGCGACACCCCCGTCCATCCAATCGTCTAATCTTTAAGCCAGTTTTGTTCAATCTTACATCAACATTTGTGCAACACCTATTCCCTTCTCAACCCTCTTGCTTATCTCATTCATCCATATACATACCATCTCATACTCATACCAATTTGGGAAAGTATTCTCTGTGGCTTGCCGATCTAGTCGGATCTTGCCCATCAGAAAGCATTCATCCATAACCTCTCACTCAGTCGGCTTGAGTGTATGCTCTGAGGCTTGCCGAGTAACTCGGATCTTGCTCATCAAAAACTCGAGTTGATTGGTCAAATCAGCTAATCGGATCTTAGCCTTAGCCTAGCCACCCCTCCACCAAGGAGAGTGAGAGTCAGGAAGTGAGCCTAGCCTCGGTCTGATATAATCCAGCCCCAGCCCTAGCGTCTTGAGCCATCTAGTTTCCAATCCAAGTCACTCGATCCAATCCTTGCGACGCCTCCATCCATCCAACCGTCTAATCTTTAGCCAGCTTTGATCAATTTTACATCAGCATTTGTGCAACATTTATTCCCTTCTTAACCCTCTTGCTTATCTCATGCATCCATATTCATATCATCTCATCCTCATATCAATTTGGGAAAGTATGCTCTGTGACCTGCCTATCTAATCAGATTTTGCCCATCAGAAATCCCAGTTGGTATGCACAGTGCGTGAGTCAGGGACCTGATTCATCTTGTCCCGAGACATTATTGGGAGGCGAGGGTGCATTCAACACATCATCTCCACACATTGCATATCATCATAATCCAAGAACTGCTAACCCTGGTACATGAGTTAAGGATTGATTTGTCTTGTCCCGAGACACTATTCGGAGGTGAGGATGCATTAAAACACACCATTATCTCACACACGCATGCATAGTATCATAGTGAAAGAACCAGAACTAATCCTCAGAATTTGTGAAATGCTATGAAGTAGAGACTGTACACTAGTATGGGTAGAGTGGGTGCCGAACACCTTCCCTCTTTGTAACCGCAGTCCTTACCCCAAACCTCTGAACGCTGATCAAGGACTCATTCTTAGGATTCTGAATCTTTGGATTCCTACTCTAAGCAGTTTCTACAGGGTCTAGCCAACTGTAGATTTGAGGTAATTGGCTAGCGGCGACTCCGGTCTTATATAACCCACTTCAAACACCCTAGCAAGTACAAATCCACAAAGCCCTGGAAACCTGCGATTTGACCCCTGTGCGAATCTGAGTGTCCACATATTCTTACTAGTTCATTGTTGGTTGGTATACAACACACATACCAAGCTTAAAATTCTATCAGTGCACAATGTATAAATTTTTAGAAAATGGCAGTTGTAGAAACATACAAAAAAAAAAAAAACAGAACTTTCAGCATTGTTGGTGCCTTTCTTTCAAACCAAATCATAAAATCATTATTATAATCAACCATGATTTGAGACTCATGATAAAGTGGGAAATCAAATAATCAGACTGGAACGTGGTGATTTATGATATATTAAATGGCTATATATTCTATTTACACCTCATGTAGAATTTTGTTGCTGCAGACCAAAAACGTGGAAAGCATGATTTTACCAATTGTATAGTTTGAATAAAAAATCTCTATGATTAGGTTAGTTTCTGATGGTTGGTTTGAACAAATACGCTCTATGACCAGGTTATGTTCTGATATTTTTAGGTTTTGTAGCATAATTCTTACGTGGGTTTTATATGGTAGCTTTACCCTAACCATATATCATGAAAATTTCTGCTACCTGAAATATTACATTGGATCAGCATGTTTAGAATTATTGAATTCTCTGTTCTAACGATTCAGATCCACCCTCCAGCTTTGGCAGTAGCGGTCCGGTTTATAAATTGTTCTCTCTTGAACTTGAGCAAGTGCTCTTTTATGGTTGTCTGTGAGTAGTTGTGTTTGAAGACTTGGGGGCCTTTAGATAAAACTTATTTTTAGCTTTTATCATCTGACATTTGATATTTTCTGTGGTTTTCACTGATTCAGATTGTGTGGCAATTCCAACTCACTAAGCGCTTAAATTTATTTTCACTGAAAATATGGGTCTGTTTTTCAGCTCCCCTCCTTTAACTTAATGCTGAGGCTGAATGCTGGAAGCAGTGTGAATTATTTCGAAACTACAATTCAGCACTTAGTTTTGAGATCTTATTTGTCAGTTTATCAAATGGTCACCTCAATATGTCTGCCATCTCTGGTTTTTTACTGCAATGTTGGAGTATCATGAATTGGCTTTCTGGTGGTATGGTTCTAAGCTTCTAAGCTTCTTAAGATTCTGGTGGTTGGTTTGAATAAATGCACTACTTCTGGTGGTTGTTAATATTCTTCATTGGTTTTATACAGATACCTTTATTCTGCTATCCTGAAATTTTTCATGAAACCTGGCATGGTTTGAATTTAGTTGAATTCTCTGTTTTAACTGTGATTTAGAAGCCACTGTCTCCATCACAGTAGCAGATTCTGAACTGTTTTCTCTTGAGCTTTTGCTTGTGGTTTTAACTGTGAGTAGCTGTGTTTGCAGGCTTATGTCTGTCTCTGGTTTTCTACTGCAATGTTAAGAGTAATATGAACTTTACAAAGAAAAAGACGTGCTCTGTCAATGGCAGATGTTGCCAACATGTGCTCTGAACAAGGATACGATGGGCATGACCATGGCTACTACCATAGGCCAGCACACTCCACCATCTTGGGTGAAAGGGCTGGTGCCATTTTCATTGAGGAAAACCCACAAGCATGTTCGTGATGACAGAACACATAGAACTTGAATTGTGTCCTATTATACCCACTTTATACAAGTGGGACACTTTTTATTCTGATCCTGACCGTTGATATTGTGGGTGCTACTGTTGGAGGCGTCAGCAAACCCCCTGATATACATTGTTCTGGTGTTCACTAACAGCTCGAGCTTTTAGCTGCAACCGGTCAGTAACATGGTAACAAGAAAACCAAAGGAGGATTGTCTTCTCTTTGTTTACATGGTATCAGAGCAGGAAGTCCGGTGTTCAAGTCCCGGGGTTTGCAAAATTCGGTATTATAGGGCATCCGGTATTGTATCAGCCCAGAGTCACGTGGGGGGGCAGTATACCACCCGCATGTGTGTTGGAGGCGTCAGCAAACCCCCTGATATACATTGTTCTGGCGTTCACTAACAGCTCGAGCTTTTAGTGCAACTGGTCAGTAACAGCTACTCTAGTAGAGGAATCATTTTATAAATTACTAACTGATAGATCAATTGATTATAGATGGTTTGAAAAAACAAATAAATCAGCAAAGGTCCACAAAAATTTCTCAAATTTTATGGGTAATCTGGAAATTTCTTGGCCATTCAATCCTGAGTTAGGTCCCATAAAATCCACGGTATGGATGAACTAAAAGTGGTTGTGTTTGGCAGCATTAATGGTATGATGTTGGTTGAGTTCATTTATCTTCATTTTCGTTTTAAACTGTGTCTCATTGTTCTTGATGCTTGAGTTCATTTAACTTCATGAATTGCTGATTTGTCAATTGGGTATATAGAGATGTTGGTTAGAACTGCAAACAATTAAGTTGAATGTGCATCTCTTCTGAACCTCAGGTTTTTTTGAGAGACCAAGTTCCTGGCAAACAAGGAACTTCCCTGTTCGAAACAAATATGTACATGTGGGGCCATGCTTGGTTTCTCCAAGCTATTGAATAGATGCCCATAATCATGGATGAACCATGCCTATTAGGTTGACTCTAATATTTCCTTTATTGGTATGTATGCATATGGTTAAGAAGAAATTCATCAACAGGCCACAGTCGAATGGACGAAAAAAGACAAGATTCGATTGTTTGAATCTTCTAATTTAAGGGATTTGTTGGGCATGGTCCATGGTTTCTAAAATAGATGGCTGAACACATACATGCACATTAAAAAAATAGCCAAAATATGAATGGATTGGATGATTGAATGGATGTGACTTTGCGTGGTAGCACATGAAATGTGTGTTGCATGGTAGCACATGAAATGTGTGTATGACCTGAAGGACACTCCAGATCGAATGATCTGACTGTTGTGTGTTTTTTCTAACAAGTACACCAATATATTATACCATAGAAACCTTCACTTGTACAAAGATATATTTCGCATCCAATCACGGCCAGTTTGTGTAATTCTTGTGTCTTTTTTCTAACTAGTACACCAATATATTATACCATTGAAACCTTCACATGCACGTAGATATATTTGGCATCCAATCAGGACCAGCTAGTGTAAGTTTTTTGTGCAAACAGGCTCCAAATGGACCAGTTTGATGTACTGTTTGTCCATTTAAGGACTGTTTTATGGCCAGCCCTGGATTTGTCGATTAATATACGTACAACTACCCTTAGTATACATGTACAAATTCAGAATGACCAGCAGTCATCTTCAGAAATTATGGGTTAGATGTTTTATATTAAAGTGTTGCTAGGATGGTTCTTGTTTGTTTCAACAACATGGCTTTCATAGTGCATTGGCCTTGCACTTATTGATGAGCACCTGTAGTCTAATGCTGTTGTTGAGGATTTTTCAGTGTTGTGTACTGCATTACCAAGTTACCAGAGCTTGTAGTCATTGATTCTTTCCATTAGTGTAAAGATAAGCAAAATGCTTTCTATTTTGCAAATAATTCAGCCAAGATGTTCATTGAAGTATCTGCTATTGGTCAGGTAAGTGGATCTAAAAAGTATCTGTCAAAATGAAGTTGACAGATATTCAAGTAGTTGTATTCTGGTTAAAGAGGGTTGATGCCTCGTAGGAAGCTGGTTTTCAAAATTCAATCAAAGCTACTATAAAAACTTACTATTTTTATAAGACATTCCCAATGAAAAAACATCCTTTCAGTTTTTAGGTTGTGTTGTGGATGGAAAAGATCATTATATGACTATGGCTTTCAAGTTGTGATCCATTTATACTGTTCTATAATGACTTAGATGATTTAGTGATATTGAACTTTGAGTTGGTTGAGTCTCTAAGTGGGTCACATTGTTGAAATCCTAGGATATGCAACTCAATTCATGGTTGTGGCCCACTTAATGAGGGAAAGAGAAATTGGGACTTGATCAAGGGGGAGTGCATTCTGCCTTCTAGCTGTTAGATGAAAGGCATGATCGACCCTGTTCGACCATTACATGAATAGTCCTAATGCACCCATTATGTAAAATGGACACCGTGGTTTTGTGATCCAAACTGTTAATCTGATGGGATCCATTGTGCCATGTCCACAACTTGAAAGAATTGATGTAGGATAGATTACTTACCAATTAGAAGATCAGGACTCCCAAGTTTATGACAAAAAATTGACCATCTCTTCACTTTCAGAAGAAAATAAATGAATGAAAGGAAAAGGATAATGCATGTAGGGTCATCTCACAAAGAAATCCCCCAAGAGTCATAACCAAAGGATCTAGTGGCATCATAACAGTAGGTTCTGGAAGAATCAGTCTCCTATATATATTAGACTCCCATTGCAGGAAAATCAGGAAGAATCAATCTCCTGCTTATCGAAGTTTAGTGGATACATTAAATGCTGCTGATGACAACGTAACTTGAGATAGGGCAGATGTGCCCGAAACAACGCTCAATATACCTCTGATCCTTGCAGATGAGATTGGGAAGGACACCATAGACTAGTCAATAGTTGCTGTATTGACAGGGACATTGGCTTTGAATGAAAAAATATATATTTATTGTATGTTTCAGTGCTTACAACACTTTTGAATGCTGTTTATAGTTAATTATTTCTTTAGTTTCATCCAACATGTCTCTATTTTTTGGAAATTACTTGAATGTTACACATGCTGCACATGCTCATTATTATTATAGATTATTGTTTTATTCTTTACCTTCATTTTAGGATGTCTCCTCGACGTCGGATGGCTGCACCTTCTCCAGATCAATCAGGAGCATCTACGTCAGGTAATAATCTATAATTTTGTTTAATTTTATAACTTCAAAAAATAATTCATATATTAAGCATGATGTTTTTATAGGGCCTTCTGAGACGCATGAGAAACGTCGACAAGGTAGCACACAACGAGGTAGCGCAGATGCATGAGAGACGTCTCCGAGGAAGAAGCTGCATCCCCACGGAAGGCATGGGCACACAACAAGGTAGCAGGCGCATGAGAGACGTCTCCGAGGAAGAAGCTGCATCCCCACGGAAGGAATGGGAGAATTTCAAAAACCGCAGTGTGCTTCTCGAGCGTCCCACGATCCTTCAAGCCATTGAAGAATATCGGGTGTTTGAACTTCTCCAAGCCATTAGTTGACACTCGGTTCTTCGGATGGGTGGCTTGGTCCAGCTGAATATTGTCCATAAGTTTTACTCCTGCTGTCGAAATCTTATCAATGATTCTCTCAGCTTTGAAGTCCATCATGATGGGAAGGTCTGGACAATTGGCCTCGATACAATTTCTGATGCAATATCCGTTCTGAGGTCTCATGTCGAACTCCCATCTTTAGAGGGTCAAACAGTCCGGGATACCATGACCTGTGCTCTGTGCACTAATCGAAATCATCCATGGCACCATGGAAATGCACTGCAGGCATCCCTTATGGCCCCTGAATTCAGGATATTACATATCATTTTTCTTACAAACGTCTATCCACAAAAGGGGAACCAGGTTGACCTTACCAATCACATGGTTAAAACCTTATACTGGGTCAGTCAGGGGCACAAAAATGTGCCTACTGACGCGCATCATGGACGAGCTGATTGATGCAATCGACCTGGGTGGGCGCAACTCTTCTCCTCTTCCATTTGGTTTTCTTGTATGCAAGCTTGCACGTCAAGTCAGTATTGTAGATTGTAATGAGGAATCTGTTGAGCCCATTAAAATCAATAGCGCGACAATCTCGAAGATGCAGTTGCAAGGCCAGGGTGCACCGCAGGATGAGGACCCTCCAGTTGCAAATACTGGAGATGCACCTGACGAGCCTGCTCAGGCAGGACCATCTTATGCTCCAGAGGCTTCGATGTCTGCAGTCGTTCCTCCACATGCATCCACTGATACACCCGGGTACATTAGTCAGCTGTTGCAGGGTCAGGCACAGCTTCTTGTAGGCCAGTAGGTGATTATCGAGCATCTTTCATGTGTAGAGGAGAGTTAGGCACAACTACGTGCACGTCTCGACCAGCTGCTGCACTCAGCATGACGTTGCAGAGTCAGACCCTGGTCCACAGTTCTAGCTGAGGAGGGCATCGCTCTCAGAGATAGTTTTTTGGACAATACATTTTGCTCAGAGACAGTTTAGCTTCGTCTGTGAGTGGGATGACCATCTCCGTCATTAGATATCTTTTTTATATGACTGAAGATGTCTGTTTGAGGATATTGTCTTTATCAGTTATGGGTCTGTAGTATGTTGGGTTGCTTGGCCATTTTGGTTTGGTTTTGTGAGTGTTTTGTTTTGGTTTATGAGTTTGTGGATTTGATATACCTACATTTCAGTTGGTTGGTTGGATAGTTTTGGATTTATGCCCCTTTTGAGACTTGATTATATTGAAAAATCTTTTTTAGTACTTTTTTTACATTTCAGTAGATCTTTTTTTTACTGCAATGTTGGAGTATCATGAATTGGCTTTCTGGTGGTATGGTTCTAAGCTTCTAAGCTTCTTAAGATTCTGGTGGTTGGTTTGAATAAATGCACTACTTCTGGTGGTTGTTAATATTCTTCATTGGTTTTATACAGTACCTTTATTCTGCTATACGAAATTTTTCCTGAAACTTGGCATGGTTTGAATTTAGTTGAATTCTCTGTTTTAACTGTGATTTAGAAGCCAGTGTCTCCATCACAGTAGCAGATTCTGAACTGTTTTCTCTTGAGCTTTTGCTTGTGGTTTTAACTGTGAGTAGGTGTGTTTGCAGGCTTATGTCTGTCTCTGGTTTCTACTGCAATGTTAAGAGTACTATGAACCTTACAAAGAAAAAGACGTGCTCTGTCAATGGCAGATGTTGCCAACATGTGCTCTGTGCATGGAGATGATGGGCATGACCATGGCTACTACCATAGGCCAGCACACTCCACCATCTTGGGTGAAAGGGCTGGTGCCATTTTCAGCGAGGAAAACCCACAAGCATGTTCTATCATGTGATGACAGAACACGTAGAACTTGAGTTGTGTCCTATTATACCCATTTTATACAAGTGGGGCACTTTTTTATTCTGATCTGGACCGTTGATATTGTGGGCGCTCCTGTAGTAGAGGAATCATTTTATAAATTACTAACTGTTAGATCAATTGCTTATAGATGGTTTGGAAAAAACAAATAAATCAACTATGGTCCCCAAAAATTTCTCAAATTTTATGGGTAATCTGGAAATTTCTTGGCCATTCAAGCCTACGTTAGCTCCCATAAAATCCACGGTACTGGATGAACTAAAAGTGGCTTGCGTTTGGCAGCATTAATGTTATGATGTTGGTTGAGTTCATTTATCTTCATTTTCGTTTTAAACTGTCTCATAGCTCTTGATGCTTGAGTTCATTTAACTTCATGAATAACTGATTTGTCAATTGGGTATATATAGAGATGTTGGTTAGAACTGCAAACAATTAAGTTGAATGTGTATCTTTCTCTGAGCCTCAGATTTTTTTGAGAGGCCAAGTTCCTTGCAAACAAGTAACTTCCCTGTTCCAAACAAATATGTACATGTGGGGCCATGCCTGGTTTCTCCAACCTATTGAATTGATGCCGACAATCATGGATGAACCATGCCCATTAGGTTGACTCTAATATTTCCATTATTGGTATGTATGCATATGGTTAAAAAGAAATTCATCCACAGTCCACAGTCGATGGAAGAAAAAAGAAAAGATTCGATTGTTGAATCTTCTAATTTAAGGGATTTGTTGGGCATGGTCCATGGTTTCTAAAATAGATGGCTGAACACACACACATACACATATTCAAAAAAGAGCCAAAATATGAATGGATTGGATGATTGAATGGATGTGACTTTGCATGGTAGCACATGAAACGTGTGTATGACCTGAAGGACACTCCAGATCGAATGATCTGACTGCTGTGTGTTTTTTTTTCTATCAAGTACAATATATTATACCATAGAAACCTTCACATGTACATTGTTGTATTTGGCATCCAATCAGGACTAGCTTGTGTCAGTTTTGTGTGCAAACAGGCCCAAAATGGACCAGTTTGATGTACTGTTTGTCCATTTTAAGGACTGTTTTATGGCCAGCCCTGGATTTATCCATTAATATATGTACAACTAGAGATGCACACGAGCCGAGTCGAGCCATGTTCGAGCTAGGCTCGACCAATGAACACCTTGGCTCGTGTTCGGCTCGGCTTGGTCATCGAGCTGGAATTTCATGTCCGAGCTGGCTCGACTGAGCTTTCGAGCCGAATCAAGCCAATTTTGAGCTCAAGCTTTTCGAGCTGAGGGTGGAGCCTGGAAATATGTATAATGTAGAAGTTTTATATACTAACTGACATTGTTAGGATGTATTTAATGATCACACAATTTCATAAACTTACATGCTAAAATATTTACACAAAGTAGAAGTTACCTAAAGAAAAATGAAAAATATTTAAAACATACTTTTAAGTTTCGCCTCTCCTATGATTCGTTTGGTGAGTTAGAACTACTATCCAAATTTTCATAAAGGTACTCATTCACCTCTTTTGAATTAGAAGTTGGAGGTGTTCTATCATACTCTTTTATAGATTTAATAAAGTTTTTCAAGCCTTCTTTGTGAGCTGATTTATACGGAGTACCTATCACCCTATATAATTCACAAAATTTGGATAGAAATTTTGATGCTTTGTTACTCTTCTTCTTAATGCTCTTGCTTGATCCTGCTTCATTATCATGTTGTATTGAAGTTGAATGACATCGACTATGAGTAGAAGCCTCTTCCAAAGTTCACTTTAATGCTAGTTGTATTTGCTCTTCTTCCCATACATCTAATCTTGCTTTATTCTCTTCATCTTCTCGATGACTTCTCTCCACTTTAGAAGTCACATGTTTTTTATTTGAGTCTCGAAGGGCTTGTAAAAGGAGTTGAACATCCTTTGGGACTTTCAGACACAATTTTGCATCTCCACCCCGATATGCCAAGTGCAATCTAAGCCGATTAGTTTTGTTAAAAAACTATTTTTCACATAAACAACACATGATCTTCGTTGTTCCTGAATTTAGAGAGTGGACTAGGGAACCGTAGTCCCAATTGTCGTATGATGGGTCAGATGAAGACATATCTACACTCAATGTTTTCAAGACATTGGTATTTTTAGCAAAGTCGGAAAAGAAATAGTAACCATGAAAGAGAGACTAACAACTTAATGTAAGAATTGTAAAAGCTAAATAAAATAAATATGATCAAATAAAGCAATATATTGATGTTAGATGTTATGATGAAAACATAAACCATTTAAACACTTAAGAAAATTAAATTACAAAATCCATTGTCTGCTACATTCAAAGATTAAAAAAAATCTATAATCTCCTTGATGTTCATATTGTTCCAAGTACATTGGCAGGTATAGTTTCATCTTGAGAGTCGAACTCCTCTTCCTCCTCCTCTTCAACATCATAACAGCTGCCTCCCCAAATCGGACTCAACTAATCTTGTGTACAAACTAATGCTTCAATTGTATTTGGTGCAAGTGAGCTTTGATGCTTAGAAACGACCCTAGTCCTCATGCTGAAGGCGGATTCTGATGCCACGGTTGAAATAGAAATTGACAATATGTCCCGTGCCATCACCGATAGTATAGGTTTTTGTTTTTTTTTTTTTTTTTGCTGGCTCTCATCTTCCACCATTCAAAAATATCAAAGTCTGAATCATGGCGCATTACGATCGGCTCTTTGAGATACAAGTTTAGTTCTGATTCCTTTGCCTGCATATCTGTATTTTTTGTTAAGAAATTCATGAATTCATTGAGCACATTGCCAACGAGTGCAGATGAACCAGAAAAACTTGAACTTGGAATTCCTGGATTAACTTGTGTAGTTGTTTCTACTGAAGAAGTATACAAAGAGTACAAATCTTCAATTGCATCACGAACCTTGGAGGTTTCGAATGATGCCCTTCCAATATTATAAATTTTCATAAAAATGAAACCTACTAAGACCATCTTACATCGGGGATCAAGAACAACTGTTAAGGACATTAACAATTGACTATCATCCCAGTACTTATCAAACTTTGATTGCATTTTGTCTGCCATTATCTTTAGAAAATCTAGACCATCATTAGGTGTTATGCTTAGAACTTCTTTAATTTAACAAACATATGGAAAAAACTGATTTACCGTGGGATACTTCGTTCTTGAGAAAATGTGAGTGCAACCGTAGAATATCTTGAGAAACTTGTGAACTTGTTTCGCTCTGCTCCAATCTTCTTGATTAGGCAACCAAGTATACAATCTATCACGCATCGCGAATCCAGGGAATGACAATTCCAATTTAATAGACGAATTCAACATCTCAAAAGTCGAATGTTTTTTGGGATTTCAAACCTAAATATTGGATGATATCATTCCATATGTGTAGTCTTAAAAGTGACCCCCTGATGTAGTTTACACTCTCCCTGATGTTCTCTATTGTGGTGTTAATGGTCTTTAGCCCTTCTTGGACAATCAAATTTAGAATATAAGCACAACACTTAACTTGGAATATCTTCTTCTAAAAAAAATAGATTTTCGATTACATTCATTTAGTTGTGTAAGAATGTAATCAGACTATCATTGGTAGAGGCATTATCTAAAGTTATTGTAGTGACTTTCTTTTCAATTTCTCACTCCTGTAGACAACCATATATGAATTCTGAAATCACATAATCAAAATGAGGAGAAGGAATGTGACGGAAGGTCAGAATTCTCTTACAAAGTTTTCAATCTTCATCAACAAAGTGTGCGATCAATGACAAGTAACCATTTCTCTGATTGGACGCCGTACACAAATCAAAAGTCAGACTTATTTTGGAGACTGATGCCAAAACTGATTTCAATTTCATCTTCTCATTTAAATACATCTTTATGTACTTCCACTTCACTGTGATTCACGATACCCTCACGGCTTTAGGGTTAAGGAATTTACTGTAGCCTATAAAAGCCTTACTCTCTATTAACCTAAACGGTTTCTCTTCAACAATCACTAACTTCACATGCCACTCTTTCATCTTATCTTTATCAAAATGATGAGTGAAAATTATGCCAAAAGAGTCATCACCTTCTTCCTTGGTAAGCAAGAGCAACTATTAGCCAACCAATGAAATTTTCGATCTTTTTACACAACTTTGCTTATGTCTTTGTAATTGAGTAGTTGCACACCCAGTATTCTTCATGCATAAAGTTTTGTAGTGTAGATATTTAACTTTCTTCAACCCATTCACTAAGATTTCTTTGAAATTATCTCACACTAATGATCTTTTCTTTCCCTTCGCAGCTGTTGTCGAAGAATCTTCCTCCACAACAAGTGGTGATGTGACTGATGCACCGGGAGTAGTTGGAACCTATAAATATAAATACTAAATATTGTCAACTTATCATCTATAAATATAAATACTAAATATTGTCAACTTGTGGACCTGTGGTGTAAACTTGACCTATGGTATTAATTTCACATTGACGTGTATATCTAAGATTACGACTCTACCTAAATCAGTTACCCATTCAAGATCGGATATATTGTAATGCTTTCGTTTTATCGATTTAAATGCCTACGCCAAAATTCCGGCAGCATTTTCCCTTATCTCTCTAGAATATATTTATCTCTCATTTAATTTTCATTGTCAAGTACCCACACAAAGTGAGGATAAATGACAATAAAAACAAATGAAAAAAATACACCCATAGAGAATATGGGAGATGAAGCATGAAACAGAACAGGTGTAAGCATCTAAATCAGTGAAACAAAAACATCACAATTTATTCGATCATGAACTGTTAAAAAATTGGACAATTTGATGATTGTTATGCACCAATGATACACTAGTCTATGTTTGGCCACATATGAATGCTCAAATGGACAACTAATTATCTACATTACATATAACAAGTCTACAAATGTAAATTGCTACACTTACATACTACAAGTCTACAATTACTAATAACTAATAAGAATAATAAACATCCACATGATTACTAACAGATAACAATTACCTAATTATCCACACGAATGCTAACAAATAACAATCATCTAATGATCCACAAAATTACTAACATTAACAAATAACAACAACAATTATAATTAGCTAGACAATTAAACTATTTAAATAATTACCTTCATAATTATTTAGCTAAACAATTACAATTTACAATTATTTAGCTTCACAATTAAATTATCTAAACAATTTACAATTAAATAATTAACTAGACAATTACAAAATATTTGAGAAAAAATATAATTTATTACCTTGAAAGTTGAATGGAGTTTGGGCAAAATTTAACGAAGTGACGATGGTCGAACGACGGGTAGTGGTTGGTGGTCAGACGTTAGGTAGCGGTCAGTTGTAGGCAGTCAAGCAGCAACTGTAGTCCTCTTGGACTCAGGCAACGGCTGGCTTGACGGATAGAGAGAGAAATAGAGAGAGCCAGTCAAGGATGGCTGACAGCGGTGGCCGGATGGATTGGAGAGAGAGAGAGAGAGAGAGTCGGGGATGGCTGACAACGACTCGACGGCCAAACGAACTGGAGAGAGAAATAGAGAGAGAGAGAGAGAGAGAGAGAGAGAGAGATAGTCGGAGACGGCCGGAGCCAGCCGCGGTGGTCGAGCAGCTAGGGTTTTGTGAAGGTTTTGAAAAGGGGGGCGGGCAACGGACGTTTGTTTGAATGGTGGGAAAATGAAAGGGTTTTAGGGTTTTATTTTTTTTAACTTTATTATTATTATTATTATTATTATTATTATTATTATTATTATTATATATATATATATATATATATATATATATATATATATATATATATATATATATAAAATCGAGCGAGCTATCCGAGCCAGCTCGACTCGTGTACAACTCTACATATACATGGATGGATAAAGGACAAACACAGATATCAACTTGATCCAAAACTTTTGTGGTCCCTAAAATGTTTTCAACCGTACTTGTTAATTCCCACGGTGGGGTCCACTTGTTTCCTAAAATGATGTGGAAATATGGATGGACGTTGTGGATAAAACCCATACATCACTGGCCCTTAGCCCTTCCTAGCCTGAAATCGGATTGCATACTGAGTTACTCAGTATGCTTTTATCGTACTGACTAAACTCTGGTGGGCCCACTATGAATGTATGTGGTTTATCCACGCCGTCCATTCATTTTTCCAGCTCATTTTAGGGGTTGATCCCAAAATTAAAGCATATCCAAAGCTCACAGGAAACAATGGGAATAATGATTTCTACTGTTGAAACCTTCCTAGGGCTCCTAGTGATGTTAATTTGTCATCCAACATGTTCATAAGATCACACTAACATGGATGAATGGAAAAACCAAATATCAGCTTGATCCAAAACTTCTATCGCCCTCAAGAATTTTTCAATGGTAGACATTCAATTCACACTGTTTCATGTGATGTGGTCCACTTGAGCTTTGGATATGCTTCATTTTTTGTCTCAATCCCTAAAATTATCTGCTAGAATGGATGGACAGGTTGAATAAAATATGTAAAACACGGTGGGCCCCATAGAGTTTACTTAGTACGCGTTACTCAATATGCTTCCTCCTAACTAGGGACTAGAGGGGACGGTACCTTACTCAGTACGCGTTACTCAATCTGCGTCCGTGCGTCCCTTAGTCGGGATGCAGATGGCATCTAAAATTAGTATTGACACAAAGTGTTGGAGAGCCTTCGAACATATGCACGGATTGGGTGCTTAGACCGGTCGGGCGACCGGTCTGTGCGTTGCAACCCAGATGCATGAAGGACGCTGGACAATTTTGTGTGGCCCTAGACCGGTCGGCTATAAGGCAATGTTGATGTAAACTCTCTGGACTGTTTTTGTGCAAGGCCGACAGGTCGGCTGTGCGCGCAAATTCCTTGCGTAGTCCACAGTACTGCGCAAGGTGTTTCTAATTTCGGATTTTCGCTTATTTAAGGAGTTGTAATCCATCTTAGATTGGTATCCTAAGGTGTCCAAGGTTTCCTATTCGTACTAGGAAGAGGGGAGAGGTCTGTATGAGAGAGAATAAGGAGTTTTCTCTGTTTTTCCTTGCTTGTGGGCTGTCATCTTTGTAATCTTCTATTTAATTCATAGCGGATCGTTTTGTGCCATGGTTTTTTACCCGTTGAGGGGTTTTTCCACGTAAATTCGAAGTCTCTTGTGGTGAATGCTTGTGTGTGATTGATTTCATCTTGTTTACTTGTTTGATTTTGCATTGCTTTACGCGTTCGGCGTTCCGCTTCCGCTGCCGGCTTTCCCAACAAGTGATATCAGAGCTAAAGTTGGGGTGGAGTAGATTCGAATCTGAGATGAGAAGATGGGATCGGGCGCAAGGTTTGAGGTAGAGAAGTTCTCTGGGAAAAATAATTTTGAGTTATGAAAGATGAATGTTGAATCCTTCCTGGTTCAGCAAGGGCTTGATGAAGCTCTTGGAAAGCGACCCGAGGCTATGAAAGACGATGAGTGGACGAGGCTCGACAAGAAGGCTATAACCTCAATCCTGTTAAACCTTACAGATGATGTTCTCTATCATGTCATGAAAGAGAAGACTGAGGTTGAAATAATGGCGAAGCTAGAGAAGGTTTATGCCAAGAAGTCTCTAGAGAATCGCATGTACGTGTTGATGCAGTTGTTCACCTTGAGGATGGCCGAGGGAACGGAGATGGAGGACCACCTGAGCATGTTCAATAAGCTTGTTTGCAAGTTGGTGGAGATCGATGAACCGATGAAGGATGAGTATCAAGCATGCATCCTGTTGAATTCTCTTCCAGATTCATATAAGTCGTTCAGGGACTCTATGTGCGCAGGGAGGGAAACCATATACGTCGAGACCGTTATCTCAGCCATCTAGTCGAAGGCGATGAGAAAGAAAAGTGGTGACGTGGCTTCCCATTATTCCTTAGAGGCACTGGTTATGAGGGGAAGAAGTTCTAAGCATGGAGGATATTCAAAATCGGGATCTAGGGCCAAGGGCAAAGGTAAGGCTAAGGTGAAGTGCTGAAATTGTGGCCATGAGGGCCACATGAGAGGGGATTGTCAGAATCCCAGATTAAGGCAGAAGAAGTATGAAAATTCTTCTGGAGAGGGAGCCAATATCGTAGAGGACGATAGCGATCTATGTGAAGTTCTGACTGTTTCTAGCAAGGGATCTCACGGTAGTGAGTGAATCCTTGATTCAGGGGCTTCATGTCACGTTTGTCCTGATCGGAATTCATTCACGACATACAGAGAGTATGGTAGAGAATCGGTGTTTGTGGGCGATGGAGTCACTCATAAGGTTATGGGTATTGGTACTGTGCGCATCAGGATGTTTGATGGGGTCGAATGAGTCCTGGAAGATGTGAACCACGTTCCCAAGATGAAGATGAATGTGATTTCTCTTGGTGCACTCGAGGCAAAAGGGTGTGTGTTTATCGGCCGCGATTGTTATTGTGAAGTGATGAAGGGGGCACTCCTGTGTATGAAGGCACGGAGGTGTGGCTATCTTTACATGTTGATCGGGAGCACAATTCATGGTGGAGCTGCGGGAGAGGCAGCGAGATCCACGGTTGCTCGTATGTGGCAAGTGCCCAAGGGCCACATGAGAAGAGCAGTAAAGGGCGTGAATTTGCAAGGTTATGGTCGATGGTGGCACGAGAAGCGGTGGAGCTATGATTGAAGATGACATGACGTTGCAAGGATGTGTTGATTCGATGTTCGAAGCCTCCGTGGAGATTATTGGAGAGCCTTCGAACATATGCACAAATTGGGTGCTCAGACCAGTCGGGCGACCGGTCTGTGCGTTGCAACCCCGATGCATGAAGGATGCTGGACAGTTTTATGTGGCCCTAGACCAGTCGTGCGACTGGTCTGGCAGGGGGCTCCGACCAGTCGGGCGACCGGTCGGCTGTGAGGCAGCGTTGATGTAAACTCTCTGGACTGTTTCTGTGCAAGGCCGACCAGTCGGCTGTGCGTGCGGAGACTGCGCAAGGTGTTTCTAATTTTGGATTTCGGCTTATTTAAGGAGTTGTAATCCGTCTTAGATTGGTATCCTAAGGTGTCCAAGGTTTCCTATTCGTACTAGGAAGAGGGGAGAGGTGTGTGTGAGAGAAAATAAGGAGTTTTCTCTGTTTTTCCTTGCTGTGGGTGTTGTTACCAAAAAATGGTCAATGGACAAAAAATGTAGATTTATGATCTGGACAGTTGAGTGAAGTCGGACTTCTGATGAAAGAAGGCTGAGATGATGGAATCCTTAGATCCTGCAAAAGAACACAGAGGATAAGGGGGGTGGCTGGGGTCCAGCCAATAACCCTCCAATGCCTAAGTCAGCACTTTTCTGGATAAATCAATATCTTAGTGTCGATCGATATTAGTTTTCATACTTTGATTATGGAGAGAATATCCTTATTTATAGACTTAGGTTGCGAAACTGCTTGCCCTTTAGAGAGTCGTAATTCCAGCGGACTACTAGCTGGGTTTCCGAGATCTTCGGATCTGCCCATAACAGACGAAGATCCTTATCCCTGAAAGCTGGAGATGTCGATCTCTCCTCCTGATATCTCGGAGTAATCTTAAGATTGCGGATTTACAATTCAGCTCGCTTAGAACGATCTTCATTACATAAGGCCGAGCCGACCAGTTTCCATCGGGTCAATACGACCCGACTCGTATCCGGGACCCGAATCGGGTCAGCTCGTCTTTCCCGGGTCGGCATGATCTATTGTCTTTCAGGTCGGCTCTTTACCCATAACAGAAGCCCCCTTTTACCCTCGAGTGTATTCTGCTCAGCTCGGGGGTAAAAAATGCAGGAGGAAATTGCCGACCTAAATGCTTTTTGTCGTTTAGTATCCGCAATGCCGCCGTTTCGATGGGCGGGAAAATGGCATTAAATGCGTCTCTCGAAATATCGAGGGCATTAAATGTGTCTCTTGAAATATCGAGAGGTCATCATTCCTCCGTACGGCGTGATATCGTCGATATGATTTAGTCGAACGGGGTATCGCCGCGTGTCCTGAACGGCGCAGCTTTTCGAATTCACCAAGTAGGGAGTTGCCACGTGTCGCTTTCGCATTGAATGCAATGAGACCTGTGCAGGGCCCAAATCCTTTCCCGAGTATATAATCCGAGACTTAGCTAGTTTTTGAAAATCTCTTTTCATTCTCTTTACCGCTTCCATACCCTGGTTCTTCTTCCTCCCCCATTCTCCTTAACTTTTTCTCTCCCAGCGGCCATGCCAGCATTCTGGTACGCTCCTTTTTCTTTCTTTTCAAAAGTTTTTCTCTTCTCCTCTCCTTTTTTATTTGGAAAATGTCGGAGCCAGAAACCTCGTGTTCCGAGGCCATCCTCAAGGTGAGGTATGATGACCGTGAGTCTGACTTACCTCTCCTTCGTTGCGAGGGGAAAACTCCAGTGAATCAGATTCTGGAGAGAGAATAGATGAGGCCGTCGGAGAGGGGGAGTCTGACCTTCCTGGGTCGGCCGCCGGCAGTGCCACGACTGAGAAAGAACCCTTCGAATTAGATTCTGTGATTTCGCAGATTACCCAGGATGAGCTGGACGCTGCGAAGGAGATATACGAACTCCCAGATTACATAGATTTTAGGGTTCCTGACCAACCGATAGGCCGAGCCGACCTAAGGCCGGGGAGGTAGTAATCTCCCTTATGCACTTAGATTCCGGGCTGAGGTTACCCTTACACCCTTTTGTGAGGGAAGTCCTTAGTGTCTTAGGTTTGTCTCCGAGCCAACTGCAACCGAATGCATGGAGGTGCATGGTCGGATGCTATATACTCTGGCAGAGGTTAGGAAATAAGGAGTTGACCTCCAATGAACTCTTCTCTATATATATTCTCAAGTCCTTGCTCCTTGGGCGGCCAAGGACTCTATTATCTTTCATCGTTGCCGGGTCAAGGCGGCTCGATGATCACTTGTATGCCCTCCTCCACCAAAACTTGGAAGATGAAGTGGTTCTTTGCGTCGGGCAATTGGGAGTGCGCGCCGGATGAGCATCATCCTCTGAAATTCTGAGTCCGAGCCGACTTTGCCCTGCCAGGTCGGATGAAGTTCAGACCTAATTGATTTTTCCGCCCTTTTCTTTTTTCATACTCCCTTTTTTCTCCTCAGTTTTTTAACGTATGTATCTGCTCCTTTTGCAGTGTTGGCGACAATTCGGGTGGCCTTGTCTGTAGCTCAAGAAAGGCAGATCCACAAAGTCCGAGCTCTCCCTGTTGTAGAGAGAGATTTTCGAAGAGTGATCACACTCAACTCTGTCTCTGAATCAGGTCGGTAAACTGAAACAATAACGTATTTCTGAGAATTTTCAGTTTTGTTATCTTCTCATTTTTTCTTCCTTTTCTTGGACAAGAATGGCTCCGAAGGCGATCTCCAAGCGGAAGATTCCAGCTCGATTTCTAGACCGCGGGCAGAGCTCTGCCGAGCCCCCTAGGAAGAGGACGGCCACCGCCTAGGCGCAGAGATCACCTCGTCTGCCCCAATCCTTCGTCTGTGGATCAGGACAACTTCCCATCTCGGATCCCGCAGAGCCCAGAGCCGAGCCAACAGGGCCCAGAACTGAGTAAACGGCCACTCCGGTGACATCTGCTGATGATCCGGTGATCAACGTGCCGGATAACTTGGGCTCCCGAGCTGAGCCCATCAACATATCCGTGCCTCCAACTGTCTCCTCCCAGACCTCCCAACCTGCTGTAGCTGGACCCGACCAACTCGCTGCAGGTGCTTCCTCCAGTCATCCTCCTCATCCAAGTGTTGCTGCTGCTGAGCAACGGGAAGAACGGGTCGAGATGCCTCTGTTAACGGAGCAATATTCATCTTGGATGGAGGGTGTCAACTCATATATGCGTGTCAATCACACCATCCCCCAAGACTTGAATATCCTTGCTTCCTCCAACTCGGATCAAATGGTCGGGGCGGTAATAGAGAGCAGTCTTAGGGTAATTTCACGAACACTTTTAATCTCTTCTTTCATATATCCGTGATGCTTTCTGACTTATGTGTCAACTGTGTTGCTTTCGCAGGATTCGGCTGTACTTAATCATGATCCGCCAGGTGATGGCCGAGTGGAACACCAGATGCAGAAAGCTCTGGTTGCTGCTTCTTCTTGGAAGACGAAGACCAAAGCCGTGAAGGCCGAGCTGAAGAAATGTATCCTTCTTTTGAAGGAAGCTCAGTCTGAGCTGAAGTCTACCAAGTCTGAGCTGGAGTCTTCCCAGTCCAAGCTGAAGGTCGCGCAATCGGAGCTGGAGGTATCTCAGGTTTAGGTCCGGTCTCTGGAGGAGGCTCTGAAGGAGGCTGAGGCCAAGGCCGTATCTGACGGGAATAAGGCCGAATCCCTTGAGGCTGCTCTGAAGATGGCCGAGGAGGAGAAGATGAGCCTGGCTGGGCTTCTGAAGGAGGTCCAACTAAAGTCCCTGGCGGATATCAATAAGGCGAAGGCCGAATACGAGAAATTGTTTGCCATTTCTGAGGATTTGTACAACGACGGTCTCCAGGAATACAGACGTCTTGTACTTAAGCACTTCCCAACCCTTGATCTTACGCCTGTGGACGAGGACGAGGACGAGGAGGAGGAGGCGCGGGTCGGAGATGATGGTGGTGGCCCGTCCGAGGCTGACAAGGAGTAGATTGGACTTGTGTATATATATATATATATATATATATATATATATATATATATATATATATATATATATATATTGT
Organism: Liriodendron chinense; assembly: GCA_003013855.2. Classification (NCBI taxonomy): domain Eukaryota; kingdom Viridiplantae; phylum Streptophyta; class Magnoliopsida; order Magnoliales; family Magnoliaceae; genus Liriodendron; species Liriodendron chinense. Next base: position 9,758,174 of record ML058335.1, read on the forward strand.
TCCAAGATGTACACAAAATTTTGAATACAAGCCCTTTGAGGCAGATTTTGCTAATCCCCCTGTAGATTTCACTTTTGTATATTTCATTTTTGTATTGTCGAACTGATCTGGGACTGGCCAGCCAGGTCGGCCACCTATTGCCCCAAGTATTTCAGTAAGCTCGAATATACTATGCTGATATTAAGTTGCATTGAAAGATCATCGTAAAACAACTCCTAAGAGAAGATTTTATTAAATTATCGTTCTGAAACACATACTTTGCGCTGAGTACGGCTCTTTATTCACGGATAGTAGATTTTGAGATGTTCGACGTTCCATGGATGAGGAAGTGGTTTTCCCTCTATGTTTTCGAGCCGATAAGTGCCGAGATGATGTGAACTGACGACCTTAAACGATCCTTCCCAATTAGGGCCGAATACACTTGCTTTGTCATTTACGTTTACCTTTTTAAGGACGAGGTCACCGGTTCGGAACCGTCGCTCCCGGACTTTGGAGTTGTAATATCGTCGGACCCTCTGCTGATATGCAGCTACACGGACTTGAGAAGCCTCTCTCGCTTCGTCCAGTAAGTCTAGACTTGTTCGCAGCTGACCTTCATTTTGGTCGGGTCTATGATGGCTCGTCCTGCTCGTGGGAAGTCCGATTTCAACAGGCACAACGGCTTCGGCTCTAAATGCCAGGAAGAAAGGGGTCTCCCCAGTAGTAGACCGAGCTGTGGTTCGATAGGCCCATAGCACCTCGGGAAGTTCTTCCGCCCAAGCCCCCTTTCTTTCTCCGAGCTTCGTTTTGAGATGGTTTTTGATAATCTTGTTAACTGCTTCAACCTGACCGTTGGCTTGAGGGTGGTGAGGGGACGAATATACATTTTTAATGCCTAATCCAGTGCAGAATGCACGAAATCCTTGATTGTCGAATTGTCGCCCGTTGTCTGTGCTTATGGTATTTAGGGATCCCGAAGCGACACACAATCGCTCTCCAAATGAAGTCCGTCGTCTTCTTTTCTGTGATGTGGCCAGTGGTTTTGCTTCAGCCCACTTTGTAAAGTAGTCGACGGCGACAATCGCATATTTAACTTGTCCTTTTCCCGTTGGGAGTGGACCGATGATGTCGACACCCCATTGAGCAAATGGCCAGGGGCCAGCCATGGGCGTGAGCTCCTCAGGCGGCAGGTGAGGTATCGGGGCGAATCGTTGACACTTATCGCATCTTTTGACGGTTTCTCGGGCGTCTTGCTGGATGGTGGGCCAATAATATCCCTGTCGGAATTGATTTTTGTGCAAGTGCTCGTGCCCCAGAATGGTTCCCACAACATCCGTAGTGGATTTCACGTAATACATAATTAGCTTCCTCAGGTCCTAAACAACGCAGACACGGGCGGGAGAAACCCTTCTTATAGAGGACACCCTCTATCAGTGTATATCGAGCTGACCTATAGCGGATGCGCTGAGCTTCTTTCTGGTCGTCAGGTAGCTCGCCTGATCGTAAAAATCGGATGATAGGATCTCTCCAATCTGGATTTTCCGATATTGGAAAAACTCCCGTGAACTCAATTGACGATATGCTACGCTTAGGGAGGAACTCGATGGGTACCATTCTGCCGAGCTCGTCGTCTGCTGATGATGCAAGTTTCGCGAGAGCATCTGCGTTTGTGTTCCCATCTCGTGGAATTTGAACGATTTCATAATGGTCGAATCGCAACAGTAGCTCCTGAGCTTTGTTTAGATATGCAGCCATTCTTCCTCCCTTTGCCTGATATTCTGCAGTCACCTGCCCGACCACAAGTTGCGAGTCGCTGAATACTCTTACCGATCGTACTCCTATTGCCGAGGCGAGGCGAAGACCGGCCAGCAGGGCTTCATATTCCGCTTCATTATTTGAAGCCCAGAATCCGAATCGAAGTGCGTACTGAATTTTGATCCCATCAGGTGAGGACAGAACGAGGCCAGCTCCACTGCCCTGTCCATTAGAAGACCTATCGACGTGCAATGTCTAAGAAGGTATGACATGCTTTACCTCCGGGTTTTGGATAAGTTCACGATCGCACTCAGCCCCGTGAGGCTTGGTTAATTCGACGATGAAGTCGGCTACAGCTTGTCCCTTGATTGCGGCACGAGGTCGGTATCGTATATCAAATTCGCCCAACTCGACTGCCCATTTGACGAGGCGATCTGATGTTTGGGGATTCTGCAGCACCTGCCGTAATGGCTGATCAGTTAGCACAACTATCGGATGTGCTTGGAAGTATGGCCTCAATTTGCAGGCTGAAGTGATTAAAGCCAGGGCGAGTTTTTCGATTTGAGGGTATCGTGTTTCCGAGTCGATCAGGGCTTTGCTTGTGTAATAGACAGGCCTTTGTATCCCCTCGTCGTCTCGGACTAGAGCTGAGCTGACCGCCGCTTCTGAGACTGCTAGGTACAGGAGCAATTCTTCTTTATGCACTGGCTTGGACAACAGCGGTGGGGAGCTGAGGTAGGCTTTCAGCTCTACAAAAGCTTGCTCGCATTCAGGAGTCCATGTCATTTCCTTACATTTACGCAACTATTTGAAGAAGGGAAGGCATCGGTCAGTAGCCTTCGAGACGAACTTGTTAAGTGTTGCGATCCTTCCTGTGAGCCGCTGAACTTCTTTTACTGTGCGAGGCGAGCTCATATTGAGGAGGGCTGGATTTTTTCTGGATTGGCTTCAATTCCTCGCTGGTTTACCATGAAGCCAAGGAATTTTCCTGAACCTACTCCAAAGGCGCATTTGCTAGGGTTGAGCTTCATACGATACTTCCTTAATATTCTGAATGCAGTGTGTAGGTCGTTGATGTGATCTTCTGAACGCTTACTTTTGACGAGCATGTCATCGACATATACCTCCATAGTTTTGCCTAGTTGATCCGCAAACATCTTGTTTACCAGTCGTTGGTACGTTGCCCCGGCGTTCTTGAGTCCGAAGGGCATAACTTTGTAGCAGTAGAGTCCTCGGTCCGTGATGAATGCGGTCTTTTGCCGGTCGGGAGCATACATTTGGATTTGATTATATCCAGAGTAAGCATCCATGAAGCTGAGGAGCTCGTGTCCGGCGGTTGCGTCGACGAGCTGATCTAGTCGTGGTAGAGGGAAGCTGTCTTTAGGACAGGCCTTGTTCAGGTCAGTGTAGTCCACACAGACTCTCCATTTCCCATTGTTCTTTTTGTCGAGGACAACATTTGCAAGCCATTTCGGATAGCATATTTCTTGGACGAATCCCGCCTTGCGCAATTTCTGTACTTCCTCTTCGATGATCATGTACCTTTCTGTATTGAAAGAGCGCCTTTTTTGGTGGATCGGTCTGATAGTTGGATCGACGTTTAGCCGATGGACCATCACTTCCGGGCAGATTCCGGGCATCTCTTCATAGGACAACGCAAAAACGTCCACATGCTCCTTCAAAAAGGTGATTAAGCTCTCTCGAACATTGTCCTCCAAACATGATCAGATCTTGATAATTCTGGTGAGGTCGGTATCCGACAAGGGAATGTCGGTCAACTCTTCGGCGGGCGACCCGCGCTCCTTCTCTTCCTCCCTTGGGTCGAGGGAGGTCACATGAGAAACGGTTGATACCGTGTTTTTATTTTTTCCTCGCAGGGAAAGTTCGTAGCAACGACGGGCTTCCTGCTGATCTCCCCTGACCACGCCGATTCCTTCGTCTGTTTCGAACTTCATTGCGAGGTGATAGATGGAGACGGCCGCTTTGAGAGCTAGCAGGATAGGGCGGCCGATGATGGCGTTGTAGGCAGAGGGGGCTATTTACGACAAGGAAGTCAACCATAATTATTTTCTGGTTTGGTTCTTCCCCGGCGGTAACTGGTAGAGTTATTTCCCCTTCGGGCATAATACTGTCCCTTGTGAACCTCGGTCAACGCTGTCCTGACCGGTCTCAGTCGGGATCGATCGATCTTCATTTTTTCAAACGCCGAAGCGTAGAGGATATCAGCCGAACTTCCCGTGTTGACCATCATCCTGTGGAGTCTTTTATTGGCGACCACCATCGCAATGACAAGGGAGTCGTCATGTGGATGTACGACCTCTCGAGCGTCCTCTTCGGTAAAAGTTATTGTTTGTGAGGTTACCTTTGCGACCTTTGCAGGTCGGCTGGTGATGTTAACAGAAGATCTCGGTAAGGATGTTCTTCCTTGTCGTACGTAGTTTTTGCGGGAGTTTCCGGTATCTCCAGTGGTCGGCCCCCCGAAGATCATGTGGATTTCTTCCACAGGGTTGTTGCTTTGTTCCTCGTTTAGGTCGTTGGCTCGACCTTCATCTCTTCGTCCATCCGAGCGTTGGGCGATGTAGTCTTTCAAAAATCCTTGCTGAATGAGGGCTTCTATCTGTCGCTTTAAGTCAAAGCAATCCACGGTGTTGTGACCGTGGTCTTTGTGGTACAAACAGTACCTTGATTTCGACCTTCTAGTAGGGTCGGTCTTTATTTTCGCAGGTCGTTCAAAGTTGTACCTACATTTCTCTGCTAAGTACATCTGTTCGATGGTTTTATTGAGCGGTGTATACTTTTCGAACCGAGGCGCAGGTAGTTTCGTCCCATGGGTAGGTCCGTTCCGAGCTGGTGACCTCCGTTCCGACTTTCGTTCCGACCTATGTTTTTTCGAGCTGTTGCTATCCTGATGATCCTTATTCTTGGTCGACGGTCGGTGAGCGTTGACCAGTTCTTCGGCGTTGATGTGTTTAGCTGCTCGATCTAGGAATTCGGCCACAGACTGGGGTGGCTCTTCCCCAACAGACCAAAGAAACCTTCGGTCTCGCAGCCCTCCAATCATGGTGTGTAACAGCACATCTTGGGAGAGGTTTTCAACTTGTACTACCTCAGAATTGAAGCGCGCGAGATAATCTTTCAGGGACTCATCTTCTTTTTGCCTGATTGCTGCGAGGTGCGTCGAATGCTTCCTCGGGTCGGTGCTCCCGATGAACTGAGTTGCGAAGGCTTGGCTTAGTTGAGAGAACGAGCTGATAGTTCTGGGTTTAAGGTTGCGAAACCAAGTCCATGCCGAGCTCGAAAAGGACAAAGGAAAAGCCTTACACATAATGTGCCCGTTGGCCCCGAGGAAATCCATGCGGACTTTGAAGTTTTCTAAGTGTTCCGCTGGATCTCCTATCCCAGAGTACTGCTTCAACTGAGGAACCTTAAACCCTTTGGGGAGGGGCTCTTAATGAATCTCGTCGGTGAACGACGACTCAGATGAATCGACCAGTGCATCCACAGCGATTGGAGCTCTGGCCCGCTGTGCTCTCTGAATATCGCCCATTGTTCCCGCAGTTCTCTCAGCTCGGCCTCTAGTGGGCTTAGGTTGTCGTCAACCCGGTTGCTGGCTCCAAGATCAGCTCGTTCATGTGCGAGACGAGCTGTTCTTCGTTCCTCAAGCCTATGTCGTAGATCGGTGGCAGGCAAGCCTGTCGTTGGCCGAGATCTGGTCTTGGTTGCTCGGCTGGCGACCTCGTTTTCTTCTATCGGAGTGGGGTGTTGAGAACGCTGCGACTGCCAAGTTTGGTGAGAGTGCTGGGTTTGTTGAGGCTGAGAATGGGTATGCCGAGGCCTCTCACGGTCTCTACCATTCACCATGGTTGGATGGGCTAGACCAGTTAGCAGGGCTTTAATTTCGTCCAGCCTCTGGTCCATGTAGCCCAGTCGTTCGTCGACCCCACCCAGTTTTTGGTTGACCCCTCCTACCTGCTCTTCGAGAAGGGACAACCTGACTCCTCGGTTGCGAGGTCTCTGTTGTCCCCCCTGCTAAGCGAAAAGAGGAGAGTTCCCACCGAGCTGGATAGCGGGGGCGTCGGGGAATGATCCTTCATTCTCAGAGATTTGATCGTCTGAAAGTCCATCGATCGCGGGTGCTTTCCCTTTATACTTTCTCTTCCCGGCCATTGCGAAAGGGAGAGAAGATGAGGTCGTCTTAGACAATGGGGTGAGAACACGGACTTCCTAGTTAAAGGAAGGAGGCGTTTCCCATAGACGGCGCCAAACTGTTGTTACCAAAAAATGGTCAACGGACAAAAAATGTAGATTTATGATCTAGACAGTTGAGTGAAGTCGGACTTCTGATGAAAGAAGGCTGAGATGATGAAATCCTTAGATCCTGCAAAAGAACACAGAGGATAAGGGGGGTGGCTGGGGTCCAGCCAATAACCCTCCGATGCCTAAGTCAGCACTTTTCTGGATAAATCAATATCTTAGTGTCGATCGATATTAGTTTTCATACCTTGATTATGGAGAGAATATCCTTATTTATAGACTTAGGTTGCGAAACTGCTTGCCTTTTGGAGAGTCGTAATTCCAGCGGACTGCTAGCTGGGTTTCCGAGATCTTCGGATCTGCCCATAACAGACGAAGATCCTTATCCCTGAAAGCTGGGGATGTCGATCTCTCCTCCTGATATCTCGAAGTAATCTTAAGATTGCGGATTTACAATTCAGCTCGCTTAGAACGATCTTCATTACATAAGGCCAAAGCCGACCAATTTTCATCGGGTCAATACGACCCAACTCGTATCCGGGACCCGAATCGGGTCGGCTCGTCTTTCCCGGGTCGGCATGATCTGTTGTCTTTCAGGTCGGCTCTTTACCCATAACAGTGGGTTCTCATCTTTGTAATCTTCTGTTTAATTCATAGCGGATCGTTTTGTGCCGTGGTTTTTTACCCATTGAGGGGGTTTTCCACGTAAATTCGAAGTCTCTTGTGGTGAGTGCTTGTGTGTGATTGATTTTATTTTGTTTACTTGTTTGATTTCGCATTGCTTTACTCGTTCGGCGTTCCGCTTCCGCTGCCGGCTTCCCAACACAAAGCGTCCAAACCAAGCTTTGTAGGGCCACCATGATGTATCTGTTTATCAACTCCGTCTATCATTGTCTAAGTTAGATTGACCACATGAGACCGACTTGAGCATTAGATCTGACTCATTCTTTGTCTCATGTCTTAAAATGATCTTAGAAAAGTAATGGACGAAGTAGACTTGAGCTTTGGATCTGACTCATTCTTTGTATCATGCCTTAAAATGATCTTAGAAAAGTAATGGACGAAGTAGATAAACAAATACATCACGGTGGGCCCCGCTCCACAGCTCGGTTTGGACGGAATCCGCGTCCCCTCAATCAGAGTGATCATGGACGCGGATTACCTCCTTCCTCATTATGGAGGTAAAGAGTCCATACTGAGCTGTGGAGGGGCCCACCGTGATGTATCTGTTTATCCTCACCGTTCATCCCTTTTCTGTGACCATTTTAAGCCATTAGTTGAGAAGGAGGTAAATCCGATGCACAGGTCGGCCACAGCAAAGATGACTCTTGCATTTAATGCAACCAAGCTCACTATTTGGCGTGGCTGACCTGAGCGTTGGTTGGATCTGCCTCGTTCTCTCTCATGGCTTAAAATGATCATAGAAGATGGACCGACGGCATGGATAAACAGATACATCACGGTGGACCCCTCCACAGCTCAGTATGGACGCTTTGCCTCCATACTGAGGAAGGACGCAATCTGCTTCCACATACGTCCGTACCCAGGTGGGCCCCACCCGATGGACGATCCCCCAATCCCGCGCACACGTTCCGGTCGAATCCCCTCGCCTAAATCGCCTCACTAATTTCTCTTCCTCGAGGGCGCCAAAAAGGGAAAGGAGAAGAGCAAACGCCTTCCCATCCCCAATTCCCAAATTCTCCCTTTCCACCACCGCTCCGACTTCCAATCAATCCCTCGCTCTTCTTTACCTCCTCAATCCTTCTCGTCGAATCAAAAGAAAGAAAGAATAAAAAAAAATAAAAAAAACCCAGAACCCTTCTCTCTCTGTATATGTTCCAATTCCAGAGAGAATCCGTTGTGCACTGAGAAATGCCTTCGAATCTCCGTTGTGCATAGCTTCCTTAAGCGGATGAGTTTGATTTCGACCTCATAACTCGCAAGCATGGATCTGCTTTCTAGTGGCATTACAGTGAAGAGGGAAGATGATCGAATTTTCCCGGATGCTCCCCCGGGATTTTCGGCTGCTGATTCGATTAGAGCTACAATCAAGCGGGAAGTTAATGACGATGGTGAATCTGCGGTGGATGACGTCGATCATCTTACGTTGAGGGAACGGATGAGAATGCTGATTGCTGGTGGGCCGTCTGATTCATCGTCGGGCTGTGAGTCGAGAGGAAGAGTTCCAACGTTAGTATTTCGTTTTTGACAAAGGAAGTGTTCTGTTTTTTGAATCTTTTGTGTTGTGTAGTGAAATGGGTGGAGTTGATTTTAGGAACTAATGTGAGGTTTGGTCGCAGGTGTGGCGTTGATGCGGCCGTTACAGAAGAAGCTTGCCCTTCAAAGGTATATATGCTAAGTGTATGCTTTTTAATTTCTTGCTGGTGGGGTCCACCATTTGACTATCCAAAATGTTTCATCTGGTGGGGTCCACTATAGATGGCCGTTTCTATAAAACGTGGCCTCATTGGATTTTCCTGACCTTTTCCCTCACTTCTGCTCCTTCCTTCATTGTCCAACATCACAGCTTCATGCATTTTTATTTTCTATTTAGTTTTTTTTTTATTATTATTATTTTTATTATTATTATTTTTTTTTTGAAGTTTTTAATCTTTTGCATGCTGTTGATTTGAATTTTCCTTTTTCCTCATCTTCGTTTTGGTTCTTTGACCGCGTGTACCGCTGTCTAATTGTTCGTGGCGTGCCCATGGAAATCGGTTTTCCTCTAGGCAGTTGGGCCGTCCAGATTGATTGGGTCCTACCCTTGTTCTGATCGGGCCCTGACCTGTGTGCATAGATCGGAAATGTGATTTTTGCTGGGCCTCCATGCTGACTGATCCAGGTGTTCGTAGATCAGTGTGGGGCCCATTGGGCTCCAGACAACTCAGTCCGGAGCCCATATGGCTGTTTGGGTTGTCCAGATTGATCGGGGCGGCCTACCCTTATGCTGTTTCGGCCACTGACCTGCTAAAAATTTGTGAAGTGGGGCCCAACAGATCTGGACTGTTCAAAGTGATCAGGCCTAATTCCTGTGCAATTGGAGGCCCTGATCTAATGACAAATGGGTCACGTGTCCTGCTGGCTGTCCAACATCTACTGAGATCTGGTTGAGCTTGGATTCGGTACTACCTGAGCCTGTGCAGAGCTTAGGACAGCCTTGACATGTCACGTCTGTATTGGTGGAGAGCACATTGCCAGAAGAGACATGCCACATCAGCAAGCCTGACACAAGCCTGTCACGTCTGCCCTCTACCAATACAAATATGACACGTAACAGCCTGTCCCAAGCTCTGCACAGGTGGAGGTAGTACCTAATCCGAGCTCGATCTGGCTGTGTCGATGTGGGGCCCATTGGGCTTCAGATAACACAGTGTGGAGCCTCCTGGGATCAGATTCTTGGCAAAGGACTATTCTGCCTGGATGAGCCTGACTTGGGGCCTGCTTCTATTTGCTTGCACAATCCCTGGTTCCCGTGCAATTTTTTGCCTACCTGCATTGTTGATGCTCACTCTTGTTGCCGATCCAGGTTGCCACTCGAGGTTCCCTTCCAGCGGTTGTAGATCGAGCATACATTCCTTCTAAAAGTGGGGTCTGCTCAGTGGCGAACGGAGCCTCGAAGAATGATCCATCCTATCAGAGGTGAGATCGGTTTGCCTGTTCCTCCTGTAGTGTCATGATGACTGTGATGTGGAGCTCGTCATGAGTGATCCATTGGATGGGCCTGATCTGGGGCTGCAGATGATTAGTGTATATATCACTGCGTTATCATTAGTGGGGCCCATCTCATGATGATTGGGTCTGGATTATTGATCTGACTTGTTGGACGTGTGGCTGTCTTCCTTGTGTTTGTTGGGGCATCCAATCTATTGTAATCAATTGTGTTTGGTGGGCCAATAAAATGGTGCCACACCACCGCCCGACAGAGCCTGGTGTTACTCCAGCCTGACTGGATCCACCCCCTAAGTCAGTCCCATCCAAGAGTTGGGCCACACCAAAGTGCCCCCTTGAGAAATAATGCCTAAACCCTCTAAATTCAAGTGTCGTGGCCTACATAAGTCTTGGAATGTACTGAATTTTAGGAAATCCATCCTGGTGTGGTGCGTTAGATAAGTGAAATGTATGGCATATACCCACCATAGTAGACCCAACATGCAATTCGAAAGATTTTAATGGTGGGACTTCAACCATTTCCCACTTTTGAGTGTTGAATCTACCTATTTTTTGGCCCCTTGTGCAAATGAAAGGTGATGCACCGTTATATTTAAGCGGAACATTGGCGTTTGTTTGCCCGAAAATGGCTTCCAATTCCATCACATGGGGTACCTCTGTGGTGACTGTGCTCATACTTTTGCCCAATCAGATATTTGATGGATTAGGACTGGCAATGGCCCCTTTTTAGATAGAGTCCTAGCCCTTGTTCTGTCTGTTCATTACTTGAACAGCCGGTCCCCTCATGTGTTGGCTGTTTTACCTTAAATATGAACTTGGGTGGGTGTCCTTATTTTGGATAATTTGCCTATTGAAATGTTCCGGGCCTGGCTGTAGGTCCTCATGGTAGTCCTGTTTCCATCATCTTTGTTTTACTGGATTTGGGTCAATAGGCATATCTGTCATCATGTTCCAGCCATCGGGGCAGGTTGGATTGGATGATCCAGTTTGTTGGTTGGATCTCATTTTTTTTTATAGGCCCTGATGGTGGAGAGACCAGATTTGGTGTTCAGACTGTTGGATGCATCTTCATTTGACGATCGAGTCGTTAGAGGGGCCAGATTTGGCGATTGGACCAGGATGGGCCTTGATTTTGGTGGTCCGACCATGGGATGGGCCTGTTTGAGTGATTTGATTGTTAACTGGACCTGATTTGGTGATCCGCCCATTGAACGGGTCAGATTGATTGTTCTTTGCGTACCTTGATCATTGGATGGCCTGATCGGGTGATCCTTGAGCTTGATTGAGAAGTCCCACCATTGGACAGGATGGATTTTGAAGATTGGACCATAGAGTAGGCCCAATTTGACAATTGGGTCAGTCGGATGGTCTTTGTAGAGAGATTTAACTGTTGGACGGGCCAGATTTTGCAATCGGACCGCTGAATACTTCTATTTGGGCAATCAGACTGATAGACGTGTCTAACTCAGTTATCTGACCGCCGGCTGATTAACACTCGAATTTCTTTACAGGATGGGACCTAGGCGTGTCCGAGCCTTTGAGCCGTCGGAGGCCGAGCACTCCTCTTCCTATTCCTCTTCCTCGCAATCTCCAATGGAGGAAAAGACTCAGGGCGCCTCTACATCCGCAACGGCCCCTGTTCGTTCTAAGAAGACCACAGTTCCTGGCCATGGGGCTTCATCGTCAACTAATGATTCACCAATGGTAGAGCAAGCGGGTGTGCATGAACATGGCACCAAGAGTAAGGGTAAGTTTTCACATCGAAAGATTTGTTTTGAGGTTAAGGTGATTAATTTGTTTGCCAATCACGATGCGTTTAATTGGCTTTCGGTATTGGGTTGGGATCCAATTCTGTCTCCGACCGAGCGAGCTGACGAGGAGTTAGTTCGGCTATTTTACTCTGCCATTCATAACACCCATAGTAATCCAATGAGCTTCGATGTTGCCGTTGGTGGACGTGTTTATCATTTTGATGTCGACACCGTATCTGAAGTTGTTGGAGTTAAGCATGGAAATGTAATTGTTTTGGAGAAAGACTCTAATAGAAAAAGGCACCCAGATGAACACACTACTTTCGTCTGTGGTGGATATCAACGGTGGGAGTCGACCAATTGTCTGAGGGCTACAAGGATGTTGCCGGTGAACCGTGTACTACATCTTATATTTACATTCAATGTATACCCAAGGGTGGGTAATAGGACAGAGCTTACACCTTACATGGTAGACATACTATACAAGTTGGGCAAGGGTTAGGATGTGTGCCTTCCATCTATTGTACTTAATCAGATTCTGAAAGCGGTCACCTCACCTCGTTTGATTTGCAAGATGGCTAGGCAGTGCCATTTCCCTAGCACAAACTCTATGCTTGTATCGTTCAAAGAGATCAACCAATATACAATTAGCCAAATGGGTCTAGCAGAGCAACAAAGGGAAGAAGGAATTCCTGGAGATGATGAAGAGATTGAAGAAGAAGAGCAAGAAAATGAAAGTGAAGATGAAGAATTTCAGGTGCTACCAAATTTTGAAGATCGCCTTAATAAAATAGAGAAAGAATTAGCTGAAGAGAAGGTAGAGTGGGCTTATCTGAAACGCAAGATGAACAAGATGTATGGTAAGGTGAAAGAGATCTTGTATTGTCTTCGAGGTGAGAATGCACCACCTCCCTCTCCCGATTCGCACACGTAGTAGATTAGTGGTTGCTGGTTTAGTAGGAATAGTATATTAGTATTTAGTTGTTTTCTTTTCTGGGATGGTTGTTATGTTTTCAGGTGTAGTGACCTTTTGAGGAAATGATGCCACACCATGGCCTAACAGAACTCGATGTTACTCTAGCTTGACCGGATCCCCTCCCCCATGCAGAGGGTCCCCCTGTGTTAACTGATTGCTAAATCGAACAAATCCACCAAGTTCATTAGGTGTGCCATCATATTATCCCAACTGGTCCTAAAAGTCAGTCCCATGCATCCAAGAGTTGGGCCACACTAAAGTGACCCCTTGTGAATTCATGCCTAAACCCTCTAAATTCAAGTGGTGTGGCCTACAAAGTCTTGGAATGTACTGAATTTTAGGAAATCCATCCTAGTGTGGTGCATTGGATAAGTGAAATGGATGGCATACACACACACCATAGTAGTCCCAACTTGCAATTTGAAAGATTTTAATGGTGGGACTTCAACCCTTTCCCACTTTGAGTGTTGAATCTACCTAAGGATTAAATGCCCACCATTGAAACCTTTGTGAGGACCACAGGAGCTTCCAATTAGGCTAATATTTGTGTTTTCCCTTCATACTGTTGGGAAAAAAAACTTAGGAACATATTGGATACACAGTTAGATTTGCGCAAAACTCTGGCTTCCACGATAAGACACCCATGAGACCGGAATTAATACCATAATTCTGGTAAGCACACCAACGCACTCCCCTTTAACCTTTCCTGACTTCACTTCCCTATCTAATGGCCACCTGGCTTCGTGCTCCTCCCGGGAATAGTCGCTGTGATGTGCTCTATATATATACACGAAAAAAGAGGAGGCTATCTAAAGACCACAGGTAGACTTATAGCTTACCCTTGTAGCCGTAGGCAAGATAGAAAGTCATAGTGACGAGCTTCTGGAAGTCCTATTGTCAAACAACCACTTTCTCTAAAAGCTCGAGCGGTTAGAAGATGACATGTTAATGTATATCAAGGGACTCTTGATAGTCTGTTGAGCAGCAATTGCCCTAACCCAAACAAGGGAGAGAGAGCATATATACAACCTAAAGGAAAATACAAGAATGCCCTTTCATATAAGAGAAAGACCCACACTACAAGAAAGCGGGTTTTTACCAACGAAAGTATTACCGACGAAATATTTTTCGTCGGAAAAAACCATTTTTACTGACGAAATACAGAAGTCGTCGGTAAAAGATGTAACAGGTTCTTGCCACCGCTAGATTTCTTTCCCGCCATACATTTTTACCGACGAAATCAAGATTTCATCGGTAAAAACGTATATTACCGACAAAGTAATTCGTCGCTAAAAGCATAAAGAACTATAGTATTTTTACCGACGAAATAATTCGTCGGTAAAAGTCGTTTTAAAACATAAGATTTTTACCGATGAAAATTTTCATCGGTAATAGTCATATTGAAATTTATTGCCGACGATCCTTGTCCGTCGGTAATACTGAGTGAAATTCCCGCCATTTGGAGAAAACTGTATCACCGACGGAAATTTTCGTTGGCAATAAATTTTAAAATGACTATTACCGATGAAAACTTTCGTCGGTAATAGTCTTATGCTTTAAGTCACCCCGACTCCCCAGCGCCCTCGTTTCTCTCTCTCTCTCTCTCTCTCTCTCTCTCTCTCGCCCCAGGCCCACCCGCCTCAGGTGACCACCCCCGTCACCGGCCTCCGTAGGCCGCCGCCTCCGGTAACCCTCTCTCCCTTCCTCCTTCCTCCATTTCCTCTCTCTCTCTCTCTCTCTCTCTCTCTCTCTCTCTCTCCTCGTTGTTGATTGTGGGGCCCACTGTCGAAATCCATTGCATGTGGGTCCCACCGTCGTTGTCCATTGCATGTGAGTCCCATCGTCGATGTCCATCGCTGTCCATTGCATGTGGGGTCCGCCTTAGCTGCCCACTATTTGGTGGGGCCCACTGATTTAGTAAATTCCTAATTAGGGATTTCGAAATTAAAATCCCTAATTCCTTAATTAGGGATTTTAAATTCGAAATTCCTAATTTGAAATTTACAAATTAAAACGGCTAAAATACCTAATTGTGGGGCCCACCGTCGCTTGTCCACTGCCTGTGGGGCCCATCGTTGATGTCCACTTCTTGTGGGGCCCCTAAAGTTTTGGATGAAGCAGATATTTGTGTGGTCCCTTCATCCTTGTATCAAAATTCCTGTGGACCCCAAGGAGTTTTTAATGATGAGTTTTCAATCACCACTGGTTCCTGTGGTGTGGTCCACCTAAGAGTTAGATTTGTATCATGACCTACAATGAGCTATTGAAACGGAGATGGATGTAACGAAAATGCATCATGGTGGGCCCCACACTTAATTGTTCACAATATAGTCTCTCAAGCTTACAAATAGCTAATTAGGTAAGTGATCAGACTTAATTCATGATGTTGATGATTCTACCATTTTCATGTGCTTGTGCATCTGGAATTGATGGAGCAGACACGAATGTGCATCGGAGCTACCCGTGGTTGATTTATGTGGATGTATGTTGTGGATGTATTTGGCTTATTATTAATATTTATTTTTTGTCCACAAATGCTAGTATAATAAAATCAGTTATCCCATTTGGAGATTTCTATATTGCCGAGCATAGATAAAGTGTGTTTTGGAGGTATAGAAATCTACTAAATTGTCCTGTTTGACAGTCCAAGGTTGGATAGATTAGAATGTTTTTGTTGTTTGTCATTTACATGCTCTGTCATTAGTTTCGTGTGGTATCTCCCCTATTCTTTTTGGATATGTTTCTTATGTTTATTTCTATTGTCAATAATCCACACAATGTGTGGATACTAGACGTGGAAATTCAATGTAAGATAAATATATCTGGAGAGATAGGGGGAGATACTGTGGAAATTTAGGCTTGGCATTTAAATGGAAAAATTGATATCATTTCAATCTATCCATCTTTGGATAGGTGACTAATTGTATTATATAATCATTTAGTGGCAAATTAGATGATAAACATGATACTTGTGATTAAGAGTGGTTGATCCAAACGGATGTTGAGCGGGGGTCCCTGGAAGGTCGGAACTGCTGTTATGACCATGATGAAGTTGTCCATTTCCTACAGACAGAAATATGAGTGGCCTAGCCATTTGGACAGGCCCGTGTTTATGTATTAGCTCGAAATTAATGGAGCAGAGCTATCCGGATGTTAAGCGGGGGTCCCTGAAAGGTGGGAACCGCTGTTGTGACCATGCTGAAGCTGTCCATTTCCTATGGATAACAATATGGGTGGCCTGGCCATTTGGACAGGCCCGTGTTTATGTATTAGCTCGAAATTAATGGAGCAGACCCAGATGTGCGTCGGAGCTATCCGGATGTTGAGCAGGGGTCACTAGAAGGTGGGAACCGCTGTTGTGACTATGCTGAAGCTGTCCATTTTCTATGGACAGCAATATGGGTGGCCTGGTCATTTGGACAGGCCCGTGTTTATATATTTGCTCAAAATTGATGGAGCAGACACGGATGTGCGTCGGAGCTATTTGAATGTTGAGCGGGGGTCCCTGGAAGGTGGGAACCGCTGTTATGACCATGATGAAGCTGTCCATTTCCTATGGACAACAATATGAGTGGCCTGGCCATTTGGACAGGCCCGTCTTTATGTGGAGCAAACCCGGATGTGCGTCGGAGCTATCCGTGAGTTGGTTGAGTCTCCAAGACCTACACCCTAAACCCTAAACCCTAATCCTAAACCCTAAACCTAAAACTAAAATCTAAAACTAAACATCATGGTGGGGACAGTGCCCCCGACCATTGATTTCTTCCTGGGATCCACCATGATGGTTATTTGAGATCCAACCTATTGGTAAGTTGACACAGACCTAAACCAAAATGGATAACACAAATATCAGCTTGATCAAAATCTTTTGTGGCCCTAATTATTTTCGAGGTCCACTTGAGCTTTGGATCTACCTCATTCTTCCCACTGTTTCTTGTGGTATGGTCCACCTGAGTTTTCAATATGATTCAATTTTGGTATCAACCCCTTAAATGATATGGAAAAGCAGATGGACGGTGTAAATAAACTATATACATTTACAGTGGGCCCAACTGAGCGTACTGAGTAACTCAGGATGCAATCCGATTTCAAGCGTAACTAGCTTAGTGGGTTAAGCCTTGACTGTGGGACCCAACTCGATCTGTGTTATACATCTACATCGTCTATCTACATTTACAGCAGTTTATTTTAGAGGATGTCCCAAATTGAGGCACATCCTCAGATCAAGTGTGGATCACACCACAGGAAAACAATGATGATTGAATGTCAGCATTAAAAACTTTGAAAGGCCCACTATAATGTTTATTTACATTTAAAAAACATGTTGATAAGGTCAAACAAATCCTAAACCTATAACCCTAACCTAAATCCCTAAACCCTAAACCCTAAACCCTAAACCTACACCTAAACCTAATCTTAAATCCTTAAACCTAAACCTACACCTAAGCCTAAACCCATAACCCTAACCTAATCCTAAATCTAAACCCGAAAACCTCAGCCGAAACACGTTCCCGAACCCGAACCTGAATCCAATCCCTAAATCATAAACCTAGGCCTAAACGTAAACCTAATCTCAAAATCCTAAACCTAAACCCGATCCCGAACTTGAATTCCTAAAGCTACGCCTAAACCTAAACCTAAACTCAATTCACCTAACATAAACCTACACCTCTTCCTAAACCTAAACTCTAACCTAAAGCTAAACCTAAACTCGAAAACCTAAACCTAAATCTACAACTGTAACAATGTTGAGTGCTTCATACAGCTTGACATATACTTCTGCAGTGTACGATAACTTACGCAGGGAGTACTTCGGATAGTTGATCCGAAGTTGTTTTGTATTACAATGAAATATATGTATTTAATATAGTATGACAATGTGTAATGGAATTTCCAACTTTTATATTTTGTTTACGATTTTATTATATTCTGTTTGCATTATAGTGTAATGGTCTTCCCACTATTTTAATCATCTCTCTAAGCATAAGTACAAATTCATTCTACCATGAACATTACTTGCACTATAAAGTTTAATGTGTTTATTATATTGATGTTCATAAACTTGCATTGACATTATTTAAATTTATAAGTTTGTATTTCGAACATATTCAGTCATGGCACCAGATGGGAGATCAAGTCGTTTGCGCACTGGATCTACCCCTTCCACCTGTGATGCGACGCAGACAGCATCAACGTCACATGGTGCATCACAGGCGTCTAATCCTTCGGTTGAGCATACACTGAGCACTGCATATAAGTCTAGACATATATTTATTTAGTGATTTCTGTTTATGTTTTTACTTACATATTTTTTTTCGTGACAGCATCTTCGACCAGCCGACGAGGACGTGGACCCACGCGTGGGTTAGTTTTAGAGCGACTTACGTGTGAGGGTAGGGTGGCGGTAGAGTTCCCACAGGACTGCTTTAGACCTGTTGGGGATAATGCCAGACTGTTTACGTCTGAGGTCGGTGTCCTATGCCGATCTCTGATCCCCGCCACCACCCCCCGTTGGACAGACGTGACAGATGATGTGCGGCAGCTCATCCATCAGCGCCTTCAGGTAAATTTTAATAAATTGAAATTTTCTTTTATGAAAGTTTAATTACGGTTAAGTGATTTTCTTAATAAGTTTATTGCCTTAATATATTATTTACGAAACTGCAGGATAAATTTGTCTTAGATTTGAATGTTCCTTACGTTTCCCACGCCGTCAACGACATGATCAGGGAGCGGTTCAAGGAGTACCGTGGAAAGTTACACCAGCGGTACAAGCGGTGCAGGACGCACGATGAGGCCGTACTGTCCGCACCGCCACACGTGACTATAGACGACTGGCGGATACTCTGCGAGAGATTTTCGTCGGAGGCTTTTCAGGTAATATTTACATATTTACAATATCTTAATGTAACAATTAAATTCGCAATTAATAATAATGTATTCTAAATAATGTGTTCAGAAGAGGAGTAGAATAAATTCCACGAATAGGGAAAAGTTACAAGTGAACCACGTAGCTGGTTCAAAGTCATTTGTACGATATCTTTACGACATGGTAAGAAATTACCGATGATTATTAAGTTGATATATTATTTTCATACATTTATAATAAGTCTATTTTTCTTTCGATTGCGCAGCGAGATTCTGTCACCGGCTATGAGCCTGGACCAGTAGACCTCTACAAAGGGACTCACTGTCGGCAGGCGACGGGATCTTGGGTTCATCCTAGAGCCAATGAGCATTGGGTAAAAATCTTTACTTTGTAAAATTTAATTGCATTCATTGATAATAATGTCATTCATGTTATTTGTTATGAAATTTCATATGTTTTCATTACAGGCGGCGATGGACACAATACGCAGTCAGCCCACTCCCGATGGTAGTCAGCGGAGTGAGCCAGAAATCCTAAGCGAGGTGCTTGGCACCCGTTCTGGATATGTACGTGGGCTTGGCCATGGTGTCAAGCTCATGGCTTCCACTAGAGCTGGCTCTAGGCGATCTGTAGCTTGTGAGAGTGCTCTACGCCGAGCTGATATCGTAGAGAGAGAGGTTCAGCAGCTACGGGTCGTCGTCGATGAGATTAAAGAGCAGTTGAAGAGGCGAAGGGAGGAGGAGCAGAGGCGTATGGAGGAGGAGGAGCAGAGGCGGAGAGAGGAGGAGAGGCGACGAGAGGAGGAGGAGATGCGATGGGATGAGCAGAAGAAGAGGATCGAGGAGTTGCGGGTGGAGCATGAGCGACGGATGCAGGAGATGTTTCAGACTCTCGCTGCACGCTTTGGCACCGATGCTTCGCCACCTCCGCATTCATCTTCGTGATTTTTTATTTATTTTATGTACGAATGTTAAACTTATGTATTTGTGCGTGGATTAATGTGGGTTGTATGTAGATGTGAAATGGATTATTTGTATATGAATGGTGTGGTTTGTGTTTGTTCATATGTATGTGGATGTGAATAGGATGAAAATGTATTGTAATAGGTTTATTTACAGGTGTATATCAGGAATTTTTTTCTTGAATTTTGAAAACAAATGGAATCGGGAAAGGGAAGACTATTACCGACGAAATATTTCGTAGGTAATAGAGGAGCAAAAAGTTTTACCAACGAAACAATTAGTTGTAAATTTTTTACCTACGAAAATTTTCATAGGTAAAAACTATTACCGACGAAACATTTCGTAGGTAATAGAGAAGCAATAATTTTTAACGATGAAATTTTTTGTAGGTAATAGTTTTTCCGTACGATTTTTTTTTGTTCGTAGGTAAAAAATTTTACCAACAAAAAAATTCGTAGGTAATAGTTTTACCTGCGAAAAATTTCATCGGTAAAAGCATTATTTACCGACGAAACGCATTTTTCTCCGACCAAAAATGAAATGTTTTCTCGACGATTTTAATCGTTGGTAATTCTTTTATTATTGCCGACGAACTTATTTTTCGTCGGGAAAAGCTTTTAGCCATGCCCTTTTTAGGACGATATTAGCCGTGAATAATTTTGTTAGTAATAACATTTCCTGACGAAATATTATTCAAAACCGATGAAGAATTATTTTGTCGGCAAAAACCTAATTTTTTGTAGTGCCAACATGGGTCTAAGGGTACAAATGGAATAAAATACAATATATAAGAAGGAGCAGGAGCAGGGGCCCCACAAGCACGACCATCTAGCCGTACGGCCCATGAGACAGGGCAAGACTAACAACCCCCCCCCCCCCCTCAAACTGATGCAGGTCGTCGACAAGTAACAATTTGCTAATAAGGAAGGAATGATGAGCAGAAGGTAACGTCTTAGTGAGAATCTCAGCTATCTGATCCTAGGACGCCACATGAGGAAGAGAAATGAGACCAGACTGATATTTCTTGCGAATGAAGTGACAATCAACCTTTATGTGTTTCGTCCTCTCATGGAAGACGGGGTTGGAAGCAATCTGGACCGCACTCAGGTTATCCACATGGAGAGGAGTTGGTGACTAAGGGGGAAGACCAAGATCACCGAGAAGCCCATGAAGCCACACAATCTCACTACAGGCAGTTGACATCGAGGGATATTCAGCCTCAGTGCTAGATTTTGAAACTGTAGCTTGCTTTTTGCACTTCCAAGAAATAAAGGAGGAGCCAAGAAAGTTGCAATAACCGGTAGTGGAATGGCGAGAGATCGCACAGCCAGCCCAATCAGCATCAGAATAAGCCCGAAGATCTAAAGGGGAGCTGGAAGGGAAAAACATAGACCTGTCCATTGTGCCACACAAGTACCTGATAATCTGAAAGGTAGCGGTCAGATGGAGGGTTCGAGGAGCTAAAATGAACTGACGGACGACTTGGACAACATAGACAATGTTATGACGAGTTATCGTCAAATATACCAAACCTCCTACCAAGTGACGGTAAAGAGTAGGTTCCCCGAGTAAGTCACCATCATCGCAGGCATACTAAACATTCAGCTCCATGGGGGTTTGAACAGCTTTCTGATCTGTCAATTGAGCCAAGGCAATGAGGTCCTTAGTATACTTGCATTGTCCAACAAGGAGCCCACGGTCAGATCATGAGACTTCAAGGCCTAGGAAGTAGGTAAGAGGGCCTAAATCCTTCATTCGAAAGGAGGATTGCAGGACCTGCTGTAACGCTTTAATGGCTGAGGGATCACTGCCAGTCAATAAGAGATCATCCACATATACTAAAACAATGACAATGCCATAGGTAGTAGTACGAGTAAATAAGGAAGAATCATGTCCACTTTGAGAGAATCCAGCACCAACAATAACATCACGAAAGCGCTGGAACCAAGCATAAGGTGCCTACCTAAGACCATAGAAAGCCTTCTTCAGTCGCCAAACCATATCACCAGAAGTCGTATCCGAACCTGGAGGCAATCGCATGTAAACTGTCTCAAGAAGATCGCCATGAAGAAAGGCATTCTTCACATCCATTTGCAAGATGGGCCAAGCACGAGAGGAGGCGACTGCGAGAAGGGTGTGAACTGTCTTCATCTTCGCCACGGGAGCAAAAGTCTCGTCATAATCAATTCCATACTCTTATTTATATCCTTGGACAACTAGCCTCGCTTTTTAACGGTCCAAGGAGCCATCGGATTTTAACTTTACAGAGTACACCCACTTGCTACCAATAATAGGGCTCCCAGCAGGGCGCGGAACAAGCTCCCAAGTATGATTGTCAGCCAAAGTGCGAAGTTCCTCGGCCATAGCCTCCCTTCAACAATTCCAAGATGCAGCCTGAGAGCAAGTTGTGGGAATAGAAATAGAATCCAAGGTGGAAGACATTGCAAGCATAGAATAAATCAACCGATCGGAGCCTTATGAGGGCAGCTAGAACGACGTACCAAAGAAGTATCAACAATAAAGGATGCAATGGGAGTGGCCGAAGGAGGAGGATCCAGATCGGTAGTAGGGGAAGTAGTGGGAGTGGCCGGAGGAGGAGGTTGTCTTGATCGCCGAGAGTAGACCTGCAAGGGATGAGATGACACACTCACACGTGTTGGGTGGAACTTCACACCATAAATGGCCCCCATGGGAGAATATATTACCAGTGGTATGTTTGCTACTTTTGAGATTTGAACAAAGGATCTTCTGCTTTGATACCATGTCCAACAATCACTTTCTCTAAAAGCTTGAGTTGTTAGAGGATGGTGTATCAATGTATATCAAGGGACTTTAAGACTCCCTCGCACGTGTGGGGTGGAACTCCGCTCGGGAACATATTGGGCAAGGGTGGAGGGATACTCACAGCTCACACCATAAAATGCCCCCCCTGTGGGAGAATAAAATCCGGTGGCATACACTTATATTCTCGGGGGGGACGTTTATGGTGTGAGTTGAAGTGTTCCTCCACTCGGTGTGAGTTGAGTATCCTCCACCCTCACCCAATATGTTCATGTGCGAAGTGCCACCCCGCACATGCGTGGGAGTGTTAAAGCGTTAAGTCCCTTGATATACATTGTTACACAATCCTCTAACAGCTCAAGCTTTAGAGAAAGTGGTTGTTTGACAGCTATTTTTAGAAGAAAAAAAAACGACGATTATTGGTTAGTTTTTGTCATTTATGGGCCCCAACTATTGAGGAAATAATTACAGTATGAGGGGCATTGTGACGTGCAGTTGAGATATGCTCTCACTACGTGAAAAAGTGGTAAAAATGACTACTAAGCGCCTAATAAATTCGACGATCCAGCACAGTTGAATTAAGCGTCCAATAAACAAGACAGATTTACTTAGAAGTCGAAGTTAGAATTCGAAGGTCCTAAACAATCGAATTTAGCACTTCAAATGTCAACGGTTCAGGACTATCGAATTTTTGTTAATACCCTAATTGATAAAATCCCCAATCCACCCCCCCCCCCCCCCCCCTCTTGCTGGTTCTGCCCGCGGCGCCGATCCTCTCTTTCGCCGGTCTCTCTCTCTCTCGCACTACTCTCTCTGTCTATTTTTTTTAACATCCACGCCATCCATACGTTCATTCAGTTGACCTCGCCGTGATGTATGTGTCATCCAGTGGGGCCCACAATGATGTATGTGTTGTACATCCACACCATCCATCCGTTGATCATCCAGTGGGCTCCATCTTAATGTATGTGATGTATATCCATACCCTACATTTGTTTTCCAGTGGGGCCTACCTTGATGTATGTGTTTTAGATACACTTGTGTCATCCATCTGTTATTCCAGTGGGGCCCAAGTGATGTATGTGTTATGCATCCAAACTATCGATTTGTTTATCCAGTGGGCCCCATCTTGATATATGTGATGTATAACCACACCCTATACCTATTTTTCAGTGAGGCCCACCATGATGTAGATCCACACCAATGGGGCCCACCTAAAAATACAAAAATATTAGTTTTATCCATAATTCCTGTGGCCCAACCAATGTTTCAATGGTGGAAATGCAATCCTTACCGTTTCCTATTGTGTGGCCCACTTGAAACATGATCTGTGGTCCTCATTGGACGTACAAGTATGATTTACATGATCAAGAGGCTGGCCTATTTTTAGGCTTGAGCACTAAACCCTAAACCTAACACTAACCCCTAAAACCTGACCGTAAACCCTAAAACTCTAGCCCTAAATCCTAAATCTAATCCCTAAACCTAATTCATTAACTTAAACTTAAATCCTAAACCCTAAACCCTAAGCTTAACTCTAAAATTAAACCCTAAAACCTTAACCCTAAACCTTAAAAATAAACCCTAAAACCCTAACCGTAAACCTAAACCCTTAACCTAACATTAAACCCTAAAACCCTATCCCTAAAACTTAAACTAACCTAAACCCTAAACTCTAAATCGTAATACCTAACCCTAAACCTTAAAACTAAACCCCAAAACCTGAACACTAAACCCTAAACCTAAGCCTAAATCATAAACCCTAAACCTAACACTAAACCCTCCTATCCCTAAAACCTAAACCATAAACCTAAACCTAAACCCAAACCCTAAACTCTAAATTCTAAAACCTAACCCTAAACTCTAAAATTAAACCCTAAAAACCTAACCCAAAACCTAAACCCTAAACCCTTAACTTAAAACCCTAACCCTAAAACCTAAAAGTAATCCCTAAACCCAAAACTTAAATTCTAAACTCTAAACCCTAAACCTAACCATAAACCCTAAAACCCTAACCCAAAACCTAAACCCTAAACCCTAACCCAAAACCTAAACTTAAACCCTAAACCCTTAACCTAACATTAAACCAATCCTATCCTTAAAACCTAAAACTAATCCCTAAACCTTAATTAATGTTACATATTAATGCTTAATATTAACGTTATCTCATAATGCTTGGTTTTATGATTTCTCTTACTTTTATAGATATAGTTAATAGTTAGTTAATGTTACATATTAATGTTATCTCATAATGCTTAGTTTTATACTTTTTATACAAATGATAATGAAAAGAACTTGTCAACCCAAAACTCTGGTGTCACAATGAAGGCAGTGACTAGTTTCAGGTCAAGTGCTAGGGATGTCAATCTTGTGCATGAAGAAGTCACTTATTATGACATTGTCAAAAAGATCATTGACCTAGACTATGTTGACTTCATGGAAACAGTCTTCTATTATGATTGGGTGCACATTAAAGACTGCAATGGATTTTCCGTTGATCTAAAAACGAATTTAATATATGTTAATCTAAATAGATTAATGAGAAATGATAAAAAAAAAAAAATAATGAGCCTTTTATTGTTACATCACAAGCAACTCAAGTATTTTATTACAAGGATTACATTAGGAATGATTGGCATGTTGTGTTAGAAAGTACAAAAAAAAAAATTAAACCGTGATGTAGATGCTTATGAAGATCATTTAGTCTTTACAGCAAGGATGAACACATCGGCTTTAACAACGCTACAAGAAGATATCGTTTCTAATGATGAGGAAAATTAAGGTATCATGAATTCATTTCCATTTATACACATATAATGCTTGGGGTTTCAATTTGTCTATTTTGTATGTTACTTAATGGATCCATTTCAATTTATATACTTATGATGCTTGAGATTTCAATTTGTACGTTTTGTATGTTACTTAATGGATTCATTTCAATTCATACACTTATGATACTTGAGGTTTCAATTTGTCTGTTTCGTATGCTACTTAATGGATTCATTTCAATTTATACACTTATGATGCTTGAGATTTTTTAAAAGAATTCTTTGAACGATATTATATGAATATATGCACCATGTTAGAGGAGAACTAATCTGATTCACATGAGGATGCTCGAGGACTGGATACGCAGCACCCACATACTCCATCCACTTCCTAGTCTGAACATAATTCCCATTCAGTCCATGCTTCATATGATTTGGGTCGATTTTATTTGGAGTTCAATGAAGTCGGATAGTGCATTGGTGTAACACCTCGTACTTTTTTGTACTCGGGTGTTATCACGAGAATCCAAAGTATATGTGTATGTGTAATGTCCTTCCATAACTCTTTCGTCAATGTGTGCGCGACTTCTAGTGCCCCGGACTAGCCGTGCGTAGTTCGCACCCAGATGACCGAAGTCCCGAAATTTCAAAACCTCTGTCATGTTGATCGCGTCGTCCTCACAATCTCAATGGTGAAAACCATGTGTCGACTGATACCCGAGTGTAAAGATATGGACATTTAATCAAAATACCAAAAAAATATGGTTGTGCACACCTGTGTGGGGTCACCCAATGTGGGGCCCACGGTCTCTCAGGCAATCATTTTCCCTCCTTTGTAATTATTACACTTAGTTATTACACAAAAATTGATAAATAAAAAAATGAATATATTAATAAAAAATAAAGAGAGAGAGAGAGAGAGAGAGAGAGAGAGAGAGAGAGAGAGGGTGTAATGATGAGGTGCCATGATGACACCCCCATTCCTCTCCCATGCCCCCACGTCCTCCACCCATTCCCTCATTTAATAAAAAAGAAAAATAATGAAAAAAAAGATTATAAGAGATATGTATGGGAGAGGGGGGAACGTCCACCTTCTCTCCACCTTCTCTCCCCCTTTATCCTTCACTTCCTCCATTCTTCTACTCCATTTATGCCTACCCCATCCATGAGAGGGTGCTTGTAGGAGATATTTGGGTGAGCCATCTTCCATCCAGGCCATTGACCAAGACCGTCGGATCAAGTGAGTACACCTCTCACTCCTTTCTTGCTTTGATTCTTTGATATTCTTTTCTTCTTGATGTACGGTCAAAATCCACTATGGTGGACCCATGATAGAGATCTTGGGTCATCCAAACCGTCCATGGTGCGTACGCCGCTTGAGTGCAAACCCTCCACACACCATGATGCACGTGTTTTATCCAAGCCGCCTAGGCACTTTGCCATGTCGTTTTGGGTTGGGGACCCAAGGATGAAGTTGATCTGAATTTAGGTGGACCCCACTGAGGGAACGATCGTTCACCATTGAAAACGCTACAAGGCTCGCCTTGATGTTCATTTGCAACCCAGGCTGTTGGTTAGGTCGTACAAGCTGGACCATTTGAAGTGGACGGTTCAGATTGTGGCCCCACTGTTAGAGAAATAAAAATAAATAATAATAATAATAATAATAATAATGATAATGATAATAAGAGAGAGAGAGAGATGGCACGCACCTGGAGGCACGCTGGACAGGCGTCTGTCCAAATGCTGGGAGCAGCGTCCAGATGGGGCGGACGGCCTGGCCCCACTTGTGGGTCCCACCTTGATGTTTCTTAGAAATCCACGTCGTCCATCAGTTTTCCCATATCATTTTAGGGCAGGATACCAAAAAAAAAAGAGGCTGATCTAGATCTGCAGTGGGATGCACCGCAAGGAACAGTGGGAACATTGAACGTCCACTGCTGAAACCTTCCTTGGCCCACTGTGATGTTTTCATGAAAGATAATCTATCCAAATCAGGTCTCCTTGGGCTCAGCATAAGCTGAAAGACCTGATGGATGGAGTGGATCGGCTTCGCATGGGACCCACTTCTATTAAAAGAAAGAGAAAAGAGAGATAGGGAAAGAATAAAAGAAAAAGAAGGAAAGAATGGAAAGAGGAAACTTTGCTTCCAGCAGTGCGTTGAAGACGGAAACCCGTTTTGGGCGTGAGTGTGAGGCCCCACCTGCTGGCCCCACCTTCATGTGCATCTTAGATCCACTCCGTTAGTCCATTTTACCAGCTCATTTCAGGCCATGAGCCCAAATGTGAGATGAATCCATATCTCACGTGGACCACACCATATTGAAACGGTTGAAGTTGAACACTTGCCATTGAAGATTTATCCAGCACACCGTCCATCTCTCCGGATCATTACAGATTGGGGCCTGCTGGCCGTGGGACCCCACACACGCATGGCACGCTGACCAAAGGGCCAGTTGGTGTTCCACACGTAGTGGGATCCACCGTGATGTATGGTTTCACCATGTAATTCGTCCACCAAAGGTGGGGCACATTAGGATGTATGTGGTTTATCGTCTACACTGTCCATTCGTATTGCCTTATGGCCCAACCGGATGGTACCTACGTTTGATCTACGTTTTGTGCACATTTTAATTGGTGCTCGCTGCCCATGATGGTTGCAAAGCTTTCCACTTCAGAAATCAACATTGAATTTTAGTGTTTTGGGCCATGTTTGGCTGTCCTTGGTGGGCCCCACGTGGGAGTAATGTAAAGACCACCATTTGGACCTTTTATACGGTATGTGTGGCTACAACGATGACATTTTACCTGGGCCAAAGCGGACCCCACATGATCAGAAATTAAGTTCCAAAATGGGGTCGGGCAAAGTTGTGTAGGAATTTCTGTGCAAAAATTTCAAGTGCTTATGTTTGGCCCTGCACCAAAAAGTATCTATATGTATCCAACAGACTCTACCTTATGGGTTTTAGAGATCATGCATGGTTCTACCAGGAGCACTTGACTGCACACCAAAAGGTGGCCCCGTTTGATGGCGGTACGTGCCCAAAGTTGGGCCAAAATCATTTCTGCACTACCATTTCTGCACAACTCAAGTACCCATGTTTGGGCCTTTGTTAAAAATTATACACATGCAAACAAAGGGATACGACTTATGAGTTTTGAAGACCACATATTGGTCTGCGAAGTGGTCATTTTATTTCTCCAAAAGCTGGCCCCTTGGGATCACGAATTGGACCCAAACTTAGCCAAAAACCATTTCCGCATTGAAGTTCTAATTAATTATAAATCTTTGTGGGGGCACATCCATGGGATCCACCACTTTCCTAAATTATTAAATGGATCATTCAAACCCTAAACCTTGAATCTAGTTTGTCTAGGCCAACTTCTTAAAATTCTAGAGCCACCATCCTAGGTTTGATCCTAACCGTATAAGTTATGAGATATGGCAATCTAACTGCATAAATGATCTAAAACATGGTAGGGTCGAATTCTAGCGTGCGTGCACATGTTTCAAGCAATATCAGGAGATGCTTCGATTCTTAAAGTAATGATTCCTCCCCTTGAGCTTTCCACCTTCATGTTAATTAAGTAATAATTTTATTCATCTATGACTGAAAATTTTACCCTATCTCATGATTACCTCTGCTGTTTGATTTTGCCATAAATCATATCTTTAATTTGGCTATACGTGAATTTCTTTATAATTGTGAATTATTTACGAATTTTGGAATTGTCATTTTCATTCCTCATTTTGGAATATGAAAGTGGAATGTGAATTTGAATGGTTGCGATCACCTATATTTGATGGGACCTTAAACTGGTGGCCTTTGAAAGTGATTTATTGGAAAGATTCCTGATGGTGTCCTTAGATGGAATTGTTAGACGAAATGTTAAATGAGATGAGATCTTGATTATGCCCCTAGCTGGATTAGTATGGAAATATTTTTTATAATGTCCTTATATGGACTCGTTGGACTGAATGTTCTATTGAGATGGGTTATTGGGATTCCTGATGGACTTGATGGACCAATGGTCATATGAGATAAATTATTGATTATGTCCCTAGTTAGACTCGTGTGGAAATATTTTGGAGAATTATTGTGATGAAAGGCCACTAGTTGTAAGGGAATGTCATAATTGGTGTGGTTATAAATTAGAATAATAATGGTTGGTTTAATCATGCATATTATGGCACAGACGGGACGTGTGGTGACGAGCCATATTACTGTCGGGTAGTTTGGTTGCTGAGAACACCTACTCTCGAGGTATTTTCGCTGGCTCTAGACCACCATAGAGTGCGTCATTCACTAAGAGCATGTACATTTGGTATTTTTGCTGGATGATGACCATTCATGATATTGTGGGGCTAATGTGTGTCCTTAGTGACTTCCAAACCACTGGGTGAGGCCGATGAGTGTCCTTAGTGACTTCCGGATTACCAATTGATGGATTGGTATTGTGGGATTGATGTGTGTCCTTAGTGACTTCCAGACCACATTTTCCAGCTGCAAGTGCATCCCCAGGCTGAGGGATATGTGCATGCATTCAAGAAAGATTGCATCATGGATGTTTTGTACATTTTTTTATTATTCTTGATTAATGTGTTGGTGTGTAATCTTGAGGGGACTTCACACTGAGCTGCCCACTCATGCTGTTATATTTCAACCGTATAGTTGGTGCAGGTGATTTCAGTAATATACAGGTATTATAGGTGAGGAGCAGGATGATGAGATCGAGGACCACAATGCATTGCGATTGTTCAAAGAGGAGCTGAATGTCTTTGCATTTTAACAATAGTTATTTAAATTAATTTATGATTGAGAATTATTTCATTACTGTATTCTAATTTACGTTGGATATATTTACATTGTTTCCTTTCTGTAACTCGGAATAGATATCGAGACATTTGGTTTGTATAATCTTTATGGGCACCACTTAGACTTATTGGCGTATATGTTATATCTTTCCTATGTGCATGATTTTATTTTTTTCGTTGTGAACGCCCTTTTTGGAATGATACTTGGAAATGGAAGGAAATGTGAGTTTTCTTCATAGGCTAACGCCCGGGTTTTCAGTACACGAGTCTAGAGCTTGGGTTTCAAAAAATCTGGGGCGTTACAATTGGCCCTAATGCAATCGATTTTTTCACACATATTGGTCACTTTGCGATGCAGCATGTGTCCCCCATGTACCGTTCATGGACAGAGGTACCCCAGCAGGTGCTTGATTTGATTTAGCAGCTGGTTCAGGTACACCTCGAGGACTCATTTTATTGGATATAAAATTGTAACTTATACTTTTAATGATGTTTACAAAATCGGTATGAGGTGGCTCCAGAACATCGTCCTTATTGTTTGAAGAAAGTCGGTTCTGCCTGGAGGGATTAGAAGTACTGATTGGGTTGGGATTACTCTCAGTCTGATTTGACGGACTTGGAGGGAAAATCAAATAAACACGATAAGTGGGTCAAACAAGAAGATTGAAAAAAATACATCAATTAGAGGTCGACTGATGACGCGATGAATTTAAGTGAGCATTTTAAGGAAATGCACTGTCATATGAGGAACCCACACCGCACAAGCAGGAAGGGTGTGGCGAGAAGAGCGAAAGATTTGGTAAATTCTGTCCCAATTTAAGTTACTTTGGTTAATTTTGTCTCAAATTTAGGTTACTTTGAAATAAGCTAAAGTTATATTTTTATTTCACAGAAGAAGCGCAAGACAGATGGCCGTCTGGTCACTAGGACCAAACTATTCATTGAATGTCATATAAGGTTTGATGGAAGCGCTTTGACGCCTGAAGCGACACTAGACATTGTGAGTAATCTTAATAATAATAAACATATTTCTTAGTTTAAAATTACTTTATTATATTTATGATTTGTTTTTTTTTTTTTTATGTTATAATCCCAATTAAGAAATATCATTATGGAAGATCCTACTTTGGGACAACGAGATATAGAGCATGATGTTGTCTCAATGGTATATATACGTTACCTAATTATTAGGCTTATTATTTTAAATTTAGTTATATTCTAATAAAATATTATTAAATATAAATTAGGTATATGAGAAAGATAAGAGAAGTTGTGTTCGAGGAATGGGAGTGGGTGTCTCCAAGACAACATTACATCATACGACTCCTCTCCAAGGTAAGTTTAATGATATGAGGAGTCGGCTCTCCAATCTCAGTTAACAACTCCATGTCGCAGATGAGCTTTCTCTTATTCGATCCCGCAGTCATCCTCTCAGCTAATCCCACATCCTAGAAGAGTGAATCATACTTTATGACTCATACTATTACAGAAGTTGAAAATTTAATTTTCCAACAATTATAATTTATTTCCATAATTATTGTGTCGCAACAGGAAATGAGTGATGCGAATGCTGCTCGGAGGTAATTGGGCAAGGAACCAACTCCATATTCAGATCCCTCTTCTGAGAATGTGATTGGACGTAGGTGTCTTCTAAAGAATAAATGACGCACGAAGACCCACGCAATTAGAGTGGTGGTGGAGTCTGAAGTTCAGGATCCAGATTATTATACTATATGCCTCGATGACATCTTTAATAAGAGTGCGGAGCTGCAGGATCCTGAAACTTCAGAGGGGATGACGTTGGCTAGTGTAAATATAGGAGAGGTGCTTAGGTGGCCTAGATGCATGTCAGTTTTGTCATGAAATAACTTCTGTATATGCTTGGCATTTTCTGAATACTAGTATATTTCTTAGATTTGTTACATATTTATAACATGAGTAATACTTTCTGGTTTGGTTTTACATTCTTATATCTTATGTATTGATATTGTACTTGTGCATTTCTTACATTTCATATTGTGTATTGATTGTGGATCTCAGATTATGAGTTGTGGATTATGGCTTGTGGTTGATGATATATTGTGGGTTGTTGCTTGTAGGTTGTGGTGGATTGTTGATTGTATGTTATGGTGGTTGTGGAGGATTGTGTTTGTATTTTGAAGGATTGTGGGTGTATTGTGTTGGTATTATGTATTGTGGTTGTTGTTGTATTGTGTTGGTATTATGTATTGTAGTTGTATTATATGTTATGGTTTTGTGAATTATTTACGAATTATATATTACAGGTTTATAGGATGTATATTACACGTTTACAAGATTGTATTAACATTTTGGAGGATTGTGGTTGTATCGTGTTGGTTATGTGTGGTTGTGGAGGATTGTGGTTGTATTATGTTGGTTATGTATTGTGGTTGTGGAGGATTGTGGTTGTATTGGGTTGGTTACGTATTATGGTTGTGGAGGATTGTAGTTGTATTGGGTTGACTATGTATTATGGAGAATTGTACTTGCATAATGTGTTATGGAGGATTGTGGTTGTATTGGGTTGGTAAATGTTGTAGTTTCGTAAATTATTTTACATTTACAGGTTTACAAGATATATTGGGGCACAATTCCCATAAAATACAAGTTTTTATTTTCTAAGCAACAAACAATTCGATGGTTATGGACTGTCGTTTCATTTATCAACTGTCTTAGACCGTCGAATTTTCCTATAATTTTGACCTAGAATTGTGAGTTTGGACCGTCGAATTATTTTCTACGATTCGTAACAGTCGAAAAATCCTATAATTTTCAACTAGAATAGCGGATTTAGACTATCGAATTATTTTCGACTATCGTAGCAATAAAAAATTCCATCAGAACCATGAATTGGGATCGTCGAAAAAATATGGTCCGATTGTTCATAACTGTCGATTTATGTAAAAAATTAATGGTCCCGGATGGACGAGTTCCTCACTGTTCGACGGATATGGACCATCAAAACGTTCCTCACTGTTCGACGGATATGGACCATCAAAACTCTGTCAATTGTTTGGGACCGTCAAAAATTGGTCAACCATTACGGACCGTCGAATTTCGCTTTCGATGACCGATATTTTCTATTGCATGAACCGTTGAATTTGTTTAAATTCGATGGTTCGGGACTGTCGATTTTACCACTTTTTCACGTAGTCTACTTGTTCAAAGCGCTAAAATTTCTTTTGTGTTTGTTTATCTGAAAATGGCGTCCAATTTGATCACATGGAGTACCTGTACCTCTGTTGGTGACTGTGCGCATACTTTTGCCCCAATCAGACATTTGATGGATTCAAACTGGTAATGGGCCCCTTTTAGATGGAATCCTAGCCCCTATTTTGTCCATTCATTACCTGAACCACCAGTTCCCTCATGCGTTGGTTGTTTTTCCTGAAATATGAACCTGGATGGGTATCCTTATTTTGGATAATTTCCTCATTGAAATGTTCTGGGCCTGGCTGTTAGTCTTCATGGTAGTTACGTTCCATCATCTTTGTTTTATTGGATTTGGGTCATTTGGCATATCTGTTATCATGTTCTAGCCATTGGGCGATGATCCATTTTGTTGGTTGGATCTCATTTTTATAGGTCCTGACGTTGGAGGGACCAAATTCGGTGTTTAGACTATTGAATGCATCTTGATTTGACGATCTGGTGCTTAGAGGGTTTAGATTTGGCGATTGGACCATTGGATAGTCCTGATTTTGGTGGCTAGACCATTGGATGGGCCCGTTTGAGTGATTCAGTCGTTAACTGGACCTAATTTGGTGATCTATCCGTTGGACGGGTCAAATTGAACATTCTTTGCATACCCTGGTCAGGCAATCCTGAGCTTGACTAAGAGGTCCCATTGTTGAACAAGCCGAATTTGATGGCCGGACCATAGGGTAGGCCTGATTTATATGGATATGATATGATCATGTCAGTGTGTCTGTAAAGTCTAAGTTAACCCTTAGATTACCAATAAACTCATAGATCAACCATAATCTATCATGAATATTTTTACCAATCTTTGGTGTTTTAACATAATTTTGATATATTAGAATTTATAAATGATTTGGATGGAAAAAAAAAAAAAAACCATCACGTTTAAAAGGTAAACTTTTCAAGAAGTGTAAAAAATTTGTGATTTGTACTTGAAATGAAGAATCGAAATCTTTATTATTGGGAAGTTTATTTTTTATTGAATCTAAATGCGAGGTACTTCCTTATTTACATAAATAACTCAAAGTAAATGGAAACATTTACTTAAATGTTATTTTCTGTAAATAAGGAGTAGTAAGGTGCAACAAGCAGGTGTGTAGTGCAGGCAGGTGCAATGTAAGTGCAAGCAAGTGCAAAGTGTGGGATGTGCATGCAACTATGCAGGAAGCACATGCATGATTGAGGTTAGCGCATGATACGCCGGTGGATGTGCTAGACATACTCGTGGATGCGCCAAGCTCCATAGTGGCTACGCCACATGAGTTGGTGGATGCGCCCAACTAAGCTGGATGCACCTAGTTGGATGTGTTGGCAGATGCGCTAGACATACGCGTAGATGCGCCAAGCTCCGTGGTGGATGTGCTAAGCTCCGTGGTGGATGCACCACATGAGTTGGTTTATGCGCCTAAATAAATTGAATGTGTCGGAGAAACTGCGAATGTGCCGAATGCACTGACAGAAGTCTCCGCCCTCTCTCCACTCTCTTAAATCTCTCTAAATCCTCTAAATGAGGGGGTTTAGGGGGTATTTACTGGCAAAAAGCCTAAATTGGTCCGGTGCACTGCATCATCTTCCATGCGTCACAGCATGGGCCATCTTTACGAAAATGACTGTAACTTATTCGTTATAACTTCGATTAAGGTGATATTGTACTTGTTAGAAGGATATTTTGATGCTCTAAATAATGAACTTATAATGATCACATTTGGATGCCATCTAGCTATCTAAAAGTGGGCCCAAAGTGCTTGATGCCATCAACAACATGCAATCTTTGATAAATGACTCATATCTTCTTCGTTATAAATAGGAATGAAGTGATCTTGGGCTTGTTGGAATCATGGCTTGATAAGATTTCTAACGACATATTATCTTCATTGAACAGACATTACTTCCTTAGTCATCTTCTGACTCGAAGTGAACTCTTTGCTGATCGAATCTCGCGCGAAGCGAACTGAACGCAGAACTGTCGAAGTGTCATAAGGGTGGCATGTGCCGGGCATAGAGCATCTGACGCATGCACCTGGGGCTCTAGTGCATGTTTATGGAGTTCAACACATGTGTTTTGAAGCTCGACGCATGTACATGCATCAACTCTGTCTTGTGTGTCCTTGAACTTGGTCATGTAGCTGTCTCAGAACTCGGCGCATCCACCTGCGCCAGGTAGGGAGTTGGCCATTTTCTTGGTTCATTACAACGTGGGCTCCACTAGCCAACGTGACCACATGCGCCAGGCCTATCTGGCCAGGCACATGCCCACGTGGTAGGTCTCATGTAACGACCCGAGATTTTCGACTCTCGTGTATAACTTAACGGCTGAATTCCTAAGTAATTTATGAAATAATGAATTTGTCAAATAATAAAATATAGCATTCAAGCACAATGGCGGAAACAATTATCATATTATTCTGTCAAACTTACTACGTCATCATCAATATTTAAATAAGGGAACCAACCAATATCCATACTAATTAATTAAAATAGAAAACCATGTCTTCTCTTGAAGACTTATTACAATTCCATAAATGTTACCACTAATTAAAAGAAATGTCTAATAAATGAAAATATTAACTAAATTCCTTCAACATCTTCATCCGCCATGTGATCATACGAACCATCGAACTCTTCACTTTGAAAGTCGGGTTCGATACCTGGATCTTCACTTGCATCATCTAAATTGCGATTGGATAGCGTTAAACGCTATCATAGTGGGGAATATTTCCTCCAAGACAATCAAGAATAATAATAACGGTACAGAATAAACGCAAGTAGGATATTATCATTTAATTAAATCAAAACAACGAACTAAAAATCTTTGTTAATGCAATGCATGGAATGGCTAAGGCACCCTGGCTAGAAATCATAATACATGAAGTGGGAAACTCCCTGTTACGACTTCATGCTAACCACTAGTCACCAGAGGTTCCTGGGACGCACAAGCCCATAGTTTTGCCTGACCACGTGAAAAACGGGACACTCATAGCCTAAATCTACACTTAATAGTGTACGGGAGAAGTAGGACGCTCTAGCCTATTCTCAATTCCGTACACCCACATGGAGCTAAGTGAATGCATGACTTCAGTTTCACCTTTATTTAAGTGCTTTCGCATACAACCGATTTAAATAAAACTTAGTATTCATTATGGGGAGTCGCAAGCAACCCAGCATAAGTTGACAGCACGGGATTAGTGTCCATAGCACCAACCCCGGCTCGTGAGAATTTGTATACCATTAGTGTCCACTCATTGTCCCATTTTATGATTTCATCATGTCCCAAAAAGCCAATGTTGTACATCATAACCAAATTCATTAAAATACTCATGTAATGTAAATGGATCCAATCAAGCATCATGTACATGTAAGGATCCATTAACAAACAATCACTTCATTCTCTCAGTTAAGTCAAGATATATTCTTCCATCATGGACACCTCTCACGGGTTTCATCTCTCTACATCGAATAATTTTACCAACTTAGGGACAAAGAGTATACAATAATGGAATGTCCATATGATGATCTTATAAACATATTTCATATTACAATATGAAGACCAATGTTACTTGTAAAACACAGATTAAGAAAATAAGGGCATAGATTTCACAAAGATAAATAACACAAATACACATGCTTCTTAGTAAAAAATCTAAACAAGGAATCACATCATTATGTAATGATATTCATTGCAAATCCTATGTTAAACTTCATGTTATATGGATCAGCAATTCAAAATAAAATAACTTCACATGCCACAAAAGAAACTTATGATAATCGTAATATTATTAATGAAAGGCTTGAAGGAAAATCCTTACCTTAGGATGGACTTAGAAGAGGGTTGTAGAAGATCCTAGCCGCTGAAAAAATATAAGAAAGAACTTCCTTCTCTCTCTCTCTCTCTCTCTCTCTCTCTCTCTTTCTCTAGGGCATGGAGGCTAAGGTTAGGGGAAGGGCTTGAAGGTGCATAGTAGGAATATAGAGAGGGATGTGTGCACATGGGGAGAGAAAAGAAGGGTGTGCAAGATCTTATGTAACAACCTCTCGAGGTAGGTTTCTCAAATCTCAATATTCAGGTGATCTTTGATCAATTCCAATCCGTTCATCTTATCAAGCTCGAAGAGTAGAGTAAGAATACGTAAGTTTCTTGATGATCCACATTCTAGATTGGTCGATCATTGAAAATGGCCTAACAGGTGCTAAAATGGGCTTGATCTCAATTAACAGTCTACGCTTGATGATCAGGGCCCAAATTTTGAAAAAATATGTATTCATGATAGGCAAACAATTGTACAAAGTTTAGTGGTTGATTGATGGTGAGAAATGCCTAGATCTGAAATTTCAACTTTTGGCGGAAAAGGAAGGGGCTGGCTTTGTGGTTCAACGGTGTAGGATTATAGATCGGGGTCCAAATTTTATGTAAACTCGTAGTCATATGAATGTAATGGGTGGTTCAAATTTGAGAAGAGATTGATGGTGAGAAGTGGGTAAATTGAAAGGTTCAAATTTAAAAAGAGTTGGTAACTCGTTAATTTCTAAAACGGGATAACTTCGCGCATAAGAAAGAGGCTTATCAAGGCGGGGCACTCAAATCACACTATTGGTCCATGATAAAGACGATCCAAGTCACTCATATGAAGAGAAATATTTGACTACGACTAACCATTTACTTTCATCACTTGATTGATATGAAAATCAAGGGTTAAGGGGCTAATTTGACAATTAGACCACTGCTACTATGATTTAAGGGCTGAAATTTGATGTGTATGGTTAATATGTGCCCAAAAACTTAAATCCAAGGTTTTGCGTGAAAGTGATCGTAGAAAACTATAATACTTAAAAATGGCATCTTAACTTAAGTTTGACTAATGGTATTTTCGTAATTATCTGAAAAGTGCGTGATTTTTTGAAATCTGATCTTTCTACGATGTTTATAGGATCATTCTAAGCAACTTTTGTAAAGGGTCTCCTATCGGATGTCCCCGCTATTCGCAAATCAACAGTAAATGTACGATAATTAATAAAAAATAAATTAAAAATGAATTTTCAAAAATTTTCAAATAAATCTAAAAAATCTGGGGCGTTACATCTCACCTCGTTATGATATTTACATCAACTAGGCCCCACATTTGCACTGGATGTTGCCCAGCACATCCACCTGTGCCGACACCTTATTGCCTCGATTTTAGTGCTTTTTCATCTATCTGTTCGTCTTTTTATTTCTTTGCGTTTAGTACTGACTTGCTAGTGGTAAGTGATCTTGTGTTGAATCTTGTGATAATAAGACAGCACCTCGTACTCCTATCAATCATGAGAGATAAAAGAACCACGCAGAGTGAGATAAAATCAGTAAGTGAAATTTTAACTGAACTTTAAAAAATATCGTATCCAACTCTACCATACAGGGACTTAACTCCTCAGGTAAGCGAAAATAAAAAGAAAAATGAGTAGACAGAGCAAGAAGTCAAATAAAAAAATGTAGGAAATGTTTCGTTCTTTGAAATGTGTGGAGATGGAATTGGTTTGACCTGAAGAGGGAGGAAAAATGGAGAAATCAAACTCTTTTTATGCAAAATAGATGATCAAAAATGAAAAATCAGACACTGTTTTTTTATGCAAAGAGATAATCGGACATCCCCAATTACACCCTTACTCTTCACTTGAACTGCTTCAATAATAAACCATTTTATGAAACATGTTAGAAAATCCGCACCGTTAAATTTGAGCAGAACTTTGGCTTTCACGCTAAGACACCCATGATACCGGAATTAATACCATAATTATGGTACATACATTAATGCAGTCCCTTGTAACCCTTCCTAACTTCACTTTGCTCTCTAATAACTTCATGACTTCATGCTCCTCCCTGGAATGGTTGCTGTGATGCGCTATATATAGACTAAAAAATGGAGGCTATCCAAAGACCGCTTGTAGGCTTATAGCTTACCCTTGTAGCCATCTACAAGATAGAATGTCTAAGTGTGGGGCCTATGAGAGTGTTATATATTTTCATAAAAATGGCTGTCTAATGACTATCGGTCGTTTTTTTTCATTTATGGGCCACAACTGTTGTGTAAATAATTACAGTATCAGGGGCATTGCTACGTACAGTCAAGAACTGCTTTGCTTGTTCCATTTTCAAGCCAATCGGACCGTTAATTGTATTAAGCTAGTGATGAGGGTCTAATCAGACTAAATTTGGATGGGCCTGCTACCATTAGAGTTGGAGAAATGCATCCTTACTAAGCATGGCCCACTTTAAAGGTTTGGCCTACACAATAGAAGATCCACTTTGAGGGTTTGGCTCACACAATGGATGGCCAATATCAAAGGTGGGCTCCATAGGATGGAAGATCCACATCCTATGTTTGCATAATGGACAACCCAAATGTCTTAAAACATGAAGATTGTAGCTATCTATTCTTTTACTATTTGGGCACTATCCATCTACGGTGAGATCTACCAAAACAACCTTATTAATTGCTCTTATACTGGAGTCATTGTAATTTTTGAAAATGACATCAACTATCCCTAAAGAGCTCTCATGTGAGCATTTTATCAAACACGCTTACTTCAAACATGTAAATAGGGTGTAAATGAGTAATTATTACTTCTCACACCTCTTTAGAAGAGAGGGATTTACGTTTAATTAGGCCTCAAAATCTGTGACGTGAATGTGTTGAAGCCAGTCCTGGTTGTGCTCGATGCGTTGAAATTGGTACAGGATTATGCTACATCAAAACAGATTATTGGGGGGCTGGACTAAGTGAGGGCCGGAAACACCCAGTTTGATAGGCCCTGATGTCGGAAGATTTGATTGGAGATAGCCGGCGTAACCCCAAGCTTTGCTGGGCCCACTGCCATGTTTGTGTTATTACCTAGTTCATCCATTAGTTGTTCCAACCCATGTTAAGGACGTGAGGTAAAAAATCAGGGTCAAAATTCAAGTGAGTCACACTACAAGAAATAGTAAGGATTAAATGGTCATCATTGAAACCTTTGAAAAGACAACAAAGTTTTCTGAGTAGGCTAATATTTGTGCTTTGCTTCATCCCATTGGAAAGAAACTTGTGAACATATTGGATGGCATACAAGCATCATATTGATGGTCAGGCTCCATGGCTCAGTGGTAGACATGCCTCTGTTTCAACACTGAGACTAGGGATCGATTGAGTGCCCATGTGGTGTGGGTGGGTGGGTGGGTGCGTGTGGGGTGTAGCATCATGGATAGCCCATGGTGACTCGGGGGACCTACATGTTCTTAAGATAGAGATCTTGAGTGTTTTATTAGAAAAACGCTTGAGGAAAAGATGCAAGGTGTCAGAAATCCATCCCATCCAGCAGCTAAACCACCCCTTGTTTGGCCAGAATCTAAAAAGTTGGGCTATTCACCATCAAGTGGCCACACAAGCACAAAATTTTCCTGGTATGATCCATGTAAGTTTTGGAATTCTTGGAGTTTTTAGTTGTCCTTTCATCCTCGTGAGTTACATTAATGAATGGATCGGATGACATGTAAATAGGAGGGTGCACCCTATACAATACTAATGGTGGATCTGTAACGATATAGTGGGCTAAAAAAATGAGGCAGATAAACCTTCCCAGGGCCCAATGTTAGCCAACCCCACTATGAGAATTGATACCATGACTTCAGTGTTGAAACAAGGCTATCTTCACTCAGGCCATCTTCGATACCATGTTAGCCCACCATGTTACTTATATGCCATTCAAACTGTTCATAAGGTTATTCTCGTTGGGATGAACTGAAAATAATAACCATTAGCTTGAACAAAATCCCCTATCATTGCATGAAGGTTTCAATTGTTGGCACCCAATCGTGTTGTTTCCTGCGGCATGGCCCACTTAAGGTTTTTT
Source organism: Liriodendron chinense (assembly GCA_003013855.2). Lineage (NCBI taxonomy): Eukaryota > Viridiplantae > Streptophyta > Magnoliopsida > Magnoliales > Magnoliaceae > Liriodendron > Liriodendron chinense. The sequence goes on from ML058335.1 coordinate 9,798,839, forward strand.
ATCTGCCTTATACTTGAACTCATTTCCTAACATGACGTGTTGAAACTCATGGATGGAGTGGTGGATTAACATGTACATCACCATTGTGGGCCACACATAGCTTGCACCTACTCCAGCGTAACTTTGACGGGCCTTAGCAATAGGGATGCGAATTGCCCTGGTTCCAAAGGAAGAGTAAAGTGGCCGAGTGAAGCCATTAGAGGTAGGGCGCATGTGGCACTTTTTTAAGGGTGGAATCTCAGTGGATGTTTCCCTTACTGTGGGCCCACCTTGATACCTTGATCTATATGTTGTATATCCATGCCATCCATTTCTCTAGCTCATTGTAGGGCATGATCTAAAAAATGAAGCAAACACAAATCTCAAGTGGACAAGACCATAGGAAAAAATAGTTACTGAACACCCACCATGAAAAATTTCATTGGGTCCACCATAGTGTTTACTTATTATCCAACTTATTTATAAGGTCACATAGACTTGGATCCCCCACTAGCCCAGCTGGTAGATGCCTTGGCGTTTCAACTGCTAGTCCCGGGTTTGAAACCCACTAACCTCACAAAAAAAACAAAGGGTCACGTAGACCTAGATGAAGGGAAAACAAGAATATCAGCCTCAATGTAAATCTTTTGTAGGGCTGTAAATGGTCAGGTTCGGGGCGGGTTTAGCCAAAACCAGACCCTCTCATTTACAAAACGGGTCTGGGTCCAAATTTTAGACCCAGAACCTTTTACTAAATGGGCGGGTCCGGGTCCGGGTCGGGTCTGAGTCAACCCATCAAACCCGTTTATAAATGGGTCCGGGTCTGGTAGAGGAAGATCCACCCAGACCCATTTATAAATGGGTCGGGTCTAATGGGTCCGGGTCTGGATCAAGTATGCAATCATTTTACAAGGCTTAAAATCGGGTTTGGACGGGTCTGGATTAGACGGGTCCCTTGAAACATGGACCAAACCCGCCCGCTTACTAAATGGGTTCGGGTCGGGCCTAATATAAAGGAAACCAGACCCAGACCCGTTTAGCAACCGGGTCTATTCTTGGACCCAGACCCGTACCATTTAACAAATGGGTCGGGTCTGGGTCGGGTCTAAACGGGTTGGGTCCGGGTACCCCATCGGGTCCACTGACCCATCTACAACCCTAATCTTTTGTCTCCAAGAAGCTTTTAATGGTGGGAATTTAATCCCTTCCGGGAAAACTAATGGACCACATGGATATACAAACACATATATCAAGGTGGACCCACAGTCAGGGAAACACCCACGTTAGTATTACTCGGGTAACACCATCTGGCCCGATAGATTGCCTACTGACACTGTATCAGCACTGGACAGTTCTATGTGGGCCGCACTATGATGTATGTGTTTAATCCACTCTATCCATTATTTTTTCAGCTTATTTTAGGTCATGAGATTAAAAAAAAAATAAGGCAAATCAAAATCTCACGTGGACCACACCACCGTAAAAGGTCGAGATTGAATGCTCATAATTAAAATTTTCTTGGGGGACACAAAAGCTTTTGATCTTCCTCTGATATTTGTGCCCTTCATTCATCCAAACCCTTTTAACCTTGTTTTAATCTAATCAAGGGGTGGGATGGAATATAAACATTACATTGGGCCCTAGAAACTTTTTAATCATGGGGGTGCAATCACCACTATTTTCGGGCTCTGTTGACTGTGCTGCGCACCGTGACGTGTATGTTCGATGACGTGATGTATGTTCCTTACATCTATACCGTCCATCTACTTTGATAGCTCAAAAAATAATCCCAGGATCCAAATCTCAGTTAGACAATACCACGGAAACAATGGTGATTGACCATTGAAAACTTCTTTTGGGCCACAAAAGTTTTGGATTGAGCTTATATTTGTGTGGTCACCTTATCAACGTGTTGAATGGCAAATAAACATTTCAGTGGCCCCAATTAAGAAGTTTTATGGTATGTATTGAATCATCGTTGTTTCCTGTGGTGTGGTCCGCCTAAGATTTGGATATGCTTCATTTTTGGGATCATGCCTATAATGATCTTTCAAATTGGATGAACGAGCATGGATGTGAGAAACATACATCACAATGAGTCCCATAATTAGGAATCCATCAAAGCTGCGTCTGTTTTCCAATGGTGTGATCCACCTGAAATTTGGATGTACTTCATTTTTTAGCTAACGCCCTAAAATAAAGATCCAAAATGGATGGACGGCTTGGATAAAACACATACATCATTGTGGGCCCACAAAGAACCATCAGTAGCGAACACGGCTACTGTGTGCATCAGGATTAGGTGTTACCCGTGTAACACCTTACCCTTACTGTGTGGGGCCCACATTGATGAAGTTTATTGTATATCCATGCCGTCCATTTATTTTCTTATATTATTTCAGGGCGTGATCCTAAAATTGAAGTATATCCAAATCTCCAGTGTACCACACCACTGGAAAGAGTGGTGAATGACCGTTAGAAGCTTTATGTGGGCAACAAAAATGGATGTACAGCCTGGATAAAACACATACATCATGGTGGGGGCCCACATAGCACCGTCGTGTACTGGCAGCTTCAGAATGCTATCCGAGTCGGGAGCGGATTGGGTGAGACCCGGATCCACCGAGCTGGGGCCGTGGACCCTAACTGTCGGGTCCACTGCGCTGTCCCTCCATTTTGAAAACTCATTTTAGGGCGTGATCCCGAAAATGAAGCAGATGGAAACCTGTAGTACAGGAAACGGTGGTAATCGACCGTAAAAAAAAAAATTGTGGGCTACAAAAGTTTTGGGTGAAGCTGATATTTGTGTGATTTCTTCATCCACGTCTTTGTTACCTGATTCAATAACGAATATTTCCTGTAATGTGGTCCACATAAGATTTGAGTAAGCTTCGTTTTTTGGAACGTTCCATAAAATAAGCTTTCAAAATGCATGGTTGGACGGTATGGATTTGAGTCATTTCATTTTTGGGATCGTGCCCTAAAATGGAGTGCGCCCACGATCGACGAATCCCGCGCACACGTGTTCGATGGAATCCCCTCGTGAAAACCACCGTACTAATTTCTCTTCCTCGAGACAGCAAAATAGCCTTCTTCCCTCCACTCCCTGGCGCTACAGAGAATAGCAAACGTCTCGCTCCTTTTTTCCTCTTCAATCCTTCTCACGAATCAAGAGAAAAAGAAAGGGCAAAAGAAAAACCCTAACCAGAAACGTTCTCCCCTCTATTTCTCTTTTACTCTCTGTTTAAAATGTAATAATTCCAAAGAGGAGAAATGCCTCTGAATCTTAGTCGGTGCAAAGCTATGCGTATGAGTTTGATTTCGACCTTCGTAGCTTAACTCACAAGCATGAGTATTTCTACTAGCTTTACGCTGAAAAGGAAAGTCGATCAGGGGAGCCGACGATGGATGCCCGTTTCTGTAAAACGCTGCCCCATTGGATTTTCTTTTGCATGCTGCTAATTTGAATTTCCCTTTTCCTCCTTTTTCCTCTTTGGTTCGTTGATCGCGTATGCAGCTTTTCAATTGTTCATGTTGGGCCCCAGGGAAATTGGCTTTCCACTAGGCAGCTTGGACCGTCCAGATTGATCAGGGCTCACCTTTGTGCTGATCGGGCCCCTGACTGCCAATTTTTTGTGAAATGGGGACCAGCAGATCTGGACCTGCCCCTGTGCTATTGGAGGCCCTGATCCGATTATAAATGGTCCAAATGGGCCCAGATGAAATACGACTTCTGCTGGGCCTTCCTACCGGCAGCCTGTGGTCTACTGAGATGAGATTGTGTCAGTGCCGGGCCTATTGGGCTTCAGACAATGGAGGTGGTTTGGCTAGTCAGGATGGACGGCGTGGATAAAACAGTTACACATCATGGTGGGGCCCACAGAGCTTTGACACCAGCTAGGCTGGCTGGTGTCCGGTTCACCAGCCAAACCACATGATGTGGGACCTGCTGCTATTTGATTGCTCGATCCCTAGTTTCCATGCAATTTTTTACGTACCTGAATTGTTGATGCTCACTCTTGTTGGTGATCCAGGGTGACGCGCCACGTGCCCTTCCGGCTGTTGCAGGTCGAGCATGCAGTAGTTCTGAAAGTGGAGCCCACCTAGTAGCTGTCGGGCCCTTGAAGAATGATCCATCCGTCGAAGGTGAGATCGGTTTTTGCCTATTCCTCCTGTAGTGTTTTGATGGCGATTACTGTGATGTAGAGCTTGTCATGAGCGATCTCGGCCGTTGGATTGGCCTGATCTTGGGCTGCGGATGATCAGTTTATATATCGCTGCCTGATCATTAGTGGTGCCTATCTCATGATAACTAGGGGCCGAATGATTGATCTGACTTGTTGGATATGTGGCTGTCTTTCTGCCTGATCGTTCGTGGGGCCTATCTCATGATGACTGGGGGCCGGGTGATTGATCTGACTTGTTGGATGTGTGGATGTTTATTCGTCCACGTCATCATATAGGTCTGCAACCTAGTCACGTCCTCATTACAACCTGGTCATACCTCAGTGTAACCTGATCACACTGACAAGATGCAGTGTGATGTGGACCGATGAAAAGTCTCCAAACAAGAATTTTTTTGTATGGCAGCCAACAGAGGATCCAGATTCCTTGTTGGCGTATGGACATTTCTATCCTTTCCTTAGTGGTAGACTACTAGGAGTTTCAACACTGAGGTCTAGGGGCGCTGGGAACCTAGGTGGGGTCCACTGTGATGTTTGTGAGAAATCCACCTCTGTCCATCCCTAGGAAAATTCCTAAATCTCCCTGGGTCCACCGTGATGTTTATATGCCAGCCATACCGTTCATAACATCATTTCTATTGGGATGAACTGAAAATAAAAACATTAACCCAATTCAACGGACCAAATTTGATAGGGAACTGGCAGTGGCAGAAGGAAACATGGTGGAGAGAGATTTTCAGTTTTATTAGGTTGGCACGTGTCACATGCGGCAACGAATTACCACACTCGCTGCTTCATACCTGAACAATAGAAAGCTCGTGATAGTCGTTTGTAGGTATGTAATGCTCCCAAATGGCTCGCCTCTGGAGTAGAATGAATTCCTAAAGGAGTTTACTAATGTGTGTCAACGAGGGAGACAAACATATACACCCTTTGTAATGAATGAGATTTCCATCTACTGAAAATCCCATTTTACACCCCGTTCCCCACTGCAATTGATCAAGGAGGGATTTGGAAGCATGGTCCCCAATATTTCCTTCTCAATGTCGGAAAGAAGGGAGAAAAAGGGTACTAAACTAGATGACAACTCAGCAATGTTTGCAAGTTGTTCAAACTGTCGGGAGAGATCATCTGCTGCCACATTGTCCTTCTCTTTGCGATAAACAGTCTTATTGTCAAACCCCATAAATTTTGCCTCCCATTTTTGCAGCATATTAGTCCCCACATGTTCTTCCAATAAATATTTTAGACTTCGATGGTACATCTTAATTTGGAAGTGCTGGCCCATCAAATAATGTCACCACTTTTGCACCATGTGAACAATCACTAACATCTCTTGTTCATATGTGGAGAGTGAGAGGTGTCTTTCTGATAGGGTTTGCTGCAAAATGTGATAGGCCTTCTTGCATGAGAATTCCCCCTATATCCAGGCTTGATGCATCGCACTCGATAATAAAAGGTTTTGAAAAATTGGGTAAACAATGCACCGGTGTGGATGACATGGCTGCCTTGAGTTTCTCGAATGCTATTTCGGCCTCTTCATTCCAATGGAATGCTTCTTTTTTTAATAGTTGAGTCAATGGGGCACAAATCTAATCATAACCATGGTTGAGATTTTTTGGTTTTGGGCACTCCACCATGGCTTGTATCTTCTCGGGGTCAGCAGACACCCCTTGGGCTGAAATGACATGGCCCAAATACTCCACCTGGGTGTGTCTAAAAGCGCATTTGGACATTTTAACAAACAGCCGCAGCTTATATACTTTTTTCAACACCAACCTAACATGAGATAAATGTTCATTCCAGTTGGGATTATAAATTAGTATATCATCAAAAAATACCAAAACAAACCTGCGCAGGTATGATTTAAATATCTTATTCATTAAGCTTTGAAATGTGGAAGGTACATTTGTGAGACTCAGGGGCATCACAAAAATTCAGTGTCCCTCAATGAGTTCTGAAAGCAGTCTTAGGAATGTCGAGCCCATACACCCGAATTCGATGATAGCCTAACCATAAGTCTAGTTTAGAATAATATTGAGCTCTGTGGAGTTCATCCAATAACTCATCTATCATCGGAATAGAGAACTTGTCCTTGACAGTTGAATTATTAAGGGTCCGATAATCAATGCACATGCGCCACGATCTGTCTTCCTTTTGAACCAAAAGAAAGAGTGAGGAGTAAGGGCTTGTACTAGGAAGTATAATTCTAAACTTTAGCATTTCTTTTACAAGGCGCTCAATCTTATTTTTCTGCCTATGTGAGGGTACGGCCTTGTGTTGGTTGGTGGCGCCCCTGGTTTTAACGGGATGCGATGATTATGAGCACGATGTGGGGTCAACCATGCGGTGGGTCGAACACTCACTAATATGACTGCAGAATTTCAGCAAGATCCTTGGGAACATCAGGAGCATTCTCGTGATTGATGCTTGCGTTCAACCAGGTAACAACAACTTGCGATTTTTTTTTCCCAAGAGCCATTGCATGTCGGATCGATCAATTGTCTTTATAATCGTTTTTCGGATCCCTTGCAAGAGATATGGTACCCCTTGTTAATCAAAAGCCATGGTAAGGTGGGTAAAATCCCAAATGGATCGACCCCAAGGTTTGAAGCCATTAGACTCCAAGGATTATATCCCATCCGTACAGTGGCAACACATATAAATCAGTAACAATCTTTAAGGGTCCGAGAGTAATTCAAACCTGTTCACAACAAGCTCAACAATTAAGAATCGTGCCGTGGGCAACACGAACAGAGATTTTCAGGTTGTAGCTTCGGCTAGGAAATTATGCGTGCTCCTCGTATCAACCAAAATGTTGGCTTTAGCATTTTTTTATCAGCCCTTATAACCGCATAGTCTACACTTGTGTGACCCATGTTAAGGCATTGAGAGATACCTCAATTGGGGTTCCGTCCTCGGTCGAAACCTCTGTCATTTGTGTGTCATCAGACTCTACAATGGTGGCCAAGCATGAATCTTTCATCACACAATAATAATACAAGCCCCTCTCCTGTCAGGCTTTCATCTCCTCGCCTAAAATTTTCTTTGTGGGGCCGGTGATCAACCCTGACTGCATGTTGGGGTTGGACATGGTGGTGGCTGCAGCAGGACCCGACACACCCACTGCATTAGATCCCATAGATGACCCGGAGGATGGGGTCAAACACATGGATGTGGGTCAGCTCATCCGATGTAGCTGAGTAAGCTTCTCCTCCTGATAACGAGCTAGCCCCATAACCACTTGCAGAGTAGCGAGTTGAAACATTAATACTTCTTGATCGACCTCATCATACAACCCTTGAATGAAGGTGCCCATAATTAGAGCTCGATCAGACCATCCTTCAACGCAGTTGGCAAGGCGTTCAAATTCGTCTTGATAGTTTTGGACAGTCCTTGGACCTTGCCTTAATTTTGCCAACATGCCATTAAGATTCCAATAATCAGTTGGCCCAAAATGGACCAGCATAGCCCCTGTCATTCCCTTCCAATAGGTGTCAAGGTACATACAACTAAACCATTGAAATCATGTTGACACGGGTCTATCCATATGGAACGAGGCAAGGAGAACTTTCTCATTTTCCATTGTTCGATGGTAGTGGAAAAACTGCTCAGATTTGTAAATGAACTCCAACGGATCATGTCCATCAAAGTGGGGAAAATCAACATGAGCGAAATGTGGTTGAGTTTTGTCCTTTCAGATTTACCACACTAGATTCTCCAACTCCCGATTACTCTCCATTGGTGGTGAGAGGAAGCTGTAAGGTGAGACGTTCCCAAGTCTATTGGATTGATTCAAGCTTGGTGCTCATCTGATCCCAAGCTTCCTCCAGATGTTCCACCTGTCTGTGCATTGGAGTTGACATCTTTTGGCATGGGGTAGGTCTCACCCCTAGTGATGGATGGTGCACATTAAAGGTGGCACCTACATAATGAGTGGTCCACATCAAAGGCTGGCCGCACATGGACCTACGTAACTTGCTTTTCTGCGCACTAAAAGGTGGATTAAATAATATACATGTACATGTAGACGCACACAAACACATCACCACGGTCTCCTATCAACCAGGTCGTAACTTGCCTTTCTGCGCACTAAGAGGTGGTTGACTCGTGGATTAGGTTAACCCTACTACAATGTTTTGGATAATCTATTCTGACCATCAGATGTGTCAGTACATATTAGGGTCAGTGCTAAAAAACCAACGACATTTATGATTCAGGTGGGCCATATTAAAGGAAACAGTTGCATCGTTAATCGTTTTATAAGGCCCATCGTGATGATTATGTGAAATCCATCCAAACCATTGGATTGCACACAAATGTTTCGGCCTGGGTCTAAACCATCAAATCCATCCATGATTTAGGTGAGCCACACCAACTGAAACAGTTTAAAGGGTGGGCATGGCCTTGTACACAGTTTCTAATCATGTGGACCCTATGCTTAAAATTGGTTGAATCACCTTATTGTCGGAATGGATTTTTGAAATACATAATGGTTGTGCCCACTCGAGCTAGACAACCCTCTCCGCAAATGCCACCTAAGAATGCATGCTGAAGGTGCCCGTAGGTGGGTGCTGGAAAAGCTCAGTGGCCCCATCATGATGTATGTGTTTTATTCACACCATCCTTCCATTTTTCTAGACCATTTTAGGGCATGAGCCAAAAAAATAGGGGCAAATCTGGATCCCAGGTGGACTACACAGGAAAAGGTGGTGATTGAACGCCCACCATTAAAAACATCCTAGAGTCCACTATAATGTTTATTTGCCATCCAACCTATTGACGAGGTCACACAAACCTAAATAAGGGAAAACAAAAATATAAGCTTGGTCTAAAACTTTTGTGGCCCCGACGAGTTTCTAATGGTGGGCATTCAATCACCAGTTTTTGCAGTGGTCTGGTCCACCAGATATTTGGATCGCCTCTTTTTTGGGATCATGCCCTAACATGGGCTAACAAAATGGACGGACTGCATGGATAAGATATACATCAGGGTTCGCCCTAGGAGCTTTTTCAACACCGATCCAACTAGTTATAGGGTCAGCTATTGGTGAACGATGGTAACTAGTGGTTTAGCTAGGGTGGACCCTAGTTTCATGTATTTGAAACATCTACTCCGATCATTAGGAGAGTTATCCAATTTTAGGCATAGAGCTAAAAAATCAGCCTATCAAGTGACCCACCATGATGTATATATGCACTTTGACAGGGCATCCCTCTACCAAACTATTTCCTTTATTGAATGGCCAACTTGAATCATGAACTAGGCTCATTTTTAGGCCCTACAATAAAAAATACGGTGACTCACCTTCTGTCTTAGGAGGAGAATCCTTTCACCCTCTTATCTATTTTTTGTTTTTGATATAGCTGGGTGATGGTGATATGATAGGTCGTCCCGAGCCTTTTTGCTGTCCAGGGACTGCCTGAATGTAAGTATCTTCATTCACCTAGTGATTAGATTTTCCTTTAAAAAAATAAATGGTGACTCACCTAGTGATCGGGGTGGATTTGATTTAAACATCACGGAGATGCCCACTTCTACCGGCACACCTTAAGACCGTAGATAAGGTCTCCTACGGATGGGTGCGCAAGAGACAGGACCCTGTGTGTGTGTTATCCTTAAAGAATTCATTTTTTAGAGCGACATAATATTCTTGTACCCTATGATATGTTGCCCTAATACTACATGTACGTTACTAGTTTGTGGTGGATATTACTAAGTTAATTATTTGATTTCTACTTGTGCAAATTTTGAAATATATTTTTTCATTTTAAACACATTTTGTTATGAATTAGTTGGATTATATATGATTGTTAGCTACCATTAAATATGGATTTGTTTTAATATATGATAAACATTTATCCATTTGAGAATTTCTATATGACTAAGTATAGATATAATGTGTTTTTGAAGGCATAGAAATCTTCAAATTGCCTCGTTTGGATAGCTCAAAGTTGGATAGATTGAAATGCTTTCTTTTGATTGATTTAAATGCACACACTTGTTTTGTACTTTATTTCTCATTTTCTCTTAATAAGCTGTTAATTAGCTTCAAGGCGAGCACGTGGGACAAGAATTTTGTAAAAGAAGTCACTAATTATGCTATCATTGGACAAATGATCAAGTTAGACTACAATGACTTTAGAATTACAATCATCTATTACGATTGAGTGTTTATTGAAGATATATTGAATAGATGTGTTGTAGATCTCAAAATAAATTTGATATTCGTTAATCTAGAAAGGTTCAAAAGGAACTTAACGGAAGATAATGATCCGCTTGTTTTGACATCTCAAGCAGCTTGTCTTCTACTACAAGGATTCAACTAGAGATGACTAACATATTGTATTAGATGCTCCTAAGAGGTTGATCAAGGATGCATATGCATGTGAAGGTCCACTAGAGTTTGAGGCTAGAATGAATGCTAGTTCTTACCTTTATTAATAGACGACACAGAGTAACTCAAGTACTGCACTTTGTATGAAATGAAAAAGAAACTGATAATTTTCATCAGGTGAAAAGTGAGTTGAAATCCATTTAGTAAGGGATTGTTACGAAACACTAGTTGTCCAAATCGTACAGCAATGTCGATAACATAATAATGAGATGTTTTATGAAAACCTCCGTTACCAAATATTACATATATTTTTTAAAAAGATATAGCAACATATCAAATGACTTATGGTTTGAAAATTTTTACAAGAATTATGTTGCATGCAGGAGCTTCTTGGACTTCCGCCCGAGGAAACAACACAAGGAAGCAAATTGAATTCAATCAATTTGGAAAGCTTGTTGGAGAAAACACAGCTTCTTTCTCTACATTTTTAAGGCAATTGACCAGGGCACATTGTTCGATTACATACACTAATTGGCGCAGTGTACCTGCTGCAGTCAAATATAAAATCTGGTCTATGGTTTTGGTGAGCATGGATATCTCTGGACTTTACTTTCTAAGTTTTACAAAGTAATCAATGTTGACTCATTCTCCACAATGAAATAGGGCACATACGACATCGAGGAGAAGCACAAACAAAAAGTCCTTAAGAAAGTAAATCGAATATGGAGGAGCTGGAAGTACAAGCTACGAAAGCGTAATGATATGTATGATCGGGATGCAGAGAGAGAAAGACACTCTCCCAATTGTGTGAATGAAGTAGAATGGAATGGATTCGCTGATTTAGAGTCCATGGAACAATCAAAGACTCGTCGTGAGAAGGAAAAGGCTTCAGGAAGAGAGGTAGAATGCCCTCTCACGATTGGTAGAAGAGGAGCTGCTAGGACGGTAGAGAAGATCTTAATTTGTAACACAGCTTTATTTTCTTTCAATTAAATTCAAGAATATAGAATCACATCAACTAATTTGCCTATGCAATTACAGCAAAATGAAAATCCAGATATGGTTGATTCTCCACAAGTCGGAGAATCTTCTTGCTCTTCTTCAGAGAGGATAGACTTCAATTCTATGCCTCAATCATTGGAAGACTTGGAGGCATTGCATTATTCTCTGGTTCAGACCCTTAAGGCAGATTCAATGGTACTTGACCCTCCGACCTCAGACTCACATTCTGATCAGCAATCGGAGCTCGAGTATCTGAAGAAGGAGATCGAGACGATGCTGACTTCCGATCTAACTGATCTTGTGGTCGATGGTCGGCTAGAGACTCTGATTACTCTCCTTGACAAACTGGACTCTTTGGGGACTTTTGATGCCGGCCTCTTTGCTCAGATCAACTCGTTGAGGCAAATTCTAATGAACGCTCGTAGCTATAAAGAAGCCAAAGATGAGGTCGATCAAGCAGAATCCTCTATAATGCCTCTTCAACAGTTGATGTTGACTGCAACTGCTTCCTTCAAGCACTTGGGAGCTCAGTTTCATCAGGTCAAAGATTTATCTACAGTGAAAAGTTCAACCACAGCTGAGAAGGAATCAATCCAGATGCAAATCGAGGAGCTGAAGAAGCGATTGGAGGAGTTGACAAAGCGATTGGAGGTGATGGAAGCATCGGAGAAAGAGAAGGAACAAGATTTAAAAGCTGCGTATGCAGCTTACCATTTTTCGTACGCTAAGATCTCCAAATCCAAAGACAAAGTTGCATCGACGAAACAGGAGGTTGCGAGGCTGCAAGAATTGATGAAGATGGCGAGTGGCCGAATGAAAATCTTGGCCGAGAGATTTAATGACTTTAAAAACTTTAAATTTTAAATAATTTGGTTTATAATATTCTGGCCGTGGTAGCCATTTATTCACTTTTCTTTACTCGCTTTCTGCCCACATGAGGCAATAACTCTTTCCTTTAATTGATCATTCCTTTTGTCATAGCTTGCGAGCTCAGATTAGGTATTTCACTGGCTTGTACAAAGCTCGGGACAAGCTGGTGTCATGCACATATTGGTGGAGAGCAGATGTGCCAAGTCTCTTCTGACCTGTTCTCCACCAATATGTGCACGTCTGGCCTTTTGCGAGCTTGTGTCGTCATCACTAATTCAACGCTGGTGGAAATCTTACTCGCACTTGAAAATATCTTTAGTTCATCTTCCTTTACTAATACATATAATAGGTTTCCAATGCAAATTCCAATGATGGGTTTTAATGTCTCATTAGTCTGTACTATGTGATCTACTATGCCTTGGATTAGCCTCCTTTGCGGATCCCACACCGTCTAGATCTAGGTGGCCTTAGGGAAGGCCAGATGGCCGTTAGACACCACAGCAGGTCCCACTTGATGGGCAATGTGTAGCTAAAACACATATCACCATAGGTTCTAGGTAGGTTTCAATGCATAAGGACTAGTCCTTGTCACCACAGCTGCGTGCAGTGGGACCCACCTGATTCTTGGACGGTGGGATGAAATCCACACATTACGAGGGTTCTAGGAAGGTCTCAACGCTGGAACCATGGTGGGCCGCGCGGTTCGATGGGCACCTGACGTTTTCAGCAGTGAGCATTCATTTCACTGCTGGTGGCCCATCACTAGTTCTAAATCAAGCTTTTCCTAAATCCAGGTCTGTGTAACCTAATCAATGGGCTTGGATGGAAAATGAACATCACGGCGGTTTCCTAGGAAGGCTTCAACGATAGAGATTCAATCCCTATTGTGTAGTCCACCTGAAACTTGGATATGCCTGAGTTTCAGGCTAATGACCTAAAATGAGCTGGAACATCTGATGGACGATGTAGATCTCACACGTCATCAAGGTGGGGTCCACAGTGGCCCCACAGCTTACTAACGGTAAAAGGGCTGGGCTGGGGCGTCCTCTCTGGACGCTTCCAACATCCAGAGGGACGTCCCTCTCCTTACTTGTTTTTGTTTGGTTTTTTGGGCAGGTGTATCTTACGGTGGCCCCCTGAATTTTGGGCTTATGACCTAAAATGATCGGCCAAAATGGATGGATGACATGGATGAATCACGTGCATCACGGTGGGGCTAGCAGCACTTTATATGTGAGAGGCTGGCCACCCTAGTGGGGTCCAGCAAATGGATGGGTTGGATGAGAAAATGAAAACAAACATCACGGTGGATCTGTGGTTCGAACCCTCCTGAAACTTGTGTGGTCCCTTCATCCAGTCATTTGTGACCTTTTAAACTGAATGAATGGCTAAAAAACATCATGGCGGGGGCCACGATCAGCAGGTCTCGCCAAGGTTTTGGTTCAAACTGATTTTTGCCTTTTCATTTCATCCATGTATATGGTCCACATTCAGCTTCAGTGAGTCTCAAGATTGGTGGAAAATCTTCCATTCCGGGAGGTGTTCATGGCATGATCTAACTGATCGATGGTCTAGATTATTAAACCGTGTGCCTCAGTTCCAATCCCTACATAAAATAGGTCATTATTCGAATAAGGTTGCCAGTTTATAACAATGGGCGGTGTTACTTTGGAGCTACTGATGGCAAACCGAACTTGGGTTCGTAATAGAAATGCCACTGGACAGAACTGGTCCCTTGGGCCTGCAGCATAGACCTCTATGGGGTGGCTCAGGCCTGAATTTGGACTTGCGGACTGGGCCTCGCCTGATTTTCAGACCTCACAAATGAAAAGTTGTGGTTTCTATTGTATTTTTATACTTCCATGCAGGGTGAAAACTCTCCCATTGTCCTCCCTCACAGAGGTAGTGAAACATCAATGTGGCCCACTTAAATCTGTGTTTGTGTGTGTGTTTCCACTGCTGTTTATAACTTTCCGGTTTGCCATCAAGATCTATTGATCCAATATGCATATGCATCTTAGCAGCTGCAAAATTGCTGATGGAATATTTTCATGAAATAAATTAGGAAAACGCTTGAGTACCTCGCGTGGGCATTTGTGGGTTACTTTCTCTAATGTGAGGAAGATGCAAGGTTTCAGAAATCCACCCCATCCATCAGGTAAACCATCCCTTGTTTCGCCGGCCGGAATCTCGAAAATTAGGCTGATTCACCATCAAGTGGCCACACAATTTAAGTTGTACCAAATTCTCCTGGTATGACCCATTTGAGTTTTGGAATACTGGTTCTTTTTAGCTGTCCACCCTACACAAAACTAATGGTGGATGAGGCAGATGTAAAACTCAAGTGCGCCACTCTACAGAAGAAATAGGTGATAAAAACTCTCATTGTTTAAACCTTCTCGAGGCCCACCATGTTGCTTATATGCCATCCGTTCATAAGGTTATTCTCATTGAAAAAAAAAAAAAAAAAACTATTAGCTTGATCGAAAACCCCTGTCACTGCATGAAGGTTTCAATTGTTGGCATCCAAACCTTGATGTTTCCTGCTGGCTGTGGCATGGTCCACAGCCTCGTTGGAATTTAAAGTTTTGCAAACTATATGAAATAGATAAAATAAAATAAGAAAAAGAGAAACTTATCCGTTTGTAGAAGTCGATGCATGATTTGGAATCACTCGTTTTGAAATCGAATTTGCCTCTCCTTGGACCACATCCGAAGTGTAATAGGATTCTCTAGGCAATCGACCTCCAAGATACAACAACTATCAACTGGTCCCAGCAATATACTCACTGTATACGGGCTCAAATCACTTGTAATTTTAACTTGAACCATAAAACACTTAAACCATTTTTTAAAGCAAAACCTAACCTTCTGATTTATTTCAAAATCAAGAAGAAGTCTAATTATAGACTTTGAGTGGACACCCTTAAGGGTGTAGAGACACACTTCTAATAAAAAGGTTGTGATAGTTGGTTTTAAACTCAAATGGTGCGACCCTTGGGCCTGAAAAGAAATGCAACCCTTCATACTTCTGTGAAGAGACATAACCACACACATACACGCATGTACACAACCCTACTGTAAATTTTGAAACACCATTTACTTTTAAAAAACAATTTAAAACACAACAATCCCTCACTTGTTTCAAAATTTAGGACATTTCGAGTTAAGATGAAAGAGTTGTGTAATGGTGTCGATATCACCATAAACTTGAACAGACATTAGAGTAAGCAAGACATGTTTACAAAAATCACGTGACACTTTTGGTATAAATCACAAGTATATGCCACTTACACAACTTTTCTACTATAAATGATTCTACGATTCAGTGCATTTTGCCCATGCACCATTTCCTAGATTTCATGAGTGCTCTAGAGAATTCACCTAGATTCTCATAAGAAGTAGCCTCCACATCCACACTCATATAGGTGGATTCCATCAATTGTATGCAGTAACTGGATAAATCATTAAATGTATGACTATAGATTCATTAAGAGTTTAAAAACTCATCCTTCTTCATTGTTGCTCACATTGCTACACCCTAAAAGGGGCTCATTAATATCAGTGTAATCGTATACCTCGTGTCTTGTTGTTTACCCATTAAGCCTATATCATGGGATCTCCACTTATATATGTTGGGTTGTTGATACTAGCCACTTACATATTAGACTCAGCCCTATTTCCTTCCATGTATCATTGACTAATATTTTAGATAGTTCTTTAATCAAAAGATTCAAATACTAAGATTGCTTCTTTTTCGAAAAAGGATGTTCATGACCATTAGGCCTTCTACCTCCACGCAGCATTGCTCTGTTAGGTTTTTGCCCATTACAAAAATTCACCACTGCCACCCCTTGTGGGAGTCTTGGCCATTTCTCAATCGTAGTGTGGTAGATCATCCTTTCGAGTCATTTCTCCAATTGAAAATGAACTGCGGTTGAGTAATGTAGCTCGACAATGCTCAAACTTGAGGCACATTTTCATAAGAAATTGCCAAACATGAGTGCGTCATGCAAGTTTTGAAAGATGGTGACAACATTTATCAAAAACTATTCATCATAGTTATCTTAGTCTAAATGACAACAATAATATAATAGAATTCCTTAATTATACGATCTCCTTGGGTGATTTGAGGCAATTTCTGCTCTAGCCAATGCAATCAAGCATCACTGCTCAATTAATAGATCGTTTTTAAATGATTCCACGTTGCCTTTGCAGTCTTGTGAGGAGTGAGACCAACAACAATTTTTTTTGTCAATGGAGTTTAATATCCACATGACAATCTTTTTCGTTCTTCATTTTCCAATCAACCATATCTTTTGTTTGATCCAGTGCTGTATCAGAATTATATGTGAAGCAAATGCCATAATTGGTGCCATCAAACGTGTAGCGAGAAGAAAAATTGCCATCCATAATATGAGAAACATAACTCTAACTGAAATAGTTGTAAGTCGCAGTACCTTGATGAAATGAGATAGAAGTGAGTGAGCAGGACTAGAAGTAAAGCAATGGCAAGGACCAAAAGACAACACGAATTAGCAACTTCGAGATCCAAACCAATCTGATGAAGACAATTTGAGAATATCTAGAGATAAATCAAAACCGATCCACACAAATGCAAGTCTTCTAACAGAGGTCCTTGGCTTTAGGCAGGGACAGTGGCTAGGTGTAACGACCCGAGATTTTCGACTCTCATGTATAACACGACAGCCGAATTCCCAAGTAAACCATGGACTAATTGATTTGTTAAATAATGAAATATAGCATTCAAGCACAATGGCGGAAATAAATGTTCATCTTATTCTATCAAACTTACTACTTCATCATCAATGTTTAAATAAAGGAATCAACCAATATTCATACTAATCAATCAAAATATCAAACCATGTCTTCTCTAGAAGACTTATTACAATTTCCATAAATGTAACTACTAATCAAAAGAAATTTCTAATAAATGAAAATATCAACTAAATTACTTCAACGTCTTCATCCGCCATGTGATCGTATGAACCATCGAACTCTTCACCTTGAAAGTCGAGTTCGATACCTGGATCTTCACCTGTATCATCTAAATTACAATTGGGATAGCGTTAAACGCTATCATAGTGAAGAATATTCCCTCTAAGATAATCAAGAATAATAATGTACAAAACTCAAAATAATGCAATACAATGATATCTTTATTCAAACAAAACAATTAAGTAAAAATCTTTGTTAATGCGATGCATGGAATGCATGCTCTGGCTAAGGCACCTTGGCTAAAAATCATAATACATGAAGTGAGAGACTTCCTGTTACGACTTCAAGCTAACCACTAATCACCAGAGGTTCCTGGGACGCACAAGCCCATAGTTTTGCCCGACCACGTGAGAAACGGGACGCTCATGACCTAAATCTATATGTGACAGTGTAATGGAGAAGTAAGACACTCTAGCCTATTTTCAATTTCGTACACCCACATGGAGCCAAATGAATGCATGACTTTAGTTTCATCTTTATTTAAATAATTTCACATCCAGCCATATTAAAAGAACTTAATAGTCACTATGGGAAGTTGTAAACAACCTAGCATAGGCCGACAGCTCGAGCTTAGTGTCCATGGCACCAACCCCGGCTCATGAGTATTTATATACCATTAGTGTCTACTCACTATCCCGTTTTATGATTCCATCATGTTCCAAGAAGCCAATGTTGTACGTTATGACCAAAGTCATTAAAATACTCATGTAATGTAAATGGGTCCGATCAAACATCATGTACATATAAGGATCCATTGACAAACAATCACTTTATTCTCTCAGTTAAGTCAAGATATATTCTTCCATCATGGACACCTCTCACGAGTTTCATCTCTCTACATCGAATAATTTTACCAACTTAGGGACAAAGAGTATACAATAATGGGATGTCTATATGATGATCTTATATACATATTTGTGGACCCTCGCCGTTCCGCTCTCCTGACGACGTTCTCCCTTTCCTTTCGGAAAAAGAGGAAGAGGTGTGTGTGCGCGAATCGCCGTTTGTGCCACTGGCTTGCCTTGTTCTCGAGGGCTTTGTTTGGTTGTTGTGTTAAGCTATATGTGTTTAGATGAGTTTATATAAGACCAGAGTCGCCACTAGCCAGTTACTTCGAATCTACAGTCGGCTAGACCCCGTAGAAACGTTAGAGAAGGGGATCCGAAGATTCCTTTCTCTAAAATGACTCCTTTTGATCTGCGGCCAGAGATTCGAGGTAAGGGATCACGGTTACAGGGTGGTAAGAGGTTAAGCACCCCACACACTGCCCGTACCGGAGTACGGTCTCTACTTCACAGAATCGAACTAATACTTGAAAGTCTGTCTTAATCCTCGTACATTCTCATAGATGACATGATGCATGAATGCAGGTCTGAACAGTAAGAATTTCTGATGGGCAGGTTCCACTAACAGGAAAGCCAGAGCATGCGCTCAAACTGACAGGTGCTTTATGCGGAATGCATGCTGTGTGTTTGAATGATCAAGTGCTTGTAGTGATATGTACATGAATGCAGGTCTGAACAGTAAGAGTTTCTGATGGGTAGGTTCCACTAACAAGAAAGCCCAGAGCATACGCTTGAACTGACAGGTGCTTTATGCGAAATGCATGCAGTGTGTTTGAATAATCAAAGTGCTTGTAGTGAAGTAGGGGGGGTGGAAGAAAAGTAAATGTTACACTTATGCTAGATGCGAATGAGATGATGCTGGAAAAAGAGTAGCTAGATGGACGGAGGTGTCGCAAGGTTTGCTTCGAGTGGCTGGATCAAGACTAGGATGGCTTGGGAGACTTAGACTAGGATCAGGCTGGGCTGGACCAGGGTTAGGCTCTTCTCACTCGGGCTCTCCTTGGTGGAAAAATGGACTAAAAGGGTGGAGAAGGACTCGAACAGACGGGATCTCCTTAGGCTTGAAGGCTTGTTGAAATGAGAAGGGGCGGGGGGTATTTATAGCAGCGGGCAGTGGCAGTTCCCGTAAATATGTTTGGGCGGCACCCAGGGGAACGCCCGTACGGACGCTCTCGGGATCCCACGGGCAGTACGGACATGCCTCGGGGCTGCTGCTTGGAACTCAGTGAGTTGAGTCGGTGGGTCGACTCAGCGGGTTAACTCAGTGATTTGACTCGGTGTTTTGACTCGACGGTTTTACTCGGTGATTTGACTCAGCGGGTTAACTCAGTGAGTTTGACTTTTTTAGGATTTTTTGATTGATTTTTCTTATGGGGGTTTTTCAGGCTGATGTTTAGGGGTGAGTTGGGCTATGGATTGGGGCTTACAAGGGTAAGTTTGGCTGAGTTTGGACATGGGATTTGGGGGTATGGTCCTCCATTCACCCAGCTATCTCTACCAACAGTGTAGCCGAAGGTGGGGTGTCTACAGATGCCCCTCTTTGGCAGAGGTTGCGTGCAACCGAATGCCAAAGCGAGTGGACACCCCACTTCTGACCCGGTCATTCATAGATCATGGTCTGAAATCTTTGCTTGCCTTTGCATCTGTGCCAGTTGATCGTCTGGAAATCGATCACTCGCACATACCGCAGAAGTTTGGAGAAAACGTTGCGATTGTCCCTGCAGTTTGCTGCAACCTGGGTACCCAATCGCAACCCTTCCATTCCCAATCGGTACTAACATCGGAAAGGTACAGCAGAGCCTCCACGTTGTAGTCTTACGAGGTTACTGACCCTGTGATTAATTGTATGTTCAATGTTTTCCCGGATCACTCCAAGAGTATTTATTTCGCTTGACTGTCAAAGTGGTTAGATGCCCTGCATCGTAGTCTTACGGGATTCTACTACGTCGACTTGGAATCAGTCAAGGTACTTCAGGCATCCACGCCTAGGTATGTGCGGGTGGACTTTTTCCACCCGATCTGCTGGTTTTGATGCTTGGTTTGCAATTCATTCTTTCCTAGATTGTGGTCTGGAATCTTTGTTGTCCTTTGTATCTGAGTCAGTTGATTGTTTAGAGATTGATAACTCGCACATACCGCGGGAGTTTAGAGAAAACGTTGCGATTGTCCCTGCAGTTTGCTGCAACTTGGGTACCCAATCGCAACCCTTCCATTCTCGATCGATACTAATATCGAAAAGGTACAGCAGAGCCTCTGCGTCGTACTCTTACGAGGTTGCTGACCCTGAGATTGATTGTGTGATGTTTGATGTTTTTCCGGATCACTCCACGAGTACTTGTTTCGCTTGAGTGTCAAAGTGGTTAGATGCCCTACGTCATGTAGTCTTACGGGATTCTACTATGCCGACTTGGACTCTGTCAAGGTACTTCAGACATCCACGCCTAGGTATGTGTGAGTGAACTCTTTCCACCCAATCTGCTAATTTTGATACTTGGGTTACAATTCATCGTTTCTCACCTATTCAAATGGTTTCTTTGACCGAGCCTTTTGGCTTTCATCTTTTCGTATCTTGGCATGTGGTACGACCGCACTGACACTGGAGTTCAGTTTGACCGTACTTTGAGTGCATTGGATCCGATGGTCTACGGGGAAACCGCGAGACATCGGATCTTATTTGATTTTTGCGTCGGCTTCTACCTAGAGATATGGAAGATCTCCTAGTGTTTTGGAGGTAGAACGCTCTACTGGGAAAATATTTTTGGATTTTTGAAAAGATACCCACTCTAGAGAGTGATACTCCGTGGGGTTTTTATTTGCAAATAGGAATATTTTTTGTCTCTTTGAAATGGAAATTTAGTTTGCATGCGCCTCCACTAGGGATGCCTGTGGGGTCTTTAGCTAACCGACTTTTATTTTGAAAGCAGGTAAACATGATGATTGATGCGATGGATGCTGATGCATGGAGATGCATATTTGATGATGGATGCGTGCCTTGGCTCATTTTCTTTCAGTTTGATGATTTTACTTTTGCTGGAGATGCAGAGAATTTTGAGTTTATTGCTTGCAAGGTTGTGCTTCCCTCGGGATTTTCTTTTTTATACGGGTGTTTGGTCATCGGGTTGGTCAAGATCCCAAACCGTGGTCGATCAGGTCCATCGTCCCAAGATGCTGTTTCTTTGCTAATGAGAATGTACGAAGGATGTTATTAGACTTCAAGATGTTCTTCTATGATTGGATGCGATTGAGACGGTGCTTGGTCGCCAATTTTGGTCAAGATTCCAATTTGCGGGCGATCGGATCCATCATCCCAAATTGTGAAAAGAGCGGAGTTCGAGACTCCTGAAGTGTAGTGCTGGGGATAATGACAATTTTTGTGACTTTTTTGCAAATATGTGGTCCGAATCTTTACCTGAGTATTCAGGATGGGGATCGGTTATTGAAAATAAGGTAATATTTTTGTGATTTTCGAAATATTTTCTTTAAAAGCAAGAGAAATATTTTTGTGATTTTTGACAATATTTTGTTCAGAAGTAAGGGAAATATTTTGCGATTTTTTTGAAAATATTTTGCAATGTTTTGGTATTTTGTTGGATTTTTCTGAAATGCAGGGAAAAGGTATGGAATTTTCTTCCATTTCCAGCTTCTACTGCTGGTAAGGCACCCGATCCATTTTACGTCAACGAGCAAGACGAGTCTCACACAGTTAAGGGTCGTAGTTTTACATCTTCGGATGAGGAGATTTTTTAAGGTTTTCAGTCAACACACCCACAAAGTTGCCTGTTCCTTATGTGCAATGCACATAGACCACGTATTGTTCGACAGACTCCTTCGGCCACAAAATGAGCCACATCCTCACATTTCCCTTTGTCAATCCAGTTTGGGGCCTTATGTTGCTCACAATTCCATGAGGGTGCGCTCCACCTACCAACTGCCTTAATCCCCTTCATGAGTTTTAGGAACAGGGAACATCCGTCAGATTCAACAGCGACTTCCAAATCAAGGTTGTCTATGATGGTGCGTTCAACACGAATAGGATTGCGGGGTTCTGCCCGCCTCAGCCTTTACCTGTTTTAAAGATTCCGAACACCCGTACGATCAACTGTCAGCCATGTCCGGAACAGGTTGGGAAAGAAAGCCCCCGCGAAGTTAATCCCAGTGTAGTTTTAGGTCTTCAGACAGCTGGGGATGAATTTGTGAAATTGATGGTGATTTTTTTTGTTTTGAGAAAGTTCCAGTCTTCAACTCGAGCGATCAAGATTGATACTGGTTTTTATGGAAAGCTCAAAATCTTTTTGGTATTTTTGAAAATGATCCGGGTTATCGAACCTTGATCCCAGCGGTTGAGGCCGATGCCGGTTTTTAGTTGAAAGCAGGAAAAGGTCCCCGAGAAATTAATCCTAGTGTAGTTTAAGGTCTTCGGACAAAAATATGTACATGCTGAAAATACATTCTTTTTGTGATTTTTTTGAAATGTTCCAGGCTGTTAAATCTCAATTTAAGCGATCAAGATTAATACTGGTTTTTATTGGCAATCTCTCGGGATTTTGTTTCCGAGGTAGTTTAAGGTCTTCTGACCACAAAACTGTACAAAACAGGGCAAACACATTTTTTTGTTTTTTGAAAAATGTCCGGAGTCATCTGATCTTGATGTGAGCAAACAAGACCGACGCCGATTTTTATTGAAAATCTCTCGGGATGTCGATCTTGACGTAGTTTAAGGTCTTCGGACCTAATTTAAGAGCGAGACTAGTAATATATTTTTTTGTGATTTTTGAAAAATGTTTTGAGTCATCGATTCTGATTTTGATGGTTAAGATCAATGCCCATTTTTATTAAAAATCCCTCGGAATTTTGATCCCGACGTAGTTTAAGGTCTTCAGACCAAATTTGTATGGTTAGGCATACTTACCTTGCTTTGTTTAGCTTCTGATAGGGCTGATTGTGATTTGAATGGTCTGGATTGTTTGAATGGGCCATGTGGGCCCTTTCCAGACTTCAGCTTTACTTTGGAGCACCTATCCTTGATGTTTTGTGAGGCTAAGAAGGCTTTCCATGGTGCGGATGATGACTTGGACGGTTAAGATTGCTCTTTTTAGCCATGTGGGCCCACTTGATGATCAGATATTGGACTCTGGCCTTCTTTCTTGACAACTGAACCCTTGATGTTGCTATTTGATGACCAATGCGAGCTTTTCCATGGTTTGGATCATGATGATCTAGTCTTTGAGTGGCTCAGATTGCTTATGGGCCCCTCTTGATCAATTTTTCTTCTCTTTAACTTGCTCTGGCCCATTTTGGTCGCAGTACTACATGATTGGACTTGTGGGGTATCTTCCAGATGATTCAGATCAGTCTCGGACAAAATTCGAAGTCAATTGGAGCCTCGGGCGGCCCTCAGGGTGCCAACTGCTGACGTGGACTGACAGTCTCACCTACCAGAGGCTGTGAGGCCAATCCCGCGGAGAGAGAGGGAGACCGTCCGTACGGGTGGCCCTCAGGGGACCGCCCAGACCTTCTCTATTGTGCGGTTTGGGCTGGTTTGGTTCGAACATTCCTAATTGCTTCTCTGTCTCTGTCTGCTTGATTCCTCATACCAGATTTTTTATCCAGCCATGATTTTCTCCTTTGTCTCATCCTTTCTCCTCTTTTTGTCTTCTTCTTATTTGGTCCTTTCTTGAGCAGCCATTGATGATGGCTTGGGGGTGATGAAGGCTGATCCTAGTGGGTCCCATACTTCAGAAGATGGTGGGGGGCTTTAATGATGGTGAGATGTTCTTGATTGATGATGTAAATAGAGGTTTAAATGGGGCCATTGATGTGGATTAAGGGTGGTTGTTGGAGAAGCTTCGAATGCCCCCATTAATGGTGGGATTGCTGAAAATTCAGGTTTGAATGGGGCATTGATTATGGGAGAAATGGATGGTATGGATGGGATGGGGAGATGGGACATAGGTGAGGCTATGCATCCTTTGAGCGTGGGCCGCATGGATGATGGTGATCGATGGTGATGATGGGGTCATGATGGACATTGATGGGCTGATCTTAGATTGCCTTCTAGTGCCTGTGAGGAGAGAAAACACTTTAGCAAAAGGATTAAAGCATTAAAGCAGGAAGAGAGATACTTACCTTCTGGGACGAATGATCGGGAGAAATGCACTCGCGGAAGGTACCCCATTAGTTGACTGGAGGACGTTTATTTTGAAAGCCCTGTAAGATTTTTTTTTTTTTTGCATATATATGAATAAGGAAAAATGATTTTTTTTAAATATATGTATGCAAATCATGCATGAAATGAAAATTTGTGCCAAGTGCTTGTCTGTCTATGCGTGATTTGGATTTATGCTTTTAGATGTAGGAATCAGAATATTTGACTCAGCCTGATGTCATACTCGATTTTCTTAATTATTCACCAAGGGTCATGGTCCCCTTAAGATAGTGCACAATAGTATCTTACCCCCAGAATTTAGGCAGATCTTAAAAGAATTCTCGACTCATAGCTGTCATCTTTACTTCCATTGAATCTTCATGTCGCTTGGATCTCTCATGTACCTGCTTTTTTTTCTTTTTTTCTTTTCTTTTCTTAGCTATTATTACCCGCAACACCCTTTCAGGTTTTCGCTGCGTCCAGCTTGCCCGTCATTTTTGCCCGTGGCGCCCTTTCAGGTTTTTACCACGTCCCGGGTATTTAATGTTGTTTTTACCCTCGGCGCCTTTTCGAGTTTTCACCAAGTCCGCTATGTGCCCACTGTTTTTACTCGGAGCGCTCTTTCGGATTTTCACTCCGCCCTCTTTGTTTAGGCACACATCTTCTTCTTTTTTATATAATTTCGGTGACCAAATATTAGGAATCCATCGTTGCCGGCCGATGGTAACCTTTCGGCACTTATCTTAAGTTACAATGGCAGAGCTGTCAGCCTTAGCTACAGACCCTTCTGAGGTGGATGGATGGATAGATGTGTTTCTTTTTTGGCCGATTTTTTTTTCTCTTTCTTTCTTCCTGCTTTTTTTTTTTGTGGTTGTGTGCCCCCTCTTTTTTCTTTTTTTTCTTTTGTTAACCCCTTTTTTTTTCTCTATTCTTTTTTTTTCTCTTCTTTTTTCTTTGGCTTTTGAACCCTTTATTTGGAACACTTATTGGTGGACGGGAATGGGATTCTCACAGGTTTAAGCCTTGACCTCTTGACTTCAGCTCTATTAATGTACCTCTTGATAAGGTTGGATTGGCTTACCTGTGAGAGATTTTCATGTTGTCGGCGTTGATTGGCTCTGGAAGATCCTTGCCCCTCAGGTTGGTGAGTTGAACGGTGCCTTCTAGAAGAACTTCTCTAATTCTCGGGGCTTGCACCTTGAGTGTGATAGATGCAGCAGTGCTTGTTGTAAACCCGACATGACTTTTCTTTCTTCGGCTTCATTCTTCATCAGCACTCACGGTGACATGACTTTGACTTGAACTCGTAGGTTTGTCTTTTGATTTTAAGCTTCTCGAGAAACTCCTCTATCCTTAGATTTCGAAGGATGTCCCATTGCCGATGTTGATAGCATGTGGGAACCCTTAACAATTGATGATGTCATTCTTCATGAGAATTATTGCGCGAGATCAGAATGTTACCTCCTTCCTCTCCGTGAAGTAATCAATTGTTAGATGATGCCAAGCTGATCTTTCCGTTGATGTAGATACCTCGTACAGAGAATAGCTGGAGCATTGTCAGGTTGAAGAGTTTTCGAAGCACAAACATGGATCCAATGTACATGCTGCTGACACTTGAAGTACTTTCTAACATGTTGGCAACAATATATCTTCATCGATCAGCGAGGTTTCTTCGATCATTCGTCAAGTTGCATACTCCAGCATAGAATGCAAGCATAATCTTGGCAGCATCTTCTTGATAGGCTTGATGAGTTTTTGATCGAGTCTGGATAAGTCTTCATAGGACGCAAGATTGGAAAGTCATGACTTCAAAAATTCAATCATTCTCTACTTATTTTTCTAGGACAAGGATTCTCAATGCACACTTCCTTATGGGTCTCAGGAGATCCTAAGTTTATAATTTTGGAAATTTTTTGAGATGACATTGGCTTTTGGTTCGAACTTTTGAGGAGACCCTCTTAGTTTGGGAGTCAGCTCATCATTTTCCACATCATTTAGCTTTATCCAAACCCTTGAGTTTGAAGTCCAACTCTAGATCAAATCTTATGAGTCAACTCCATACTCAAGTGCTTTGACAGACAGACTTGACACTTTATTGAAAATGATTTCTAATTTTTTTCTTCTTTCAAAGATTTTCTAGTTTTTTAGATTTTTGTGAATATCTGGATTTTTTTGAACTTTTGGACTTTGTGAAAATTTGATTTTTTTTTTTTTTTTGAAAATTTGAAATATTTGGTGTTTTGGGTTTTTGAATCTTCTGATTTTTTTTTTGAAATTTTTTGTAAAAGACACGAGCAAGACGGCGATGTGAACCATCTGTTGCCTAATTCGGCTCAGGGAGCTGAGCACTGTCGACTTTTATTGTGCCGTCATGGGGACTACAAACCTGTTACTGCCCTGCACTCCTTCCCCTCAGGAGGCAGGGCCAGAGGGATCAGTAGGCCAACCCTCATCGTTGTGCCCAAACGTCATGGTAGATCTGAAATTGGGCTCCGAGTCGGTGTCGGATGCGATTTCTCCTGGTTCATCCTCGATGAATTGTAGCTCTTCGGGTTCATCCGGCTGAGGTAGGACTAAGATGGCAATCCAGTCGATCGGAGGAAATTCCTGCCCCTTGCTTAGGTCTTCTTCAGTCAGCTCTGTCAGACTCAATCTGCTCACTTGATCATCGAAGGTGGAATCCAGCCTATCATCAGGGTAGATAATCCCTGCATTGATAAACTGGATTGGTGTGCAGATGCAGAGATTCCCTTCTTCTTGATGACCCCATCTTCTTCTGATACTTCTGTGCTTTGGTTTCTTAATTCGAGTAGGCCGATATCGCAGTCTTTCTCTATCCACATTCTCTTGAACTCCCATGATTCGGGTCGAGTCTTGATATTCGAGCTGATATTAGAAGGTTTGACGCTCGGCAGGAAGGAAGACGTAGTTCGATCCGATGGGACATGCACAAGGGAAGTAATTTGCATTGTGATGGTATGAGACCTCCCCATTAGAGCGTTGTACGTCCATGGCTGGGATGGTAGGCTCTCGAAGGTTGAATGCTTCTACCATGGAAAATTGTCCGGGATCGGTAATGATGGTGATCGCCCTATCTCCGAAGATGTGCCTGACCCTTTTGTAAAGATTTGAAGAGATGGCACCGATTCTGTGAAACCAGATCCGATCAGAAAAGAGATGGAATGAAGTTGAAATGTTCAAGATCTGAAGAGTGATGGTTGATGTTTTTGGACCAATCAAAACCTGAACATCAATCTTCCCCTCAACATCCTCAATAGTGGCCACATAATTGAAGCTGGGCCCCAATTCTGCTAGGGCATGTGGCATGATGTCCAAGGAAGGGTCTTCTTCTTGGAGGATGATGGCTGTAGTAGAAGCCGAATAGACAGGTGCGGTGGGCAAGTTGTGCCCCTGGTTGTTTGCTAGAGAAATGGGCAGGTTGTGCCCCTCGCTAGATGTTGTAGGCAGGTTGTGCCCCCAGTTGGCTAGAGTGGGCGGGTTGTGCCCCTGGCTGAGTGATGCTGCGACAGGGAGGTCGTCCCCTTGGTTGACTGGAATAGGCAAGTTGTGCCCTTGGTTGGCTGGAATGGGTAGGTTATGCCCCTCGTTGAGCAATGGCGTGAAGAATGAACTGATTGGAGGTGCCCCTTGGATGATATGGGCTTTGGGATTGAAATAGTTGAGGATGTCCCTTGTAGGATGAGAGGTTCGAACTCTGAACTAGAGTCGATGGCACGGATAAACTAGAGAGGAGGCTCTTCTTGGCTTATGAAAGCTGGATAGGCAGGAGGTGCCCCTTGCATTGTGGAGACTAGATCAACTGGAGATGCCCCTTGCAGGATGAGAGGTTCTGAAATTGGACTGGTTAGGGGTGCCCCTTATCAACCTTGATTAGGGAACTGTGAGTTCCATCTTGACTGTTGCTGTTGCTGCGGTTGTCCGTGCTGAGGGAGGAATAGTGTACCTTCGGTAGAGGCGACAAGGTCATCTTCTTCCATTGGATGAGGGATGAGGACACTTCTGTTATCATTCTCGTATTCAGTGGGCTCTTCTTCCACTGTCGGTTGTATAAGAGAGGCTTGATAAGGCCACCAAGGGGAGATCATCCCAGCCCTTATTCCGGCTTCAACTTGTTCCCCGGCACAAATGAGTTGGGTGAAGTTTGCATATGGATGTGAGATAAGGTATCCAGAGATACTTGGATTTGCCGAGTGGACGATCATGGAGATTTGCTCCTCATCGTCGATGGGAGTCTTCATTCTAGCGGCCATGGCTCGCCACCGTCTAACGTAAGCTGATAATGTTTCGTCACTTCTTTACCTAAGAGCTGCGAGGTCCGCTCTCCTGGGTGCCATGTTAAGATTGTATGCGAACCTGTCGACAAAAGCCTGGGAGAGCTGCTCCCAAGTCCTGATGCGATGACAGTCCAATGCTGTGTACCAGTCTAAGGCATCGTCTTTCAGGGACTTTTGAAACAGACGGATCAACGCTCCGTCGTTACTTGCCACAGCATCTAGCTCACCACAGAATGATCTCAAGTGGTCTATAGGACACCTTATCCCATCATATCTTTTAAATTTTGGTACCTGAAAGCCTTGAGGTACCATTGCATCTGGAAATGGACAAAGGTCCCTGAACTTAGTGGATGGAAGATCCACCCCTTGCTGCTTCTGCAACTTTCTCTTCATCTCTCGCATCTGTTCTCGGAGTTGTTCAATTTCAGAGGGACCAGATGAAGGAGATCTTGCCCCTTGCCAAGCCTGAGCTACCCCCCTTTCGTAATAATTGATATCATTGATGCTCATATGATTCTTGCTTGAAGGAAGTTGGGCCTGATAATTACTCCCATTATAGGGACTTTGTTGGACTGGGGCTGAGAAGGGATACTGTAAAGAAATCCCAGTCAAAGGAGAATATTAAAATTGGTTGGAACTCCCATTAGGGAGAGGATGTTGGAATTGGCTCGGAGTTCTGGTTGTGGGATGTGACTGAAAATGGCTCTCATTTGCAAGAGGATACTGGAAGAAATACCCTGAGGTTGAGGGTTGTTCTTATTGAAGGCCCCTGTTAGAAGGGTATCGAAAGTCCTGAGTGATCCCTGGCGATTGTGGTTGGGATGAACTGGAGGTCGGGAGTGCCTTCAATGGTTGTTGAGGTTGTTGAACTGGACCATCTTGACTGCTGGCTGTTGAAACCTGGGCTTGTGTGAATCGGAGAAGCATTTCCTGCATGGCCTTCATGCTTTGTTGTAGCTCTTGGATGCCAAGAATTGGCATGGATTCTGTTGGGCTTAACTGTGGAGAGCAAGCCTCAGGTATTTCGAGGGTAGAGAATTAGAGAGCCATGTAGGTTTTGTTTTGGACGTGGCAGGGTGATTTGGTTTGGAGGAGTAATGGTGGAGAAGCATGCTCTACTTTTTTTTTTTTAGTTTTTGGGATTTTCTATATTTTGTTTTGGTTTTGGGTAGAATACTATGCAGATGAGATTGTATGAGGACTAATGGCTTTCAAGTATAGGAGGGATTCTGTTTTTCAAGTTGGATCATGACTAGTGGGACTAGCTACATCCCCAGCAGAGTCGTCATTCTGTGGAACCTCGCCGTTCCGCGCTCTTGACGGCGTTCTCCCTTTCCTTTCGGAAAAAGAGGAAGAGGTGTGTGTGAGTGAATCGTCGTTTGTGCCACTGGCTTGGCTCATTCTCGAGGGCTTTGTTTGGTTGTCGTGTTAAGCTGGATGTGTTTAGATGAGTTTATATAAGACCAGAGTCGCCATTAGCCAATTACTTCGAATCTACAGTCGGCTAGACCCCGTAGAAACGTTAGAGAATGGGATCCGAAGATTCCTTTCTCTAAAATGACTCCTTTTGATCTGCGACCAGAGATTCGAGGTAAGGGATCACGGTTACAAGGTGGGAAGTGGTTAAGCACCCCACACACTACCCATACCGGAGTACAGTCTCTACTTCACAGAATCGAACTAATACTTAAAAGTCTGTCTTAATCCTCGTACATTCTCATAGATGACATGATACATGAATGCAGGTCTGAACAGCAAGAGTTTCTGATGGGCAGGTTCCACTAACAGGTAAGCCCAGAGCATATGCTCGAATTGACAAGTGCTTTATGCGGAATGCATGCTGTGTGTTTGAATGATTAAAGTGCTTGTAGTAATATGTACATGAATGTAGGTCTGAACAGTAAGAGTTTCTGATGGGCAGGTTCCACTAACAGGCAAGCTCAGAGCATACGCTCGAACTGACAGGTGCTTTATGCGAGATGCATACAGTGTGTTTGAATAATCAAAATGCTTGTAGTGAAACAGGGGGGTTGGAAGAAAAGTAAATGTTGCACTTATGCTAGATGCGAATGAGATGATGCTGGAAAAAGAGTAGCTAGATGGATGGAGGTGTCGCAAGGTTTGCTTCAAGTGGCTGGATCAAGACTGGGATGGCTTGGGAGACGTAGACCAGGGTCAGGCTGGGCTGGACCAGGGCTAGGCTCTTCTCACTCGGGCTCTCCTTGGTGAAAAAATGGGCTAAAAGGGTGTAGAAGGACTCGGACGGACGGGATCTCCCTGGGCTTGAAGGCTTGTTGAAATGAGAAGGGGCGGGGGGTATTTATAGCAGCGGGCAGTGGCAGTTCCCGTAAATATGTTTGGACGGCACCCAGGGGGCCGCCCGTATGGACGCTCTAGGGATCCCGCGGGCAGTACGGACATGCCTCGGGGCTGCTGCTTGGAACTCAGTGAGTTGACTCGGTGAGTCGACTCAGCAGGTTGACTCGGTGATTTGACTCGGCGGGTTGACTCGGCGATTTGACTCAGCGGGTTGACTCAGTGAGTTTGACTTTTTTATGATTTTTTGACTGAGTTGGGCTATGGATTGGGGCTTA
The DNA here is from genome assembly GCA_003013855.2 of Liriodendron chinense. Classification (NCBI taxonomy): domain Eukaryota; kingdom Viridiplantae; phylum Streptophyta; class Magnoliopsida; order Magnoliales; family Magnoliaceae; genus Liriodendron; species Liriodendron chinense. The sequence continues at coordinate 9,830,110 of ML058335.1, forward strand.
CAAGGGTGAGTTTGGCTGAGTTTGGACATGGGATTTGCGAGTATGGTCCTCCATTCACCCAGCTATCTCTACCAACAGTGTAGCCGAAGGTGGGGTGTCTACAATATTTCGTATATATCACAATATGAAAACCAATGTTACTTATAACACATAGACTAAGAAAATAAGGGCATAGATTTCACAAAGATAAATAACACAAATACACATGCTTCTTAGTCAAAAATCTAAACAAGGAATTACATCATTATATAATGATATTCATTACAAATCCTACATTAAACTTCATGTTATATGGATCAGCAATTCAAAACAAAATAACTTCACATGCCCCAAAAGAAACTTATGATAATCGTGATATTATTAATGAAAGCTTAAAGGAAAATCTTCACCTTAGGATGGACTTAGAAGAGGGTTATAGAAGATCCTAGCCGCTGAAAAAATATGAGAAAGAACTCTCTCTCTCTCTCTCTCTCTCTCTTTCTCTCTCTCTCTCTCTTTCTCTCTTTCTCTCTTTCTCTAGGGCATGGAAGCTAGGGTTAGGAGAAGGGCTTGGAAGTGCGTAGTAGGAATATGGAAAGTGATGTGCGTATATGGGGAGAGAAAAGAAGGGCGTGCGAGTGAGGTCTTGTGTAACAATCTCTCGAGGTGGGTTTATCAAATCTCAATATTCGGGTGATCTTTGATCAATTCCAATCCATTCATCTTATCAAGTTCGAAGAGTAGAGTCAGAATACGTAAATTTCTTGATGATCCACATTCTAGTTTGGCCGATCCTTGAAAACGGCCTAACGGGTGCTAAAATGGGCTTGATCTCAATTAACGGTCTACGCTTGATGATCAGGGCCCAAATTTTGAGAAAATATATAGTCATGATAGGCAAACAATTGTAAAAAGTTTAGTGGACGATTGATGGTGAGATATGCCTAGATTTGAAATTTCAACTTTTTGCGGAAAAGGAAAGGGCTAGCTTTGTGGTTCAACAGTATAGGATTATAGATCGGGGTCCAAATTTTGTGCAAACTCGTAATCATATGAGTATAATGGATTATCCAAATTTGAGAAGCGCTAGCTAAATGCAAATGCGAAGCTTAATGCCCAGCTCCAGGAAGATTGTTTTCCACTCTTTCCCTTGTCCGTGATCTCGGCTAGTAATTGATCTTTCTGTAACCGACCTTCCCTAATCATAATTGATTGATCTTCCAAGCCACACGCCTTCATCCATCCCAAGTTGATTAAATTGATGGTGAGAAGTGGATAAATTGAAATGTTCATATTTAAAAAAAGTTGGTAACTCCTTAATTTCTAAAACGGGATAACTTCGCGCATAAGAAAGAGGCTTATCAAGGTGGGGCACTCAAATCACACTATTGGTCCATGATAAAGACAATCCAAGTCACTCATATGAAGAGAAATATTCAAATATGGCTAACCATCTACTTTCCTCACTCGATGGACATGAAAATGAAGGGTTAAAGGGCTGATTTGACAATCGGACCACTTCTACCATGATTTAAGGGCTGGAATTTGACATGTATGGTTAATATTTGCCCAAAAGCTTAAATCCAGGGTTTTGTGTGAAAGTGATCGTCAGAAAATATAATACTTAAAAATGGCATCTTAACTTAAGTTTAACTAATGGCATTTTCGTAATTATATGAAAATTATGTGATTTTTAAAATCTAATCTTTCTACGATGTTTATGGGATCATTCTAAGCAACTTTTGTAAAGGTCCCCTATCAGATCTCCTACAGATGTCCCACTATTCGCAAATCAACGGTAAATGTATGATAATTAATAAAAAATAAATTAAAAATGAATTTTAAAAAATTTTCAAATAAATCTCAAAAATTTGGCGCGTTACACTAGGACTGGCAACAATGGCATACTTGGATTTAGTGATGGGGTTTCAAGAGCCACAACAATGATCAAGACCCTAATGGTTGGTTTTGAGATCCACGACACAGATTGAAACCCTAATTGTGAGCCTAAATGAAGCTAGTGATTGTTGCATTGGAGATCGAGAGCCACATAAATTAACGATCCACACCGGAGATGGCGACGGTAGACGACGATGGGGGCTATGGAGCACTGTAAGGACGCTGTTGTTTGTAATGGTGTTCTCTAATGGAGACGATGACAGTCTGAAATCGTTAATAAAGATGACGAGGGAGACGAAGTTTGGCAAAGATGGATGTTTCCAAATGGGAAGGGATGACCGATGCATGAATGGATTGAGGTTTGGGGTTTCAAACTGGGTTTTGGATGCGGGTTTTCCAAAGAGGGTTTGGTGCGGGGCTACCCGATAGAGCCTGGGTGCGAGGTTGCCGAATGAGTGTTGGTGTGCAATTGTCGAACAAGAACTACGTGTGGAGCAGGGGCTGGGTGCGGGGATGGTGCCGGACAGGAGATGTTGGTTGCGAGGGGTCCCTGTGGTGGCAAAGGTCGGACGACATTGGCTAGAGATCAGTCCGACTACTTTGGGAGGGTTGACTGGAGGTGGTTAGGCTATAATGGCATTGCTACAACAAGGCAACGTGGTGCAGGCATGACCATGAGCGATCTAGTCTAGAGGCAACGATAAGGACTCTTATCTGTGATGGTAGAGGACTCAAAGATCGATGGCTAAATTGTGTCACTTTGATACCATAATAATACCATGATAACACCAGGTGATGTGGAGAATTCTCCTCTGATTTTTTTTTTTTTTTTTTTTTTTGTATATTACTTTACCCTCAGGGCTTTCATAGAAATATACAACCTATATATGGAAAAAAATCACTAATTGCAAAATCTATGTACATGGAAGGAATTAATTTGTTATAAGTAACAACTAATCCAGTCTGATGGATTAATGGCTGACAATGCGTCGTCAAGACTAGAGTTGTACACGAGTCGAATCGAGCTTTGCACAGTTTAGCTTGGTTTGGTCAACGAGCGACCTGGGCTCGAGCTTGGTCCTCGAGCCCAACTGGCAAGCTTGGATTGGTTTGGTCGATCTTTCGAGTCGAATTCAAGCTTGTTCGAGCTTATTCGAGCTTCAAGCTTTCGAGCCTAAATTTCAGCCGAGCTTTCGAGCCACTATCGAGCTTGGGCTTTTGAGGTTGGGGCGGTTGGCTATCGGTTGTTGGACAAGGTTGAGGGATGTCAGAAAAAGGTTGGGGACTGCCGGAATAGGCGTTGCCTAGGGCTGGAGGGAGGTCGGCTGTCAAACAGGGGCGGTGGGTTGTCGGACAAGGTTGGAGACTGCTGAAATGGTCGAGCATTGACTGGCCGGGCGACGAGCAGAGAGAGAGAGGAGATGAGAAGAGAGAAGATGAGAGAGAGAGAGAGAGAGAGAGAGAGAGAGAGAGGACTGAGGAGGTAAGAGAGATTAGAGGGTTGTGGTCCTCATGGAGGCCAGATGGTCGGAAGGCGGTCAAGCAACTGCGGGCGAAGGTGACTTTTAAGGTTTTATTTTTTTATCTTAAACTTTTTTTTATATATTATGTAATAATATTAGTATATAATATATTTTAAATACTGAGCCTGTACATGAGCCAAACCGAGCCTGGTTTGAGTTGAGCTCATGCTAGGCTCGAGCTTGGTTTGAATTTTCAATGACCCCATAAAATAGGCCCGGCCTGGCTTGTTCAACCCTACAATCTGATTGAACCGAGCTTTTTCGAGCTGAGTTGAGCGAGCTTTTCGAGCTAGCTTGGTTTGTATACAACTCTAGTCAAGACGCGGATTTCTTGTGAAAGGCTTTCACAGGAAGTCCCTGTGTTGGGAATCTATGTGAGGCCTACTGTGATGTTTGTAAGAAATCCACTCAATCCATCCATTTTATGAGCTCATTTTAGTACATGTGACCAGAAATGAGCCAATCCAAGACTCAAGTGGGCCACACAATAGAAACAGTGGGGATTGAACAAATGTCATTGAAAGATTGGTGTGGCCACAAAAGTTTTTAACGGGCTACGTTTTTATTTTTATTTTTATTATTTTTTTAGCAGTTTATCCCAGTGGGGATGACCTTATAAACGGTTTGGATGGCATATAAACATCAAGGTGGAGCCTAAGAAGGTTTCAACGATAGGCATTTCTTTCTCCACAGTTTTCTCTTGTGTGGCCTACTTGAGTTTTGGATCCGGCACATTTTTTGTCTCATGTCCTGAAATGAACTTGAAAAATGGATGGACAGGTGGATTTCTCACAAACATCACAAACATCATGGTGGGGCCCATGTAGGTTTCCAATGGAGGAACTTCATGCGAAAAGGCTTTTTCTCTGGAAATCTACGTCCATGTTACCACTGGAGTGGTACGTGGGACGCACTATGATGTATGTGTTTTATCTACTCCATTCATTCACTTTGTCCGTGCATTTTATCATGAGATGAAAAAAAAAAAAAAAAAAACGGAGAGGATCAGAACCTCATATGGACTACACGAGAGTAAAAATTGGTGATTGTCCATGTTACCGGCACAATTAAAAATTTGTTGCTGGACACAAAAAATATAGATCAAGCTGATATTTGTGTTCTCCATTCATCCAGACCCTTTGGAAAATAAACATTACAGTGGGCCCAGAAAGTTTTTTTTAAGGACTAGGCTTCGCTGGATCCCGGACTTTCTGACTTTGGGGCACATCCTGATCTATGTTCCTTACATCTACACCATCCATCCACTTTGATAGCTCATTTTTGGAAATGATACAAAATGAAGCAGATCCCAATCTTAGGTGGACCATACCATGGGAACAACGGTTGATCATTAAAAACTTCTAGTGAGCCACAAAAGTTTTGAATCAAGCTTATATTTGTGTGGTCCCTTTATACGGGTCCTTGTGACTTTATCTATAGGTTGGATGCCTAAAAAAGCATTCCAATGACTCTAAGATTTGGATATGCCTCGTTTTTTGAGATCATGCCCTAAAATGAGCTGCCAAAATGAATGAATGATGTGGAATTAAGGAACATACATCAAGGTGGGCTCTACAGTTACCGATCCATCAAATCCCTATACGTTTTCCAGTGGTGTGGTCCACCTTAGATTTGGATGTATCTAATTTTTGAGCTAATGCCTTAAAATAATGATCCAAAGTGAATGGACAGCTTGGATAAAACACATAACATCATTGTGGGCCCACATAGCACCATCACTAGCCCCATAGTGGGTGTTATCCCTTACTGTGTGGGGATGACATTGATGAGTTTTTTTTTTTTTTTTTTTTTTTTTTTTTTTTTTTTTTTTTTTTTTTTTTGTTATATCCACGCTGTTTGTCTGTTTTCCCATATTCTTTTAATATGTGATCCGAAAAATTAAGTAGATTCAACTCTCTGGTGGACCACACCACTGGAAACAATAGTGAATGAATATTAAATGATCATTTTGGGCTACCAAAGTTTTTGATCAAGATGATCTTTATATTTTCCCTTCATTCAGGTCTAATTGACCTTATCAATGAGTTGGATGAAAAATAAACCTTACAACGGGTATTTCTGTGGGCCCTAGGAAGATTTTAATTGTGGGGATTCAGTCACCACTGTTTAGCAATTGATCTGAAAAATTAAGTAGATTCAACTCTCTGGTGGACCACACCACTGGAAATAATAGTGAATGAATATTAGTTTTTTATCAAGATGATCTTTATATTTTCCCTTCATTGAGGTCTGATTGACCTTATCAATGAGTTGGATGGAAAATAAACATTATAGTGGGTATTACCGTGAGCCCTAAGAAGATTTTAATTGTGGGCATTCAGTCACCACTGTTTAGCATGTGATCGGAAAAATTAAGTAGATTCAACTCTCTGTGGACCACACCACTGGAAACAATAGTGAATGAATATTAGTTTTTGGTCAAGATGATCTTTATATTTTCCCTTCATACAGGTCTGACTGACCTTATCAATGAGTTGGATGAAAAATAAGCATTACAATGGGTATTACTGTGGGCCCTAGGAAGATTTTAATTGTGGGCATTCAGTCACCACTGTTTCCTTCGGTGTGGACCACTTGAGATTTGAGCATTCGGTTACCAGAATATACAACTCATCATTTTAATGGGCATTACGGTAAGAGTTACCCAGTGATTTGCGTCCGTACCCAGGTTGCCACCCCCCCCCCGCCCCCCCCCATGGCGACGCCAATTGCGTAATGACACCGCCAGTAGCGACCTCCCTGCTGCTAGACGATGCTACGTGGGCTTCAACAATGCATGATGTTTTTAATCCACGCCATTCATCCATTTTAGCAATGAGGCATGGGCCATAAAAACGAGGTAGAACTAAATCTCAGGTGGACCATACTACAGTAAAACAGGGGTGCGAAGTGTATCTAAATCTCAGGTGGACCATATTACAGTGAAACAGAGGTGATTAAATGACCACAGTTAAAATCATCCTTAGCCTATTGTAATGTTTATTTGCCATCCAACCTGTTGATTAGGTCACAAGACATGGATGGAGAGAAAACACAGTATCAGCTTGATCCAAAACTTTCGTCGCCCAGTAATATTTTAACTGTGAGTGTTTAACCACCGCTGTTTATTGTGGTGTGGTCCACCTGAGATTTTGATCTGTCTCATTTTTAGAATTATGCCCTAAAATGCCCTAGGAAAATGGATGGACGGTGTGGATAAAACACATACATCATGGTGGAGCCCATAGAACCATGTAGTCCGACTCACAACTGGCACGGTCGGTTGGCAATCTGCATTCGCCCAATGTACGCGGATTGGGTACTCCCCCGGTCCCCCGTGGACCTAGTTCTCGGACCTAGCTAGAGAACGGACGGTTCTGTGAGGAGATCTATGGGCCCACGATGATGTATATATTTTACACACACCATCCATGAGCCCAAAAGGGAGGCAGATGAAGGCTTAAGTGGACCTCACCACAGTAAGTAGTGGGGAATGAACTCCTACCATTGAAAACTTCCTACGGCCCACCATGATGTTTATTTTCCATCCAACCTGTTCATAAGGCCAATAGACCCCAATGATGGCAAAACATAAATATCAGCTTGACCAAAACTTTTTGCGGCACAAGAAGTTGAAAATGGTAGGCTTTCAATCCCACATCTTTGTGTGGTGTATTTCTCTTATACTTCAATCTGCCTCCAAGTTGGGCTCATGCTCTAAAATGATCTGTCAAAATGGATAGACCAATGATAAAATATATATCTACACCACAATGGGACCCATAAAACCCACCGTCCATCTCCGGCTACGTTGGAGCGCAACTTGGGTGTTCCACAGAAACCAACAGCTACTGAACTTAGGCAGTAGCCGGTCTCCCTACTGAAGTGACATCACCACATTCTATGGGCCCCACCATGATGTATGTGATATATCCACACCGTCCATCCATTTGGAGAGATCATTTTACGACATGATCCAAAGAATGAGTCAGATTCAAAGTTCAAGTAAACCCCACTACAGAAAACAGTGGGGATTGAACGCCTGCCATTAAAAACTACTTTGGGCCATAAAAGTTTTCGATCAAGCTGATATTTTTGTTTTATCTTATTCCTTGTCTTTGTTAACTTATAAACAAGTTGAATGTTAAATAAACATAATGGTGGGCCCTAGGAAGGTTTCAACGGTGGGTGTCATTGTCCCATCATTGTTTGTGGTGGGCTCCAATTGAACTTGGGATCTGCCTTATTCTTTGACTCATGTCATAAAATGATCTCTCCAAATGTATGCACGGTGCAGATACAACACATACATCATAGTGGGCCCATAAACCCGGTGATGTCACTTCAATAGCGGTCTTGCTGCTGTCAAGTTCAGTAGCTAATCTGTATGTGGCCCCAAGTTCAGTAGCTAATCTGGTCCGCGACCCTATAGTGACAGGAGTAGCTACCTAAGTTATCATTTTAAGGCATGAGCCAAAGAATGAGGCCGATCCAAAGCTCAACTAGACCCCACCAAAGAAAACAATAAGGACAGATAATCGACCGTTGAAAACTTCCTAGAGCTCACCATGATATTTATTTGTGTTCCAACCTGTTCGTAAGTTCACACAAATATGGAAGAAAGGAAAACACTAACATCAGCTTGATTGAAAACTTGTGGCCCTAAGAAGGTTTTAATGATAGGAGATCAATCTCCACTATTTTCTTTGGTGAGGTCCACTTGAGCCTTGGATCTGCCTCATTCTTTAGATCATGTCGTAAAATGATCTCTCCAAATGGATGGACGGTGTGGATACAACACATATATCATGGTGGGGCCATATAAGTTGGTGACGTCACTTCAATAATAGCGAGATAGCTACTCACGAACTCGGATTAGCTACAATGATGTATGTGTTTTATCCACATGTAGCGAGATCGCTACTCCCATGTATGTGTTTGATCCTCCCATTCAGTTGGAGAGATCCTCTTAGGGCATGAGCCAAAGAACTGGGCAGTTCCAAAGTTCAAGTGGATCTCACAAAGAAAGCAATGGGGATTGATCTCCTACCATTAAAACCTTCTTGGGGCCACATAAGTTTTCGATTAAGCTGATATTTTTGTTTTCCCTTCTTCCGTGTCTTTATGAACTTATGAACAGGTTGGATGTCAAATAGAAATTATTGTGGGCCCCAGGAAGGTTTCAACGGTCGTGTCAGTGTCTCCACTGTTTTCTTTGGTGGGATTCAGTTGAGCTTTTATCTGCCTAATTCTTTGGCTCATTACCCTGAGAGGATCTCTCCAACTGGATGTACGGTGTGGATACAACACATACATCACAGTTGGTCCCACAGAAGATGGTGACGTCACTTTAGTAGCGAGATGGCTACTCAACCTGTGAGTAGCTAATCCGCGTCGGCGTCCGTGACGGTAGGGGGAGCGAATTGCCTGTGACCCCGGGGCACAGAGATATCTCCATAGCTGGGGCTGTGTAAGGCTCCACAGGGAAGTCCATGGTAAATACATTATGTCCATCTTTTTTTTAAAGACAAAAGTAGATCATTAATCTAAAAATCAGGAATATTAAAAACTCATATCGGCTACACCAATGAAAGAGTGTTTCCACCAACGTCTACCATTGAAACCTTCTTGGAGCTAACCATGATGTTTATATGACATCCAAACCGTTCACAGAATTATTAACACTCAGATATACTGGAAGAAAAAATATCATTCTGATTCCAAACTTTGTCACCGCTAAGTGTCTAATACCCACTGTTTCGTGTGGTATGGCCCACCTGAGTTTTGGATCTGCAATATTTTTAAAATCCTGTCCTAACTTGGTCTTCCAAAGCAGATGGACGGAGTGGATTTGTCACGGACATCCCTTTGAACCCTACACAGCCCCGGCTACAGAGATATCTCTGTGCCCGGGGTCACAGGCAATCCGCTCCCAACGGTAGGGCCCACCTCGTTGTATACATTGTATAATGAACGCCGTCTGGGTTACCCGCATCGCTGGTTCCGGCGCCTCACCCAAGTTGCGCTCGTCACAGTGGGGTAGTTCTCCATCCGTGTCCTCGCACGATCGCCGAATCCCGAACACACGTTCAAGTAGAATCGCCGAATCCTGCGCACGCGTTCCGATGGAATCGCCGACTCCTCGCGCAAATCGCAATATTAATTTCTCTTCCTCGAAGGGATCAAAATGTCCCTTCCCTCCGGCTCCAGTACCTGGCGCATAGGAAAGAGCAAACGCCTTCCTTTCCATCTCTACTCTCTCTCCCTCTCTCTTTAAAATGTACAAAATCCAGTGAGGAGAAATGACTCTGAATCTCAGTCTGTGCAAGCTATGCGTATGAGTTTGATTTCGACCTTCGGAGCATAACTTGCAAGCATGGTGCTTTCTACTTCCATTGGGGTGAAAAGGGAAGTCGATAATGCAATTTATCCCGAAGTACTTCCTACTTCCATTGCGGTGAGAAGGGAAGTCGATAATGCAATTTATCCCGAAGTACTTCCCGGGTTTTTGGCAGAAGATGACTTCGAACATCTTACGTTGAAGGAACGGATGAGAATGCTATCTGGTTCATCGCGAACGTAAGTGTTTGTTTATAAAAGGAAAAGAACAAAAAGAGAAAAAGAAAAAAAAAAGCAGTGTTCTGTTTCTTAATCCTTTGTGTTATTTAAGTGAATTTGATTTTAGGAAGTAATTATGTGAGTTTTGGTATCAGGTGTTGCGTTGAGGCGGCCGTTGTCAAAGAAGCTCACTCTGCAAAGGTATGTATATGCTAAGAATCTAGCTACTTACGTTGGTAACTAATATTTTTTTTAGCTTTTTAACATGTCACTTTCCTACCCTCTGTCTCAATTGCATGTTGTTGGAGGCTCTCTTTCACTTTCCACATCAAAATAGGCCGGTGGACCTTTCATATTGAAGGTGGGGCTCACACCATGGACTGTACATATAAACGATGGGGCCCATTGATGATCTTATGTTAACGTGGGTTCACGTATAACCCACTTAAAAGGTGGGGTCTACATGATAGACGGTCCACATCAAAGATAGGCTTGAAGCTGACCCAAAATGATGGGTGGCCCATATTGAGGTGGCCCCACATGATGGATGTTCCGCATCAAAGGTCCGCCCTTATGATGAATGACCCATATCCATGGCAAGCCATTGAAGGTGGGTCCACATGATATGGAAAGTCTACATGAAAGGTGGGCTCCACATACTGGGTAATTAACAATGGTCATGAGCATCACATGATGGACAGTCCACATCAAAGGTCGGCCCTGACAACGAGTGACCAATATCAAAGGTGGGCTTTACATGATGGACAATTCACATCAAAGATGGGCCCCACATGATGGATAATAACATTGATGGGGCCTACTTGATGGATGACCAACAATATTAAAGGTAGGCCTACATAATGAATGGTGCACATGAAATTTCAAGCGACAGTGATAAATGGCTCAAATCCAAGGGGATCATATAATAGACGACCCACATCAAAGGTTGGCCCACACAATGAATAGTCCACGGCAAAGGTTGGCCCCATATGATGAATGATGGATGTGAATGGTGAATAGTCCATGTCCAAATCGGATGCCCTAGAATTGAGGTGGCGGCATCCAATCCGGTTGGGAGAGAAGAAAAACTTGAATGTTTTGACGTGTGGAACATAATTGGACCTAACATAATGAATATGTTAGATCCACACCGTTCATCCATTTTTCTGGATCATTTTAGGTCCTAAACCCAAAAAATGAGGCAGATTAAAAGCTCAACTGAACCACCTATGTCTTCTGTCCAAAACTTCTTGGGACCAAAGAAGGTTCAGATTGAGCTGATTTTTGTGTTTTCCGTTCATTAAGGTTTGTGTGACCTTATGAATAGGTTAGATGGAAATTAAACCTTAAGGTAGGCCCTAGAAAGGTTTCACCGGTAGTAGTTCAATTTTCACTTCTTTCTGTACTGTGCTCCAATTGAGCTTCGCATTTGCCTCGTTTTGAAGTTCATGCCCAAAAATGGTCGGGAAAAATGGATGGACGGTGTGGATATAACAGGTAGGGCCATAGAAGTTTTACACGGTAAAACATTTCGTTGATGCGTTATGGGGTAATTGCGGGAAGAGAAATTAGGTGTGTACTAAAGTGGAATTACGTAAATGTCCCTATGGGATATCCCCATGTATTTTCATCTTTTGCATTTTTTTTTGTGTCTGATGGTATCAGCTGCTGTGGACCAATAGAAAGGGTAGGCACAGGAATCCCCTGTGCTTTCAACACAGACGATCTACACATACACACACATGCTGTCGATTTGAATTTTCACTTTTCCTCTTCTTCTTTTTTTTTTCTTTTTTAATCTTTTGGTTCGTTAATCGCGTGTGCCGCTCTCCAATTGTTCGTGTCGGGCCCAGGAAAACGGCTTTCTACTAGGCAGTTTGGACCGTCCAGATTAATCGGGGCCCACCCTTGTGCTGATCGGGCCCCTGAATGCCAAAAAATTGTTAATGGGGGCCCAGCAGATCTGGACCATTCGAATCGATCAGGTCCCGCCCCTGTGTAATGGGAGGTCCTGATGAGATGATAAATGGGTCATATGGCCCAGCAGAAATCCAATTTCTCCTGGGTCTTCCTGCTGACTTCCCGATGTCTACTGAGATAAGGTGGTGTCGTGACACGGTTTGACTGGTGACCCCAACACCTGCCAGCTAGCAGGTGTGAAAGCTATGTGGCCCCACCATAATGTATGTATTTTATCCATGCCATCCATTCATTTTGCTAGCTTAGTTTAGGGAATGAGCCCAATCATGAGGTAGATCAAAAGCTCCAATAGACCACACCACATGAAAAAGCGGGGAGAATGATGTTCACCATTGAAACTTTCTTAGGGACCACAGTGATGTTTATTGGTCATCCAACCTTTTCATTCCTGACTGTTTCATGTGGTGTGGTCCACTTTAGCTTTATATCTGTCTCAGTTTTGGACTCATGCCTAAAATGAGCTGGAACGGGGAGATAGACAGCATGGATAAAACACATACATCATGGTAGGGCCTGCAGAGCTTTCACACCAGCTAGCTGGCTGGTGTTGCTCACCAGCCAAACCCCGGATCCACCAAGATGGGTGGGACCCTCACTGTGAGGCTCACAATGATATATGTGCCTTTAAATCCACAATGTCCAAACCAATCTGACAAGGGTCACCCCATGCACATCGTTGGATCTGGGCATGTGGCCATTCTGACTGGACCATCCTGATGTTGGCCCATTTCTATTTGATTGCACAACCCTAGCTAGTTTTGGTATGCGCCTGCAATTTTATACATACCTGAATCGTTGATGGTCAATCTTGTTCGGATTGTCGTGCTTTTTGTAGCAGGTCATCGTGCCTCGCTATGGCAAGGAGTCATCGCAGGCTTTCTCAAGCCGTGCAACAGTGAAATTAGCGGTTGCAGATCCACCATTCATCCGTTCTGAAAGTGGGGCCGGGATGAATGATCCGTTCCATTGTAGGTAAGATTGGTTCGCCTGTGTATGTCCGTGTACCCATTGAATCACCACTTTTTTCCTGTGATGTGGTGTGGTCCGCAAGGTGGCCCCATCATTAGGGCCGCACCTAATTTGCTCTATTCACTGGCCTGACTTGTAAGCATACAGAGGGAAGTAGATTCGGTCCAGTTGGGGTAACACTAAGTTTTGATAGGCTGTGACCTGTCACCATTTCATTGGTCTACCAGACATGACCAAATATATGAATTTGGCTCATCTGTTCAGCTTCAACAGGATTTTCCTGTTTGTGCCTAATTGGTCCAACTCAGCACACATCAGTACTGGCTCCATTAAATGGAGCTGGACTAACCAGGTGATCGGCAAACAGAAAAATCTTAGTGAAGCCGAGCAAACGATCTGGACTCCCAAATATATACTTCACTGAGGCGATGGTCCACCTCTGAAAAACATCTCAATGCTAAGGAAAGGACACCACATCACGGATTAAAGGACTTCGTGTTACCCTAGCCTGACTGGACCTGCTTCCCATGCAAAGGGCTGCCCGCCTTAACTCATTGCTACGTCTAACAAATCCACCCTATCCATTTGTTCAGTGTGTCATCGTATTATCACAATGGGTCATAAAAGTCAGTCGAAACCACAAGTGAGGTGGGCCACACCTAAGTGAAAGGTGTGAAATCATGCCTATATACTCTAAACTCAAGTGGTGTTGCCTACACAAGTCTCGGAATTTACTCAATTTTAGGAAATCCATTTTGGTGTAGTGCGTTATACAAGTGGAATGGATTTCTTGTAGACAGTGGTACCACACAAATATAACAAATATATGCTTGCTCCAAAACTTTTGTGCCTACCATAACTTTTTAATGGCCAATCATTACTGTTTCGTATGGTGGGGTCTACCTGAGATTTGGATCTACTTCAATTTTTGCAGCATGCCGTAACATAAAAAGCGTAAATGCAAAGCACATACATCAAGGTGGGCTCCACAATCAGGGATCCCACCTCTTTGCTTCTGAGGATCCACCGAAGCTGCACCCATGGTTTTTGGACAGGGTCGCTCCTTCAGTAGATCCCAGATCCACCGAGGTTTGTGAATCCGTGAATGTGGGGCTCCCTTGATGTATATCTTTCATCCTTCCGTCTGTTGTAAATCGATGATTTTGTTCCTTTAGATTTGATATCTAATGAGCAGTTGGTATCTTTTACATGTTGAGAACTTATTGAATATCTTCTATTTAAATATATGTTATTAATGGTTCGTTGGATTCACCTCTTAGAATGTCTACTTCCCGATTGGCGGCACCAGATATGGACCACCCTTCCTCTTTTAGTCCACCTCGCGACCGGGACCTCAATTTAGTAGGGTGGTGCATTGGTAAGGGATCAATGAAAATAGCAATGCAAATAGGTCGCTTTGTAATGAGCAATGTGTCGCCCCTATATCTTTCCTGGAATCAGGTTCCAGCCCAAGTGCTTGATAAACTTTGGTGTCTTATTCAGGTAATGTTTGAAGACTCAATTTGTACATTTAATTTAAATAATCTAATTATATTACATAATTTGACTTGTTTGTTTGACTTATTCACAGAACCAGTTCGGTATCACCAATGATAATCGCGACTATTGTATGAAAAAAGCGAATAAAGCTTGGAAAGATTGGAAATTTAGATTAAGAAGGGACTATTGGTTGTCCGGTGATACAGACGTGGAACGCAAAATGAATAAGCGCAACAAGTATATCAAGCAAGAAGATTGGGAAAAGTTTGTCGACTTGACGACAGTAAGGCAAGAGAAAAGTAAGAAGTTCAAGGAACTTCGCAGCATGATTAAGAGCCCACGGATAATTAGAAAAAAGGAAGTGGTGAATAAAGCTGAAGGAATGGTAAAGATTTTGACCCATATAGAATTTACCTTCTTTGTTTTCTTCAAAGTGAAAATTATGTTTATAAATTAGTTTTTAATTTTACAGAAGAAACAAAAGACGGATGCTAATGCGCTTACCAAAACCGATACGAGAGCTAACTGTAGCGCTCAAACACCTAAAGCGGCCACAACCATAGTAAGTGACTATAGATTTATTTAATTTATTTTTTATTAATATAAATTTATATTTTTTAGCAATTTTTTATTTTATTTTGTGGGCATAAATAAAAAACATCATTGCAACTGATCCTACATTTGGATAGAGAAATATAGAGCATTATGTCGTAGCAGTGATAACACATTTTATTAGAGTAGTTTTTTAACATCAATTTCATATAAATTCTAGTTTTAATAAAAATATTATTTTTTGCATAGGTTTTTGAAAAAGATAGGAAAGGTGGTGTGCATGTTATGGGAGAGGGGATCACGAAGACTTCTTTACGTCTTTCAGCTCCTTTTCAGAGTCGATTAGAACCAATAGAGAATCGGCCATCTACAGGGTCACCCTTTCAATACAAAAATGAAAGTTATGCTCGAGTATGAATTTTCACAACTTTCATCTTGTAGTTAACGTGATTTTTTATTTCTAACTTTGAATTATGATATTATATATTTAATGATTGGACTGAATCTTAATTTCTTTAATTGTTAATAGGGAAAACACAAATCATCAAATCTTGTGAACCGAAGGGACCCAAAACCGATACCAACATTGTCTCCCACCCCACGTATGTTTAATTGTAGGAGGTGTTACTTAAAAAATTATCGGTAGAGTAAGACATATGCAAGCGGATTGTTGGCTCAGACGAAAGACCCAAAATCAGAGTACTACAAGGTCTATATCGAGGAGATCTTTGATATGACTATGGAGTTACAGGATAAGGATCTTCCTGAGGGGATGACGTTTGCAAATGTAGATATAGGAGCGTTGATTAGGTGGCCTAGGTCTATGACAGTGATTGTATAAATGATTTGAATAGGTGTTTGGAGGTTTGGATGGGTGTTTGTGTTGGATTGGTGCTTGTATGAGATGGGTTTTTGTATTTGATTTGTTTGAGGTTTTGTGGATCGTGCTACGCTGGTATTCAATCACTACTATTGTCCTGACAGCTTGTGCCACTGATTGCCACTGCACTCCCCAAGGATGTTACTTGTGCATTCCTCTGTATGCTATTTTCAGTGTCTTCCTGCTCCTAGTCCCTTTTTCGGCATTTTTGCACCTTTCGGATTGATCTGTCATGCTTCCAAGTTTGGTTCAAATTCCCTCGCTTACACCAGGATGTCCTTACGGAGGCATTAGTGATTGGAGTTTGTGGGTTAGTAGTACTCTGGACCCACAACCCTTCATTGACGAGGTTCATTGGTGGGGTTAACGAGGTTTTTCCATAGGATCTTTATGTATCTTTTCCAGTTTTTACTAGCATACGCTTAATATGTTTTTGAATTTGGGGTGTATATGTGTATAGAGGCATTGTCAAGTCCAATCAGTCGAACAAATAATTTCTAACTTATTAGTTCATGGGCCATCTAACCCGTTTAATAGATTGGCACCACTATAAGGAGCTCTTTATGCAAAAATCGGGCCCATCCGCTCATAAAGTGGACCACACCATAGAAAACAATGTCATTGATAAATAATTAAATATAACTATCCACTCATCAGGTGGACACTTGTTTTTTATTTATCAATGACATTTTTTTCTATGGTGTGGTCCACTTTAAGAGTGGATGGGGCTGATTTTTGCATAAAGAATTCTGCCTGGTGGGTCCAATCTATTGAACGGATTGGATGCCCCATGCAATCAGGAGATTGGAAGTTATCCACTGGGAGGATCATAAACTGAGGTCCAATCGGGTGGACTCAAGTCCGTACACACAATTTTGGTCTCCTATGCACAAGGCTGCACAGAACGTATATGTGAGCTCCCCTATGAACCGTTCGAATACATTCACGATTGGGATTCCACGTGGAGAATGAGTCTAAAAAATCTCTCCCAAATCGTGACTCGCGCACAAAGCGAGACTCCCCACGCGGATGAAATTGAATTGTTTTTTCTTGCATTGATTAAACTCAGGTTGGGCCGATTATGAATGTATGTGGTTTATCCACGCTGTCCATCCATTTTTCCAGGCTGAGCCCAAAACTGTAGCATATCCATAGCTCAAGTGGACCATACCATAGGAGAGTGTGAATAATGATTTCTACCGTCGAAACCTTTCTAGGGCCCACAGTGATGTTTATTTGTCATCCAACCTATAGATAAGATCACACATATATGAATGAAGGAAAAACACAAATATCAGCTTGATCCAAGACTTCTACGGCCTTCAGAATTTTTCAGCGCTAGACAACAATTCACACTGTTTCCTGTGGTAATGTTGTCCACTTGAGCTTAAGATATGTTTCATTTTTGTGCTCAAGGCCTATCTGATAAAATGTATGAACGGAGTAGATAAAATACATAAATCATGGTGGGCCCATAGACAAAATACTAACATGCATGGGCTGGCAATTTTTTTTGCAAGTAAATATGTCATTCTTGGCCGTGGAGCTACGCCCATGACGCCATTATCTTGGACCTCTAAACTATGGAACCACTTGTACAAATTTCTAACTTAGAGCTGGACACGAGTCCAGTTCGAGTCGAGCTAGGCCAAGCTCGCCTCAGCTCGACCCAACCATAACCCAAGCTCAAGCTCAACTCTACTCGTTCATCAAGATCACACATCAAGCTCACAACGAGCCAAGTCGTGCTGAGAACCTAGGATCAAGTCGGGTATTCAAGTGAGTTCCAGTTCTATGATTTTTTTTTTTAATCGGATTAAAATCATGAAAATGATAAAATCAACATTGTTTGTTCCTTGTTGGAGTCGTGGTAAGTACAGTGGTGCATAAAAAGTTATTACAACTTACAATTTAACACTTAACAATTGTTCATTGTTACTACAAAACTTCGAACCCATTCATCAACAACTTGTCAATATGGTTCATATGATGAGCTCCTTCTCAACCGGCAGATAAGAGAGTTATCACCTTCATCTGAATCAGATCCATCAGCATCGCTTTCGTTGTCCCATTCAGATATATGCATTCAGATATATGGGTTTTATCCACACAGCTCATCAATTTTTCCATATAATTATAGAGTACAAGTCCAAAAAATGAGGCAAATCCAACTTGATCATAAGGCCATATGGGCCTGGATGAACGAAATCCATAAATATTAACACTCCCAAAAAGTATTCCACGTAGGTGTTTAATCCCCACCCATGTGGTTCACTTATGTCTTACATCGTGGATTAGCCTCATTTATGGGCTTGTAACCTAAAAAGATATGGCAAAATGTACGGATGGTGCGGATAAAACCCAAGTGCGGATTAGATGTTACCCCGGAACAGCTTAGCGGGTGATACCCTAACCGTGTGGGGGCCATCTTAATGTATTTTTTTTTTTATATCCACGCATATATGGATTAGCCTCATTTATGGGCTTGTAACCTAAAGAGATATGGCAAAATGTATGGATGGTGTGGATAAAACCCGAGTGTAGATTAGATGTTACCCGGGGACAGCTTAGTGGGTGATATCCTAATCGTGTGAGGCCCATGTTAATGTATTTTTTTATACATCCACGCCGCCCATCTATTTTTTCATCTCATTTTACAACTTGATACCAAACCCTAAGAATATTCAAATCTCAGGCGGACCATACCACTAGAAACAATGATTAATAATCATTAAAAACTTTTGTGGGCCACACTGATATTTATATTTTCCCTTCATCCATATCTTCTTGACATTATCAACAGGTTAGATTGCAAATAAACATTAAGATGGGCTCCTTGAAAATTTTAATGGTGGGGCACTCAATCACCATTGTTTTTAGTGGTATGGTCCACTTGAGACTTGGATCTACATAAGTTTTGGTACTTGTGGATGCCGTCCCACGCTCGTGCGTATGTGTGCCCACTTTTTCTTTTTTTTATTTTGGTTCTTTGTCAAATGTATTTAGAGTGGGGTGCATGGTTGCAATGATTTGTTCACTTGGCTTTGATTTGCCTTGGTTGTTCATAACGTTTCCAAGGACGACTGAATGAAGTTCTTGGACTCGATATCTTTAACGGAATCACCACTAGCCAAAAAGAAGCCTCAGAATCTATGGTCGGCTAGGACCCATAGAAACGCCAGAATGACGAGGGTGTTGGAGTCTCAAAAGTTGGTATCCTCCAAACAAATGAAATGGATACGTACTTTGAGAAAATCCCATAAAATACCATCCAACACACCTAAATATCAAGATTTGCAAAAGATCCAGTACTTAGTTATTTTTCTCCAATGGGCCCCACGAATTACCTTGATCAGAAACGTCCAAAATCAAGCGAACACCTTCATTATGAATTATAATAAGCAGCACATGAGCATTTGTAAAAAAAAAAAAAAAAGAAGAAGAAGTCCCGCAAACCCTTCGTTTTGCAAAACCCAATTTGCGCAGACGACAAGTCTGTCAACGCACCCATTTTATTCCGCTTGACGCACTCTTAAATTAATGAAAATTCAATAAATATTTCAAAATGTATTTCACCTCTGACGCATCTGAAAAATAGCTTGACGTATCCGAAAAATACCTTCGAAGCATCCACAAATTCAGTAAATCCAGAACTTCAATTTCGGGGTGCATTGGACCTTGATGCATCCGAAAAATACCTCTAACGCGTCCATAAAATAGCTCGACGCGCCCATAAATTCACCATAAATCAGAAAATCATTTTTTGGATGCATTGGACCCCACGCACACAAAAAATAACTCGACGCACCAAAAAATTCAGCATATTTCAGAACTTCATTTTGAGATGCGTCGGAGCTCCCACGCACCTATTTTTGGGGTGCGTCGAAGGCTTTTTGGGGTGCATCATATGTGGCAGCCCCTCATTAGTTGTTTTTCGATATTTTTGGGTATAAATACCCCCTTGCACTATTTAATTGTACAGAGAGAGAGAGAGAGCTATTATCCCATGGGTACTTGGGATTTATCACTGGAAACTCTCGTCGGAATTCCTTTTCGACCGCCGGAAAACTTTTCCGGTCACGAAAATTCTTTTATGACCACCAGTATTTTCCATCGAAAAACTACTTTGACCAGATCACCGCAAGTCCGAATTCCACAAAAATGCAAGTGTGGTTGCGCACCCACAAATTCAGTGAATAACCTCAGGATGCATCGAAGTTCGACGCATCTGTAAAATGGTCTGACGTGTCCGAAAAATAATCCGATGCATCCATAAATTTGACATAATCATACAATTATTTTTGGGATGCATTGGACTTCCACGCATCCGAAAATTGTCCCACGCACACGAAAATTTAACATAATTCGGATAAGTATTTTTGGGATGCATTGACTCCCACGCACCCGAAAAATGGCCCATACATCCATAAATTCAACAAAAATCAAGCAACTAATTTAAGGGTGCGTTGAAGTCCCATGCACCCATAAATTAGGTCCCACGCACCCAAAAAATTAGCCAATTTCATAAAATATTTATGGGTATGCCGTACTCAATTTTAAGTATTTTCGGGCCCTATTTGAGACTATTTTGGGTATTTCGAGCGTTCCGGACGCAATGGAGTGGTCAAATGATCATTCCGAGACCTCTAAATGATCAGAATCGCACGTCTTCGAAGTTTGACCTGATTTAACACAATGGAATGAAATAACTTCTCGGAAAGAAGTCGCTAGCATCCAGGATTGTACAAATGTATCGTTATTCACATATACTGCAAGATATGATTCGATTAGGGTCAAAAGTTAGACAAACGATATTATGATTATCACAATAAACCATATCAAAAAGTTTCAATTCTTTACAAAGCAATTGTTATGACTTGCCACAACACAACGGTTGATGCCCTACCCATTCAAACGGCATCCGTCGGTTAGACTGCTCAGGTATATACAACTACGAACCGGTCTTCTCGATGTCGCCTGTCCAAACATGACAGCTGCAGACCTAGAGTCGTACCCTCTAAGTTAAAAACCCTGACAGTCTTTGCCCAAATCTCCGATTAAAACATGGGACATAAACATCTGACTAATAAAAAGATGGTTCAATCAATAATAAAACAAATATAGGTCTCTATGACCACAAACTCTAAGACCATAGTCCCCGCTGACTAGTCTTCTGCCTTTTAATCAAGGGTCATCGATCATTCGATGTAATTAAGAGCTCGTGCCAGATCATAGCCTGGAATGTAGAAGATCTCAGAATCTCTGGAATAAAATTCGTCTTGTGATATCTCTTCTTATGTATCTTTTTGTGAATGCTTGTGATTGTCAATGAATGTTTCCACTACTCAGAACCCCAGAGCAACAATCCACAGAAAATGTCCTTATAACATTTTCAGTTCTAACAGAGGGTATTCTAAAGAACCCCTGGACTTTAAATAACTCCAAGTTTTGTAAGTTTGGTCTCCACCATGGATTCGGGGTAAGAGCCCCCAGTTACAAAAGGGGAAGGTGTTAGGCACTCCCTTATCGCCCGTGCAACACATGGTCTCTACTTTATGAGGCTTAACAATTTTTTGAAAATTCTGAAGAGCATCTAAACCTGTAAGGTTAGGTCATACTTTACAGGCTTTTTAGGGCCCGAGTAGGAAAAATAATGAAAATACAGCAGTGAGATAATAGGGTTAGGCTAAACTTCACAGGCTTTTTAAGGCCTGGGTCAGCAAAAACAGAAAATAAGTGAAAGCAAAAATAAATCGTGAGTGGGTGTAGAGATGTGGTGTGTAGGGAATGTTCGAAGTGGAATACGGTTTGATTTCAAGATGTGAGAAGGAAAAGGGGGAGTCAAACACCCTTTCTCATGGAAAATCCAAGGGATGATTAGACCTCCCAGATCTTGACCCTACTCGTTAACTTTGACTTTGAGGACGTTGCTTTGGGCTTACTGACGAAGAGTGAGCATGCACTTTGAGGTGTGAGAGGGAAATGGGGAAGTCAGACACCCCTTCTCATAGAAAAGACAGAGGATGGTTAGACGTCCCGGGTTCCCACCCTACTCGATGCTGCTTTTGACTTCTCAATAGAGAAAGAGATAAAGACAGAGAGATTCAATCACTAGAGTATGGTTTCAAATGTAAGGAGCTTCGCTGAAGTTTTTTGTCGATGTCTCCCGCTCCTTCAGAATTTTCTCTCTCCATCCGCTCACTATTGATATTGTCGTGCCCTCGGTTCGTTCATTGGGTCTCACTTAAATAGACAATCCTAAGGTAATGAGCGAGACAATTCGATAATTTCTCACAAGTGTGGAGCACACACGTGGCAATTTTCCACAATAAATCGGAGCTTCGGAGCAGCCACACGGCGTTCATGTGATGATCGGTGCGTTGATTGGCTTGGGGCATGATGCCAAACAAATGTATGCGTCCTAGCCCATAAGGACCATGCGGACTTGACGTCATCCCTGCCTTCCTCCATTATATCACTGACAATCCCTCGTGAGTGCGGTAGTCAAATACGAGCTCGACAGCGGGTATAGGTGGTTAAGATGGGTAGTGGCAGCCCGCCAATGACCACTATATGACCATTTGCATGTGCACGGTCATATAGTGGTCATGCTCATACTTTTTCTTCTTCTTCTTTTTTTTTTTTCGTTTTTTTATCTTTTTGTGCGTCTCCAGTGGTTTGAGTTGCTATTTGCTCTCATACACCACATATGCCCTCACAGTCGCATGTTGAGCCTCCAGGCCGATCCAAACCGTTCATCACCTCGAGGACGCGTATTTAGCCGTACAAAAAACTTGTTTTCCACCAACTCAAAGTCAACGAGTGGTTCACATGCTTGGTAAAGGTGGGGTGTCTACAATACTCCATCATCAAATGGGATGGAGAAACAGATGGACGGAGTGGATATGCAAAATATCATCCATGTGGTAACACCTAATTCGCTCCCATAAAACCCATACATTGCTGGCAATTTTTTATTGTAATAGCCCTTAGGTCTTACCAATCTAACAAAAAGTCCAATTTCTTGTGAGGCTCATCTCTTTTAACTCCCATACAATAAATTTCAAACTTTTGTGTCCAAAATGCCCCTCTGACAACCTGTTTTTCTATGGATCGCACTTAAGACTTTCAAGGAAAATTCACAATGCTCAGGAGAGACCCAAAGTGTTTAAGAGGAATCCAACCCCCTAGGGGGAGCCACAATGCTCAAGGGGATCTAAACCCTCGGGTGAGATCCACATTGCTTAGGGGGGATCCGCAATGCTAAGGGGAGATCCACATGCTCAGGGGGGACCCATAGTGCTGAGGGGAACTCATAGTTCTTAAGGGGTATCCATAGTGTAGCAGGTGGTTTGAGGGGAATTTTCGATTGAAAAGTTCACAATTTCTCGTGGGGGGCTAAAAAGGATGGGCCTCATGAGAAATTGAACTTTTTGTTAGATTGAACAGACCTGTGGGTTATTATAGTAAAAATCCCACATCAATGTAGCCCCCCAAAGCCCTGTCAGTTCCTAGATGCTGCCTGTAAGGGGTGGTAACCAATCCGTGTCCCCACGTGGAAATGGATTGCGTGGTGTCTGAACTCCATGATGGATTGACGTCAACAAGTTCTGTGGGCCCCATCATATTGTATGTGTTATATCCTCACCTTTCATCCATTTCAAAAGATCATTCTAGGACATGAGCTCAAAAATAAGGCAGATCTGAAGCTTCAATGTATCACACCATAGAAAGTAGGGGGGATTGAACTCCTACCATTGAAAATTTTCTTAGGGGCCATAGAAGCTTTGGAAAAATATGATATTTGTTTTTCTCCTTCATCCAGGTCTGTATGACCTAATGAACACATTGGATGACAAATAAAGATCATGGTGGACCGTAGGAAGGTTTCAACAGCTGGAATGACAAATAAAGATCATGGTAGACCTTAGGAAGGATTCAACTGCTGGAATTAGTGTCCCCACTATTTTCTGTGGTTAGGTCCGCTTGAGATTTAAATCTGTCTCATTTTGGAACTCATAACCTAAAATATTCTTGCGAAATGGAAGGACGGTGTGGATATAACACATACGATGATGGTGGGCCCGCAGAACTTGATGGCGTCATCACACTATCGATGTGGGTGGTGCGGGCCACACCATGCAATCCGCTTCCTCCCCATGTTTCTTCGCAACCAAAAGTAGAGCTCGAATTAGGTACTACTCCCACCAGGACGTAATGGGAGACAGACGAGTACATGACAAATTGGAATTAGTGAAGAGCAGGTGGGGCCCGCACCTCAGTTTGCTGATGTGACAGGTTTGTCAGCGCTTCACCAATACGAAGGTGCGAGCCCCTGCTTTCCACCAATACCGACCTGCCACGTACCCGTCCATCCCCGCGGTGTCGGGCGTAGTTTGAGTGGATCCCCCAATTCACCGAGGTCGGTAGATCCCCAACTGTGGGGCCATTGTGATGTGTGTTCCTTACATCTACACTGCCCATACATTTTTAGAGCTTATTTTAAGTCATGATCCCAAAAATGAAGCAGATCCAAATCTTAGGTGGACCATACCACATGAATCAGTAGTCATTGAATCTCCACCGTTAAGAACTTCATGGGGGCTACTACAATGTTCATTTTCCATCTAACCTGATGACAAGGTCACAAATACATGGATGAAAAGAGCACACAAATCTCAGCTTGAATCAAAACTTTTGTGGCCCACGAGAAGTTTTTAATTGTTGAGTACCATTGTTTACTGTAATATGGCCCCCCTGAGATTTGGATCTACTTCACTGTTTGGATCATGCTCTAAAATAAGTTTTAAAAGTGGATGAACAGCGTGGATGTAAGACACACACATCACACAGTATACTATACGGTCAGGGATGCACCCACTTGGGTGGATCCTGGGATCCACCGAAGCCGCGCCCCGCTGCGTTCTGGTGGGGGTAGGGAGCGAATTAAGTGTTATCCCGGAACAGCTTAGTGGGTGTTACCCATACCGTGTGGCCCACATGGATATTATTTTGTATATCCACGCCGTCCATCCGTTTCTACATCTTATTTTAGGATGGTAGTCCAAATATAATGCAAATCTAAATCTCAGGTGGACCATACCACTGGAAACAGTGCTGATTGAGTGCCCACCATTAAAATTTCCAGTGGGGGTAATACCTAATCCATGCTCGCGAAAGTAATGGGCGCCGGTACGCAGGTGGGCCCGGCCAATGGACTATCCCCGAATCCCGCGCACACGTTCAGGTGGAATCTCCTCGCGCAGGTCGCCATCACTAATTTCTCTTCCTCGAGAAGGCCAAAAGTCCCCTTCCTCGCTATTCCTAAGTCCCAAATTCCATCCTTCCCCACAAATAAACCGCTCCTAGTTCCGATCAATCACTCGCTCCTCTTTTCCTCTTCGATCCTTCTCCACAAACCAAAAGAAAGGGCAAAAGAAAACCCTTCTCTCTCTCTCTCTCTATTTAAAAGAAAATCCAGAGAATGCCTTGTGCATTTAAAAATACCTCTTAAATCTCAGTCGGTACAACCCCTTCTTATGAGTTTGATTTCGACCTTCGGAGCCTTAACTCGCAAGCATGGGTCTGCTTTCTACTGCCGTTATGGTGAAAAGGGAAGACGGTAGTGAAAACTTTCCAGTAGTCCCTCCGGGGTTTTCAGCTTCCGATTCGACGCCAGCTACGGTCAAGCGCAAAGTTAGTGGCGATGATAAATCTGCAGTAGATGATGTCGACCATCTTCCCTTAAAGCAACGGATGAGAATGCTGGATGTTGGTGGGGTATCTTGTTCATCGCTGGGCATTGAGTCAAGAAGAAAAATTCCAACGTTAGTATTTGGTTTTCATAAAGAAAAAAAAGAAGTGTTCTGATCTTTAATCTTTTGTTTTATGTAGTGAAATGTGCGGAGTAGATTTTAGTAACTTATGTGAGGTTTGGTCGCAGGTATTGCGTTGATGAGGCCGTCATAGAAGAAGCTCGCCCTTTGAAGGTATGTATATATGTATATGCTTAGAGTCCTTGTATGCTTTTCATGAGTTTAAGAGGAAATGGAGAAAATCCTATTTGAATTGGTGGTTTGGAGCCTGCATTTCTTGCTGGTGGGAGTCCAGCCTTTGACGATCCAAATGGTTAGTCTGGTGGAGCCCACTATGGATGGCCGTTGCTATAGAACGCTGCCCCATTAGGTTTTCTTTCTGTTTTACTTTTGCATGCTGTTGATTTGAATTTTCCATTTCCTGCTTTTTCTATTTGGTTCGTTGATTGCCTGTGCCGCTGTCCAATTGCTCGTGTCGGGCCTCGGCAAATCAGCTTTCCGCTAGTCAGTTTGGGCCGTCCAGATTGATCTGGGCCCACCTTGTGCTGATCGGCCCCGGACTGCCAAAATTTTGTGAAGTGGGGACCAGTAGATTTGGACCATTCGAACTGATCTGGGCCCGACCCTGTGCTATTGGAGGCCCTGATCTGATGTTAAAGGTGCCAAATGGGCTCATATGAAATCCGATTTCTTCTGGGCTGTTCTGCTGACAGCCCGAGGTCTACTGAGATGAGGTTGTGTCATATGAAAACGGATGCAGTTAGGCTCTAGTGACCACAACATCAACTAGCTAGCTGGTGTCGAAGCTCTGTGAGCCCATCATGATGTATCTGTTTTATCCACACCGGCCATTCATTTTGCCTGTTCACTTTAGGGCATGGGGATCCAAATTCAGGTGGACCACACCAAAGGAAACAGTGGGGATTTAATGTTTACTGTTGAAAACGATTTGGGGCCCACAGAAGTTTTGGATGAAGCTGATATTTGTGTTTTTCCTTCATCCAGGTTTGAGTGAACTTATCAATATAGGTTGGATGGCAAATAAACATTACAGCAGGGCCTAAGAAGTTTTTGATGGTGGACATTCAGTCAATTCTGTTTTCCTGTGGTGTGATCCACCTGAGATTTGTATTTACCTCGTTTTTGGGATCATGCCCTAAAATGGGCTGGCAAAATGAATGTACAGCATTGATAAAATAAATACATTATGGTGGTGTCCACAGGGCTTTGACACCTGCAAGGCTAGCTGGTGTTGGGGTCACCATTCAAATTGCGTTCTCAGACAATACAGAGTGAGTCCCTTGGGATAGGATATCTTCGCATAGGGTCATTCTGTCTCGATGAGCCTGATGTGGGGCCTGCTTCTATCTGTTTGCACAATCCCTAGTGGAAGCGGATCGCGTACTCCCGATCGGACAATAAGCCGTCTCGAGGGCTACTGTGGGTCCCACCGTGATGTATCTATTTATCCATGCCGTTCATCCATTTTCTCACATCATTTTAGGGAGTGAGCCCAAAAATGAGGCAGATCCAGGGTTCAAGTGGACCACACCAAATAGTGAGCTTGGGTTGCATCAAAATGCACAAAACATAAAATGCAAGAGTCATCTCTGGTGTGGTCAAATAGTGAGCTTGGGTTGCATCAAAATGCACGGCATGGATACACAGATACATCACGGTGGGCCTCACACGAGCCCGGGTCGGACAACTTATTGTCGGATCAGAAATCAGACGCAATCCGCTTCCATCCCTAGTTTGCATTGCAATTTTTCACCTACCTGAATTGTTGATGCTCACTCTTGTTGCTGATCCAGGTTGCCGCGGGAGGCGCCCTTCCAGTTGCAGATCGAGCATACATTCGCTCTGAAAGTGGGGCCCGCCTGGTGGGGACAGGGGCCTCGATGAGTCATCCATCCTGTCGGAGGTGAGATCGGTTTGCCTGTTCCACCTGTAGTGTTTTGATGGTGATTACTGTGATGTGGGGATTATCAGGAGCGTTTTTGGCCGTTGTATCGATGAGTCTGATCTTGGGCTGCAAATGAACAGTGTATATATCGTTGCCTGGTCGTTAGTGGGGCCCATCTCATGATGACTGGTGCCTCATGATTGATTTGACCTGTTGGATGTGTGGCCTTCTTGCTTTTGCATGTTCCATTGATCTATTCAATGAAATGACACCATGTCATGGCCTGACAGATATCAGCAATTGTGTGACCTGCCTGGTAATCTCTCTCCATGCAGGGCCCTGCATTAACTGATTGCTGCATCAAACAAATCCTCCCTGACTTTTAAATTTGCCGTCATATCATCACAACTGATCCTAAGGGCCCGACTGGATTGTAAGTTACTTAATATAAGCTACTTATCAGACAAGTAACTAATAATTCAAAAAATAGAAAATCATGTTTGGTTTCCAACATTACACGTAATCATCTCACAAGCCTATTTGTATGGACATATCTGTGGACTCCTTAAACGTCCCAGTTCTCATATGACTTGACTTGGTAAACAAGTTTGATGGCAAAGAAAATCATGTCCATCATGTGGGCCATCCATCATGCAGGGCCCACATTAGATATGGTGAGCGGTAAACAAGTTAGGTAGTAAAGAAAATCACATCCATCGTGTGCGCCCCACCTTTGATGTTGGCCGTCCATCATGCAGGCCTGCCTTGGATATGGGCCACTCATCATTAGGACCGACCTTTGATGTGGACCGTCCATCATGTGAGGCCTACCTTGATATGGATCATCCATCTTGTTGGGCCCATTTGGATGCACCTGCACCATCTAGGGCTGTAAATAGTCAGGTTTGGGGCGGGTTTAGCCAAAACCAGACCCGCCCATTTACTAAATAGGTCTGGGTCCAAATTTTAGACCCATACCATTTTACTAAATCGACGAGTCTGGGTCGGGTCCAAGTCAACCCATCAGACTCTTATTAATGGGTCTGGGTAGAGTAGAGGGAGATCCACCCAGACCCATTTATAAATGGGTCGAGTCTAGATCTAGTATGCAAGCATTTTTACAAGGCTTAAAATCGGGTCTGAATGAGTCTGGGCTGGATGGGTCCCTTGAAACATAGACCAAACTCGCCCACTTACTAAATGAGTTCGAGTTCGGGTCAGGTCGGGTCGGGCCTAATATAAAGGAAACCAGACCCAGACCCAGACCCAGACCCGTTTAGCAACTGGGTCTATTCTTGGACCCAGACTCGTACCATTTAACAAATGGGTCGGCTCTAAATGGGTTGGGTCCAGGTATCCCATCGGGTCCACTAATCCATTTACAGCCCTAGCCACCATCCATTCATTTCCTCACCTTTGTGGACCTCACATATGCAAGTAGTGGAGATAATGACTTCCATCGTTGAAACCTTGTAAGAGTTTATCTCGATGTATTGAATACTCATTGTCCATCTTTTTGCCAGATTATTTTCTTAGACGTGGAGCCACCAGGGAGTGGGTCCCACCAAAAGAAATAGTGATTGTTCGTTGACTATTAAAAACTTCTTAGGATTTGCCATTATAGTATGTTACAAATTCACTCTATTTGGCTTGGGAGAAGCTTCGGTGCCAATGGGAGAGGTTTTGCAAGATGCCCTTAACTCTTCAACTAGTGAGAAAAACTTAAAAAACCAAAATATAAAAACTGAAATACTTACAAAGTTTTCAGCCGATTAAAATTTTTTTAGTAGCTGTTAACCAAACTAACTTATTCAGAATAAGTAACTGAACTGCTACTGTCAACTGAATAAGTAACTTTTTTGGTTGCATCCAAACAGGCCCTTAAATTCCCACCATCTTGATCACTGATTTGTGTAATCACTTGATGCATTCGAATATGCAAATCTGGCAGCCACCTATGTACTCAAAAGCATGCAAATCCAATTTCAAATTTAAGGATTTTGATCATGTATATCAGTCCATTATTTCTTGGCAATCATACCATTTGAATCTGTCACAATTGGTACGTTCTAACTGACCCAAATTCCATTACAAATACATGATGTTTAATAGTCAGCAAGCTGTCCAAAACATGGACCGTTGAATGTCCAAGAATCTGTCCAATTTTTGTTGTCCAATTGATTCAAGATCAACTCAATCCTAGACCATGAAACGACCCTCGAATAGGTCCATTTTGGGCAGCTGGTGGACCCTGTATCTGTCCCCTTTTGCACTACTCTATGGGCCACAAATCCATCTCCAATTGGACCACTAGATGGCCCCAAAATTTGGCTAACTTTGGAACATTGTTTGATCCTTGAAAATTGTCCGTTTTCTAACCATTAAACGGTCCACAGATCAACCTATGGTAGGATTATAAAAAGGCCTATTGCTGGACTGGCGGTATGTGAAGTTTTCCAAAATTTGTACTTTGAACAGTCCTTAAGATATAAGCCTCCAAAAAATCTGTCCAAGTCCGGATTGATTGAACATCTCAAAATATGAACATTATTAGAATGTAGAATGGCCCAGAAAATTGCCCAATCATGCTTATTTTGGGACAGCAGGACCAACCATAATTCTGTCCACTTGGACGGCTTCTAGAGACAGTAAAAAATGTTGACTTTGGACAGTCAATTGGATTACAAATTACCCACCTCTGGGCCAACAATCGGCCATAAACTATATCGACATAAAGACCCTTGGAACAAGCGACTAAACTGTCGGTGGTTGGGGATCGCCCTAGCCCAGATGGTAAATGCTTGGGTGACGCAGGGAGGACGTGGTAGGTTGATCACCGTCTCCCTAGTCGATAGTTCTCGAATCCACGAGAAGAAATAAAAGATAAAAGAGGAAATAAATTCCAAATAATTGATTTATTGATAATTGAATGAATAATAACGAAATTACAATGCATATAAATAGGAAACTAAACCTTAGGTAAAGTATCAGAATCCAACTCCAACTTAAACTCCTAGAAAATACAACTTACTATAAATAGTAAACTTACTATTTATAGAAGTTGTTCAATCCTACTAGAACTCTTGGTTTTCGGCCAAAAATAGAAAGTTTTCAAATGGCCTCAACCACGTTGTTCTACTAATGACCACCCCCCCCAAAAAAAGCCCACAAGTCCGCATGTCTGTCCATTTGAGGACAGCAGTATAGACATGTATAATAGCCCTTTCTACTCTAGGACTCATGACCGTCATCAAATAGTTCTTATTTGGCACATTTTAATAACTACGATTGTCCACATTTAGAAATTTCAAAATATCCACAAAATCTAGACACTATTGGACCATTGATTGGCCCTTCAACTTGTTCAGAATCGGACCATTAAAAAGACCAAACTGGACAACAGCAGTACCCTCTGAAGACATCCAGTTTTCATATTACTTCTCCGAACGTCAATTGATGCCGCCCTTTTTACTGTCAGTTGTAAACATAATAATTTATAGGTGTACAAATTATCGTTTTGAACAAGCCACTAGAAGTCTCTAAAAAACCGTGCCAAAATGAGACTGGAAACTGCCTAGATTACTAGACAGCACCCGCACCCTCAAAACAAGCCCACGATTGACAGTCTTCTGACTGCCAAATTGGGCTGAAATTTTAATCACATTAGGTTCACTTTAGTTGTATGAATCAGTACTTCAAGGACACTTGCACGGTATATACGGTTATTTATTTTTTTGGTTTAATCCAATATGATCTTATTTTTGCATATGACCAACATCTTATGATGCACATGCTCATTATTATTAAAGTTATTATATTATTATTTAACTTTACTATAGGATGCCTCCTCTACGTCTCATAGAGCCATCCCATCAGAGTGACGAGGCTGCACGTGCTCCGGATCAAGCAAATTCTTCTACTGCGAGTAAAGAACAATAACCTTGTTTAAATTTATAACTTAAATATATATGTGTATGATCCTTAAATAATATATTTAATCCTTATCTTATGCATGGTGTTTTTTATAGGTTCTTCTAAAACACATCAGAGACGTGTGCGAGGTAGCACATCATCTTTCACATGCACCAAATCCGTGCCGCGACGCGATCGTGGCTGGGCCTGTGATCTCTCTGCCTTGCATTCCTCTTCTTCCGATTCTTTGATTCTCTGCTCGTTGTCCCATGCTACTCCGCTAATGGCTCGACCCCCACCTCCCATAGATTTGGGGCGTTTCGCAGGCCGAACCGTCAACTTTGAATGTCAAGTTAGTAACTCCATGTTTGCCGACAATGACACCCTCGACTGGCTCACACGAATCGGGTGGAACCCGATATTGAAAGCCGAGGGTAAGGCCAACGCAAAGCAAGCCCGGATGTTCTTCTCCCTAATCCGAAACCCTCGTACAGATCCGTTGGGATTCGACCTCGACTTCAATGGATTCATTACCCACATCGACGTTGACTTCGTCTCGCAAGCACTCGGAGTGCCTCGTGGGACTGTTTTCATCGACGAGAAGAACATTAAGAGACAGGGGAGCCGGGACGAGCGCACCAAGTTTTTGTGTGGCCGACTCACCTCCTGGAGGTCGGATGGCAGTTTACCAGCCACATCGATGCTTCCACCATTCCGCGTCCTCCATCACATTTTCGTCCGAAATGTGTACCCGAGGGTGGGAAACTGTTCAGACTTGACACCGTTCATGGTGGAACTCCTCTATCAGGTAGGCCACGGAAAGAAAGTATGTCTCCCTACGATAGTGTTGCTGAACATCGTGAAGGCGGCGGCCAACACTCGCAAGCTGGGCCTGCCGTATGGCCGCTTGATCTGCAAGTTGGCTAGACGTCAAGGAGTCGACAGCCCTGCCACCAAACCTGAACCGATTACGGTTATTGACAAGGGCCTTCTTGATCGCCTATGCATAGGCGGGAAGCATCGAGAAAAGATTGACACAGAAGAAGTTGGAGAAGAGGAACAAGAAGAAGGGGAAGAGAACGAGGATGAAGACGAGGAGTACGTGGCTTCTCAGAGCCTCGATGAGCAACTAGCCAGGATGAAAGAGCAACTGACTCGTCTGGAGAAGAGGATAAGCAAGACATACAGCATAGTGAAGAAAATTTTGTGCTGCGTTCAGAAGGAAGGAGAGACCCCTCCTCCATATTCGGCCGATGAGTAGTTTAGGGTTTTGTATTTCAGTTTGGATAGTAGTGGTCCTCAGTTGCTTAGCATGTTAGATTTCTTTGATTATGTTTGTACTGGGAACAGTGTAATTTGAGATGGAATTAATGAATGAACTGTTTCCTTTTTTGTTTGATAAATTGTTGAATTGCATGTATTAAATTGGATTGTAGAAATTTGGATAGAAATGCGTAACCCTAGTGCTAGCTTTGACCTATGCCCTGTACCTTAATTTCAAGTCATGCCGCCCAAAACACCCACCTGTTTATTAGGGCCCACTATGATGGGCCACCCGACGATGTTCCCATTTCTTCGAGTGGCCAAGATAGCCCTAGCTCAAGCTAAGACCATGCTAGCTAGCTGCTACCTTTGATGAGCAGCCAGCCGCAACTGAAAATCACACGGCTACACCCGAACCACAATTGGCTACCGGCAAAAGTTAACACGTACCCCTACCACCTGCTACTTAGCCCCAAGTAAGGACATGATGGGGCAAATGTTCCTACTAACACCACCTCATGTATAGGGCTTTCAATGGAGTGGGTAAGATACGAGATCTGATTCGCTCCGAATCTGTATAATGCGGATTTGGATCTTAAAATAGATCCGATTAGTTAAATGGACTGGATTTGGATATTAAAATAGGTCCGATTATTTAAATGGAGCGGATATGGATTCACAGGAATATATCCGAGTTCGATCTGAATCCGATTAAGATCCGACTCATTGTCACCTTACCATATATGTTATATTCATGTTGGCCATCGGTTTTACAAATTATTTTAAGACGTGTCGAGTTGACCATACCATAGTAAATAGTGGGATTGGCATCATTTTTCTACTAAATTAAATATATTATATTACATATTTTATATCATATATTTTTTAGATTTGTAATGGGGGTGGATTCGGACCTAGATCTGGCCCGAATCCGATGGTTATATGGATTTTGGATCAGAAATGGATCTAACAATTTATAAATGGATCGGATATGGATATCACCTTTTGGATCCGAGTTGGATCTGAATCCAATCCGAATCCGTCTACAGATATACGGACTTGGAGCCAGATCCAACTGGATCCGATCCAGATCCGACCCATTGAGAGCCCTACTCATATATGTGATCGGTTTCACAACCCGCTCTGGTCTATCAAGAAAGTTGATGTAAGTGGTTCCGGAAGATGCGACCACCCACCTTCCTGGGATGGCACAAAACACCGTTCATGGGGTTGTTACTCAAACCTTCTTTTTTTCTTTTTTCTTTTTTAACTCAAACCATTGTTGGATGCTATTAAACCGAGGAAAAGTCTCGCTCTAATACTAAGGGCTCGTTTGACATCTCTACTCTAATTTAATAAGAGCTACTCTAATAAACTCTTTTTATTCTAAATCTTGTTTTAAATAAGCTCACAAAAAAAAAAAAAAAAAACACTTATTTGAAATAAGCACGTTTGGTAAAACATTAAAATAAGAACTTTTTTAGGGGTTGTTAATGTTATTTTTAAATCTCATAACAACTATGGTATAAGAGTAATTAAGATGATTGTTTTGGTAGATCTCATCATACATTGTACATGCCCCAAATGGCAAAGGAATGGATGACTACGACCTTCATGTTTTAAGACATTTGGGCCACCCATTATGTCGGACATTAGATGTGGACCCTCCATCATATGAAGCCTACCTTCGATGTGGATCGTCCATCAACCAAACTTTCAAAGTGGGTGGTCCATAATGTGAGGCTTGTCTTGGATGTGGACCATTTATCATTAGGGGTTGACCTTTGATGTGGATCATCCATTATGTGGGGCCCACCAACAATGTTAATTGTCCTTTAAGTAGGGCCCTTCAATGTCTACTACCTATCACATGGAATCCACATTTGATGTGTCCATCGTGTGGGCCCCACCTTCAAAGTGGGTTGTCCGTCATGTGGGGCCCACTTTTGATGTCCACCATCCATCATGTGGGGCGCACCTTCTATGTTGATCATTCATCATGTTAGGCCACTTTGGATATGGCTCGTTTATCATGCAAGACCTTGAATGTGTACTGTCGATTAGGTGGGGCCTACTTGATGTCGATTGTCCATCACAAGGGGCTACTTTGATGTGGGTCATCTATCATGTGAGGCCCACTCCATCCATTATGTGGGGCCCAACTTCAATACTGATTGTTCATCCTGTGGGCCCACCTTTGATGTCAACAGTAAATCACGTGGGCTCACCCTTGATGTCCATCATCCATCTTGTAGTCCCACATTTGACGTCGATCGTCCATCAAGTGGGGCCCACTTAACGTGGATGGTCCATCATGCTAGGCCACACTTTAATGTGGGTCATCCATCATGTGAGGCTCACGTACCTTTGATTTGAACCGTGTATTAGGTGGGGCCACCTTGATGTGAACCATTCATCATGTGGGGCCACCTTCAATATGGGTTGTTCATCATGCAGGCCCACCTTTGATGTCCACCATCCATCATGTGGGTTCCACCTTTGCTATGAACCGTCCATCATGTGGGGCCCACTTGATGTGGATAGTCCATGCCGGCCACATTTTGATGTGAGTCATCCATCATGTGGGACCCACCTTTACTATGAAACGTCCATGATGTGGGGCCTAACTTTTAATATGGGTCATTTATCATGTGGGCCCACCTTTGATGTCAACCTTCCATCATGTGGTCCCACCTTCAATGTCCACCATCCATCATGTGGGTCCCACCTTTGATGTGGGTTGTCCATCAAATGAGGCTACACTTTGATGTGGGGCATCCATCATGTGGGGACCACCTTGATGCGGCTGTGTATTATATGGGGTTACCTTGATGTGTACCATTCATCATATGGAGCCCACCTTAGAGAGATTGTAAACGGAAGAGAGGGGTAAGATGGGAATTGCTTAAAATGTTAAATGACAAAGTTGTTAAAAAAAATTAACACAAAATGTCCACCCACTTAAGCTAAATAAACTCTTAAAGAAAAAGTGACCTCTCCAGTACTTATTTTTTAAGAGTTTTTTTACTAATTTCTAAAAATATAAGGTATACAATTACAGTTTTACAAAATAATCTCTTAACAATCTGTTTTCAAAATAAGAACTTATTTTTTAGAATAACCAAATAAGCTCTTATTAGTAGAGATGCCAAACGACCCCTAGTCGACACATGTAAAAGCATAAAACAATGAGAGAAAGATCATCTTCATCAAGTGATTAAAACCTTGAATCCACAAGGAGAATTTTTTAATCCACAAGAAAATAAAAGAGAAAATTTAAATATTTTATTGAATAATGTGTATAATTTCTTAATTACACAACTAATAAGGCAAACTTAAACCTTATTCGAAATTATCCAAAAATTCTAACTCTAATTTAAAAGTTATCAAAAATAGTAAAACTCTACTAAATCGTAATTTGTTAAAAATAAAAAGTTCAAATAAACTTTACTAAAGGAATCCTAGCGTGATTAGAGTTGCACGCAAGCCGAGATTATATATATTTATATATAGAAAGTTTTTATATTTTAAAACAACCCCCCCCCCCCCCCCCCCCCCCCCCCTTTCAAATTTCATTTCTCTTTTTCACTCCCAACCCTCCTTGCCGCGCCCCTGCTTCTCTCACTCTCTTTCCCTTTCTCCCCCTCCTCCCCCCCGCTCTCTCCCTCTCTTGCCCTCCGGCATCGCTCACACCCACCCGTTTATGGATCGTGGTTTCATTCTTCCCAAATAGGTAGGATTTTGAGGATTTTTTTTCTTATTTTTTAAATATTTTGTTAAAAATAGAGAATACCTTAAAATAGGACTAGTTTTGAGAAATTTTTGGGTTGGATTGGGGCTAGATTGAGTCGAAAAAAAGACAAAGCTTGGCTTAACTCGGCTTGGCTCGATATAGCTCAATCAACTCAGCTCGAACAAAGCTCGCTTGGCTCGACCAGCAAGCTAAGCTCGAGCAGCTGTTTTGAGCTTGAGCTCAAGCCAAGCCATGCTCAAGCTTAGTGGGCCATCAATCAAGCCAAGCTCGGCTCTTGTGCAGCTCTAAGCGTGATTACATGTAATTCTAAAAGAAAAAAAATTTAAAACTCTAAAAATGAGGAGATGAAAAAATCAAAATTATTAAAAATAGTAAATTTTCTAAAATCGCAATAATTGGAAGTATGAGTTTTCCCGCGAAACAGAGGTACACGACTTGCTATGAGGTTAGTTACGGTCCAAACTTTGAATGACAATTTCTCCCTATCTAAGATGAATTTTTTCGATTCAAACATGTTAGGAAACAGTTACATCATGCCCTACGTAGGACTGGGCCGAGATTAGATGGATTACTTCTACTTTCGTTTAGACTTCTTTTAGTCCAACCGTACAATGAATGCATTTGTGACACATCCTACATTTGAGTGGCCCCATCTTTGACAACAACACATGGCCAATCAAATCTCGCAACATTAAGGCCCCACCAAACTTAGTATTTCCTCGGCCTCACCGAATAAGTTCAAAATCTGGGTCATGTTCAAATTATCCAAACAATTTAGAAGATGAGTCCCACTTCTTACTGTGGAAGACAACAAATAAAAACTTTCAATTAGATTGTCTCAGCCCTTCCATAATTTGGCTTATTTGCTTTTGACATTTACAGTTACAATGACCTTTTTATAATTAAAGATTTGTAATAATCCAAGGGTTTTCTTAGGCCGCCTACATCCAAACAAGCCCTATAACATAAATAGGCTTGGTGATAAAGAGAGAGAGAGAGAGAGAGAGAGAGAGAGAGAGAGACAAACAAATTCAACTGATAGTCCTTGTGAATTTCATCACATATGTCCAGATTTATTTCGAGCAAACTCCCCGCAGGAAATTCGCATCCGAGAGGTGATATCTGAAGTAGGAAGACTCATAATACGTAGAGCCATCCGTGCACAACACATGCTATAGAAGAGGTGTTGGATCGGGTTCACCCTCATGCTGGAACCAAGGTGGATTGCTTCAGTTTTTAAAAACTAAGCCAATCATACAGTGCTACCCATTCATTTTTCTACAACTCATGCGACTGCCTATCTTATTTTTTTTTTTTAATTTTTATTCTCCCCATCACTTTACCTAGTTACTATGATTTTTTAAACATAAACCATCCATCTCCTCACATTGCTTAGACTGGTATGCATGTCACTTCCACGGTAAAGAGATGGGGACGTGGATTGCGTCCTTCCTTAGTTCATGCTGATCTGTGGAGTGGTCCAACATAATGTATCTGTTTATCCACATTGTTCATCCCTTTTATAATATCGTTTTAAGGCTTGAGACCAAGAATGAGTAAGATCCAACGCTCAGGTGGGCCACACCATAGATGACTCTTGCATTTAATGCAACCAAACTCACTATTTGGTGTGGTCCACCTGAGCGTTGGATCTGTCTCAATCTTGATCTTGCGCATTAAAATGATATTGAAAAAGGGATGGACGGCGTGGATAAACCTATACATTATGGTTGGCTCCTCCACGGAATAGCATCGACTGAGGAAGGACACAATCCACGTCCAAGAGATGGTGCTTTGTGTATTGACAACGCGGATTGCATCCTGACCAGGGTCGGACGCCATTCGCGTCCCATACGGACATGGCTACTGATAGTGCTTCGTGGCTCATAATGGAGAGCGGATTAGGTGAGAACCGGGGCTCACCTAAGACGGTACGGCCCTTACTGTGGGGTTACCGTGGGGCCCACCTTGATGTATGTATTATGTATCCACTCTGTCCATCCGTTTTTTCAGATCATATTAGGGCATTATGCCAAAAATGAAGTAGAGAAAATTATCAAGTGGACCATACCATACGAAAGAGTAGTGATTGATCATCCTACCATTAAAAACTTATTAGGACGCATCTTCATGTTTCCGTAGTGTTTATTTACCATCCAATCTGTTGATAAGGTCACACGATCCTGGATAAAGAGCTAAAACAAATACCAGCTTCATCCAAAACTTTTGTGGGCCATTAATGGATAATCACCACTGTTTCCTATGTTATGGTCCACTGGATGATGATCTGCTTCCTTTTCGGTATAATTCCGTGAAAGGATCTGGGCGCGACTTGGGTGAGACCCAGGGACCAACGATGTGGGTGGGACCCTGAACCTAGGGCCTACCTGGATGTATTCCTGGTAGATCAATGCTGTTAGTATGCTTTTCTAGATTATTTTGTGCCATGGTATAAAAAATCAAGAAGGTAAAAATTTTGGGTGGACTACAACATAAGAAACACTGGTTAATAATCATTAAAAACCTTTGGTGAGCCACAAAAGTTTTCTATCAACCTTATATTTGTTTTTTCCTTTCATCGCTGTCTAAGTGACCTTATCATCAGATTGGATGGTCAATAAACATTATGATGGACTCTAGGAAGTTTTTAATGGTCACGGTTGAATGATAACGGTTTCTTGGGGTGTGGTCCACCTAAAATTTTCATATGTTTCATTTTCGGGACTGCATCT
This sequence comes from Liriodendron chinense, assembly GCA_003013855.2. NCBI lineage: Eukaryota > Viridiplantae > Streptophyta > Magnoliopsida > Magnoliales > Magnoliaceae > Liriodendron > Liriodendron chinense. The sequence continues at coordinate 9,869,332 of ML058335.1, forward strand.
TTAAAATAATATGAAGAAACAGATGGACAGCATAGATCTACAAAGAATACATCCATGTGGGCCCTAGGTTCAGGGTTCCACCCACATTGCTGGTTCCGGGGTCTCACCCAAGTCGCGCCCGTCAAAATGTATGGACGGCGTGGATACATAATAAAGGTGGGCTCCACGGTAACCCACGGTAAGGGAGGCCGGGGTCTCATCTATGGTATCCATTTTGAGTGTGGGTCGCTGGAGAGTTATATGTGCCTATATTTTTTACTACATATAAGTTAACATGATCATAGGGAAGGAAAAGACAGTGTGAACAAACAGATAAATCACGGTTGGCTCCCAACACAGACCGGGTTGGTTGCAAGCCGCGTCACTGCAGCGGTGTCAGTGGGCAATCCCCGTTCGCCCGATGAACAACCGCCGAATCCCGCGCACACGTCCCGGTAAAATCCCCTCGCGCAGATCGCCTCACTAATTTCTCTTCCTCGAGAGGGCCAAAAAGCCCCCTCCCGCCCAGGGCCCCTGAGAAGAGCAAACGCCTTCCTTTGCGATTTCCAAATTCCATCCTTCGCCGCAGAAAAACCGCCCGGAGTTCCAATCAATCTCTTGCTCCTCTTTTCCTTCTCGACGAACCAAAAGAAAACCCTAACCAGAATCCTTTTCCTCTCTCTTTGAAATGTACTAATTCCAGAGGGAGAATGCATTGTACATTGAGAAATGCCTTTGAATCTCAGTTGTATATAGAGTACATACCGATTCGTTTGATTTCGATCTGGTAACTCGCAAGCATGGGTCTGCTTTCTAGTGGCGTTACACTGAAGAGGGAAGTCGAGGATGGAATTTTCCGAGAAATCCCTCCAGGATTTTCGGCTGCAGATTTGATTCCGGTTACAGTCAAGCATGAAGCTGATGACAATGTTGGATCTGCAGTTGATGGCGTCGATCATCTTCCATTGAAGGAACGGATGAGAATGCTGGTTGCTGGTGGGCCGTCTGATTCATCGTCCGGCAGTGAATCAAGAGGAAGAGTTCCAATGTTCGTATTTCGTTTTGATAAAGGAAGTGTTCTGTTCTTATATCTTTTGTGTTGTGTAGTGAAACGGGTGGAGTTGATTTTAGGAACTAATGTGAGGTTTGGTCGCAGGTGTTGCGTTGATGCGGCTGTTATAGAAGAAGCTCGCCCTCTAAAGGTATTTGTATTGGTGGCTTGGAGCCTGCATCTCTTTCTGGTGGGTTCCACCATTTGACCGTACAAATGGTTCATCTGGTGGGGCCCATTATGGAAGACCGTTGCTGTAAAACGGTGCCCATTGGATTTTCTTTTGCATGCAGTTGATTTGAATTTCCCCTTTTCCTCCGTTTCCTTTGGGTTCGTCCAATCGATCGGGGCCCACCCTTGTTCTGAAGGCGCTCCTTAGTCCTTACCTGTCAAAAGTTTGTGAAGTGGGGCCCAACAGATCTGGACCTTTCGAACTGATCAGGGGCTGTTCCTGTGCAATTGGAGGCCCTGATCTGATGATAAATGGGCCGTATGGGCCTACTTGCTGGGCCTACATGCTCACCACTCAATGTCTACTGAGATCAGGTTGTTTCAGTGCGGGGCCCATTGGGCTTCAGACAACGCAGTGAGGAGCCCGCTGGGATCGGATCTCTTGGTAATGGGCCTTGTGGCTGGATGAGCCTAATGTGGGGCCTCCTTCTATTTGATTGCACGATCCCTAGCTTCTGTGCAATTTTTTAGATACCTGCATTGTTGATCCTCTCTCTTGTTGCTGATCCAGGTTGCCGCACGAGATTCCCTTCCGGCTGTTGCAGATCGAGCATACATTCGTTCTGAAAGTGCGGTCCACCTAGGGGCGATCGGGGCGTCCTCGATGAATGATCCATCCCATCAGAGGTGAGATCGGTTTGCCTGTTTCTCCCGTAGCGTTTTAATGATGATTACTGTGATGTGGGGCTCGTCATGAGCCATCTTGGCCGTTGGATGGGCCTTAACTTGTGCTGCTGATGATCAGTGTGTTCATTGTTGCCTGATCATTAGTTGGGCCCATCTCATGATGACCAGTGCCAGATGATCGATCTGACCTCTTGGATGTGTGGCCTTCTTGCTAGTGTATGTCCAGGCTTCCATTGTATTGTAATTGACCATGTCTGGCGGGCCAATGAAATGGGTGCATGTGATGGCCTCACGGAATCCGCTCCCCATTCCTGTCTGCCTTAGCTGACTGCTGCATTAAAAAAATCCACCCAGTCCATTAGGTGTGCCATTACATAATAACAACGGATCCTAAAAGTCAGTCCAATCCAAGAGTTAGGTGGATCCTTTAAATTCTAGTGGTGTTTCAATGCAACAAACATGTGATATAACGGTGATTAATAGTGGCGGAAATTATTTCCGGCGATGTAAGTAAACTTTTTGCGGCGGTTATAATAAATTGCAGCTGTATAGTGGTAAAATACTTTCGCACTCACGCCATATTTTTGCGTCGGCCTTTATCGACGGATTAAATATTCCGCCGCCATAAAGAAATTAGTTCTGCAACTATAGTGATAATTATCTATGGGGGCGGAATGTTAATTTCATCGCTATATATTTCATAGCAGCGAATATTATATTCCGCCGATATAGATATTCCCTCCTAAGTTTATTCAACTTGCCACTCTGAACTAATCTGTAATGGCGGATTATTCATACTCCACGATGGGTTAAATGGATTAAGCTAATAATATCCAGCGACTGGAATAAGCTAATAATATAATTTTGATGGTTATATTAAAAACTAATGGTTTGATTAATTAGTACATATTTAAATTGAATTTAACGGTTGCATTAAGCTGGTATGAAAATTTAACAGCTGGATTAAGTTAATGTGAAAATTTAATGGTTGGATTAGGCTGATAATCAAGCATATATTAAAATCTAACGGTTAGATCAAACTTTTATTGAAATCTAACGGTTGGATCAAAGCTGATATTGAAATCCAACGGTTGCAGCTGGATTAAGTTGATGAATTTAGTTGATATTGAAATATAGCATTTGGATTAAGCAGATGTTGAAATATACGGTTATTGTATCCGCAATAGTATGTGAAATGGTCGATGTATACGGGTTTTTTTTTTTTTTTTTTTTCTTCTGACGTGGCCCGATTTGTTAGAAATGAAACCCAATTGTGTAGATTCCTATGCTCCATGTAATAAATTTGGAGTTGTTGCCCTGTTGGGTCTCTTTAGTGTCCTATTTTAATATGTCTACGTTTACACGTGGCCATTATAAGCTAACATGGATGTGGTTTAGTTTGGGAGCGGCTCCCTATGACCCCGGCACATAGATATCTCTATGCCTGAGGCTGTGTGGGGTCCACAAAGATGTATATGACAAATCCACTCCCTCCATCTGTTTTGCAAGACCGCAATAGGACATGATTATAAAAATCATATATATCCAAAACAGTGGGCCACATTAACGAAACAGTGGGAACAACAACGTGCAGCATTGAAACCTTCCTGGAGCTGACCATGATGTTTATGTTCCATCCAAACAGTGCATAGTATTATTACCACTCAGATAAACTATAGGAAACTTCTGTCACTATCAGGTGTTCAATCCCCAATGTTTAGTGTGGTATGGCCAACATTAGTTTTTAATCTGCCTTATTTTTAAAATCCTATCCTATCAATGTCTTTCAAAACCGATGGATGGATGGATTTCTTACATAAATCTCTATGAGCCCCACACAGCTCTAGGCACAAAGATATCTCCACGCCCGAGGTAATCTGCTCCTGATTAGGTCAAACCCAACCTCACCTAGAGCTGTACACAAGTCGAACTAAATCAAGTTGGGCCTAGCTCGGCTCGGCTTGGCTAGTAGGCAACCTTGGCTTGAACTTAACTTGGCTTGGCCTTTGAGTTGAATTGCTAAGCTTGGCTTGGCTTGGTGGGGTGCTCGAGCCGAGTTCGAGCCAAGTTTGTGCTTAAGCTTTTCGCAAACTTATATTATATATATGCATATATATAATCGAGTCGAGCCGAATCATGCTACAATCGAGTTGAACTTCGAGCCGAGCCGAGTTTGAACTCAACCTTTGAACCGAGTCGAATCGAGCTAGTTCAAGCCAAGTCAAGTGAGCTAATTAAGCCAGCTTGCCTCATGTTTAGCTCTAGCCTCACCTAAGATTATGTTGCCCTTCACGTGGGGTTACTATCGAGCCCACCTTGATGTATCTATTATGTATCCATGCCGTCCATCTGCTTTTCTAGATCATTTTAGGACATAATTCAAAAATGAAACAGATTCAATTATCAGGTGGACCATACCTTTGGAAACAGAGTTGATTGACCATTAATGGGAAACAAAAGTTTTGGATCAAAGTAACTAATATTTGTTTTTTTCCAACTTATATGACCTTATCAACAGGTTGGATGGTAGATTATATTATTATATAATATAAATTATTTTATAGAATATTAATATATATTATATATAAAATATATAATACATATATAATTAATATTTACATATAATATATATTATTTAATATATTTCAATAATATATATTATACCAGCGGATTATAAAATCCGCCAGTATAGATCTCTTAAATCCTCAAATCAACCCGAACCCTAGCATTCTCTCTCTCTCTCTCTCTCTCTCTCTCTCTCTAACACCCTCACCCCCGGTTGTCGGCCCCTTCCCACGCTCCCCCACCTCCCTTAGCCCACCTTTCGCACTCCCCCACCTCCCCCCCTCCCGTTGCCAGCGCCACCATTCCCCTACTCTCTCTCTCTCTCTCTCTCTCTCTCTCTCTCTCTCTCTCTCTGCGCCACCACTCCCCTTCCTCTCGCCCTCCGCTGCTCGCTGCCACCATAGCCTCCTCTAGTCGCCACTCATCTCCCCCACAGCAGGTCTCTCTCTCTCTCTCTCTCTCTCTCTCTCTCTCTCTCTCTCTCTCTCTCTCCCTACGTGTTGTAGAACCACGCCATCCATCAGTTACTCCAGTGGGGTCCACCGTGATGTATGTGTTGTACATCCACACTATTCGTCCATACATCATAGTGGGCCCCACCTTGATGATGACCAATGCCAAATGATCAATCTAACCTCTTGGATGTGTGGCCTTCTTGCTAGTGTATGTTCGGGCTTCCATTGTATTGTAATTGACCATGTCTGGCGGGCCAATGAAATGGGTGCATGCAACGGCCTCTCGGAATCCACTCCCCATTCCTGCCTGCCTTAACTGATTGTTGCATCGAAAGAATCCACCCAGTCCATTAGGTGTGCCATCACTTTATAATAGCCAATCCTAAAAGTCAGTCCAATCCAAGAGTTATGTGGACCCTTTAAATTCTTGTGAGGATCATAGGAATTTCCAATTAGGCTAATATTTGTATTTTTCCCTTCATCCTGTAGAGATATAAAAAACAACTCAGGAAGATATTAGATGGCATATAAGCATCATAGTAAGTCTGAGGAATTTCCTTTGATGTTGCCTAATTGAATTTTGGATTTACCTCATTTTTGGACTAATGTTCTAAGATGAGCTGGCCAATCAGATGGACAGAGTAGATCTCACATGGATATCTCATTGGGACATATTGAGATTTGGGTTACACAGCTCTTAATAGCCAAATCGGACTAGTGTTCACTAGATTATATCGTAGTACTAGTGTTAGGACTTTAGCCTTTGAATATAAGGGGACCAGATCCGACGATTCGGGGAAAAACTGAGTTCGAAGAAACGGAAGATTTGATTGGTCTAGTCATATCTACTCAACCAAACCACTTTCAAACATGCTTTCACACTACAAGAAATATGTGATATAGGGGAAAAAATTCTGCCACTATAATCAATAAATCTGCGGCGAATAATAATAACCGCCGCCCTAACACAATATATAATGGCAAATATCAATATCCACCACTATAAATCTCGGTTTTCCTGCCCTTGCCATCCTTCCCGCAATCTTTTAGGACATATAGTGACCAAAAATAGCGGCAAAGATTTGTATCCGCCACTATATCTTTGAATATCCCGCCCTCAATTTCAAACCCCGCGCAATTGAACTATTCTATTGCGGTGGACATTTTCACTATTATATATTATTTTAGTGGCCTTAGAAAGTTAACACGATAACAAATATGTGATATAATCCACTTTCCTACTCTCGCCAACTTTAGCGGTGACATTTAGTGGTGGAAAACATGTTCTACCTCCGTAGACAAATTAATTCTACCTCTATAATGTGAATGATATGTAGAGTCAGATATATCCGCCCCTATATTGATCTTATGGGCGAACATTATAATCCGTGGCTATAGATATTCCCACCTAAATTCATTCAACCTGTTTTTCTGAATTGATCTATAACGCTGAATTATTGGTATTCCACAATAGGTTAAATGGTCCCATAATAATATCCAACGGTTGGATAAAACTAAGAATAAATTTTCGATGGTTAGATTAAGGTGATATAGAAATCTACCAGTTGGATTTTACCGACATTGAAAACTAATCGTTGGATTAAGCACATATTCAAATTAAATTTTAGGGCTGTTCAAAAAACCGACCGAACCGATAAAACCGACCGAACCGGACCGAACCGATCGATTTCGGTCGGTTTTTCAATCTATTTCGAGTCGGGTCGGTTTTTTAATATAAAAAACCGAGAGTGTTGGTTCGGTTATCGGTTTGTAAAAATTATAAACCGTTTTCAACCGAACCGAACTGGTGTGTGTGTGTGTGTGTGTGTGTGTGTGTGTGTGTGTGTGTGTGTGACAAGTTGAGGTTGGCCCCACTTCAATATTTACATGAAATCCACTCTAACCAATAAGGGTGCCACCCCAAGTTAGGCCCAAGACTGAAATATCATCTTTATCTGTAATTCAAGTGGGCTACACCGAGAAAAAGAGTTTGGAGGGTAATGTAGCCTGTACACTATTTCCAATTGTGTGGTCCGCTTGTATCAAAGATGACGCTGGTTTTTCATATTTAGGCCTAAAATTGGGTTAGTCACCTGGTAGTTGGAGTGGATTTTTAAAATGCACGATAGTGGGGCCCATTTAAACTACATTACCAATTACCTTATGTCAAGTAAAAGAATTTTACGTAGACACCAACTCTGCAGCACAGTAAGGGTGCGAATTAGGGTAACGGTGCAGTGGGTGTTATCCTAACTGTGTGGACCCACCTTGATGTATGTTTTGTATATCCATTCCATTCTTTTGTTTTCATCTATCATTTTAGGACACGATTCCAAAGCTCGAGAAGATCCAAATCTCAAGTAAACAATACCATTGGAAACAATGATGAATAACTATTAGAAGTATTTGATGGGCCACAAAAGTGTTAGATTAAGTCCCAAACTGATACAACCGACAAAACCGAACCGACCCGAATTTATCCGGTTCGGTTCGGTTGGTGATGATTCATCGGTTCAGTTCGGTTGTTAAATATTCAAAACCGACTAAGTCGGTTCGGTTGGATATTTTCCCTCAAAACTGAACCGACCGAACCGTGCATAGCCCTATTAAATTTAACAGTTGCATTAAACTGATTTTGAAATCTAACGGATGGATTAAACCAATTTTGAAATCTAATGGTAAGATTAAACCTAGTTTGAAATCTAAGGATGAAGCCGATATTGAAATCAAATGAATTTTAATTAAGCATATGTTGAATTATAACTGATGAATTTAGTTGATATTGAAATTTAGCATTTGGATTATGCAGATATTGAAATCTACAATTATTGTATCCACAGTAATAAGTTAAATGGTTGAATTAGGCCCACATTAATATCCAACGGTTGGATTTAACTGATATTGAAATATAATGACTGGATATAACTAATATAAGTTGGATTAAAGAAATGCCATATTGAAATCCAATGGTTAGATATAGCTGATGTTGAAATTTCATGGGATTAGATTAACCAGATATTGAAATCCAACTATCGGATAAAGTTGATAATAAAATCTAATGGTTAGATTGTTAGATTAAACAATGATAATAAAAAAAAAATTAATTTCGTTATATTACATTGATATTGAAATGTAACGGCTGGATTAAAGAAAGCCCATATTCAAATCCAACGGCTGAATTAAGCTGATATTGAAATCTAATTGTTGGATTAGTTAATCTTGAAATCCGATAGTTGTAGATCAACATGATATTAAAATCCAAGCATTGGATTAACTTGATAATCAAATACAACTGTTGTAATGTTAGATCGGTCTAAGATGATATAGAAATCCAAACATCGAATTACGTTGATGCTAAAATCGAACTATTAGATTAAATGAAGCCCATATTAAAATTTAACAGTTGGATTAAGCTGATTATTGAAATATAATAGTTGGATTAACCTGAGTTTGAAATTCAATTATAATGGATTAACTTGATTTAAATTTCAATCATTGGTTCAAGTTGATAATGAAATGTAATGGTTGGATTATTAGATTGGCCTCAACTGCTATAGAAATCCGAACATCGGATTACGTTGATACCTAGCCTAACTTTAACAATTGGATTAAAGCAAGCACATATTGTAATCCAACAATTGGATTAAACTGATATTGACATCTCATGGTTGGATTAACCTGAATTTGAAATCCGACAGTTGATAATCTTGAGTTTTAGGTCCATTGCCCACCACGGAGTAGTGCATCTGATTGATGGTGTGGATGCCCATCATACATCACAGTGGGGCCCATGCAACTCGACTCATGAGGTCGAGCGCATATTAGCTTTTCCCTATTTAATATATTATATATAGTATATTTAATATATAATATATAATATATTATACATATAATATAATATAATATAATATTGTTCTATAAAATTTACCGCTAGAGATCCACAAAAATGGTTTAACTTTGGTATGCTCCGTAAGAGAGAGAGAGTTGGAGAGAGAGAGAGAGAGAGAGAGAGAGAGAGATGGTCAGTGATGGGATCGGGTGGGGAGGGGATGAGAGAGAGCGTCAACGACAGTAAGCATCGTAGGACGGGGGGGGGGGGGGGGGGGGGGGGGGGGGCCAATGGTGAAATCGATCGGCTGAGGCCGATGGTGAAACGGGTTGAGCCTTTCGTGGAGTCCATGAGGAGAGAGAGAGAGAGGAGTGAGAGAGAGAGAGAGGAGCAAGAGAGAGAGAGAGAGAGGTAAACGAAAGATAAGTCTAGGTGCGGTAGGTAGACAATAAGGTCACCCCGGGTGTGCTATACACAACATGTAGGTGTTGTAGGTAGGCAAGTAGATTACCCCGGGTGGAACTACATACACACCAACTAGGTACGGGAAGTAGACATACGGTCACCAGGGTAAACTACACACACCAAATTTAGTACGGGAGAAATCGGAGGTTACT